>JAZKJV010008642.1:0-691009 GCA_037367405.1 Ottelia alismoides | reverse complement strand
TGGAGGCCCCCGCAGCCTTCTCCCCCCCTCCCCCGGAGGAGACGCCCGCGACCTCCTCTCCCCCTCCCTAGGAGGCCCCCGTGGCCTCCTCTCCCCCTCCGCTGGAGGCCCCCGCGGCCTCCTCCCCCTCCCCCGGAGGTCCCCGCGGCCTCCTCCCCCGCTCTCCCGGAGGCCCCCGCGGCCTCCTCCCGCCTCCCCCGGTGGCCCCCGCGGCTGCCTCCGCCCCCTTCCCCAGAGGCCTCCGCGACCTCCCCCCCTCCCCCAGTGGCCCCCATGGCCGCCTCCGCCCCCTCCCCCGGATGCTGTCGCGACCTCCTCCTCCCCCCTCTCCCTCCCCCGAAGGCCCTCCAGCCTCCTCCCCCCCCTCCCTGGAGGCCCCCCGCGACCTCCCCCTTTCCCTTGATGGCCCCCACGGCCTCCTCTTCCCCTTCCCCCGGAGGCCCCTGCAACCTCCTCTCCCCCACCCTCGGAGGCCCTCGCGGCCTCCTCCCCCCTCCCCGGAGGCCCCTGCGGCCTCCGCCCCCTCCCCTGGAGGCCCTCGTGACCCCCTCCCCCCCTCCCCAGGAGGCCCATGCAGCCTCCACCTCCCCCCCTCCCCTCCCCCAGAAGCCCCCGCGGCCTCCGCCCCCTCCCCCTCCCCCGAAGGCCCCCGCGGCCTCCTCCCCCCTCCCCGGAGGCGCCCACGACCTTCTCTCTCCCCCTCCCTCGGTGGCCCCCGCGGCCTCCTCTACCCCTCCACTGAAGGCCCCCGCAGCCTCCTCTCCCTTCCCCGGAGATCTCCGCGGCCTCCCCCCCTCCCTCGGTGGCCCCTGCGGGCCTCCTCCCTCCTCCCCCGGAGCCCCCTACCCCGGAGGCCCCCGCGGCCTCCTCCCCCCTCCCACCCCTCCCTAGAGGCCCTCGCGGCCTCCTCCCCCCTCCCCCTCCCCGGAGGCCCTCGCGGCCTCCCCCTCCTCCCCCTTCCCCGGAGGCTGCCGCGGCATCCTCCTCCCCACCTCCCCCTCCCCCAGAGGCCCCCATGACCTCCCCCCCAGAGGCCCATACGACCTCCCCCCTTCCCCCGGAGGCCCCCGCGGCCTCCTCTCCCCCTTCCGTTGGAGGCCCTCGCAGCCTCCTCTCCCCCTCCCCTGGAGGATCACGCGGCCTCCCCCCCCCCCCCTCCCCCTCCCTCGGAGGCCCCCGCGACCACCTCCGCCCCCTCCCTCGAAGGCCCACGTAGCCTCCTCCTCCCCCTCCCCTCCCCCGAAGGCCCCACGGCCTCCTCCCCCCTCCCCTCCCTGGAGCCCCCCGCGACCTCCCCCCTTCCCCCGAAGGCCCCGCAACTACTATTTACCATAAATGTTAGAGTATGTGTCATTATCATGTAGATGGGTAAATGGATCCTTCCAAGATCCATTTACCCCATCCAGGAGTTTAGTTCCACATCTATCAGTGGCGAGACTTGGAGGCTCTGTGGAGGCTATATAAGAAGCCCCAGACCTCTTGTATCAGATAAGAAAGTGCAATGCATAAATCAACCCTTTGTGGCATTCTCCCGTGGTTTCATCCCGCTCCTTAGGGAGTAGGGTTCCACGTTAAAATCCTGTGTTCTTCCAAGTTAATTATTTTATCTCTGATACGCTTCCGCATTATATTTTCTAACATGGTATCAGAGCGGGTTCCATTCTTGAGGATTTTATGTTGATTATTTATTTGTTTGTTTGAGATTCGATTTTGATGTTGTTATCCTTGAAGATCATTCATGTTCATATATGGTTGAGATTTGAGATTCAGTTCTAGGGTTCTTCAAAACCTAGATCTGCAATCCTTGTCGTGTTAAAAGAAAAATTAGGATTCCATCTCTATAACCCTAGATCTAGCAACGATCCAGCGACAAGGGTATTTTTCTAGGGAATGTAGTGAGCTCCATCTCCAAACGAAGGTCACTCCTGGAGAGGCCTCCCTTTTGTGATCTCTAGGCTGAGCGAGAACCCCAATCAGTTTCAGAGGAGAAGCAGAAGCCCATCACTGTTCGAAGGAACCTTGGCAGGAACCACGCCCTATGGTTCTAGGACTGACAGAACTCCATCGTCGCCCGTTTTCGAGGAGCCCAACACCTCCTTTTGCTCGCACGATGCTCCGAACTCGCCGCGCACCCCTCCAGTGACTCCTTTCCATCGCGCACAAGCAGCGCCACTAGCAGATCACGAAGACCATTGCGTTGCCCATCCCAGTCGAAGTTCCAAGCGGCAACATCCAGGGTACGAAACCCTAGCAGGCGGCACGCCTCTTCAAGGCAGAAACCCCATCTCCAGCAAACCCAGGTGGAGCTCGAGTCCCTTCCGTATTGCAACCTCCAAGCAGAGCAGGTGATGGCCGCACTTCCTCATCGCATCTCCATGTCAAGTGATGAAGACCATCGTGCTGCCCCTCCAACAGTCTCCAGGCAGCCATCTCATTCAGAGACCCTCCTCCAGGCAACGCTCCTCCATTTCGTCCACACAGGAGGCATGCACTCCCGGCGATGGCGACACCTCTCAAAGTTCCAATGGATGAGAATCTCCAGGTCATCTTCACGAGGCTTCTTGACGGCATCCTCCAAATCCAGGCAGCGTTTTGTGAGTAAAAAGGGTTCCACTGGGAACCCTAAATATAACAAAAGAGGGAGGGCCTAGTTGGGTTGTGTTCTTAAAAAAGTATTAATCTCTTGTTAAGGCTCAAGGAGTCCAGTCCTATGTAAAAAAATGGAAGAGAAAAAGAAAGAGAGTGAGCAAGCCATGGGCCCACTATTTGGGCCATGATCTTTGGGCCCAAGTGGGGTAAGTTTCTTTGTCCAAAAAAAGAGGGGTGTACAAAAGAAAAGCCGTACGGTATTTACATAAAAATACTACGGAAAAAAAGACTTTTGGGGAGCACCTAACAAGCATAAGCAAACCCAATTGTTCTCAACCGTATATAAAATGTACTCAAACAACAAAGTGGATAGCATGGAATGGGAAAAGGATAAACATATGATGTGAAAATTGGTTATATCATAATACTGCCGCACTCAACAAGAACTCATCTCTACTCTTGCCCACTATGGTAGTAGAGCTTATGAACAATTAGGGGTGTTGGATGGATTTAGCTCTTCACTTGCTTTTACCTATAGGCATTGATGAACCGTATTTTCGTCTCTTTAAGAATCGTATTTTATCGTAGTACAAGAGGTAAAAATGACCATACAGAGAACCACCCTTTGGAATAGGTGGAGAATTTTTTTACTAGGTAAGTGTACCGAGGTCGGATACAGGGACATGAGCTATCTAATTGATTAATCAGACTTTAGTACTTAAATTAAGTGAATAAATCATCTACCTAGATCAAAACACAAATAAGACATAAAATAATGCAAACCTTAATAATACAATGCATAACCGTGAAGATACATGATATGATGCTATGCATGGACAAAGATGAATTTTTGTTTGAGTTTTATGCAATTAATGAGGGGACAATATTCAATAAAATAGAATGTCATGCAAACAAAATCAATGCAGATGTATGCCCCTAAAATAATTAGATAATTCTGTGATAAAGATCAATGTAGATTCATCATTCATTCATGCATCAAAGAAGCTCCAGATTCATTTAATGATATTTAAATATCAAGCAAATGACACATTATAAGATCAATTAAATTCATACTAATAATTGTGTCAAATCAGTGAGTAAACATAGCCATTAAATAGATAATGATATATGCATCAAAATGAAAATGAAATCATAGAAATAAACATACGCCCAAGTTATAAGCAAAGAGGTTCAGGGGCAAAAATGTAAATAAAAACATGAAAATAAATTGCGAAATTATCACAAAAAGGTCCCTAAGGAATTTTTTGCATTTATGAAAATATGATGGGGATTCCCCATAATAACCTACACACGCCACATGCCTCACATGGGTGATTGGACTTGGATGTGATTTGAAGAAAGTCGCAGGCCTTGGTTACAATGGTCCCAACCATGCACGTGTTAGGCACGTGCGTGAAGGCTCATGCTTAGGCTTGGTCGACTGTAGGTGGCCTAGGCCACGTCGGAGGCCCAAGTGTTTCGGGACATGCCTCGGTTCCATTGAGGCTTAATGCTTGGTGCGGAGGCTCGTAACACATGTGGGATCGTTCGATCTATGCAATCGAATGATATCTTCTCCTCATCAAAACTTCTTCTCCTCCTTGTGTGACTACATTAAAGCAGAGCTCCGGCGATGGCCTCTTCGCTCCTCCGCTGATCTACGACTTATTATGAGCTCCAACCACCTTCGCGAGAACACGACAAAAGAGCTGGAGCATCGAGGAAGCTCCCGAAGAGCCTAGATCAAAGAAACTGTGGGTCTTGAGCAAAGCTAGTGCTCTAGAACAGAGCATATCCAAACACTTTGACCATTGAAGGATAGGACATGTGAAATGGTTAGACATAGCCAAAACATACGTGCGTGAAGTGGGATGGAGTGAGGGACCAGGGGGCGAAGAAGGTGAGGGTCCCCGGTAGGTTCCTCTATCGTGGTGGCAGAGGAAAGAGTTAACACAGAGAGGGTTCTGGAGGAAGAAGGAGGGTGATCGGAGGCTTGGGCAAAGATGAGGGATGTGTAGCACAGGTGGATGTGTAAACAATTGAGGGTAAAGGTGATAGAATGAGCATAATTAATTAAGAGAAAACAAGGACAAAGGAATTATAGGCTTACCTGGGAGATCTAAGTGAAGGATATGGAAAGATCCTTAATCACATCATGGAAGCGTGATGATCACATCGTATGCGATCGGGAGCTACTAGTTGTATTAATTGCTCAAGGCAGTAGAATTTAAAAAAAATAAACCATGAAAACATATGATCCAAGAACACTTCTCGGATCATTTCATCTAAACCACAAACATGTATTAGGTTTACCTCTTGAAGCGTGGTTGTGATCGAGTCTCTAAACAAAGAGACCTCTTGTCTCAAGTCTAATCCAATGTAGGAGAGGCTAATGAGCACGTTAATGAAATGTGTGTTCCTCGCAATCCATATTGATGATCCAAGCAACAAGTCTCCTGATCTTGTCTCACAAGATCTGACATCTTCTTCACAAGCCAAGTGCACCAGAAAAGATGGAGATCCACGAGTAGTCAATCCGGCAGCACAACAATGTCACGATGACTACGACCCTCTCCAAGCTTTAGGGTGACGACCACTCTAAGGAGGGAGAGAGGGGCATGTGTAGAGATAGAGAGAGAGAGAGATGGAGAGAGTTTAATTCCTATTGGAATTGTGGGTGTGAAATAAGATCTACGGTTGCCTCTTCTTTTATAGTATTTTGAGAGTCCATGGATTCCAATCCATGTGAAACATAAAATCAATGGTTGAGATTGATTTGTGTTTCTATTCGATGGCCATGATTTTATTGTAAAAAGTACAAAAACAATTAATTTAGATTAAATTAAATATATTGAATAATCAACATAATTTAATTTTAAACTAAATTAATTAGCATAGAAGGATTAGGAGGGAAGACACCCTCCCTCCTAAAAAGGAGAGGACGACATCATTGCGACCAAGTCAAAAGGTGGTCGTCCACCATCCCACTAAATGGATGGTGTTGGCTCCTCCAATCCTTTCATATATATTTGCAACAACATTTGTTGGAAATTAATTCACAAAAATAACTCCAAATTAATTTTGTGAATATCGCAATCATTCCACTAAATAATTTTGAATCATATTCACAATCCAAAATAAAATGTAAATTGTATTTCCTATTAGTTTTCAATCTGAATCCAATTCACATCAACTATTAATTTGATTCCTTCTCTATTGTGAGAGTCACTAAAATCCATACATATTACATCACTCCCTCGAAATGGAAGAGTCATGGTTATATGATCGTTTATGATCACATCACCCTCAGGTATTCCTAATACATGTACATCCTTCATACTGGAAGACCTAGAATAAATCCGAAGACTTAGATCAATTTTACATTGTCTTCTTCAAGGTTTTATCATCAAGTTTCTCATTTTATAATTGAGAGTTGGTATCGATCATATACTTTCCAAAATCATATATCATACCTAGGAATTGATCATATACTTTCCAAAAGAATATATATCAAACCTATAAATTCAGTCAGCTTCCAAAGTGAGATGATCATGCACGGAATCTGATCTTGAGAGATCGTATTACTCATATGTCCTTGTATTCACACCAACTCGTCGATATATAGACCTTGATTAGATCATCACCTATCGGTCTGCCAAATGTACATACTCAGACATACAGTAACACATTTGTCTCCAATCAGAGGATGCATACCTATATCATGACAGCATAAGAAATAGGACTTTGTTATATCGATCTTGTTAAGTCAACTCTTTGATCTGACTTATCTGACACCTATGAATCTCTATTCCTATGCAGAGGACCTGCATCAAGAGGTCGGTCGGATATCATCCAAAAGAGAAACGATTGCCATCTCCTACTCAAACTGGAGATTATCTCTTAATAATCATTTGATGGTGCTTGATGAGTTCTCAATCTAACTCTTTAGATATTCATCCAAGCACCAGCCTCTATGATTCAACAATTTAATCGACAGTTGTGTGATCATCAAGATGGACATGTTACATAACTCTAATTGTACTAAGGGACCTATTATGCAAATTAATTATTCTTCATTTCAGATAAGGGAATGATATTTGCAATAACATCTATTGCATAATGGCTCATCGTGGGCTCGCATGTCCTACAATCCCCACTAGCCCAAAGAACCATTAATGGACTAATCTTTAAGCACATACTCATGTACTAATCATAAGCTATTAACAAAAATAGCTACGTAAGCTAACTACTCACTCTGTTTCTGAGAGGACACGCCAAGTCCTTTTACGGTACATGCATATCTCCCAGTAATAGTGCTTACATCCAACGCGAATGTTGCATCTTATGCAACCAATACTTAATATTTTTGAAGCAGTTGTAGTGTCTTTGACACTACAACTCAGTAATCGTTATAACCAATATGTAATTTCTATTATCCTTGTTAGAATTCCTTTATTCCTGGAGATATTTATCTCCTAAGACTAAGTCTCAGTCTTATGTCTTATAAGGCATATATTGTTAAGACATTTCATATCACTATGTATAAAGTCTTAAGTTCTTGAAGATAAGACTTTGAGATCACTATCTCAAAAGTCTTGTCATCTTTGAAGATATTGTCATCATTGCAATCAAGTATTTCATCTCCATAGTAGTAACAGTTTACTACTCCCACTACATGTCAGATATTTGACTTTTGTACACATCTAACATACACCAAGCTTGTCATAATTGATGCATAAGGACAAGTAGTTTTAGCATTCACTTCCTCAATTCTTTGAGGTGTTATCCCTTCAAATAAGTCAGTACCATATCTTAAGGGAAGAAAGCCTTACTTGAGATTTTCCCAAATGTAACATGCCCATGATGTACCGCTAATGTGATGGTCACAATACCTTCTTCTCTTTGCTTCTGAACAACTTCAGAACTAAGATCTATGTGGCATCCTTAAGATTATATCTTAAGCTATGAAACAACCAGATTATAAAACACCTATTATCATCCTTATATCATTCCAAATGATTAGGATATTATCTACATTTAGCATATTGAATGCAATGGCACTCCCAATAAGCTTCACATGGTTCATCAAGATTTTGTATGAAATCATATCCTTTATAATTTCATTAAATCTGATGTTCCAACTACTAGAAGCTTATTTTAGTCCATAGATGGAGTTCCGTAGCTTGCACCCTTGCTTTCCTCAACTATGAAGCCCTGGGGCTACTTCATATGAATATCTTCGATGAGGAATTCATGGATAATGCAATCTTGACTTCCATCTTGTAGATGTCATAGTCAAGGTTTGGAGCTATAGTTAGCAATATTCTGATGGGTTTAAGCATGGTCACTGAAGAGCGAGTCTCATCGCAAGCAATGTCTTCTCTTCATATGTATCTTGTGGATACGATCCCTGCTTTGAAGGTCTCTATCTTCTCATCTGGTTCCCTCATTCTCTTGAAGATCCATTTACACCTGAAGGTCTTACCCTTATAGGTGGATCATCGAGAATCCATATATAACACTTGCATATGAAGTCTACTTTAGACTTTATTGCTAACATCAATCTTTCCATGTTACGATCCTTGGAAGCTTCATCATATGAATTCAAATCATTGTCAGACTTAATTGACACATGGAAACCATCCTCAAACTCATTTGAAGAGGTATGAGTGTTTGATATTTAATTTTCCTTTAATTTCCGATTTCAGGAGCCTCGTTATCTTCTCAAGATTTAATGAGTTCCTTTACTTCATTTTCATCTTGATTCTCAAGAGAGTCATCCTCTAAGAATCATATCCTTAGAGATGAAATCTAAGAATCTCAAGGTCATAAAGTAGGTATCCAATACCATCCTTTATATTCCTAATGAAGTAGGACTCTCTAGTGCTAGATTCCAGCGTATTTACATGCATGATATGGTCATGGACCAAGCAACCCTAAATCCTCAAGTGTGCAACACTAGGCTAGGTTATAAACCATAGCTTATGAGGTTTTTTCAGGTTTAGATTTGCATGGAACCTTATTAAGGATATATATATATATATTGTAGTCTCTACTATATATATACATGGAAACTAAGAGGTAATTATGGTAATATTCATCATTGATCAAATCATGTGACGCATGATCCAGTTGTTTCTCCCTATAACTCTATTGAGTTAAGGTGTATTTGAAGGAGTGAGATAGGAATGATATTCTTTTCTCCACAAGGTATTCCGTGAATTCATCTAATAGGTACACGCTACCTAGGTTAGATCAAATTCATTTCATCTTCCTCCAGACTCTGATTCTAAATCAAAAGTGAAATCTTTGACCATTTCAAAGGTTTCTGAGGTGAAGGGAAGAAATCTCATATCACAAATAATCATTAATAGATATCACATATCATTAATATTTTTATGATATAGATAATCCACATACATCAATATGTATGAGATCTTGAATACCTTGACATCTTACACCATTCCCAGAGAAGGGTGCATTGGACACTTTTTACTTTGAATACATTATTCACACGTGTTTAAGATTTAAAATTTCAGACATTCTAAAGCTTAATCTCTTAATAGTCTATTGATCTCATCAATAGACATATGTCCAAGACTTGATGCCAGATAATTGTCAAATGAGCTTCATCCTCCTATTGATCTTTTAAGGTTTATTTTTCAGTATTAGAAATGTTAATGAACCATTCATTAATTTTCTAATTTAGTAGAGTCCTCCAGATGTCACACTACTATCTAAAATATATCCGTTTATAAATTTTTATGATAGGTCTATTCCAAAATTCATGCTTATTTCCAACATTTAGCAATGAACAATGAGTGTATTCTAATATCTAGGTCATGGAGACATTCTCTAAGAGTAAGGGATCTCCCACTGAAATTATGAAGTCTATCTATCCAATGGAGATTGTTGCAACAATTGCATCAACATCCATGTGGATGACTATTAAATCTTAATATCAAAATTTTTAGTCATCTAAAATATATGCAACCAATTACAAATGTTATAGAAGAGTGAGATACAATTATTAGACTTTGATCTTATCCAATAAGCAAATCAATTTCAATGATTATATGTAGATGTATAATTATGTCAGTGCACTATCCGAGTTCTTCTCTAAGGATCCTAGATAGACTTGATAGTCGTATTATCAACACATCAGCTTATTGCAGTATTGGCATTCATTAAACTCTTTGCATGTCATATGGAAGTCATAGAAGTAAAGTCAACTCTTTTACTTTCCTTCTTACTTGGGTCAGACCCATGCGTCCATTGCGATCCCTTCATTTATAAACAATCATTGCTTAAGGTAAAGGATCTCTTATGTTGAACTCAAAAAGTTTTCAATATAAGAGTATTTCAACATTTATACATACTTCATTTAATTCATGCAGTATGAATATTATGAAGCTTCATGGATGACTTGAGTATAGATAATAGAATGATGGCATTCATCATATCTATATCTATCTCAACTCTTAAATACTTTTGGTTCAAGTAGGTACTCAAACATTTTGAGTACATCATCTTATAGAGCGACCATTCTGCATAATGCAGAAAACCATGTCATTCATGATTAAATGTTGAGAGCACATATATATACCAAAACATCTTCTTAGGTTTTATAAGGATTTCGATAATTATGATCATTTCGACATGATAATTCCAAAGCACACTCGATGAGATATCAAGACTATAGAGACACAAAACCCTAGATTGTTGTCCTATTCTCTATTTAATTGTCATTCCTCATTATTATGAGGAGACTTGCACATTGCAACTATATACATTATGTGTCCAACTACAAGTACAATATCTTGATCATGGATACAATCCATGATATTTACTGGTTATTATTGAGTATAGTTTTGAGTGGGTTTAATGTATGTTATCTAAAATAAGATAACTTGCATAAATACATGATTTTTATATCAAAGTTCTCTTTCCTTGTCAACACTGAAAGTTCATTCCCTTAATCACTTTCAATGTAAGAGATATACTTACCATTATATCTCAAGCAAGATTTGGGATCTCCTTTCTTATCTCTGTTACATCCCAATAATATGAGAACCTATAACTAGGATAAAAAAGGTGAGAACTCATTCTACCTTGCAAGTTCAACTTGCATTTTCCAAATTGATCTTTAACAACCGGACCCACTACCCCTAAGTATGTTGATACGTTGTTAATTGAACCAATCGTCAACAGGAATAGAACTCGCTATGTGCAATCCAATATCACATTAATAATATGAAGAACAGATATTGGGGTCACTACGCATACGATCTTACTCTTTCGAGAGGTAAAGAACCCGATCCAGATGTTCTTGTATGCATGAGCTGTCACTTCGGATAGGCATCACCTACATACAATCCCTGTGACAGAACCCTTCGCCTTAATGGGAGACCATGGATGTCACTTATGTGATCTTCCATATCATGTTCAAAATTTAATTAATTATTATGAATCATATTCACATAATTAATTCTTCCAAGGGAAATACTACTCTAATCATAATAGAATATTATTAATTGCATATAATTCATTTAATCATATTAAATCAATTATCATTTCAATTTAATCAACCAATAAACAATTTTGATTGTTACTTGAAGGATGGTATAATCTCAAAATACGTATTATTCAAATTTTTATAAATAGAAAAATACATCATGCTTCAAGCATTATCCTTTCCTTATTGCTATCATGGCCAGTACGCGCGGGATGTAGGACAAACCACTAACAGAGCAACCTGCTACCCCATCAATCCCCAACTAGACATTGTATATGCCTCAGGTGAGGATAATGTGATTTAATCATTTTGTATTTGAGATGATAATCGATATTTCAACAAAAGTTATACCATATAATATTTATCAAAATCATTTTGATTAATATTATAAGGAGATCTGCTAAACAAATCCCCAATCCTATTCAAGCAACAATGTTTTTGCATGTAGAGTTTGTCCTACAACTATTGTAGAATAAACTAGGGTTTTCATGAAACATACATTCAATGACCAATGATGATTAATCAATTATTTTCATAATTATTATACATCATATTTAATCAAGGTAAATTTATAATCTACGATTTCAATTGAATTATAAACACATTAAGTAAAGAGGTTTGATGATCTAATCATCTTATGACTCATCTCCACTAAATATGGGATATCTATGGCAAAGAAAGTCAGAATCGCGTGAAATAAATTTGAACGCTTTGTTGGTTTGATTCTCTACTTAATTGAAGTATTTATTTTATAGTTCATGACAGAAAAATAATAAGTAAAGTTAACTTTCTTACAAATCCATGAATACATGCAAAACATCTTTCATAGCGGGAACTCTTCGAATCATTTTCATACACTTTTTGTACCAACATTAGGCTACTGTTTTTTGGACATATTTAGAATTTATTAATATATTTTATTAACCAGACAACACATCCAAGTAGAGCACAAACAGAAGGTTTTTATTTTACTAAAAACTATTCTAATATTGCATCCAACGTAAAAACAATTAGTCCCACGCATCTGAAACATGAACCTTGATTACCAAGAGTTTCAGATCATGTTAAAGATCTCAACTTGGATCTATTACCACTTAAAGGGCATGGAAATATCCTTAAGCACATCATGGAAGCGTGATGATCGCATCGTATGCGACCGGGAGCGACTAGTCATGCTACTAGCTCATGACAACAGAATTAAAAAAATAAACGATGAAACCACATGATCCAAGAACACTTCTTGGATTGTTTCATCTAAACTACGAAAAAGTATTGGGTTTACCTCTTGAATCATGTTTGCGATCGAGTCTCTAAATGAAGAGACCTCTTATCTCAAGTCTGATTTAACAGAGGTGACGCTTGCGAGTGTGTTGATGAAACGCGTGCTCCTCACAATCCACATTGATGATCGAAGCGAAGAATCTCCTGATCTCATCAAAGGAGATCCAACGTCTTCTTCAAAATTCAAGCGCACCAAAGTAGATGGAGATCCACAAGTAGTCAATCCGGTAGCAAAACGACGTCAGGATGACTACGACCCTCTATAGGGTTTAGGGTTGACGACCACTCTAAGGATGGAGAGAGGGGTGTGCGTAGAGAGAGAGAGATGGAGAGAGTTTAATTCCTCTTGGAATTATGTGTGTGAAAGAAGAGCTAGGGTTTCCTCTTCTTTATAGTATTTTGGGTGTCCATGGATTCCAATCCATGTAAAACACAAAATCAATGGTTCAGATTGATTTATGTTTCTGTTTAATGACCATGATTTTGTTGTAAAAAATAAAACAATAATTAATTTATATTAAATTAAATATATTGAATAATCAACATAAATTAATTTTGAACTAAATTAATTAGCATAGAAGTATTAGCAGGGAAGCCACCCACCCTCCTAAAAAGGGGGACGCTCACCTTTGTGACCAAGTCAAAAGGTGGTCATCCACTTGGTTCCTCTAATCCTTTCATACATATTTACAACAACATTTATTGTAAATTAATTCACAAAAACAATTCCAAATTAGTTTTGTGAATATTGCAATCATGGCATTAATAATTGTGAATCATATTCACAGTCCAAAATAAAATGTAAATTGTATTTTCCTATTAATTTCCAATGTGAATCCAATACACATCAACAATTAATTTGAAGATACTATTTACAATAAGCTCTCTTTAATATATTATAAATCACATTTTTAATATATACAAATAATATGGATAATGCTATCCACATTATTCATATCCTTGATAATTAAATTATATTTAATAATCTTGGATCTCTAATCTCATATACCCAAATAACATGAATCACATTCACATTATTAACATATTTGATAATTAAATCCCAATTAATTATCTTAGACAACACTCATTATATGGCCAAATAATATGAATCAAATTCATATTATTCATGATGATTAAATCATATTTAACTATTAATTTTCCTTAATGCTCAGACAGATTATTCAACAATGGAATTATTCTTGAACTCTTTCAAGAATAATGCATTTTCTTCACAGATACTTGGAGATAAGGATAGGGCGATTGTACATTACACATATAATGACTTGGATATTGATATCACATTTCAAATCCAGATCTCCAGGACCTCCCACAGATGTTTGATTAAATCAAATCCATGAATCTAATCTTCTTATTACATCTGACTCAGAGACATATCACTGTCCAATATTTGGACCAAGATTAGATTACTTCTCTATCGAGAGGACTCACTAAAATCCAGACCTATTTCATCACTCCCTCGGAATGGAAGTGTCGTGGTTATAGAATCATTTATGATCACTCACCCTCAGGTATTCCTAATATATGTACATCCTACATACTGGAAGACCTATAATAAACCTGAACTTTTAGATCTATTTAGACTATCTTCTTCAGGATTTTATCATTAAGTTTCTAATTTGATCATAGGGAGTTGGTATTGATCATATTATTTCCAAAAGCATATATCATACCTAGGTATTAATCACATAACTTCCAAAAGCATATTTCAAACCTACAAATTTAGTAAAGCTTCCAAAGCGAGATGACCGTGCATGAAATTTGATTCCCAATATCTCATGAGTGAGCTCATGTCTTCCGGTTCAGTAATGAGCATGTATGATCCCTTTCAGAGATCGTATTACTCCTATGCCCTTGTACGCACACCATCTAGCCGGTGTATAGACCTTGATTAGATAATCAACTTATCGGTCTGCCAAATGTACATATTCAGACATATAACAACACATCTATTTCTGATCAGAGGATGTGTACCCATATCATGATAACATACGACATATGACTTGGTTATCTCGATCTCATTAAGTCAACTCTTTGATCTAACTTATCTGACACCTCCGAATCTCTATTCCTATACAGAGGACCTGCATCAAGAGGTCGGTAAGATATCAACCAAAAGTGAAAGGATTGTCATCTCCTACTCTTGTTGGAGATCATCTCTTAATAATCGTTTGACGATGCTTGATGAGTCCCCAATCTAACTTTTTAGATATTTATCCAAGCACCAGCCTCTATGATTCAACAATTGAATCAATAGCTGTATGATCATCAAGATGACCATGGTACATCACCCTAATTATACAAAGGGACTGATGAATCTCCATTTCATCACCTTTATTATACCATTTTGGCCTTAAAAATTCTAGCTAATGCATGTAAATAGCTCTAATGTGCATAAATTAACATTCATTCTTTGTTGTATAGATATTGTATAAAATACTATTTAGCCAAAATTATAAAATAAAGAATATAAAAGAAAAAAAGAATAAAATACCAAAGGTATTTTATGACCCTAAACCCCAAGACCTAGGCATCTTGATGACTAGGTCGACAAGGAATAAAGTAGGGGAGATAAGGGCCAAAATACAATAAAAATCCCATTTACGAATTCATCAATAATGCATTTTTGGGACCTATTTTATTTTCCATTTTTTATACCTCAAATAAAGAAATGTTGTACATGAAAGTTGTAGATAATAATATATAAAAAATACAAAATTGATTTCATACAAAAATAATATACTGCGTAAATGTTATGCTATATATAAAAAGCCAAAATCCCAACTTCCTAGACCCATATCATTCAAATAAAAACTCAAAATGTATTAAAATCACTTTAATTGTATATAACTTATAATAAACTATTTAATGATTTACAAATTTTTTAGAGTTAAGGCGTGAAAGTTAGGTTTTGGACCCCTATTTGTACAATGTACCAGAATAAAATAGCCATTTTATTTATTCTGTATTATTTTAATAATTTTAATTTTTTATATTTTTTTGTAAATATTATTTATAACATATATAAATATTAAAACTAGAACAAAACCGTCAATAAAACACTAAAATAAAACAAAATACAAAAATATATAGATGAATATACAATAACTATACCTATATAATAAGTATACCTATTTATTTAAGTATAAATATTATCCCAGAAAATATAATAAAAATATGTTTAGGTACATAAAAATAATTTATAATTTTATAATATAATAAAATAAAATAGTGAAATTAAAAATACAAAATAAAATAAAACACCCAATACATTGGCACATATACCTATCAATAAAACCCTAACAAATAATAAACATTTTTTATTTTATAATCTAAAATTAATAAAACCATTTACTATTTATTATATAATTTCCAATAATTTCAGGGAGTGGTTTTTCCTGGTTGGTCTACGTGGACCAACTAGGTCGAGTCTTGAGTTGACCAATGGTCAACTTTCTCACTTGCCTGCTGACTCTGACACTTCGATTGACTCCTCTCTTTGTCAATTTCTGCAGCCCAATACATTCACTATTTTGGGTTGATTCCTCGATGAGTTTTGTTCCTCGATCCACCAACTTAGACGCTAGACTGATTTCTCGATCCGAGCATCATGGATTCAATCCATCTTTCTCGTTCTTTGGAGCCATTCAGGCGGATTCGATCCCTCTTATGCCTGCTTACCCTAGATCTAAGTTTTGAATCATCTTCTTGGTGACAGCAGGACCCGATTCAACATTTCTGGGTCTCGATTCAGTGTTGAATCGAGGTGATCCGAAGTTGCTCCACCCTCTCCACCTGAAGCTCTGCTTCAGGTGGCCTTTGTCCTGGTGTGCTTCTTCTTTTTTGTGTTCTTTTGATACGTTAATCCATCAATCGCTTACAGTGCCCTTTTATTTCATTTGAATCTATTTTGATTAGTGTAAAATCCAAATTTTTCGGATGGCACAGCCTCAACTCCGCCGCCCCATTACGGTTACTACCAAACCTCTCCACCCCACGCATCACCACCATCTCATATCCCACCATTGTTCGATCATCCCAAATACCTTCGTTCCTCTCGTTCTTGCTCCGAAAGGGTTTCCTACTCTCCCATCTTAACCGTTCATCGGAGAGTTCCATTCTGACCCACCTCACGTTCATTCCGACCCACGAAGCCATCCTTGGCTTCACCATTTTGTCGTGAGTTTGTTTCAGAAGGAAATAGAGAGAAAGAACCTCCTGCCAGGGGTTAAGAAGCTTAGGAACACGCTCCGGGTCCAGGGCCTTGCTAGAGCTCCTCACGAGGTCCCTACCCTTTTTGAAGAGCACCATCGACGTGGAGAAGCTCCGGGAACATCTAGAAGCCACCTTCAGCCTAGTAGAAGCTCGGAGACGCTCGTGTTTGCCGATCGATGCTTGCCCGACCAATGTTCTTCATGCATTCATAAAGAAGGTCCGCGAGCTGTCCGATCACAAGCAGTTCTTGGAGAAGCACAACCATCATCAGATATGATCTGGCTTCCACCGTTGGATCTCCACGCGAGATCTAATCCTGGACAATGGCGGTGAAGCGTCATTTCCATAGGAGGAGCATAGACGTAACTAAGTGGATCGCGCATCACCATCCGCTCCAGCCTAGCGTTGGGTATTCTGCACTTCTCACTCGATGCAATTTTGTATTTATTCTTAGTCTAAAATCATTCATTTGCCGTTATATTTTTGTATTATTTACAAAGAAACCCTGAACTTTCCTTTTATTATGTTTGGGTCCTTTTCCATCTTAATCGACAGAAGTTGGAGTTTTTGCATTGTCACCCCTCCATGTTTTGATAATTGTATTATGTCCGAGAAAAGTGAATTTTAGCTATAAATTTTTGAATATTCTGCTCAGTGGCCCTTGTCCTTTATTTTATTTTATGTATGCCCTTGCCAGTTATTGCATTTTTGTGTGTTTGCTTGATTTATTAAAAATAACTATTGCGCTCAGAAAAACCCCAAAAATAGGAAAAGATACATGTTTCATTGTAGTTTCATGCCATATAATTAAAAATGCAATTTAGGACTTTTTGGCATTTCTTAAAAATCATTTGGAGCACATTTATTCCCTATATATCTTATAAAATATCAAAAAATATAAAATCATTTTGGAAGTTCTTAAAAAATTATGTTGTTTATTTAAGTATTTTTGGCCTTCAAACAAAAATCACTAAAAATAGAAAAAGAAAATACCTACAAATTTTAAAAAGCCCCAAAAATCTTGCTAAAAATATACAAAATCTCAACAAACTCCAAAAGGTATGTTTTTCTTTATTTGAATTTTCTTTATACTATATAATAATTATTAAAATTAATTTTGAGAAATTTAGATACTATTTGGTATTTTCCTCTCCATTTTAATCCAGGACATTTATTTTATCCCTATTTTGACTTTAAAAATACATAAAAATTATCAAAATAAATTAAAAATCATAAATATAAGAAAAATTTATTTAAAACCCAAAAATATTTAATTCTACCATTTTTGGTTATTTTTAGTTATATTTATATCTCTTTTATCTATTATTATATTTATGATCTTTATCCTATATTATTCAAAAAAAACAAAATTTAAAATTTTAAAAATTTTAAAATATAAAAAATATATACATTTAAAAACAAAATAAAAAATATAAAAAAAATAAATATAAAATTGAAAACCCACAAAATTATATTCTGGCTAAGTGTTGAGAGACACATTGTGCTTGATTTTTCCGTCTCACATAGCTTTACACCTTTGCTACTTGTGTTTGATCCCTACTTGCTTTTCACTATACATTTTTAGTAGGGTACAATAAATTTTAGTTCACACTATTTTTCTTGATTTACATATTATGTGGGTTAATTATTGAAACTGCAGAAAGATTCGAGTAGTCGCTTCAATGATAGTGAGTCTGACTTATCAAGCCATTATTAGCGACTCTGATTTCCCGCTTTTTAGGGACCTATTATGCAAATTAACTATTCTTCATTTCAGATCAGGGAGTGATATTTGCATTAACATTTATTGCGTAATGGCTCGTCGTGGGCTCGTATGTCCAACACTAAGGAAGAAGGAGGCAGATCAAAGGCTTGGGCTGAACATCATGTGAAGCTCCAATCTTCGCTCGATCTATTCAGCCACACCAGAGAGCTTTAGCAGCCACCTGGATGGTGCTACAACATGGTCGGAAGCCATGGCTCACATTGAGGATCCGACCATCATCACATTTCAATTATGCCTCCCCCTGTTACTGGGAGGGGAGAGAGTTAGGTTAAACCCTCTCATGGTGGTGGACTAGGATAAATGGACTGGAGTAGTTGGTTTCGAAGAAGACTCAACAGTTACTAGAGGAAGGTGATCATAGTTTGTAACCATCGTCTACTTGCCCTAAATGGTAATATGTAAAGTCTAAGGGGCTCGTGTGAAAGGAGGGTGACCGGTCAACGGTGGAGTGGTGTTGGATCATGGGGAGGTTACATGAGGTGGAGGAGAGAAATGCGAGAAGACAGGGGTCAACAAGGCATAACATGGGGAGAGGGACGTTACAGAGGTAGATGAAGGGATAATAGCTTTTTGATCTGGAGATCCAAGAACAGAAGATGGGGCACGTGCGTGTGGCTTTGATGAGCCTGATCTGATCTGATCGGTGGGCTATGAGTGAGGCACTAATCAAGGGTGGAGATGGGATCCTTCAAAACCGGTCGTGAAGGTGAGAAGAGGTGTATACGTAGGCGAAGGGGGCATTAGATCCTTGAAGATCTGACAGCTGGAAACATGGGCGGAGGCTAATGAAGGGTTGGGCCTTGTGGCTCAACCAAAGGGAGCTACGTGGGCCAATAGGAAAATTAGAATATATAAAAAAAAGTAAAACAAAAATAAATAGATAAAAGTAGAACTAAAAAAAGTGTAAAACATGAAAGTTGTAGGTCTGAATGAGATCTATAAGATTCACAAAATATCAAAAGAATGTAGACAGACATAGATATATTTTTGTATGCATTTTTAAGGAAAAAACACTTCTTTTCATTCTTTTGTTATTTTTTGTATTTTTAATTTATATTTAGTGTCAAAACATATACATACAATATTCTAATATTTTTCTAAGATATTTTTAATAATAATAAAATAAATAAAGTAAAATAATGTTAGTTATTGATTGAATCGATCTTGAGTGGGTATAATAATCATACTCATTGTAGCACGACACTCAGCCAATTAATCAGAATCAAATCAAATGTCTCTATGAAGAGTACTCAGATTAAATTTATATCTCAAGCAAGTCTAGGGTAGAATACAGGGAGGTAAAGGATCAATTTTGGGTTAATTTAGAACACTTAGGTTTGGATTTTCCAAATGGTATTTTTTATTTTTTTTAATGCAAAAAATGCGAATGCAAAATGCGGGTGAATTAAGTTAATAAGAAAATACACAACTTAGCCAAATTAATTTCAATGTGAAATTAATCCAATTTAGCCAAATTATATTTTCCGAGAAACCTAATCCAGTGATGAATTGACGAGCCATGAAAACCCTACTCTAATTGATGTGAATTATCATTTAAATTTGTCGTTTTGTTGTAGGAGGGAATTCAGAATCAGTCAAGAGATAACCACGATTAATTGATCAATTTTTAATCGGCATGGTTTTATATTTATTTTACTTGGGCAATTCCCAAGGTCAAACTCAAGGAGGCTAAGGGACAACCTAGAAAGTGTCTATCAAAGTTCATACACGATTTCTGAGGAGGTATTTTTTGGTATTTTTAATGCAATTTTGAAATGCAAAATGCAAATATGACCAATTTTTGGGACTAAAATGTAATTTCAATTAAACGATGTCCAAAAATTATGAAACTTGTCCGAGATGTAAAATATGGTGAAATAAACATATTTTATTTTTTTTGGAATTTTTGAATGCAAGATAAATATTTTATGAATTAATGAATGCAAAGAAAGAGAATTTCGGTAATTAACTATGATAAATATTAAACCTATTTATTTTCAAGGGATAAAATTATTCAAGATCTATCACTAGGTGATTGATCTTAGAAAAAAATTCTAAATCTTAAAATACAAGATTTAATACCTATTAAAAATTAATGATATAAATCTACAAAATATTTTTTAATGGGAAAACCATGCTTGCAAATGCAATTCTTTTTGGGCACAATGTATTTAACATTTAATTCTACGATCCATGAATTTTTAGCAATTTTTCAGGCAGTGGTTAATTAAATACGATCTTCCAACACAAATTAGTTAAAATATGCAATTTTCCATGAGAATATTAACTAATAATTAACCATGGATCACAAAAATATAAATCATATGTCATACTGTAGATATTTAATTGCAGACCGTCATGCTAACTTTTAAATAATAAAAAGATGTGATGTTGGGGATAATAGGGGTCTCAACGCAATATTACACTAATTAAATAATGCAGAAAATGTAGGATAGAGGTTAACCCATAATTACCTAAACTCAGATGGGTGTGAGTGCAAAATTTCCAACAGGGCACGCGCGTCGCACGTGCCATCTAGTTGGCGGGGCTCTTCTGTGTAATAAGCTTAAGTTCCAAGGGCATCTTTGCAATTTCTTCAAACCTCACGTGCGGAGCACGTGAGGGTCTTGATTCTGATATGTGGCAAAGAGGGGCGGCTGGCCGTGCTGGAGGCGGAGAGAGGACCCGGCGTTGCGGAGAGCGGACCTAGAGAGCGAGCCAGTGGGGGGGACAACAGCTCTGAAGGCGGAGAAGCATCTCCTGACGTAGAGGAGAGCCGGTGTGGCAGCGAAGGTAGAGGCCGACACATGACCGACGTGCATTGATGAAGAGGGACGTTCGTCGATGGCGATGGAGCGGCTGGGTGGTGCGATCGAAGACGTCGACGATGAAGGTATATCCTGGAGTGAGTGGTTCGCGATGCAGGGGATTCCTCGTTGGTTACTGAAGGCGGTGACGCGACGATGCGTGGTGGAGTTGCAGGCGTCGGGCTTAACGGAGGAGGTCCGGAGAGGCGCTGGTGGGCAGTATTATCGATCGGGTGAATGGATATGCGACTTAGGAAGATGTGAAGTGGCGGAGGAACAAAGGGTATGCAAAACAAGTGTGACAGAGGGTGATGGATGAGGATAGGTGGAAGGGGACGTACTTGGAGGATGACGCTATACGGCATTATGCTAGAAGGCGGGAGCAAGCAGTTGCTTTGCAGAGGACCGAATCTCGCCGAGGAAGAAGGATGTAGTGGCGTTGTCATAGCCACGCTCGGAGTTCCTTCGACTGTTGGAAAACGACAGATGAATCATGGTGGGACGCAGCGCTGTATTTAATAGGCTCGAGACGGAGGGACAATGATGGAAGGAAGTCGACCGCGATTCGCGCAAGGGGGGAAGAGAGATTTGTAATCGGATTAATTGGGATCTGCGGGATGGTGACGAGATCCAGTGGTTCGAGGATTGAGAGATAAATAGGAAAAGAATGAGAAGGAGATGGTGGAGGGGCGAGATACGCGAGCGGGTGGCTACAACCGTAGATGGATGGAGATCGGTGAGGGAGGTGGTCGCGCACGCGAGAAGGGCGGTGGAGCCCTCGATTGGGAAAGAGGAAGGAGGATGACGACGCGTAGGGGCCTTCCGATCGACCGAGATCGGATGACCCAGATGATGCCACGTGACAACCTTTTATTTTATTTTGAATTAATTTTTCAATAAAACAAATTATAAATAAGTCTAAAAATGAGTGACACATGGCAGCTCTTGGAGCTGCCACGTGTCAGCCCTAGAAAAATCGAAAATAAAAGAAGAAAAAAATAAAAAAGAAATAGCAAACAACCTCATATCGAAAATTTTCTTCACGAAAGTTGCTCGTCTCGATGAGATCTACAACTTTCTTGAAGATACCGAAAACAAAATCAATCATTTGCACAAACTGATATTTTTGGGGTATCTCATGTATATAGAATATCTAGATTTTTGGGTTTAATAATTTTTTTGTTAATTTTAAACCAGATAAAAATCTATAAAAAAATATAATAAAATCAAAGATAAATATTTACACATTAATCTATTTTTTTTGGATTTTTGTTAAGAAAGAAAATTTAAGAAATAAAATAAAATACGAAAACGACAACTTTTGTACAAACAATCAGTGAAGACTCAGACTCTGTTAGTTTCTTTGATTTCAAGCTCATTTTGATTTGTATTTTTATGCATTTTAATAAAACTTTTGTAAAGAAGATAAATGAAAAATGATTAAAATAAAATGAGTTAAATATGTACATAAATTATTAGGTCAAAAACCGCTAAAATACAAAATGTACAAAAGAGGCCCAAAACCCAACTTTGACATATGAGCTCTGATTCACTTGAACTTGATCTTGTTTTGAAGATATTTGAATGTAAATTAGTTCAAAAGCGAGTAGGATCAAATCATACACTATATGAGGAAGAAATCAATATTTTCGTCCAAAAATCCTAGAATTAGGTTTTGAGTTTCTGGTCCACTATTTAGGTTAGTGATTTTTTTGTATTTTTCACTTATTCTTGTAAGGAATATGTACACAATGGAGGTAGTTTCAGGTCATTTAGAGTTATCATGAATTAGTTAAAAATCAAGGAAGTTAAGCTATTTTACAGGTCAATTGGACTGAGATTTTTGGCTTCTTATTTTATGCAATTATAAGTGATAAAATGCAATTCTTATTATTACATGCCTGAATGCAAATTATGCAGAATAATGGATAAAATGCAGATGAATTTTGGGGATTTGAGCTTAATTAATATCTTTTAGAGTGATGAATCTGAGATTCATCATGAATGCAAAACACATTTTTTAAATTTTAAGGGTTAAAATGCAATTACGAAAAATGCACACTTTTTATGGGGTTTCACGTATTTTTCACATAAATAGAATGTAAAAATTATGAAAATTTTACTGAAACTTAAACATGACGAAATGAGGCTATAGTATTTTTTTTGGTTTTTTTAAGAATATATGATTTTTTATAAAATTTTTAATGAAAATAGAGTGGCTGCAAGTATGTAATTCTTAATAAATCCATATTATCAATTTATACAGAGAGAGAATTATCTCAAAAAGGTATTTATATGAGCAATCTAGGAGAGTTGGAATTTCGTAAAAATAATGTGTTTGGATTTAAATAAAAATCATTTATGAAAATCACTTTATTATTTATTGAATGCATAAACAACCCCAATTAAGATGAAATTTGGACAAAAAATAAATAACATTTCAAGGCATCATTTCTGATTTTCAATGAATTTTGGAGCAACCGTGAATTAAATATGAATTTAGGAGCACAAATTGGCTAAAATATGCAATTTTTCATGAAATCAATTTTATCTAATTACCTAGAGCACACAAAATCCAAATAAATATCCAATGATAGAGGACTAATTGCTCAACAACATGCTATTTTTCATTATAATAAATGATGTGAAATTAATGTCCAAATTAATGCATGAACATAGGGGTATCCGTACAATACAAAAACTAAAAGTGATAATGCAAACTGTGCACAAGGACTCTTTTGTAATAATGAAAACTTAAAATAACAGTAATACAATTTTTACAAAATAAAGAAAATAGACATTTCTTCCTTTGTGATTAGGGAACGATATAGTTGGAACGAGGCAGGCGGTGGCTACCGTGCCACGTGCAGAGGACGATGGCTGGGCGCGGCGTGCTGTTGGGGGATCGCAGGTGGCGGAGGGCGGTTGGGGGACCACTGCTACTGAGGAGAGGTGGGTTGTGGCAGCGAGCACGGATGCATATGCATCTGGAGGAGATGGCAGCTAGGGGAGGAGGAAGGGGGTGGCCTCCTCCCGTGGTGGCGGAGGAAGGCAGTGGACAGTTGGCGGCACCACGCACGGAGGCTGGCGATGTTGGAGGAGCGTGCCGCCGAGGAGCAGCAGCTAGGAGCAACGACTGGAGGAGGGAGGCCACACATGGCGGCATGCTGGAAAAGGATGTGCTCACGCGGTGGGGCCAGGCCTAGACTGAAGGTGCAGGCGGGATGTAGTGGTGATGGGCCATGGGCGACGACGCGCATGGCCGGCTGGCAGTGCGGCCCAGAGGTGGCGGCCGGGCCGATGTTGCTTTCATTTTTTTTAAATTTTGTTGTTATTGTGTTTTGATGATTTTTTAATTTTTTAATTTTTTTCAAACAGGAATAAAAAAGTGATTGGTGGGAAGGTAGTGACTAAGTGGTGACGATGATGTGGTTTGTGATGATGATGTAGAACAACAACAACAAAAATGTTAGATAAAATTAAAATAGCAAGGAAAAGGATAGGGAAAACTTACCTATGGTTTACCGGATTGGCGAAGAAGCTACGCTGGACTCTTGTCGTGGCCTCGATCCGATTGGAGGAAAAAATTAGAGAAGCTATGCGAGCTTGATGGAAAACTTGTGAGACGACAATGATGGTCGCCGCGGATCTTGCTTGAAGGTGGTCGTCGCTTAAGGATGATCCTCAACCGCTGTCATCAACCAAACACTCCAAACTCTCTCCTTTTTCTCTACGAATGGCGGATGAAAAAAGAATTAAAGAAGAAGAGAAGAATATAAGGAAGAAGATGATGGAGTTAGAAAAGTGGTGGAGGAGATGGAGTGGAATGGGATGTTATTGGAAGAAAAAGGAAGTTATTGTAGAGAAAGAAAAAATAAATAAAAAAAGAAAATAAAAGAACAAAAGTTGGCTACTAAAAAGAGAGAAAATAAAAAGCAAAGAAAAGAAAGATTTGCACATAACATATCACAAAATAAAATACCAAACAAACAATATGTACAATTTTTTGTGACTTTTCTGCTTTTATTTTTTTGTATTTTAAATAAAAGATATTTACAAAATAAAAATAAAATAAAATACTATAAATAAAATAAAATACAACATGATTTGTTGTGGATTTTTAGTGATTAGGAAAAAAGAAAATAAAAAAGAAAGAAAGAAAAAAATATTTACAATATATACAATGTACACCTTGGTCCCAAAATCCATATTTTCCAAATGAGCTATAATTTTAATGAAACCACTTTCATTGGATAGATAATTTTCTAAGTTAAACTTTAAAGGTGAATTTGGTGAATTTGGAGTTCATACGCTAGGATGTTAGACTTTGCACCTTTTTCTCTTTGGGATCTAGGAGTATTTATTTGAGGTGAAATTTATTTTATATTTTTATATTTTTATATACATTTTATAAATAAGTCGGAGAAAGAATTAGTCAAAAAGAGTTGAAATAAAATTATTAAAAATACATGAAGTTTTGGGCTATTTATAGGTGAAAAACTCCTTTATTTTACGATTTTTTATTATTAATTTATATTGTACAATATAATATATAATAAGTGTATTTTATTTACAAGATACATTTTATTAATTTATTGATTTTATGGATATTTATTTGAGATTTTATTCAGGGATTTTACTAAGATCAATATATTGAGATGATGAATCGTGGAATCATCAATTATATTCAATAATTAGGGTCAGGTATGAACAAGGGTGAGTTTGTTAATTAATATTATTTACTTATACATTTTATTAAAAAATTTAAGATAAAGGGATAATAAATAAGAAACATGATGATACATTTTATTTACTTATACATTTTATTAAAATTTTTAAGATAAAGGTATGAACAAGGGTGAGTTTGCAACAACTTGCTCCGTGATTTATAATATTTGGCTTTCTATATGCAATTAGAAATTTAGGCAACAGAAAGCTAATCCTCTTTTGCTGGCCAATATGACATTTGCCTCTTCGCAGTATCCATATGGAGATTACTTCCTTCAACCAATTCAACAAGTGACACTCAAGGAGTCCTCTTCATATGATATACTTATAGAAGTGGATGCATCCTACATTGGAGGCTCTTCTTTTTGTGGCATTGTCTCCTTCAACTCCAAAGCCGAATTGTCAGGTTAAGGACAAATCCTCCTCTAATGCCTCCTCTCATGAGGCAGAACTTTCAACCATTGAGATGTGCCAAGAAGCTGCTTCTGTCAAGGAAGATTATATCATTTGTATGGTTTCGGATTGCAAAACAGTCGTTCAAATCTCATCCCTTACTGGAGGATCCTTAAAAGAGTTCAAGCATACCATCTTCTACTGCAGAGATTTCAAAATATTCAACTAGTTATCCTATCACATGCATATATGTTTCACACATATAATCTATCTTTTTATAGGAAGAATGATTGCCAAGGGAACTGTGATTTCACTAATATCCTAGTTGCAATGTACGACTCTCTCGTTATTTAATAAAATGCTAGTTCTGATTTCTTCCAAAAAAAAGATCGTAGTGCATTTGTTTTACACGTTCTTAATCTCTTGCACACACATATATTATAAACAAAAATACCAGTGATCAGTTTCCTTATAAAATGACTCCATGGAATTTGCTTGGTGATTTGTAAAATCCAACGATGGATTTTAACGTTGATGAATGAGGATTTCATCCAATATAGAATGATTGCATCGTTTATCCATTTTAAAGAGAGAGAGAAGGCAATTAAGAAATTTATGATTGAGCATTCTCTGGGACTTATTATTCCATGGCTCGTTCTTTAGTAAGGGAGAATAAGGGTGAGGGATAAGGTGGAATAAAATATTATTTTAGTTCGAGCTGAAGGATATGACTAAGTGAGAATAAGGAGGAATAAAGGTAATTAGATGATATTCTCCGCTTATTCGTACAAGAGGGATAAGAAATGTAGTTTTAAGTTAGCTAAATATGTTGTTTGGCAAATACTTTGAGTTAGTCTAATGCATAATTAATTGTATTGACACAAATAATCATTCCCCGATAAAAGCAAATTTGACACGTTTTATTGAAAATTTCTCCCTTCTTTAAAATGTAAGACTCCATAAGTTCATAGATATAAGAAAGTTGATCGTAAAATGTGGACTATGAACTCTATGTAACAACATGCTTATCATACATGAGCACATCAACAACATCATGTGTCGATGTTGATCCATCGATTCAGTGCACGATAAGTCGATCCTTCTAGTGAGGAAGAGTTTGTTTTCCTCCAACTTCTCCAAACAATATTCTTCCGAAAACTCTAGCATATTGATTATGTCCACCAGGAATACCTTCTCCACAGATAAAGACTCGAGTGTTGGTCGCAATGATGATGCCTTGACTTTGCATCCATACGATCTATGAAATGAGACAGTTTGTAAGATAGTCAATGCACTTTATGAATTGGAAAATGTTTATGATGGAAACTTACATCCCCAGGACATGTGTACCACAACCAATCCTCTACATCTTCGTGCATGTGTGAATCTTCAAAATTAAGAAGAGCATCCGCTAGGCATAAGCATCTACAGTTTGGCTCCTCATCCTATCGCACCGTATATGGGTGTTTAAGATGTATATAGGAAAATCATGTCAAATTTAGTAGCCGAGAAATACAATTTACCTACTAGTAATGGAATCCCAAAGAAATTAAGAAATAAAGTTGAAAAAAAGACAAATAAAATCTATCTCAAGTAGCCAAGGGAGTTGGTACCGATGGTCAAGACACGCCACAGTACTAGCTACTGCTCATCCAGCTGTAGCAGTAGATGCATTGTTTTTTGAACACCGAAGTGAAGTGCTAGAGACTCCTTCAAATAACATTGAAAACTTAAAAGTCTATATTGTAATGGATGAAAGTGAAGCAAATGATGACTTAGAGGAAAGTTTTAATTAGCCTATAAGCAAGTCTTCTGGTTTCGAGTTTAACTAAAAGATTCACAAAAAATGGGTCACCAGAAAAAAAACTCCAAGACACAAGAATGCTAAGGAAAAAGCATTTGGAAAGTTTAAAGGTAGTGTCTAATCTTGTACTTTTGTAGTCCTCTCTCTTGTGAGCACAATTCATTCCATTAATTCCACATTGCCTTGAGAGCTTAGTGAGAATGAGAAGAGAGAGAGAGAGAGAGAGAGAGAGAGTTGAGAACTCTCTTTGTCATCCCCTCCCTACCATATATAACCCTATACATCCACTATCTTACCTCAACCTTATCTACATTGGTTCATCCTTTTGAGAGAGAAGAACACCTTATTCTCTATGCTTCTTGTACGTGAAGAATGACTCAAATTCATGGGATGACATCAGGATACTGAATCCATATTGATCTCCACTTGGCGTGGATAACTTCAAGAAGAAGTTGATATCGAAGTTCGTGGGAATCTACACGGGTCATCTTCGCGTCCGCGAGAGAAGAGTAGTTGGACCGGATTCAATTCGGGAGGCCTCTTCCTTTTGACACTCACGCTTCAAAGTAACCCTTATACCATGTGGCTTTATGAAATGATTTGGAAATTGTTTCCTATACTATGTGATATGGCAATATTTTTAGAGTTCATACAATGAACTCTACTTGTTTGCAATTTGCTATTTTTTCTATGTTTTCGTGATGCGGAGTTATGAACTCCATTCTCCATAGATGGATTTCTTCTACTTGCATACTTTGTCATCCTCAATTATGAAGCATTGTGGCTGCTCCACATAGATATCCTCCTCGAGGTATCCATTGAGGAATGCGGTCTTGATATTTGTCAGATTTTATAGTCAAGTGTGTTGCTATAACTAGTAATACCCTGATGGGTTTAAGCATGGCTAGATTAGAGAATGTCTCATCATAATCGATGCCTTATCTCTGCGTGTAGCCATTGCCTATGAGTCATGTCTTCAAGGTCTCTATCTTCCCATTGGATCCCTCCTTCTCTTGGAGATGCATTTGCACCAGACGGATATGACCCATTTAGGTGGATCTTCGAGGGTCCATACACCATTCTTGTGCATGGCGTCTATCTCACACTTCATTGCTAGTATATAATTATCCATGTCATGATATGCTAATTCTTCATCATAAGAAGTTAGATCATCATCACACTCTTCTAATACTTGGAATATGTACCTTTCAGGTGGTCTTACCATGCTAGAATGCTTTCTAAGAGGTATGAGCATGCCGTTTCAATTATCTCTTTAGTTTTTGGTATGGAAATTTCTATTAGTATTGCTATACACGATCAATTCCAGGACTTCATTACTATCTTGACATTTATGGAATTCATTTATGGGCTCGAACATGCTTCTCATAGTTGGAACATCTGATTTGATGAAACCATAAAGAGTTATGATTTCGTTCAGAATCCGAATGAGCTATGTGTGCACAAGAATCTTAGTAGTAGCATCGTCCCATTCATTGTATTTTATGTACATGGTATAATTATCATTGGGAATGATATTGAGATGATGATCGGTGTTAAGATCTTGTTGTCCCGTATTTTTGAGATGAAAGATCTTGAAGAAGCCTCTTACACCTAGGATCTGAAATTGTTTAGAAATAGGGAAAATATGGTATTTGGATTGTCACAAGAAGGATATATCAAGAAGATCCTAGAAAGATTAAGATGGATAATTCCAAGAAAAGATACTCTCCTTTAAGACATGGTATTCACCCATCTAAAGGGATGGCTCCTCAAATTGTTGAGGAAAGGAAGGTTGTGGCTGGATGCCCTTGAGCATCTTTTCTAGGAAGCTTAATGTATGTCATGATGTGTACAAGATCAAATATATACCATGATGTAGGAGTGGTAAGACGTTAGCAATCTTGCTATGGAGAGAAACACTAAGCCATAGTGAAAACATCTTCAAGTACCTAAGAAGAACTTAGAACTACGTCCTTATTGAAGGAGATACTGATCTCCAAGTCTTAGGGTACACGGATTTTGGCTTCTAGTCAAATGCGGATGATAGAGTTCAACATCTGGGTTCTTAATCTTCTTGGACGGGAGTGTTGTGTGAGACAACTACAATAAGAAGTAAGACAATGTAATTGTTATGACAAAGTCAAGTATTGGCAACATAAGATGTGGCAACTTGATAAATCCATGATTTATAATCATATTTCTCATTTATTATCCCTATTACTTAAACTATTCAATAAACTGTAACATTAATTAACATTTAACCCTTTAGTTATTAATAACCTAAATTATTGTATGCAATTAACTCTATTATAGTGCTTTATTTTCTGTGTTTCTTAATTATTAAAAATCCCATAGAAATTAGATTAATATTGTAAATTTTGTTTTGAAATTAACAACAAATTTAAAATACAAAAAAATCTCAAAAGAAATTGAAAACAAGTATTTTTATTCCTTAAAAATACTTACAAAAATATAACTTTTTATATATGACATATTTTGACTTTGTGTTTTACATGAAAATTATAGATCTCAATAAAAATCTACAACTTTCAAGTTCAACACTTTTTTCCATTTGACACTTGTAATTATTTAATTTTGATTTTTTTTGTTTTCTTATTTTTCTATGTTCCAATTAGGTTATGTGGCTCTCTCCGGAGAAGCCACATAGCCCAGCTCTATTCCCTTCACCGCTCTCTACAGGAGTCTTTTGATCACTTTGATCAAATGCTCCTAAGCTGACCACATCCACATACCTTTCATACCCTTTGATCAGAGTTGATCTCCAACATTCACTTTTGCTCGCACCTCCACCCTTTGATTTGATCTCCTTATCACGTTAGAGCCGCACAATCATGCCTTATCCATAACCGCTTGATCGGGTCTGATCCACATCATCATAGCCTCCTGCTCCTGCCTCAATCAGGACTGTTGGATCTTCCAATCAAACGACCCCAGTTCAACGTCCTCCTCCAGTAACATCATCTCTTCCACATTGTGCCTTGTCATCCCTTCTTCCTCTCCATATTCTCCTAACCACTACCCACATCCTCTGCACTTCACTCCACCATCCGATCATTCCCCTAACCACCCTCGACCAGCCCAAACCCTAAGTTTCCATTCCAACCACATCTCATGAGTAAATGATGGTTGAATTACACTTGTTCCTCATACTGTAGCCGCCATCCACCTCCACAAAAACACTTCGATCTCCTGCATTGCTGCATATCCACCTTTACGAGAGGATCAACCTAGTCCTTCTCCTTCCTCTTGTGACAGAGGAGTGTAGGATTGTGGGGTGATCAAGGACAACTCCTACAGTGAGATCCATGGACACCTGGCCATGTCACTTTGTCGATTGATGACATTTTGAGCTCCCTAGTGTGGCTGCCCAGGTCAAGAGATGACCCGAGCTCTTCCTGGAGCTCACCCTAGGACATCCCCTCCACATGTGTTCTCCTTCAGATCTCCGGGTAAGCTTTCCTTTGGTTATTCTTTTATTTTCTTGTATTTTATTTACATTGAACAGACACCCTCACTTTCATCAGACTGCACCTTCACCATCCCCATACGTCCCCCATATTTGTAGTGGGTCTCAATACTCCTCCTCCTTCCTTATCTCCTTCCGCTCCGACCTATCGTCTGCAGTTCACCTAAGAAGAACCTAACTAGACCTCTGCTTCCCCATGCCTCTAGGTCCTCACTCACCTCTCACACACATTAGAGAATATACTAGCTATTTCCCTAACATCGTAGGTCCCTAAAGCGTAAATGATCGAAATCTTTGAAAGCTCTCCATTCTAGAGCCCCTGCACTGATGAGGGGTGGTCGACGCACCTCGCCAATCACATTCAACATCTACTCTTACCGATAGGGTCTTCGTCAAACTTCAGTAAATCTTCTTCGACCTTCAAAGCTCGAGGAGGACCGCAGAGGAGCTCCTAGATGCTCGGTGGAGCCCAACGATCACCATCACATGGAGGATGATGATGACAGAGCAACACACTACAAATACCATCTGATCCCCTTGATTGGACGATCCAAAGTTTGCTCCAACCTCGACGTCAATCCGAGAGGCTTGATGGGACCGAGTCCACTTCGAAGCATTGAGGACACCCCATGTGGCCTCCACACCTGGGATCGGTCGAACCTTGATCTGATCCTAAGAATGCGTGCCTTGCGCTGGGGAACGAGTCATTTGCAGCAATGCCCTCAGGCTTCTCCAGATTCACATGCAGGTCTTGGGTACGCGTGCCTCATGTGATGCGCTCGTATTTTGCACATGGTTCTACTGCATTTTGAATATTGCAAATGGTCCATGTACGTATTGAAAATTATAGGGAAGGCCCTTGCAGCTTTTACATATTGTAAAAATGCCCCTCAAGGATCTGTTTGTGATTGTTCTTTTATTTATTTCTATGTTTTTATTTATAATTATGCCCATGGACTATTTTATTTATAACTTGAGCATATGAACTCTGTTTGACTTGATTTCAATTTCATTTGATTGCGCTTATCTCTCTCTCTCTCTTTTGTCCTGAATTATTTACTAATTTGACACTGGGAATAGTAGGAATCACTTATAGATAATTAGTATCAATGTCTTAATTATTTAAATTCCACTAATTGAAATTGGAGCTATGTTGATGCATCAAATGTTCATGAAATTATTAGCTTTGGAGTATGTTTATGCATATTAATTTGTTTGCATTGCATGATACAGAGTAGCATTCTGTCATCTTATTTAACTTGCATAAAATTTAAATAAAATGCATTTTGTCCATGCACTCATGTTTTGCATCGTATTGTTTGTGTATTGTTGACCTAGGTATATAAATTCATCACTTAAATTAGGTATTAGGATCAGATTAATCAATTGGGTAGCTTGTGTCCTTGATTTTGAACATGGATTTCCTAGATTAAATAAATATTTTTTAGACTGGGCCCCTCCCCATGGAGATATTTAAGGCTTGGTCTCTGATAGACCGCTGAGTGGTCGTATTACAATGAGAACACATTAAGAATGCCACTCAACGGTTCATCAGATGGAGCCATTGCCGGGGACATGGCTTATCTTCTTGATTAGTTTGATTTTTATATCTAATTAAGTTGATTCTTTTGATGTCTAGGTCAATGTTTGTTTTGTGATGTTATTTGCATTTGTCTTACGCTGTTGTTTAGTTAATTATTTCTCTTGATTCAATATCTATTGATTGGCTTTTATGGTAGGGACTGCGAGGATCGAGGACGCTTGTGAGATGCAGAGGCGAGGAGCTGGGAGCTCCTGCTACGAGGATCCATCGAAGCAAATTTGAAGAAGTCGAGAGACTTGATTAGCATTATTCCATTCATTTGTGTATAATATGTAATAATTGTATTTCTAGCGATCCTAATTTGAGGGATCATGTGTATATATATGGACTTTGACTTTGACATGGTATGTAGAGCATGTTTCACCACTCACCCGGGTGGGTCTCCACTTGAGTGTCGACCTAGGTTAGGCACATGTCTCTTTGAGCTTGATTCATTGAATATAATGATATGTTTGATCATATGTTAGAAGAACAAATAAGCATCTATGAGATTCACTTTATCTCATAAAGGTTCATTGAGACACACCATAACATCGCTCTACTTAGCCAAAATCAAATCAAATTCCTCATTGCTAATAGTATCATGTTTAGGTTGCAGTTTTAATCGACTTGCATGCATTTAAAGATATATGTAAATTCAGTCTTGCATAACACATGGAGAGAGCTGGGAATCGCTGTAAGTATCTCTTTCTCGAAAATGCATCATGTTTTCATTGCATCGACTTTTCTTGATTTCCATCTTGACGTATAACTTAGGACAATTGGAATTGAGACTGGATGGTAGATGTTGACTTCATGATTGCTTGCTCAACATTAATTTCAGTGACAACCTAAGCTAAAAGTGGGTCTGAATTATGCAAGTTGATTAAAAATAAATGGAGTAAAACTCACATTGTATTATGGGAGAGTAATATCCACATTGTGCGTAGGATGGATGATGATGTTGAGAGGTGAGGATGCATCCCTAGGATAGTGCCCAAAGCCTATCATTAAACAGTGCATAAATGGACTTATATCTTGAATGATAACCAATAAAACCAAAAAGATAAACGACCGACATGTGTTCTTCTTCATGTGTGAGTTGATGAACTCAAAGGTTTTGCTTGATTGGTTTTAGCCTTGATTGTGTATTATTCCCAACCCTCTCGTATATCCTAACTCCATTCTTCATATCCATATATTCAAGTCATCTAATAAGATTCATCTAACACTAACCAGTGTCCCGGTTCCCACCCTTAGCACCATATTTAAATACTTAAGATACTCTTCAGCCTAAGTACAGGGGAGACCAAGTACCTTTGATTGTTCACCACAAGTCCCTTCATCTTCATTCACGTCTCTTACTTAGAATCTTCTCTGCGTAAGTATTGGGGGGGCCCGAGTCCCCGTCCATTTCTATTCTTCACTCATTCGACCCCTCTTCTTGGTCCACTTTTTATACTTAAGTTATTACTAACCTAAGTATAGAGGGAAGAACCGAGTCAGTACTTGTAGGTCCCTTTATGAGCTATGACTTCATATCACATAATTCTATGAGGACATAGCACAAGCTAAGTATGGGGGAGTGCGCCGTATATATTTTACCACAGCTCATGTTTTCAAAATTTCTAATTTTTTGAGTCTAGAGTAAAGCATTTTTTTAATTGGTTGTGTAAAATGTTTGTCAAATGATTTGAAAATTTTATAACTATGTGACATTATCTTTGGAAAATGTTTTATGTTGTTTTAAAAAATGAGGGGTTTGACTTATTTTGAAGATCATTTGTAAAATGTTTCAAAAATCTATATTATGTGACATGGTTTGTAAAATCTTTTGAAAAATCTGTTTAAAAAGGAGGGTGAAAATGAGACTAATATGTGTTTTATAAATAAGTTCAAATCTATTAAAAAATAAAAATTTTTAAAAAATAAAAAATCACAAAAAATATTAACCTGATAAGTTGGTCAAAGCCATGGCACTATCACTATCACTCTAGACTTGAGAAATAAAGGAACTTTGATTTAGGATTCAAAGTTAGCCAACCTTATCGTTAAGGTTTGAGACTTAATTATTCACACTTACCTATTTTGAAAGATACGTATGCTATATGGTATACTTAATCTCTACCTTAAATAATATGACACACACCTCGCATGCACAACTGCATTCATGATGAGATGAATTTCACCTGAGGAACCGAGAAGAGGGATTTGAGTCTAGACCCGATTTAATGATTCTCGAGGATGGGATAAAATCGATGAAGTCTTCATGAAACCTAAGCGTCAGCACCTTAAGCTGGTATGAGAACAATATTCTTGTACCAATCTCTTGATATTTAACTCTGTGCCAGGGTGTGATGAAATCTAAAAATATTGATCAATGTGCACCAACTTTTGGTAAAAGTGGTGGAGCTCGCTAAAAATAAAAGAAAAAGAAAACAAAAGAAAGAAACAAATGATCTTACACTTTAAAGACAAACACAATGAGCTTCCATCAAGGCGAGTGCTCCCAACCTTTCAAAGTATCCACTGGACGAACATTTTAGGGCTTTTATGAGCCAGGCTAGCACCCAAAAAGGGATTTGCATTGCATAGTGATACAAGTATGGGTGTCAAAGGTATATTAGATACTAAAAGGAGACACAGCCAGGTACATTCCCAGGAAAACAAGTACAAACAACTGGGGACTCTCTTGGCGGACTCATTGATCAACAATCATATATATATATATATATGTTGAGTTAATAAGGCACTCGAGAAGATCCTTGTTCCAATGAGAGAGAGAGAGAGAAGTAAAGACACAAACCTATGCCATCCATCAACTGGCCTTTCACGTTCACTTTCAAGTCTGACAACTAAAGAGATGGTAGATTGAATGTAATAAGTGATTTATTCCTTAGTGTTGAGGATTGGCTTCTTTCTAGTTTCAACATTTTGTGAATGTTTATCTAATTTTTATAAATATCATTCGTGATCCAAAAATTATGTAAAAATATGACAGGGTACATGGATGCATGCTCTTACACTCTATTAATTAGTTTTGCATTTTATACATTTATCTATTTATTAAAAATAAAAAGAGCACTTTTTGTTCCAATTTACGTTTAAAAATCCAAGAAATTTATAAAACCTCTTTGAAAAATTCCAAAAAATATATTTTATTTATTATAGTATTTTATAGCTTCAAATCAAAATCCCTAAAAGTAGAACACAAAAACGATAAAAAATTTAAAAAGCTCTAAAATACTAAAAAAATATAAAAAATCTCTAAAAAATCTAAAAATACTAGTATCTATTTGATAATTTTATTTATATGCATTATTACATATTAAAATTAGTTTTGGAAATTTTAGCACTTATTTAGTATTTTTTACTCTCAAAATAATCCAACCTGTTTATTAAGTATCTGATTTTATATATTTTAGAAAAATATATGAAAAATCACAAAAATAATAAAAATTATAGAAAACCCAAAAATAATTTTTTTGCAAATTTTGATTATTTTTAGCTATATCTATAATTATAATACCCCATTCTGTATTCTATACCTATATATAATCATATTATTATAAATTATTATAAATACCTTATAAATATTTTTAATACCTTAAAAAATAATAAAAAAGGTCATAAAATAGGTTATTTTTACGATTTATGTATATATAATATATACCTTATATCATATTTACATTATCTTATATAAATACTCTTATATATATATAATATTTATAGAATATTAAAATTAAAAAAATCAAAAAATTAGAAATTATATATAAATAATAAAAGTAAAATCAAATAAAAATTTGTAAAATCAAAACCCACACAAAAAGAGTAAGTAGACAATTGTGTACATAATTTACTTTGGTTAGAAATAATCAGTAGGCTAGCTTCTTTGCTCTCAGTGGTTCAACCTCTACATGCTTAAAATAAATTGTACTTTCACATTTTTGTTATTCATTGATTATTCATATGATGTGGGTGCTTGTTGACCGACCTCGGATTCTGTGAGCGTCGCCTCTGCGATAATATATTCTCGCACTTCGTGAGGATATACTAGACCCTCGCAGAAGCCTGTGTTAGTCATATGGTGTCATTGTTGGGGAGAAACGTGTTGTTTCTTGATTTATATATATCTGTCTTTTCTTTTTTAAATTTTTTATGTACAAATTCTTCTACCTTTTTCTGACTTGTACATATCTCAACTTTTATTTCTTTGAACATATTATTTGATTATCTTTGTTAATGCATCTCTACGTTGTTTGATCCGAGGGCCCACCACATGAGGATGACTTTTTAGGAGGTCGATACAGCCAAGCTTGGTGGAGACTGGGCCTAGTAGGAGATGCAACAAGCGTATCAAGGAGAATACTTAGCATAGATATTAGCTTGTGATTTTATTTTTTTGTGAGAGAGCAATTTTTTTATTAATTATTATTTATAATAATACAAGGACTTGGACATTAGTTTCTAGGACCTATTTTACCAAGTGTTTGTTTAATTGGGGGTCCTCATCGTTTTCTTCAAGTTTTCTACGCCTACTCACTTTATTCCTCCCTATTTTTCTCTTTATTTTCATTTATTTTCTAATGTTTTTAGTTTTCCACCTTTATTTTTATTTATTTTGTGTGCATGGAGCCCCTATATTTTAGGATTGCTTGTATTGGTAATTAGGTCCAAACCCTAATAAGAATCATGTTCCTATAGTCTTCTACATTTGGATCTAGTAAAATTAATAATTGTCAACTATTTAGACTTGAACCCACACAATGAGAGTGGCACCGTACAATACTAGCAGCACCCGCTATGGCGGGCACCGAGGTGTCTCCGAGACCGGACTCTCTGGTGCATTTCTTAATAATTGGCCTTTGGTTCTACAAGACTAATAACAGTTCATACTTGATTTTGTCGATTGCACACCTCCGTGTAGATAGGTTTAAAACATCTATTTTTGCTTACCACATGGAGAGAGCTGGGAAGCACTATAAGTCCTCTAACTCTCTATGCACTGTTAGATTCTATGGTGAGAGTTTGCATCATTGAATCGAGTTACATAGTTTTTTGCTATCTCTCTCTGATCTTGAGCTCATAGGACTTAAATGAAAATTCACAAAATTGTTAGGAATTTGTATGTAAAATATTCAAAAAGTGAAAACCTAAAAACTAAAATAAGGGAATTGCTAAATAAACTTTGACCTTTATTAAAATTTGTACTGAATTGCATTATTTGGGGTTCATAAAGCCCTCATTCTCTTCAGGTACCTTAGGAGGGGACCAAAACCCATCCCATGAGCAAGACGTAACCCGCTGAGGATTAGAGCCAAAAACCCAATCTGTACCTATCTTGTGTATCGCCTGGATTTTTGAAGTATTGGCGCTTTTATCGTACATGGACGAGTAGGACATGGTTAACGATGATGTTCTCGCCTTGTGTAGAACGTCGACCTTGTTCGAAGTACTAAGCTTAGGCCACACCCTCATGGGTATGTCTGTCTCATCATCTCGTGTCCAAGTAGGGCCTTGCATGCTCACGGGTTATTCCATTGCGAGCATGGTCTGGAGTATTGGTTTCGCCTATTGGCTTCTTCACTCTCATTCTTTGGCTGAGTAGGGATCCGAAAAGAGTTACAACCTCAAAAAGTGTAGAATACATGTTACAAAGGAGGAGGAAAAGTATGGGATATTTTTCTGGCAGTACTCTCACTCCTATAAGGTTAACGTCTAAGGACTTTTTAAAAGATATGCTTGAAACAACAACTCTAAAAATGAAAAGATAAAAATAATTGATCCCTCATGACTTCACATGTGTAGAGTTAGTGAACCCAATTTTGTATTGTGTATTGTATGGATATAGATTAAGGTTATTATTTTACATTCATTTTATTCCTCATTGACCATCGTATCCTTCCTCTTGTATCGATCTTTCTCTTCCTCCATGATGCCAATACATGGATGGTCTAGTCAGGACCCCGTAGGCACCTACATCGATTTCCATGGACTCGACATCGTTAATAATTCGAGGTGATTCCCAAGTACCCCATTCAAACCTTGCGAACCGATCTACAAACTCCTCATTTGCTTTCCACTCTCTTTCTATTTCTTAACAAACCGGGATCACTCTTGTCCCACTTCTGCCTGTTGGAAATGGAGGTCGATTTCAGTCTAAATTTTTTATTCCATTCACAACTTTCTGGGATTGACCTTAATATCAGATTCATCACTTCATCTGGTATTCAATTTCATAGTGGTCTGACTGGGATTCCTCTTGCATTACAGATAAAAGTTAGTCCTTGATCCCAATCCGGAGTCCATTTCATCAGACTCAAACAAAGAGATGGCTCCAGGTGGAAAAGGAAAAGGATCAAGACAACTGCCTCCCCAGATAGAGCAAGGTCCACCACCTAACAAGAATTAAGTGAATGCTCAGTTTCTTGCTTCCATCCAAACTGTCCAGCAACAGTTAACTGAGAAGGCACTAGCCCAGACTGCATTCCAAGACATGCTGAATGATTTGAGGAACATACCAGGAGGAGGAGGAAGAAGAGATGATGAACCACCCCGTAATGACCGAGACGAAGAATGACCTGAGGTTCCTAAGCTCACACTAAAATGGACTTACAATCTTGGAGACAATCAGATGACCAAATGGATTCGCATCCTTCGATGCATGCTCACTTTGAGCTTAAGCCTCAGCTCCTTACTCTTCTTCCCACCTTTCATGGGAACACTAATAAGGAACCTTCCATTCACCTGCAACAATTTCCTTGCATCTGTAGAACCACGCACTACCCTAACATCTCATTAGGTGTAGTCAAGATTATCATGTTTCCATCCAGTCTCTACGATAAGTCCTTGTACTGGGTCAACCATGTAGGGAAGGTTGTGACAACCTGAGGATCTTAAGTCTGCATTCCTCCACAAGTTTTACCCTCTTGGCATGCTCAACCGGATGGGAGCCTGGATTAACAACTTCTCCCAGGCTACCAATGAGTCTATTCATGAAGCATGGGAGCGATTCAAGGATCTGTAGGAAAAATGCCCCCACCATGACATACCAAAGACCAGCTTGATCAAACACTTCTTCGAGAGATTGACTACAAAGAGTCAGAGGCTTGTAGACATTGCTGATGAATCACCATTGCATCACCTTTATTCTCATATTTTGGCCTTAAAAACCCTATCTAATGCTAGCATTAATTTGTATGAAATAACATTCATCATTTATTGCATTTATTGTGTAAATAATATTGTTTTTATTGCTAAAATTATAGAATAAAGAGAAGAAAAGAAAAACAATAAAATATCAAAGATAATGACCCTAAACCCAGATACCAAGTCAAGAATTGAGTTGTTCGATGAGGAATAGAGTAGGGGGAGACAAGGGCCAAAAATACAATAAAAATCACATTTATTTATTTCCCAATAAAGCATTTTTGACACCCATTTTATTCTTTATTATTTATATATTAAATGAAGAAACTTTGAACATAAAAGTTGTAGATAATAATATAAATAAAATTTCAAAATTGAGTTTGCACAGAAATAATATATAGTGTTCATTTTACACACAAAATAAAAAGCTAAAATCCCAACTTCACATACCCATAACTTCCAAATAAAAACTCAAAATGTATCAAAATCACCTAATTGTATATAACTTTTATAAGCTATTTAATGAAGGTGGTTTTATATTCTTTAGAGATAAGGTGTGAAAGTTAGGTTTTGGACCCTCATTATATAGTATACCTGAGTAAAATATTCAATTTATTCATTCTTTATTTTTTTTACAATTTTATATTTTTATAGTTCTTTAAATATTATTTATAACGTATGTACGTACCAAAACCAAAATAAAACCGCAAATAGAAAATTAAAATAAAATAATCCTATAAAAACATAAGTAAAAATACCTATGATAATACATGTGTATAAATAAAAGTGAAATTTATTCTTTCATTTTTATTCTTCTATACTTTTACACTACTATATAAATCATTTATATTCTATTAAAAATACAAATGTAAAATAAAACCATAAAAGAAACATTAAAATAAAATACAAAAATACATAGGTAGATATACAATATATATACCTATATAATTTTTACCCCTATTTATTTATATATACAAATGGCACCACAAAAATATAATAAAAATATTTTTATGTACCTAAAAATAAGTTGTGAATATATAAAATAAGATAATAAAATAAAATATACAAAATAAAAATAAAATAGTCAAAACATAGATGAATATGCCTATAATTATACCCCTAAAAATTTACTCATAATAAATAACACCAAAAAATAAATAAAAAATCATATTAAAATACTATAATAAATAATAAACATTTTTTATTTTATAAACAAAAATTATTAAAATCATTTATTATATTTAATTAATAAATTTCTCATAAGACATTCTATTTTGTCTTCTAGCGCATGATTTGGACCAATCACAGCGCGTCGATGGTTGACCCTTGGTCAACTGTCCCTCCAGACCTCCTGAGTTGACACACATGTCTTTTTCTCGATTTCGCGCCATTTTTCCTGGGCATCTTTTCCACCATTCTACCCATTCTTCACACCAACTTCAACCTCCATCAATCTATATCCACGCCACCATCTTAGATATCTTGTATATACGCCATCTTTCTCCCAATACATTGGTCAATACTGGTGCCCAGTAATGTCTTTAGATAAAAACCTCCTTCCTCCATCGCCATTTTGGCCATCGCCTGAGTCTTAGAGCCCGTCTACCTTGACATAGTATTTATCCAGATGACAGCTATAGTCCCCTGAGGCCTAGAGGGCTTTCGAAGCAGGGGGGTGCAACCAAGGCGACCGTCTCCAACCACCTTTGCTCCCTGGTCTCCGACCAGGTAAGAACTATGCCTTTTTACATTTTTAGGTAGCTTTTAATTTCTGCTTTTTAGTTCACAATTAGAGTAGATTTTAGACCCTAGTCGTAACCTAATCATCCTACTCCGTAATTCGCCGGAGCTCCGCTCCGGCTAACGCTTTCACCGTCCATCTGCCCGTCTTTCGCCCCACTATCCACCTCACCACCCTCCCCTTTATTTCTACTTCGCTTACCACCCCTTCATTCAATGAGATCGATCGTGGATATGGTCCTCAGCTCCTCTTCCTTGCCACTCGTCGGAGGAGTGCCACCCTGGTCACCAACCATCCATTCCTTCCCCCTAGTGCTCCCCGAGCATCGCATTTTTGTGCAAACGAACTCCCTGTAGGAAAACAAGGAAGAATCATTTGTAGGGCTGTCGAGGATAGAATAAGACCTGCAGGTCTGAGGCTTTGTCCGAGCTATTGACGAGGTCTCCGGCCATTTTGAGGAGGTCCACAACCGGAGGAGGACATCAGGAGGCTCAGAAGCACTACATCAGCGTTAGAGGAGGCTAGGGAGATCACTAGCCCCGATCGAAGTTTGCCTTCGCTAGGTTATTGGCCGGTTCCTCCAGACCCTCTCTACACCATTAGATCATCTCTCCTGCTCCAACATAGAAGCGACCGTTGGATCGCGATGCACCAGAGCCATCAGATCCGTGCTTGGATCTAATTAAAGCCGTCGGATTGTGAAGCATCATCACCAACCGAGAAGATACCACATGTCAAGTGAATGAACCTGAACTGTCCAATGGTGTGCCCTAATGGGGTAAATTGCACCTTTGCCCTACCTTTTTGTATATTTATTATTTATTTCTGTAAATAAAATGTAACGTTTAAAATAAAATGGACATTTTGCAAATAGGCCCCTGTGCTTATTTTATTTGCATCTGGGTCTAGTCCAGCTTAGCTCACGTGTCGTCCCAAGTGAGCTGGTAAATTACATGTAAGCCCATATGTCTTTTTATATTTATTTTTAGTCCAATAAAATTTTATTTATGTTGTATATTTTTGAGAAATTGCACTTGTGCCCCTAGACTTTATTTTATTGCGATTATGCCCCTGCTAGTTTATGAATTTGGGGTTTGGATTTCATTTATTAAAAATAGCACACTAGCTCCTAAAATCATACAAAAATAGGTTAGATGTCTGGTAGCATGTTCCTTAACACAATTTTTCATTTTTAAGCATTTTAATTATTTATTAAAAATAAAAAAGAGCTCATTTTTGTACTGTATAGATTATAAAATACCAAAAATAGAAAAATGCCTTGAAAAATTCCAAAAAGTTATATAGAGTCTATTTTAACTATATGCCAAAAATCATTAAAAATGGAAAAAGAAAAGGCTTAAAAATTGGAAAACCCTAAAATCCTTCATAAAAATCTAAAAATCATTAAAACAAAATCCAAAAATATGTTTTTATATTTCTTAATTTTTCTTTATATGATTATATATATATATATTAAAGTTGATTTGAATAATTTTGGACCTTATTTTCTCTTTTTTTTTTAAATTCAAATCAATTTCAGATATTTATTAAATCTTTGATTTAGGATATTTTTGACATTAAAAATCCATAAAAAATAGCAAAAAATCCAGAAAAATTACAAAAATATTTATAAAATCCAAAGACAATTTATTTGATACATTTTATTTATATTTACTAGTTCTTATAAATATATTACTCTATATTGTATATATAGCCTTATATATCCTATATAAATGTATTTAAAAGAAAAAGAATGTAATAATTAAAAAATATAAAAAGAAAATAAAAAAATATAAAATTAATATATATATATAATAATAAAAATAAAAAATATATATAAATAAAAAACCCACAAAAACAATAAAAATGGACAAGAGATGAAAGACAAATTTTTGTGCGCATTATTTTGCTCCATTCTATTGTTTTCTCCCTGAGTTCGACCTCTACACATGCTTACATATACACACCTATATTAGAGTTATAATAAATTTTAACTCCACATTTTTAATATTTATTGCTTCATTCGTATTGTGGGTTAATTGTTGATTGATCAGAGGTTTCGTCTGAGGTTGCTTTGACGACTATCGGCCCGCCTTGTCGATTGACAAGACTTCGACGAAATCTATCAGCAAATGGTGCCGTTGCCGGGGTGCAACACCACATAGTTTGTGATTCTTTATTTATCTTGTCTCTCTTATTCATTTATTTAGTTTTTCATTTATTTATTCTTGTCATTTATTTATTTTTCATTATTAGTTGATATTGATTGCGACTGTTCTGACTACTTTCTTTGTTTGACTTTGTTGCGAGGGACCGCCACGCGAAGGAGGACTTCCTAGGAGGACCAGTGCACCCAAGAAAGGAGGAGCCATCCTTCAGACTTAGCTGGTAGGAGAGAGCAACAAGGGCGGATGGAGGAAATTTTTGAATACAAACTCTTTCTGTATTTTGTTTATTTTCTTCTGCATTATTATGTATATTCATGAGAGAGAGTGGCATCTATTTGTAATAATTTAGACTCTCTAGGACACAATGAATTCATGAGGTCCATTACCTGAGGGATTGTTCCATTGGGGGCCTCCTGGCTTTTTCTCATGTTTTCTTTGCTTTAATTTTATTTGTTTCTCAATTTTTTATTTAATTTGTGGGATTGAGTTCTAGTTGTAGGACTTGCTTGACGATAGACTAGGTCCAAACACTTAATCAATCATCGCATGTGCCTATAGTTTACGTCTGAACCTAGTCAAATAACAAATTGTTAGTTATTTAGACTTAAGATCGAGCACCGAGAGAAGTGCTATACAACGCTTGCAGGATCCACTGTGGCAAACACCGATGCACTTCAGAGACCGTACTTTTGGTACTCATTTATGAGTAGTTGATATTTTGTGCTTCACGATAATAGAAATATGTCATCTAAGAATATTTCATCGGCTTGCATTTGCATGTAGTCTAGTTTTCAATTCCGTTACACATCCTGCATTGAGAGATCTGGGAAGCATTGTATGCATCGTCGATTTCCGACTTGCATGGATTTTCCGTCCTTCACCCTCTAATTTTGCTCACTTAGGATGCTAAATAGAATTTAAATATTGTTAGGTACGTGCATTGAAAAATAACAGAAAAGTGATAATATAAATAAAATTGGGATCGCTAACTCTATTGGACCTTAAAAAATAAAATGTAATGGATTTATTGCCTTGGGGAGAGCATCCCCATCATCGTCAGAGCATTTTATTCCTACGTACACGCTAAGGATTAGTGCCAAAATCCCAAGCCTATCTTTGGTTTGTGCAACTTTGTTGAAACCACCTAACTCTAAATTGGAAAAGATAGACCACCATCTCGGTTTTCATTGTCTTGAGTATGTGTTGGGGGTTTGTTTTGTACATTGATTGTGTTTTTAAGTCCATCAAGATTTTCATCCCTCTTCGAGTTTTCAGTCTCATGAGTGTGAGTTATTTTTGGTCATTGAGTCCCTCTACCTCTATTGTTTATATATTTCCTCATTTGCATCCGAGTCGTGATATTGGGTCTTGATATTCACCATTTTTGCCGGATTTCACGGCTTTTCTCCTTGCTCATATCACCCAATATCTGATCCAGTTCCAAGAGACCATCTCCTCAAACCACAATTTTGTCTATGTCCACTCCTATCTCACCAACCATCCTCGTTCCCTCCGTATCATCCCTTCTTTCACCCAGGATTGCTGCACTTTAAGAAAAACCCGCATCAAGGCTTATGATTTACATTGATTATTTGAGTAAGCTGGGCAAGTTTGAGGATGCCGAGATTGGTGTGCTACTTTGGGTGGATCTAACTTTGATATGTGCATGGATACTATTGAGGATTTTGATGTTTGCATGATCATAGGTGTGATTCATATTTGAGGATTTTTGATCTCGCATACCAGATTTAGGATGTGATGTATTTTTATGGCTTGATGATGATTTCATGAGTTCTGATGAGATGATTTACTCTGTGGTTTCTCCCATCTTGATTATGTGCTTTAATGTATTATCTCTATATGCACTTCAAGAGCGACGGTGCCCAGGAACCCATATGATTTCACTCATCTCCTTGACTGATCCATCCTCTATATCCTGATTCTTCCATTCATCTGTAGCACTTAGAGGATTCCTGCTTATATCTCGATCCATCTAAGCTTGACTAGAGGATCGTACTGTGATTGACTTGATTATCTCTTATCCATCACATTATCTTATGCCCTCCGATTGAGGATTGATTGACTATTTTGAGGACATGAGATTTTATGCCAGCAGTCCCATGATCGTCATTGACTTAGTTTGCATTCCTCCCTGAGGACTATCTGCAAGAGAATGCAACATTTTCTTTATGCTCAGTTTCACTTGCTACTGCCATCTGTCGGAGCATATAACCGAGTTGTTGGATATATGTTATCGGTGTCACTGTCTGAGTGCGCTTCTAGTCTGTCGGAGCACGAGACCTATTTGTCAAGACTCCTTTAAGTCCGCTCTCCTTGACGGTCTTTGCAAGGATGAGACATCTTTCTCTGATTATTCTCTGCTTAGTTGGAAGTATGCTCCCCGAGGGTTATCTCTTGGACGCTGCAACATTTTCTTGACCTGTCGGTCTCTTCTGTTGGTAGCCGATCTGTCACCTATCGAAATTGCTTCTGCTGATCCGTCTGATGGATCCAAATCCTTTGAGTCTGCTCACCTTGATGACCCTGACAAGGGTGATATTTGTCTGATTATTCATTGCCTAGTATGTACCACTCCCTGAGGGTTATCTACGGGAGGATACATCATTTTGTAGGTACTCGATTTCACTTCTGGTGTCTCCTATATGGTGGAGCACGAAGCCGAATCTTCTAACATGTATACTCAGTCTCCTCTCTGGTTGTGTCTCCTATTTGTTGGACCACGGAGCTGAGTCTTCTAACTATTTTTGAGATCTTTGACTCATCTGAGTCTGCTCACCTTGAGGACCCTCGCAGGGTTGAGCCATGTATTGTGGTGTTCGGTGTATTATTGCGACTTTCTGACCTTATGATCATCGAATATCATGCTGCATAGAGAGTCTCTTATTCTTCACTTTTCATACCTTCCTGAGACTTTGATTGACTTGGAGGATTCTGTACTGCTCGCTCTTCCTCTGTGTCTTACGGTATTGGCTCTGAACTCACATTCCTTTCTTGTGAGTCGATGATCTAGTTCACGCTACTGGTTCTCGGATTAATTTTCGATCTCTTTTCCCCAGTAGCTGACACACACTTGATTGCCTACCCAAGTGTCTTTTTGGCGTTCTGACTACGTTATCGTTATCACATGGATACGATGACGAGAGCATGGTATTCACTTACCAAAAACTGTCATGTACTTCACAAGTCCGTACTTATTGTATATATGTATGTTATGTGTACCCTAAATCTTTTGCCATATTTGAGTGTTTGTACATAGGAAGTACCTTGTCCTAAGTATTGGGGGGTACACCTCGAGTTGTTCTTCCTCCGTTCTATTTCATCATTCCTGCCGTTGCTTATACTTAGGGATATTTTACCCTAAGTATAGGGGGAGTGGTGCGTACATTCTTTGCGATCTTTTCATCTATCTTCATATGCCATTTCTTCTTTTCTTCTTTTCATTTTCATTTTTCTTTTTCTACCAAAGGGGTGTCGCCCCTTTTTGTCAGCCTTCTACACTTAGGACGTACTTTGTCCTAACTATGGGGGGGCATGCACACCAAGTTCTTTCATTCTTCAATCCCCTCCACTGTCTCCTCTCTTTTTGATTTGCTCTACTATACTTAGGGATACTCACCCTAAGTATAGGGGGAGACGTACCGAGCTGTGGTCTGTTTATTCCCACCCTTGACCCTCGCTACCTTGTGTACAGCCTGCTATGCTTACTATTATTTGATCCTAAGTATAGGGGGGATGGTCAACTTCTGATTCATTCAATTCTTCATGCTTTCATTTCTTATTTTAGCCATTTAGTATAGGGTTTCCATGTATATACATACCCATAACAATAAATATTATTCAACCTGTAAATTCGTTAAAATTTTAATCCTTGTAAATAAATAAAAAGAGTCACGACCGTGTAAATAGTTATACATATTTTATATTTTTATGCCAAAATTCTTTTATTTTCAAAGTCTTTTTGAAAATTGCATCATTCTTTTGCATTGTACATAGCATTTGCATAACATTACCATTATTTTCGGATTGAGCTTAATAATTGAACTAGTTTGAGTAAAGTCGATGATTGGAGCTTGGTTGGACCGTACTATACCTATCTTCACTAGAACCTTATGAGAACTAAATTAAAGGTGCTTCAGGCCCATTTGGACTTAATTCTTTGAGACTCAGAGATGGGTTCAAGACACCTCAACTAACTAACTAAAACTTTTCGAGACACACACATGACTCTTGCCAGCCGTGACCTAAATTGGACACTTGCACCTTTCACTTGGATCAACTCAGTTGGAGTGAGGGGATTGGATTTTTCAGTCTGAGACACATACGAGTGGAATCATTCGTCCTTGTCTAGGGAGGGAAGTGTACCACAACCTGATCCAGTAGCCTTGAGGTCTAAAGACAGGAGAGTGTGGGTTGCAATAATGCTTCAAAAGAGAGGTAATCTTCTTGCTTAAGAGGAAAAAATCCATATGTAAATGTTGCTGTATATAGTTTTTTTTTTAAAATGAAGACTTCAAAAAGTGGACAAACCTGATTGAAAATAAAATGCATGCCGAAGTGTATATACTTGTATCGTCAATAAGCAAGCTTGAGCCTTAAAGTTATACCATGTGAGCCTGCAGCTGGATGACTTAACTACATTGGTCGTGCATCGCAAGATAGGTAACTACACTGGCTAGCGTTCATTCTTCTCTCCACCCCCTCCTCTTGAGTCGGATGCCACTTGAACTTAGAAGGGAATATCTTGCTCCTCGAGGAAAGTGTTGCTGGATTGGGGAATCATTGGGTTGTCATTTTGGAGAAGTCAGCTCTTTTTTCATTTCAGTTGGGGAGAGCCACTATCACTTACACCATACAAGTCAGCTTCATAGTCATAAGGGTTTGTGTATAACGTAGGCTAGTTCTGACACGGTTATTGAGCTGGTTTGAATCAAGTTCTATGACTCACGAAGGTTGTTATGTTTTAAATTTGGTTCTCGATCAGGTTCCACACACATTCTCACACCAAGGTCTAGCCTGAGCTCCAAACTTTGATTTTGAGAAGACAAGTTTAATAATTAAAACCAGTTCTATTTATTCTTTCGTTTTTTTTCTTCTTTATTCTTTTTGTACTTATTGCATAAGTGTTTGCTAAAGACTAGCAAAGGCAAGTATAGGGAGGGTGCTGAATCCCTATTTTATCACCTTTATTCTATCATTTTGGCCTTAAATCCCTAGCTAATGCATGTAAATAGCATTAATTTGTACAAAATAACATTCATCATATATTGTATTTATTGTTAAATAATATTATTTTTAATGCCAAAATTATAGAATATAGAGAAGAAATGAAAAAGAATAAAATATCAAAGATATTTTATGACCCTAGACCCTGAGACCAAGTCAAGAATTGAGTTGGTCGATAAGGAATAAAATAGGGGGATATATGGGCCAAAAATACAATAAAAATCAAATTTATTTATTTCCTAATAAATCATTTTTGACACCCATTTTATTCTTTATTATTTATATATCAAATGAAGAAACTTTGAACATAAAAGTTATAGATAATAATATAAATGAAAGTACCAAATTGAGTTTACACAGAAAATAAAAAGACAAAATCCCAATTTCATTGGCCCATATCTTCCAAATAAAAACTCAAAATGTATTAAAATCACCTCTACTTGTATATAACTTTTAATAAGCTATTTAATAAAGGTGGTTGTCTATTTTTTAGAGATAAGGTATGAAAGTTAGGTTTTGGACCCTCGTTGTATAGTATTCCTGAATAAAATATTCAATTTATTCATTCTTTATTATTTTTTACAATTTTATATTTTTATAGTTTTGTAAATATTATTTATAACTTATGTACATATTAAAACAAAAATTCTCAAATTCTCACAACAAGGTTCATTCTTTGTTATTTTTATACAATTTCATTCTTTATTATTTTTATAGTTGTAAATATTATTTATAACTTATGTACCTCTCGAAGGCTGTTATGTTTTAAATTTGGTTCTCGACCAGGTTCCACAAACATTCTCACACCAAGGTCTAACCTGAGCTCCAAACTTTGATTTTGAGAAGACAAGTTTAATAATTAAAATCAATTCTATCTTTCTTTTTCTTTTCTTCTTTATTCTTTTTGTATCTATTGCATAAGTGTTTGCTAGGGACTAGCAGAGGCAACTATAGGGAGGGTGATGAATCCCCATTTCATCACCTTTATTCTATCATTTTGGCCTTAAAACCCCCAGCTAATGCATGTAAATAGCATTAATTTGTACAAAATAACATTCATCATATATTGCATTTATTGTTAAATAATATTATTTTTAATGCCAAAATTATAGAATAAAGAGAATAAAAGAAAAAGAATAAAATATCAGACATATTTTATGACCTTAAAACCCGAGACCAAGTCAAGAATTGAGTTGGTCGACAAGGAATAAAGTAGGGGAGATAAGGGCCGAAAATACAAAAAAATCACATTTATTTATTTCCCAATAAAGCATTTTGACACTCATTTTATTCTTTATTATTTATACATCGAAAGAAGAAACTTTGAACATAAAAATTGTAGATAATAATATAAATAAAAATACAAAATTGAGTTTACACACAAAATAAAAAGCCAAAATCCCAATTTCACAGGCCCATATCTTCCAAAAAAACTCAAAATATATTAAAATCACCATTAATTGTATATAACTTTTAATAAGCTATTTAATAAAGGTGGGTTTGTATTTTTTAGAGATAAGACGTGAAAGTTAGGTTTTGGACTCTCATTGTACAGTATACCTGAATAAAATATTCAATCTATTCATTCACTATTTTTTACAGTTTTATATTTTTATAGTTTTGTAAATATTATTTATAACTTATGTACATATTAAAACCAAAATAAAACTACAAATAAAACATTAAAATAAAATAAGCCTATAAAACATAGGTAAAAATACCGATGATAATACATGTATATAAATAATAGTGAAATGTATTCTTTCATTTTTATTCTTCTATATTTTTACAATACTGTATATATCATTTATATTCTATTAAAAATATAAATCTAAAATAAAACCATAAAAGAAACATTAAAATAACATAAAATACATAAGTAGATATAGAATTTATATTCCAATATAATGTGTATCCCTATTTATTTAAGTAAACAAATGACGTCACAAAGATATAATAAAAATATATTTGTGTACCTAAAAATAAGTTGTAAATATATAAAATTATAGAATAAAATAATAAAATAAAATATACAAAATAAAAATAAAATAGTCAAAACATAGATGAATTTACCTATAATTATATCCCTGAAAATAATTCATAATATATAACACCAAAAAATAAATAAAAATCATATTAAAATACTACATTAAATAATAAAATTTTTTTATTTTATAAGTAAAAATTAATAAAATCGTTTATTATATTTAATTAATAAATTTCTAATGTGGCATTCTATTTTGTCTTCTAGTGCATGAGTTGTCAATTGTCCCTCCAGACCTCTTGAGTTGACACACCTGTCTTTTCATCGATTTTACGCCTTTTTTTCAGGGCATCTCTTCCACCATTCTGCCCATTCTCATGCCAACTTAACCTCCGTCAACCTAAATCTACGCCACCATATCAGATCTCGTGTACATACGCTGTCTTTCTCCCAATACATCGGTCAATAAGGGTGCCTTGTAATGTCTTTAAATAAAAACCTTCTTCCTACATCACCATTTTGGTCATCGTATGAGTCTCAGAGCCCTTCTACCTTGGCCCAGTGTGTATCCAGGTGACAGCTGGAGTTCCTCTTCCTCAACCGCTCACTGTTGGAGCGCTACATGAGTCACCAACCATTCAGTCCTTCCCCCTGGTGCTCCCCGAGCATCGCATTTTTGTGATAACGAACTCCCTGCAGGAAACAACAAGGAAGAATCAGGGTTGTCGAGGATAGAGAAGGCCCTCCAGGTTCGAGGCTTTGTCTGAGCTGTTGGCGAGGTCTCCAGCCATTTTGAGGAGGTCCACAGCTGGAAGAGGGCATCCGGAGTCTTAGAAGCACTACAACAGTGTCAGAGGAGGCACGGGGAGATCGCTAGGCCCAATCGAAGTTCGCCTTCGATTGGTTCTTAGTTGGTTCCTCTAGACCCTCTCTACACTGTTGGATCACACCTCTCGCTCCAGCACAGCAGTGACTATTGGATCGCGACGCGCCAAGCCATCAGATCCACGCTTGGATCTAATCTAAGCCGTCAGAGCTTAAAAATTTAAAACCCCAAAATCCTTTACAAAAATCTCAAAAATCATTAAAAAAATCCAAAAATATGTTTTTATGTTCCATAATTTTCTTTTTGTGATTATCTACGTATTAAAATTAATTTGAGTAATTTTGGACCTTATTTCCTGATTTTAAAATTCAAATCAATTTTTGATATTTATTAAATCCCTGATTTGGGATATTTTTGACTTTAAAAATCCATAAAAATTAGAAAAAATTCCAACAAATTATAAAAACATTAAAATATTTATAAAATCTAAAAAAATTATTTGTTGCATTTTATTTATATTTACCAGTATTTGTAAATATATTACTCTATATTGTATATATAGCCTTATATATCCTATATAAATGTATTTAAAAGAGAAAGAAACGTAAAAATTTAAAAATGTAAAAATAAAATATTAAAAATATAAAATTAATATATATAATAATAATAAAAAATATATAAATAAAAACCCACAAGAATAATAAAAATGGACAAGAGATGAAAGACAAATTTTTGTGCGCATTATTTTGCTCCCTTCTACCGTTTGCTCCCTGAGTTCAACCTCTACACATGCTTACATATACACACCTATTATTGAGTTTTTATAAATTTTAACTCCACATTTTTCATATTTATTACTTTATTCGTATTGTGGATTAATTGTTGATTGATCAGAGGTTTTGTCTGAGGTCGCTTTGATGACTGTCGGTCCGCCTTGTGGATTGACAAGACTTTGACGAAATCTCTGTCATCATCTACCTATGGTGGATCTCACTTTAACAAGGATGAAGATTTCATCTGACAAATATTTGAGGAAATGGCTGAATGAAAGGCCTCCCTCTTTTCATCCTGTGCTTACCAAAGGCAGCCCCAGATCCTCCACAAGCATGTCCATATGGCAACATCTTAGGAAGCGGACAGAGATGAAAGCTCCAACCTTAGCATCATTGGGGGTCATCTGTCCAAGGTAGACATCATCGAGAAATGATCACAAGACTTGGAGAATATACTAGTGATCGAACAAAGAACCCATCATCTTGACAAGTTAGATTAGATCCCCAAGCAACTGGAGTTGCTAGTGAGTACTATCAATGCTTGTCAGTCGGCAACTCCACCGTCCGAGACTCCATCTGAGAAAAAAAAAGAGCAACCCATGTAGCATCAACCTCAACCCTATCCACAACAGCTAGCAGTCCAGCACATGTATTACGTGCAGACTCCTGACTAAGCACCATAGCACCAGCAGTTGGTGGTATACCCACTAGAACCCCAATCCTTTTATGATCCATTCTCTCCTTCACCGCCTCTCGTTCAAGAGGTGAATGGAGTTTGGTCCAATAAGACAAAGCTGGCATGTCCATGTGGACCTCAGTAGAGCCAGCATGCACATTCGCGTCTATTCCCTCAACATCAAGGAGGGAGATTTGTCCAATCTTCCCAGACTCAGCACCTCTGGTCTCCACATTATCATAATAATTGGAGACGAAACCAACAGTACCAGCAACCATAGTACTGCCAGCACCAACCATATCATTCGTATGTGGCTGCACCTCAACAGTAGCATCCCCCTCCTCACTACCAGCAGTATCAGCTTCCTTTACCTCATCATCATTATCCGTCCAACCACCAGCAGCCTCAACACAATCTTCCACAGCATGGTCAGCACGCTGAACCATCCTAGGCAGTTCCTTTGAATTCAACCTCGATTGCCTGGCCAGTTAGTAAAGGGCTTAATAGAGATGACCCAGAAGCCGGATGACCTGACGTCCATCAAAACTCCAATTCCGACCTAGGTCGAAGCCAACCCTAATAGATGTAAGAGAAAAGAGCATGTAGAATGTGACGTCCTATCTATGCCCGTAGAGCCAGATGATTGTGATTTTGTTTTGTATAATACTAATAATCTCAGGAGAAGTAGGACCTTGCCTCGGTCTACCACTGGCAGAGGGAAGAATAAAGCTTCATCTATTGAATCATCGTCTTCTGCATCAACTATGCTAGCCACAGGTTCGGGTGAAGAAGAAGAAGGAAGAACCATGCCATCTAGTCACCACCAACCACCAAAAGAACAAAAAAAATCAAAAAAATGAAAAAGATGAAAAAATGATCGTAGTCGAAGTGAAGCTGCTCTAGCCTTGGAGGAGCCACAACAACCGATCCAATGCCAACCGATGGAGCAGAGACCACAGCTTTTGGATGTCCACCTCAGGCCCAAGATTGTATATCTTTTTGCAATCTGGTTGTACAAGATGTAGTGGACATGAATATTGATGTAAATAAGAACAATACTTCTGATTTCAGTTCTATACATATTACTTTTACGGATGCAATTGAAAATAAAAAAATGCAAAATGAAAAAATACATTATCTGATAAAGGTGTTGTGGAGATTAAAAACTTGAATGTTGAATTGCCTTTAATGAAAGCCATGGAATATATGGTCGTTGTAAAGAAAGTCATGAAGGAAGCATACACGAACAATTGTTGGTCGAACCACAATAACAGACACCAGCTAGTTGAAAAGCACGTCCTCACCATTGCCACAGTCGCAACCATCAGCAATCTCCCAAATAAGAAGTCAGGCAAAGGAGCACCTTTAATTAGAAGCAAATTTCTTACTACACCTTTGAGAGAATCTTTCTTGATATTAACTCTTAGATCAAACTCATGCCCACCTCATTGCTTACAGAATTTGGGTTGGTTCCGCTCAAGCCGACATGCATAATCCTTCAGTATGTTAATCGATCGATCAAGCGACCCTGAGATCTGTTGGAGGACGTTGTCGTAATGGTGCAGGACATGCGATTTCCGTTGAATTTGTGGTCCTTGATATGGACTCTCCTACACTATTACTCCAAACCATGAATATTCTTGGTCAGCCATTCTTGCAAATTACAGAGGCCCCGGTTGACTATGGGTTTGGGAAGATGACATTTTGCTCGAGAAGCAATAAAGTAACAATGGATATGGTCAGTGAACCAAAAGTCGTGTCTGATGAAGGTCAAACGGAACTATCTGAAGTTGACTGTGACACTATTGTAGAAATCAGAGGTACATAGTTATCTTTGAATGACACATGGACCCTAGGAATCCTTTCTCCTGAGGAGGACCTACAAAGAACAGTCAACACTTGCTCCGGTGTCAACTGGGAGACTAATTCTCACTTGTTGATGACCCTTTTTTATTTAGAAGATTCATGACAGTCTCAACATGATGAATTCATTGATGATTTGTTCGACACATTCTTAGCCGATCAACGAGTGACTGAGGTGAGCAGCACCTCCCAAATTTCGATGGATCATCCACCTACCGATTCAGTTTCTAAAGAGACTGAGAAGCATGATAGATTAGAGCTAGAGTTAAAGCCACTTCTGGCAGGCCTCAAGTATGCTTTCCTTGATGGCGTAGAGAAGATGTATCCGGTTATCACCAGTAGCAGGCTAACCCCGGATCAGGAATGTCGATTGCTCAAGGTTCTAGAGAAAAAGCGCAAGGTTCTTTGTTGGCACGTATTATACCTTTGTGGGATAAATATTGCTATGTGTTTACACCACATCTATTTGGAAGATGATGCCAAGCCATCCTGAGAATTTCAGAGAAGACTGAACCTAAACTTGTGGGACGTCATCATGAAGGAAGTCATGAAATGGTATGACGTTGGCTTCATTTACCCCATCTCCGACACCAAATGGATTTATCCTTTGCATGTTGTTTCAAAAAAATCAGGGCTCCCTATGGTTACAAATGAAAGAGGAGAGGAGATTTCTACTCAGGTACCAACATCATGGCATGTGTGTATCGATTACCGCCGCTTCAATGCTGTAATGAATAAGTATCACTTCCCCTTGCTATTTATTGATTAAGTTCAGGAAAGAATGATTGGCAAGGAGTTCTTCTGTTTTTGGATGGGTATTTAAGTTACAATTAAGTGGAAATCGCCCCAGGGGACCAAGAGAAAACTACTATCACTTGCTCATTCAACACTTACACTTTTAGGAGAATGCCCTTTAGTTTATGCAATTCACCTACCACATTCCAGATATGTATGGTTGTAGTTTTCCTTGATATGGTTGACAGTTTCTCAAGGTGTTTATGGATGACTTCTCTGTCTATGGTGAGAGCTTTAATTCTTATCTTGAGCACCTAGACAAAGTATTTCAGAAATGTCATGAAATCAACCAGATACTGTCTTGGGAAAAGAGCTACTTCATGGTCGTCGAAGTGATAGTGTTGGGCCACATCATTTCCAAGCGTGGCATGAAAGTTGACCTAGAGAAGGTGGATGTGATCGCAAATATTGAGCCACCTCTAAATGTTATAAATGTGAGGTCATTTCTAGGGCATGTGGGTTTCTACAGATGATTCATCAAAGATTTTAGCCGCATCGCCCTACCTCTAATAGAATTGTTGTGCATGAAGATCAAGTTTAATGTCGATCAACATATTCTCCTATCTTTCAATCATCTAAAGGAGTTAATCACTCAAGATCCCATCCTACAACCGTCAGATTGGTCTCTACCCTTTGAGATCATAGCGGATGCATCAGATTTTACAGTTGGAGCTGTGTTAGGATAATGGAAAAGCAAAGTGCCCTATGCCATTCACTACACTAGCAAGACATTAGATGAAGCACATAGAAACTATATTGTTACAGAGAAAGAGTTGCTGGTTGTGGTTTTTGACCTTGAGAAGTTCAAATCCTATCTTCTTGGACCTAAAGCCACAATTTATACTGCCCACTTTGCTATCCGGTATCTACAAAAAAAGAGGGATGCGAAGCCCAGATTGATCAGATGGATCCTTCTCCTCCAAGAGTTTGACTTGGAAATTAAAGATAAGTTCTGAGAAGTGCACCCATCACAGACACCTTTTCTGACGAATTGATTCTTGCAGTGTATTCCCTCCCTTGGTATGTCGATATTGATAACTACCTTGTATCTGGTGTAGTTCCACTAGATTGGACAAAGATCGAAAAGGAAGAGTTCTTGGGAAGACACACTCTTATTCAGGGAAGGAGCAGATTGCATTTTACATCGGTGTATCCCTCAGGAGGAGCATCCTCGAGCATTGTCACTCGCTCGAATCTGGTGGACACTACTCTGGAGACAGAACGACAATGAAAGTATGTAGTGTGGCTGCCGGTGGCCTACACTATTTATGATGCCACAACTTGTGTGAAGCACTGCAATGACTATTAGAGAATGCAAGGACCCTCACATACAAAGACTTTATGCCCCTGAAATTCATTCATATTTTAGATGTATTCGATGCTTGGGGTATTGATTTCATGGGACCCTTTCCTAACAATTAGTGATATGAATACATCTTTCTCGTCATTGATTACGTGAGTCGTTGGGTTGAATCTATCCCTGCCCGATCCTCTGATAGCCGCATTGTGTACCGATTCTTGAGAGAGAACATCATCTTGTGGTTCGGGATATTGAATATTCTCATATAATACAGGGGTAGTCGCTTCATAAACAAAGAGGTTAGAAAACTAATGAAGGATTACGACATCGAATACCGAGTCGCTTGTCCTTATCATTCTCATACCAATAGCATGGTTGAGCTGTCAAACAGAGAAATCAAGACAATCTTACAGAAGCTTGTGAAGTCAGTCAGAAAGAATTGGTCCCAACTCTTGGACTCCGTCCTTTAGTAATATGGAACCGCTTAAAAGTATTTCTTGGGTATGTCACCCTATCGTCTTGTGTCTGGAAAGCCGTGCCATCTCTCCATCGAGCTTATTCATAAATCATTATGGATAGTCAATATTTGCAATTTGGACTCACAGAAAGGTGGTTAGCAAAGAAAAGTGGATCTAAATAGGCTCCTGTAATTCCAAGACTATGCTTATGATAAAAGCTTAATGTATAAGGAGAAGGTCAAACACTGGCATGACCGACACATCAGACAAAACACCTTCGAAACTGGATATTGTGGTCATTTGAAATAAAGTTGAAGATATTTTCGGGAAAATTAAAGAGTAAATGGACAGGGCTGTTCATAGTGAAATAAGTGCATGGCAATGGAAGCATTTTGATAATAGATTTGTCGCCTGACGCACAACCTTTTGTCGTCAACGGGTAGCTGCTGAAGCCTTATCGAGAGCATGCCATTTTTTGGCCATTGTAGACTCAATTCAAGTGCTAATCAATGAAGAAACCTCCACAACCTCATCAACATCAAAAGATTCATATAATTCTCTTATAAAACTCTTTCTTTAATTTTCTTCTTTTATTCTTTACTTCTATTCATTTTTCTTTTGCTTATTTCTTTCATCCATCTCAGTCAACACTACAATACATAGGATATGCTTCATCCTAAGTATAGGGGGATGAATGAGTCTCGTCATTCATTCTTTGATCCCTCACATGCCTCCTCTCTTGTTGATATTCATGTCTATACTTAGGGATATTTTACCCTAAGTATAGGGGGAGATAGGACGATTCATTGATCTATTCATTCCCAACCTTGACCTCCCTGCATGAAGAATACACTCTGCTATACTTAGGATTAATTTATCCTAAGTATGGGGGGGGGTCGACTTCTCATCGATTTATTCTTTATTCTTCAATCGTTGTAGTATAGGCTCTTCTACACTCAGTACGAGTTACGTCTTCTCTTTTCTCTCTGATCTATGAGGACATATGTGAAAACCCCAAAACCCGAGAAGGGACTTAACTGTAAAATTTCTGCAGGATTTGGCTTAATTGCAAATATGCTTTTATTCCAAAATATAAAAAATTTATTTGAGGAGTCCATTGCGTAGAGATTGTCTATAGCTTTCCAACGAGTCCAAGAACGTGAAAACCCGACTTCGGGAGCCCGAGTTGTGACCATTTTAGCGAGGAGGGGTACAAGCCACATTCCGATCCGAAGTCGGATCCGAATCCGGGTTGGACCCATATACCCAGCCCTCCTCCTTCGTGAAACCTCTCCAAAAACTCCCCCAAATCTTCCTACCTGCAACCTCCAGCCCTTCGTCCTCCCTCTCCCTCACCAAGGGTCACCCGAGCACCTCGGAATCGACGATCCAAGACCATCTCCGTGTAGAGAAGGTCCGAGTCACCCCCGTGTGTGGTTCTCGTCGTCAAGCGGAGCGTCGAGCGTGCCATTTTCCCCGGGAGGAGAAACCGAGGTTTTGATTTTCCTATAGGTACGATAGTTCCTTCCTTCTTGCTGCAGATTCCACACATTTTAGGTGTTCCACTCACGTTGTGGGTTGTCCTTCACCGGTTGGTCTCAAAGATTGGATGCTTTTCTTTGCTAGATTGTTAGTTCCCATATCTTTGCAGGCTGCAAGGATGATGACAACATGATGTGAATAGTTAAGTAATCACAACTACAAAGCATACATGCTTTGGATGGACCTCCTGGACCACAGAACTTACATGTCTATAGCAAAAGAAGCAAACAATAGAAGATGATCAATAATATTCTCTTTCTAACAGAACGGAGTAGATGCCTTCACATTTTTTGAGTCATATATGTCTACACATTAAACAACCAGGGAGGCTTCCATTTTTACAAGTTATCTTATGAACTCCCAATATGACCATGGATACTAAGGATTCTAGGAGCTTGTGGAAATCCACATATATGTGTATTCATGTTTTATTGTAGCAAACAAAAATCATTATACTATTATTAGTTGATGGACATGGCTAAAATTTGTATAATCTTCATCCTTGCCACCTTTGAAAAATACCTTTTTCATAGTTGCTTTATCTAATTAACCTGTGATTTTTTTGGTTTTATGTTTTCTCAATCTCAGTTGTTTTTTTAGCTATGAAAATCGTATTCAAGAATGCAATTGGCTCTGTCTGCTCTCTGATCTAATAGGATGCGATACCTTCCCCCTCACACGACTGGAATTTCTTTCTTATTGGGTATTCCTATTCATGTCCCTTTGACACTTTCCATTATACCCCTTTTTGCTCATGGAAACTAATCAATTTCAATTGTCACTTTTTCTTGCTATGAAATGATATTAGTATGTAGTAGGCTCTTGTCTACTCTCTAATCCAATAGAATGTAGCACCTCCCACTCACACGGCTAGAATTTCTTTCTTCTTGGATGTTCCTATCCATGCCCTTTTGCCCCTTTCCATTATATCCTCTATGCTTGTGGAAATTATATGAATTATTGTCCTAAACAATCTCATCTCTTGGATCTTCAATGGATGATGAAAAATAGCACAGCAAGGGATCCCAGCTCTAAAATGGACCCGTTCATGAATCTCTTCCGATAAATTAAAAACTATATTCACAATAAAAAAGGAAAAGGAGTTGCATAACATGCATCCTACGTGGCTAGAAATCCTTGCAGATTTTATATTGTAATAGCCTAGAATATTCAGGTGCTTAGTACGATTGCGATCGAGTTCTTTTACTCATTAGTGACATTATGGCACAATTTTTTGACTGGGTCACCACTATCTGCAATCGATCATGCATTACGGGTAACAAGCCCGAGTAGGTATATTTAGAAATTTCACCGTTAAGAGTATTCATATTACACTTCTCACAATGCAACGACAAAACATGTGATATCAGCTTGTTTAGTGTTGTATATGATATTTCAACATATATGTTAAAGTTGTTACTACCCAATGGTCATCGACATATTGAAAAGATTATTGGTTAATTTGGTTTCTTATTCCGTGGATATGAATTGAAAGAGTGGGTAGTGGAGTAGTTGTCGCCAAGGGATGGGCATGCACCTTTGGGGCCCCGGGTAGAAGCCTAGATGATCATAATCCCAACTGCTATTGTAGCTACAATGGTTGGGGGACATGATGCTTGGCACACCAAGGTGCCAGTCTGACGGTGTTGGTCTCGGCACTTGCGTGCTTTAGCCCGGTGCTCAAGCGCGAGCTAAGTATTCATGGTTGGTAGTCTAGTATTTCACTTGTCACTTAGAGTTAACACTCGTGTACAGCCTAGTGTAGGCCACATTGGTCGGTATTCCGAGTGGGAGCACTAAGAGGGGAGTTCCGGGAAATGTGGTTAATGAAGTTGGGAATGGGATATCAGTCTCTTGTGCATAAGGTGGATTGGGTTGTCGCGATGATTCGCGATTGGGAACTAATTGTGAACCGGAAGTACAATGATAAAGTGGGGCTAAGTGGACTTATTGGGAACTTAGTTACGATGCATTGTGCCCCACCACATGCCTACAGAGGCACCCCAACCTTAAGGCATTTTCTTTTACCTTAGAGTCATAGTGTGAGGTCTCATCCAGACCAAGACCATGGACTATCCACGAAGCTTGGTTACTCATATATATATCGAGATCAACAATAAAAATAAAAATGTAATTCTTTGTGAGACCAGTTACACAGTTGTTCGTTTGCACACATTTAAATTATATCCTGCTTGTTGTTGTATAGTTTTGTTTAATTCATATTGGGCAACTTTGCTCATAACCTACCTACGTGTGAATCTGCAGGTCCGCAGCAGTGAGTAGCTTTAGGGACATCACCATTTTTGTGCAGTTTCACGATACTTTTTTTGGTAGAGTTGTTGGTAGTTTTACTATCCTTCTTCACATGTAGCATTTTTGTTGAGAGACATGACATGTAATTTATAATTGTGGACATCTATATTTATGCTTACATGTATATTTTTGTGGAGATGGAAATGATGAATGGAATGTATGGAATGTGAACAGGTTGAATGAGAAGCAAAAATAAATAAATTCCTGTGCATGTTGCTATTTTTCTCCTGCTTTTATGGATGTCAAGTATTCGAATGTGGAATGTGTATGCGTGGAATTGGTTTGCCGAGTACCCGGATCCTAGAGCGGGACGGGCGTCACAACATAGCTCAAGCTAAGTATATGGGGGTCGTATATACGTTGTATATACTTTAGTCATAACTCATACTTTTGTTTTTTCTATAAATATGGCTAAAATACAATCAATTAATTGTAAAGAACACACTTGTATAAAATTCATTAAAAATTCCTTGTATATACTGATTAATAAATTAGGTAAAAAAGCTTTGTAAAATGTTTGAAATATGGTTGAAAAATTTCTTTAAAAAATATTTTGAAAACTATTTGAAAAATATTTGTAAAATATTTTCAGTCTTTGTAAAGATGTACTGTTTGTAAAAAAATCTTTTCTTTGCGTGAATAAAATGTTTTGAAAATCTATTTGCAAATGGTTTGGAAGATGGTTGCAAAAATATTTTGAAAAATCTATACATACTATTTGAAAAATCTTTGCAAAATGATTTTTAAAAATTGTAAATGGTTGTAACAAATTATTTATCAAACTAGTTTGCAAAATAAAGTTACCAAAATGTTTGCAAAAATGTTTCTAACTTTTATTGAGAACTATATATACAATTCAAATAAATAAAATTCTTTAAATTTAAACATAAACTTGTGAATAACCAACTGATATAAATTCTTAAATCCCAACTTTTTGTAAATATCAAGAAGCACCCCTATGTAAATATCTGCACATATTTCTTTTCCTAAAATTTTTTGTTTTTAAAAAACCCTAAAAATTTGCAAAATCTTTTCAAAAACTTGCATAAAAATTTGCAAAACTTTTTAAAAAAATCCATAAAAAGTTTAAAATCAGAAAAATTGTATCACAAAAATATCTTCCTTGCATTGTACAGAACAATTGCATTTTTCAGGTTGATATTGATAATTGAACTAGTCTAAGTAAAATCCGGAGATTAGATCGTGGTTGGACCTTAATTCACTTAATCACATGAACCTTATAAGAATTGGATTTCGGACACTTCAATTCTGCTAGACTTAATTCTTTGAGACCACGAGACTTGGTTCAGTGTCATCTTGGTTGTCTAAGTAGAATATTTCAGAACACACACATGACTCTTCTTGATAATGATCTAGCTTGCACACCTGCACCTTACACTTTGTTCACCTCAGTTGAAGGGTTAGAGGGTTGGATTTGCCGGCATGAGACACAAGCAAGTGGAAACATATGAAGTCACATATTTGTAGCTATTGTACCCCAACCTGATTAGGGGTGACGAGGTCAGATGACGGAATGTTGTGGGTTGCAATAATGCTTCAAAAAAGGGATGGTCTACTGGATTAAGAGGAAAAAACGCTTATGTAAATGTTGTTGTATATAGTATAAAAAATGCAATAAAACTCCAAAAAAGTGGATAAGCCTGAATGAAAATAAAATGTCTGTCGTAGTATGTATACATATGTATAGTCTAATGAGCAAGCTTGAGCTTCAAAGTCATATCCATGTGAGCCTGCAACCCGATAACTTGGCTACCCTGGTCAAGCATCCTAGGATAGGTAGATGCACCGGCTATCGTCCATTCTTCTGTCCACCTCCTCTTCTTGAGTTGGTTGCACTTATACTTAGAAAGGAATACCCTGCTTCTTGAGGAAAGAGTTGCTGGATTGGGGAATTAGGGTCACCATATTGGAGAAGACTGACTTTTACCACTTCAACCGAGGAGAGCTACATATCACGTATACTGTACACAAGAGACTCATAGTAATAAAAGTTTGTGTATGTCGTTGACTTGTTCTGACCTGGCTATTGAGGATACTTGGGCAGAGTTTTGTCGTTCTTAGAGGCTGTTGTGCTTCAAGTCCTATTCCCAATCAAGGTTCTGATCAAACTAACAATTCAAGGGTCCGATTGAGCTCCATACTTTGATTTTATAAGGACGAGTTTAAGAGTTAAAATTAATCCAAGTTCTTTCTTTTTCTTTTCTTTATTTTCTTTTCTACACTTATAGGCATAAGTGTTTGCTAGGGACTAGCAATGGCAAGTATAGAGGGGTGATGAATCTCCATTTCATCACCTTTGTTCTTTCATTTTTTCCTTGAAACCCTATATAAATGCATGTAAATATCACTATTTTTCATAAATTAACATCAAGTATTTACTATATAAATATTGTATTTATTATCAAAATAAAATAATAAAGAAAAAGAATGAGGTGTCAAGGTCACTGAATGACCCTAAACCCCGAGAACTAGGTATCATGATGACTGGGTAGATAAGGAATAAAGTGGGGGATGATAGGGTAGATGAATTGTAAAGAAGTCACACAAAAAAACATTAGTTTTAATTCATCAATAAATCATTTTTGGGACCTATTTTATTCTTTATTATTTATACCTCAAATAAAGAAACTTTGTACATGAAAGTTATAGATAAAAATACATAGAAAAATAGAAAATTTATTTCACACAAAGATAATACAAAATTTTCACTCAGAATAAAAAGCCAAACCGAAACTTCCTAAACCCTTATCTTCTCCATATGAACTCAAAATGCATCAAAATCACTTTAATTATATATAACATTTTATTATCTATTTAATAAAGGTCGTTTACTTAATTTGGAGTTAAGATGAAAAAGTTAGGATTTGGACCCCTATCGTACATTATACATGAATAAAATATTCATTTTATTTATTCTTTATATTTTCCACTATTTTTTGTTTTTATGATTTTGTAAATATTATCTATAATATATGTACATATTTAGAGTGAAATAAACCATTAAAAATAAACTAAAATAAATAAGTGTATAATATATACATCAATTACCTATAATTATACATATATAATAAATACTTATATTTATTTAAGTATACAAATAACTTTAGAAAAAATACAATAAAAATATTTTTGTGTATATTTAAACAAGTTATAAATACATAAATAATGAGTATAAAATAATAAAATTTAAAATACAAAATAGAATTAAAATGTGCTATATATAGGTATATACCTATAAATAAACATGTAAAAGTTAACATGTAATAAAAAACTCAAAAATAATTAAAAAATTAAATACTACATAAAATAAGAAATAGATTTTATGTTTTTACCAAAAATTAATAAAATTATTTATTATTTTATATCTATTTAATAAAGTATTTCTGCCTTGGATTTTTCTAGGTGGTCCACTTGGACCAACCAAAATCAAACCCTACTTGACCTAGGTCAACTAACCCCCTCTATCTTCCAGGCGTGTCAGACTTGTCAACCATATATCTTCTCCCTTTTTTCCCGACCGACCTATCATTCTAATCGATCCGATCACTCACGCAAGTCAACTGCCAATCAGACCTATTACACACCTAATTCTAAACCCCTTTGTACACACTCCAGAAATCATCGATCAATAAGAACCATCACTTCAGTTTAAAATAGACCTCCTCGCCTTCCAGCATCGTTTGATCCCTCTTGGAGTCTAGAATCCCTTTGCCCTTCATGTGTATTCCTGGTGACAAAGAGAGCATCACCAAGGATCGAGGCATGCTAAGAGGAGAGAAGATGATACAAGGTGGAGCTCTGTGACACCTCTGCTCCTTGGTGAGAACCATGCTTGATCTGCACATTTTATCTATTTTTATTTTGCTTTAGTCTTAGTTTTTCTAGTCATGCATTTTATTTCACCATTAGATCAGTAGCTTAGGATTAATTCCAATTTTTCAATCATCGAAGATCCCTACTTCGACCATGTTCCGCTGTGTTTCCGACCATCCCGATCCCCCATCACATGTTCATTCCATTCTCCATGATCTTCTGCATTGAAAACGCCCCTCGATCAAACCTGATCCTTCCAGAACCAATGAGTATGAGCTCATCCTCCAACCTTCATCGGAGCTCCTCCGTTCACTCTTATTTTTGTGCAAAATAGTTTCAATTTAGGTCAAGGCAATTCGCCTCGAGCCCCTGAGTATTCTCTTGCAGGTATGCGAAGCCAAAGATCTAAGGAGGGTCAAATATGGAGCAAGAGAAGACTCCTAGGTGCTTAATTCTTCATTGAGCTCCAGGGCTCTTCCTAGTAAGGCCCAGACCCTACCGTTGATACTAGCCGTCGTGGACAACTTCCAGGAAGCTTATAAGCCCATCAACAAAGCCTTAGGTGACCGAGATGAGGAGGATTTCATGAAGTGAGGATATGGAAGTGTTCTACCATGTTCTTACTCCTTCCTTTAGAGCTGTTGGATGACATGCACGACTCATATCTAATCTAGGCCGTTGATAGCAGACGAAGCGTTACCTAGCCTCAGCTGTCGATCGAGTTAAGTTGCGCCCACGTGGCACAATCCTGATTGTTCCCTTCTGCTGATTAAGGGGTAAATTGTACTCACCCTTGATTTTATTTTATTTCATTTTTACTCGTGTAAATAATTTTTGTGGTTGTAAAAATATTGTAATACTTTTAGAGATTTTCATTTTGGTCCGTGCCAACTCACCTCACGTGGTTGCCCATGTAAGGTGGGCAATTTGTAGGGTACCCCCCCCCAGATTTTTGTATTTATAGTTTTGTCAATAAAATTTAAATATCAATTGTAAACTTTTTGGGAAATTTGCATGTAAACCGCTGCCTTATATTTTAATTGTAAAAATGCCCTTCTAGTTTTAACATTTTCTTGCATGTTTGTCTATTTTTTTTATAAATACCATTCGTGCTCCAAAAATTATGAAAAATAAGACAAGGTGCCTAGATGCATGCTCTTTCACTCTATGTAATTAATTTTGCATTTTATGCATTTTTTCTATTTATTAAAAATCAAAATGAGCACATTTTGTCCTTGTTTATGTTTAAAAATCCAAAAAAATATAAAACCTCTTTGGAAAATAAAAAAAATCTATTTTGTTTATTATAGTATTTTATACCTCCAAACCAAAAATTCCTAAAAGTAGAAAAAGAAAATGATAAAAAAATAAGAAACTCCAAAATCCTATAAAAATATAAAAATTCTCAAAAAACGCAAAAATATTATTTTCTATTTGATAATTTTATTTATATATATTATCACATATTAAAATTAGTTTTGAGAAATTGTGCACTTATTTCGTATTTTAACTCTCAAAACAATTCAACCTTTTTATTAAGTCCCTGATTTTATATATTTTGGACTTTACAAATACATAAAATTTAGCAAAAATATCTAAAATAAAAAATTATAAAAAACTCAAAAACATATATTTTGCAAATTTTGATTATTTTTATCCATATCTTTTTTTCATATTGTATTCTATAACTATATATAGTTTATATTATTATTAATTATTATAAATAACTTACAAATTTTTAATACCTTAGAAAATAAATAAAAATATCATTCCTTTGGATATTTTTACGATTTATGTATATATAATATATATACTTATATCATATATACATTATCTTTTATATATTTATATACTCCTATATATATCGTTATATTATTGTAGAATATTAAAATTAAAATAAATTAAAATTAGAAAATTAAAAATTAATATGTATATATAATAATACAATTAAAAATAAAAAAATTTAAAACAAAAAAACCACAAAAAACTAAGTAGACACTTATGTACATAATTTACATTGGTTAGGAATAATCAACAAGCTACTCAAAAACATTATACACCTTTGTTTGTAGAGTAAAATAAATTGTACTTCACATTTTTGTTATTCATTGATTATTAATATATTGTGGGTACTTGTTGATCGACCTCAGATTTTGTGAGCAGTCACCTCAACAACAATATGTTCTCACACTCCACGAGTATACATTAGACCCTTGCAGATAACGTGTTCACCAGAGCCTGAGACGAACCATTCCTACAATAAATGTTATTGTAATGTTTGATATATCAATAAAAGTTATTGATTTATTTCACTCCCTGGTTGTAAATTAAATAAATGAATGCACTATAAGGTCCCTATGTAAAACTAGGGTTATGTACCACGACCATCTTAATGGTCATACAATTGTTGATTTAATTGTCGAATCATAGATGATGATGCTTGGTTGAATATCTAAAGAGTTAGATTGAGTACTCACCAAGCATCGTCAAATGGTTATTAGGAGTTGATCTCCAACCTGAGAAGGAGATGGCAATCCTTTCTCTATAGGCTGACTTCTAACCGACCTCTTAATGCATGTCCTCTGCATATAAATAGAGATTAGAAGGTGTGAGATAAGTTAGGTCAAAAGAGTTGACTTAACAAGATCGAGATAACCAAGTCCTATGTTGTATACTGTCACGATATAAGCATGCATCCTCTGAACAGAGACGGATGTATTGCTATATGTCTAAGTATGTATATTTGGCATACCGATAGGTTGGTGGCCTAATCAAGCTATATACACCAGCGAGCTGATGTGCATGCAATGGCATATGAGTAATACGATCTCTCAAACTGATCATGCAGGTTCACTTGTGAATCGGAAGACATGAACTCACTCATGAGGTATTGGGACCGATCAAATTCCATGCATGGTCGTCTTGTTTTGGAAGCATGATAAGAATTTGTAGGTATGATATATGATTTTGGAAAGTATAAGATCGATACCAAATCCCAATGAACGAATGAGAAATTTAATGATAAAACCTTGAAGATGATAGTATAAATATGATCTTAATCTTCGGGTTTATTATATGTCTTCTGATATGTAGAATGTATATGTATTAGGAATACCTGAGGGTGATGTGATCATAAACGATTGTATAACCATTGACGCTTCCATTCTAAGGGAGTGATGAAACATGTTTGGATTTTAGTTACTCCACTTATTAGTGAAGTGATCTGATCTTAGTCCAAATGTTGGACACCGATCAGAATGTGATTCAGATGCAATGAGAAGATTAGATCTACGACCTTGATTTAATCAATCATCCATGAGAGGTCCTTGAGATCTAGATTTGATATGTTATCTCAATATCCAAGTCACTATACATGGAACGTACAATCACCCTATCCTTATCTCCAAGTATCCGCAAGAAAAGTGCATTATTCTTGAAATAGTTCGAGAATAATTCCATTGATAAATGTGTATCCAAGCATTGAGAAATGGATAATTAAATGTGATTTAATTATCATAATAATGTGAATGTGATTCATATTATTTAGATGCATGAGAATGATGATCCAATATAATTAAATATTACTCAATTATTATGGATATGACTAGTACGGATAACACTATCCATATTAATCACATATATTATAAATATGATTTATAATATATCAGAGAGAGCTATTCCTAAATGATATCTATGATTTAAATGTTGATGTGAAAGGGATTCACATTGGACATTTAATTGAAAAGTAATTTACATTTTATTTTGAGTTGTGAATGTGATTCACAAATTTCCACTGGCTTGATTGATATTTTACAAAATAATTTGGAATTATTTTTATCAAATAATTTACAACAAATATTGTTGTGCAATTATGGCGAATTTTATGGGATGTGCAATCTCATGAAAAAGGAGAAAGAAGCCACCTTCCTATTAGGAGAGGGTGGACGACCACCAAGTCCTAAAATGATTAGTAGCCGTCCACCCTCCTCATGGAAGGAGGCTTTCCTGCATCCTATTTCTCCAAGATTGATTGATTTAATTAAAATTAATTTATATTGATTTTTATTCACAAATAATTAATTTAATTTAATTAATTATTGTTGTATTTTTACAACAAAATCATGACCATTGAAAGAAACACAAATCAATCTCAACCATTGGATTTGTGTTATCCATGGATTGAGATCCATGGACTCCCAAAATATTATAAAAGAAGAGGAAACCCTTGCTCTTCATTTTACCCACAATAATTGCAAGTGCTCTCTCTATCTCTCTCTTTTATTCTCATACACGTGCCCCCTTCTCTCCTACAAGAGTGGTCGTCCATCTCTTACCCTAGAGAAGACCACTTCATCGCCACGCCATTGAGTCGCCGCTTTGACAACTTATGGATCTTCGTCTCCTTCAGTGCACCTCGCTCATGAAGAAGACGTTGGATCTCGTGTGACGAGATCAAGAGATTTGTCTCTTGGATTATCAACACGAATTGAAAGGAGCGTGCATTTCATCAATGCACTCGCAAGCATGTCATTCGTCAGATCGAACTTGAGATTGGAGGTCTCTTGCTTTAGAGACACGATCACAACCATACTTCAATAGTATTCTGATATCTACTTTATGGGTTAGATGTTACGATTCGAGAAATGCTCTCAGATCCTGTGGTTTCATCATCTTAAAATTTTATTAAATTTTGTTACATAGAGCAACTAGTGCGACTACTAGCTCTCGATCACATATGATGTGATCTTCACACTTCCGTGATGCACTTAAGGTTCTTTCCATAATCTTCAAACCAAAACATGTTACATCATTGATTGATGGTTGTTTGAGCTCCCTAGTGTGGCTGTCCAGGTCGAGCGACGATCCATGCTCCTCTTGGAGCTCAGCCTAGACCATCCCCTCCACTTGTGTTCTTCTTCAGATCTTCGGTTAAGCTTTCTATTGATTTCTGCTTTGGTTTCTCATATTTTATTTGCATCACACATACATCCTTACTCTCATAAGACCGAACATTCACCATCCCTATATGTCCCCCATCTTTGCGGTGGATCTCAATCATCCTCCTCCTTCTTCCATACCTCCTTCCACTCCGCCGCATCTTCTCCGGTTTGCTTGAGAAGAACCTAACTGGACCTCCTCCTCCCCACACCTCCAGGTCCTCACTCACCTCACGCACACACTTGAGCATATATTGGCTATTTCCCTAACATCACATGTCCCCAAGGCTTCAATGACCAGAAGCTTCAAAGCCCCACCATTCTAGAGCCCCTACACTGATAAGGGGTGGACGATGCGCCTCGCTAGTCACCCTTAGTGCATCCTTTCACTCCTAGGATCTTTTCTAGCATTTAGTGGATCTTCTCTGACCTTCAGAGCTCAAGGAGCATGGAGGAGCTCCCAAATGCTCACCGGAACTCAGCCATCACTGCCGGACAGAGGAGAATGACAGTGGAGTAGCACGCGACAAATACCGTCCAATCCCCTTGATTGGATGACCCGAAGTTTGCTCCATACTTAGTGCTAGTCCGAGAGGGTAGTGGAATTGAACTTGCTTCAAAGCATGGAGGACACCCCACGTGGCCTCAACACCTACGATAGACTGAACCTAGATCCGATCCTAAGTGTGGGTACATCGTGCATGGGAGATGGTCATTTGCAGCTACGCCTTCAAGCTTCTCTAGATTCACATGTAGGTCCTTGGCGTACGTGCCTCTTGTGGCGTGCCCAAGTATTTTGCATAGGGTCCTCGTCAGATTTTGAATATTGCAAAATGATCCCACGTGCATGGAAAATAGAAGGAAGGCCCTTACAACTTTTACATATTGCAAAAATACCCCTTAATGGCTTGTTTGTGATGGTTCTTTTATATATTTTTATGTTTTTATTTGCAATTATGCCCATGGACTATTTTATTTATAACTTGAGTATATGGGCTCCCTCTTACTTGATTTCAATTTCATTCGATTGCTTATTTGACTGTCTCTCTTGGCATGAATTATTTACTGATTTGACACTTAGAATAGTAAGAATCACTTAGTGATAATTAGTGTCAATTGAGTAATTATTAAATTCCATTAATTAAAATTAGAGCTAAGTTGATTCATCAAATGTTCATGAAATTATCCGCTTATGTTTGCGCAATTAATTGATAAATTGAAGGGTATATTTATGCATCTTAACTTATTTTCATTGCAGCACATTGTGTAGCATTTTGTCATCTAATTTAACTTACATAAAATGAAAATAAATACATTTTGTCCTTGCACTCATGTTTTGCATCATATTGTTTGTGCATCATTTACCTATGTAGATAAATTAATCACTTAACGTGGGTATTAAGATATGATTAGTCAATTAGCCCTACCTCGTAGAGATATTAAAGACTTGGTTTCTGTAAATCACTGGGTGGTCGTATTACAACGAGAACACATTAAAAATGCCACTCAATGGTTCATCACAACTGCATTGGTTGTAGTTACTTTTTGCTCGAGATATGGAAGTTTGCACGTAACTTGGCATAATCATCGGCGATAGAGTGACTAATAAGATATGAAAATTTGAATGTTCATTTTGAATTCTGGACATTTGTAGTATTCGAAAAATGTAAATGATCACACAACTAAACCCGACTGTTCATTCTGAATTCTGGACATTTCTAGTATTCGAAAAATGTAAACGATCACACAACTAACATACACAATTAGAGAGGTGAACTTGGTATTGAAAACAAATAGCCCCTTCCCAAATATATAGATGTCATTATAGGGGGCTACTCTGAGTAAGAAAGATGAGAATATATGAGGTATATACAAGTCTCTCTAAAAGATTCTATCATTAAGGAAGAATTGCTATTAAAAGAGGTTTTTGGATATTAGAAAAAAAAATTTGAGATGAAAAGAGACTTTTTGAGAATAAATAAGAATTTTCAAAACTAAAAGAGAATAAGAAGAGAAGAAAAGACTGTCTATTGGGGGAGTTCTTTGAAGAATTAGACGAGTTAGGGTAGGGAAAAGTCCGTGTTCTATCCTCAAGTGAAGTTATAGGACACTTGCTAATCGATAGAATAAGTATTAAAAGTTATAGGACTCGTCAATATCTTTCCAACAAGACCAAGAGCATCAAATTCTGAATTTCCTAGCTCAACATGTCGACATTCTAAGATGATGGGTCAAAAGACATTTTTGGATCAAAATACCATCATTTTTATATTAATACAAGATTTGTGGGCTGCTCTTTCAAACCGTACCACCAACCTTTCTACATGAAGGAAGTAAATATTTTTTTACGAATTTTGCATCATAGAAATGTAGAAATCAGCAACCTTTTTTTCATGAAAGATTGGTTGTTCATCTCAAGAATAAGAAATTTCTACACAACGATTTTGCACTTTGTGAAACCATTAATTTAGGGAAATGATTTCCCTAACATGGTTTCTCATATTTTTATGACTATTAGAAAATGACCATGGTTAACTCTTGAAGTGTGAGTCTCTAAAGAAAGAGACCTCCCGAATGAAGTCTGATCAAGGACTCTACTTCTTATTGAAGTTGTCCATCTATGGATGAGACCAAGAAGATCTAAAGCTTCTTATTTCATCCCACGAAATCGAGTCCTCTTGCATGTACGCAAAGCATAATGAAGAAAATGATCTTCTCTCTCGCAGAGCCACACTTATGAAGAGAAGATGTAGATTTGATGGTGGATGTGTAGGGCTATAGAGAGAGAAAGAGAGGAGAGGATGTGTATTAAAGAGTCTTATGCTCTGTAAACTTCTCTCTCAATGATCAAGGCTACTTTTGACACTTAGAAGGAAAAGGCTTTCATCTATTTCATGTATCTTAAAGAGAGGCATGCCGTCTCTTTTATACTCATGGAAGACGCCACTTAGAGTCTTACTCTACGGGGGCACTACTATGATGATGGCCTTTGGATGAAAAATCAAGGACTAGGATTATATCCGAGTCTTAATTAGGATAAGAGGCAAGATGTCTTCTAAATATCATCCAGAATAAAAAACAAACTAAAATAAAAATTATTGTCTTGATTGATGTCCTAATTGTCGTTTGTTGTTGCATCATTATCTTCATGATAACTCAATAATCATAATTTGAGAAATTTATGACAGTTAACTCATAACATTTGATTCTCTATTAATAAACCCAAATTAAAATGTAAATCCAATTTATATTTAATTTTAATGTGAATCAAATTCACATTTATACCTTGAGATAATACAAGAATCATATTCATATAACAAAAATATATTAATTATTATGAATCGATATTCATATCAATTAAATACATATGATATGAATCATATCCAGAAAAACATTGGATATTTGTATATCCATGATAATAACAATTATTACCATATTATTGATATCATTAAATATAAGTCCTAATCCAATTGGACTCCTGAGAAGAAATCTTGGATACTTGGAGATACTATTAGGGACATCATACTATTCACGTATAGTGACATGAATTTGGATATTTATCTAGTTTTGGGGTTTATACCATTTTAGCAAAAATGTTTCATTTATGAGTGTTGAGATTGAGCTGAAATAATTCACACTCTAAGTTAGCTCAACGAAATGCATCACACTCCCCATGAGTTAGAAAATTCACCGGTGAACTAAACCTGACTTCCTTGTCTTTTTTCTATTCATAGTCCAAACCATTTGAAGTTTAGAAATGAGTGCAAGGAGTGTATTTATTTCCACTTCCATCATCATTTCACTTTCCAACATTTGGACATTGAAATTGGAATTGGAATCGGACATTGGATTCAAATGAGATTAGACTTAATCTAATTAACTCTTAAATCATGAAGCTAAGAAATGAAGCCACTGAAATCCATCTTGTTCCATCATTCCCTCAGAATGGAAGTGTCATGATAGATGACCTACTAAGATACAAGTAACCATGAGTATTCGTAATACTCCTACATCTGATATATCGAAAGACTTTGATATATCCCAAGTTCAAACCTTAGTTTGATTGTCTTCCTCCGAACATATCAAGAGATTTCTCATTCGATGATTGGATGATAATATTAATCATATACTTTCCCAAGGCATATATTAATATCTCCAATTCGTGTCTTATTTAATAAACAAAACAACCATGTACAGAATTCATTCTGATCCCAAAATATTTCATAAGTGAGCTCTGTCTCCCGGTTCATCAACTATGAACATGTATGATTCATTTAAGAGATCATACTTCTCATATGCCTTCATATGCCCTCTAACTCGCTAATATATGGACCTTGATTAGGCCACTAACTTATTGTTCTATAAAATGAGCACACTCAGGCACATAGATGTATATATGTCTCCTTTCAAAGAATGATGACCGATCATGATAGTTATGATTCATGTCTCAGATTATCTTGACCTCTTCAAGTCAACTCTTTGACTTGACTATTTTGAGACCTCTGAATCACAATTCCTATGTAGAGGACCTACATCAAGAAGTCAATCAAAAATTGGTCTTTTGAGAAAGATTGCCATCTCATTTTTAGACTGGATATCTTTATTGAATGTCACATGTTAAGTCATTTATGTCCTCTCAACTACGTGATATTCAATATGGCCATGGTACATACTACTGATTGTATAAAGGGACCTTAATATTGAGTGCATTCACAATCATTTATTTCAAATGAACATGATGAAACAATAACTTTTATTGCATTAGTGGGTCACCAAGGGCTTTCAAATCCAATAGTCTCCCATAACTCTTAAATCCATTCATGTAAAACTCTTAACCCCATATTTATTACATGTTGCTCGAAGATCTTTTGAGTCAATGGCTTGGTTAGCGGATCAGCAATGTTGCCGACAGAGGCAACCTTGGTGATCGTGATATCACCATGATTTTGGATCTCTTGGATGGTGCGATAATTCCTCTCCACGTGCTTGCTTGATGCCATCAGATTCCTTTGCTTGTGATATATCTCTCATGTTATTGTAGAGTAATGGAATAGGAGATTCCGATGAGGAAACTACAGAACGTTCCTAGATAAACTTGAGCAACTACAGGACCTATTTAACAACATCCGATGCAACTATGTATTCTGTTTCAGTTGTTGAGTCAGTCCAGCTCACAACACCACCGTTCAAAAGGAATAAGAGCCCTGAGGTTAACTTCTTATCATCCACATCTGGTTGGAAGTCTAAATCAATGTGCCCTAAGACATGGAGATCATTATCTCTATAAATCAAGACACAATCTTGAGTTCTTCTTAGGTACTTAAAGATAATCTTCACTGCTATCTAGTGTTTCTCTCAATAACATGATTGGTAACAGTTTACCACTTCCACTACATGGTAGATGTCTGATCTTATACATAACATAGCATACACCAAGCTTCCTATAGCCTATGCATAAGGGAATCCATCCATGGCTTTTTTTCTCAAAGGTTTAATGAGCTATCTCCTTAGATAGGTGAGCACTGTGTCTTAAGGGAAGGAAGCCTTTTTTGGAATTATACATACTAAATATTTCCAAGATATTCTTGATATAACCTTATTGTGACGGTCCCAATACCATCTTTTAACTATTTCTTAATAGTTTCAGACCTAATATATAAGAGGATTTTTTGAGATCTTTCATGTCAAAGGTATGAGACAACTATATCTTAACACTAGTCATCATCCATCTATCATTCCCAATGAGAGTGACATTTACATGAACATGATGGCACTCAAATAAGCTTCTTGTACACACATGGTTCATCCGAATTCTGCATGAAATCATAACTCATTATGGTTTCATTGAATTGTATGTTCCAACTACAAGAAGCCTAGGGGTACTCTCTTTCTCTCCCTATCTCTCTCTCTCTCTCTCTCTCTCTATATATATATATATATATATATATATATATATATCCTCTTCGAGGTATCCATTGAGGAATGTTGTCTTGACATCCATCTGTCAGATGTCATATTAAAGGTGTGTAGTTATAACAAGCAATACCATGATCGATTTAAGCATGGTCATAGGAGAGAATGTCTCATCGTAATTGATGCCTTATCTCTATGTCTATCCATTTCCTATTGTTGTGCTTTAAAGGTCTCTACCTTCCCAATGGATCCCCTCTTTCTCTTAAAGATTCATTTGTACCCAATGTATTTGACCCCTTTTGGAGGATCTTCGAGGCTCCATACATCATCCTTGTGCATGGAGTCTATCTTAGACTTCATTGCTAGCATCCAACTGAAGGATATAAAGAAATCCTTAAGCGCATCACTTAAGAGTGAGGATCGCATCATATACGATCGAGAGCCTAGTCACACTAGTTGCTTGGTGAAGCGGAATTTAAAAAATTTAAACCACATGATATAAGAATACTTCCTGGATCGTTTCATCTAACCACATAGTAGATAAAGGAATACCACTTGTAGCATTGTTGTGAACGAGCCTCTAAGAGAAGAGACCTCCTATCTCAAGTCTGATCCGTCGAAGGATATGCTTGCGAGCGCAGAGATGAGTCGTGTGCTTCTCGCAATACAAGTTGTTGATCCAAGCAATGTATCATCTCACAATATCGAATGTCTTCTTCACGAGCGAGACACACCGAATAAGATGGAGATCCAAGAATTGTCGAAGCGGCAGCACAACAGTGACGCGACGACGGCAACGGCCTTCTGTCTCAGGATGGAGTGGATGACCACTCAAGGAGATAGAGAGAGAGAGAGAGAGGTTGGCATGAGAATGAGAGAGAGAGAGAGCAGTTGTTGTAACTTTGAAGAGCAAGGGGTGCCTCTTCTTATATAGGGTTTTGGGAGTCCATGGATCTCAAACCATGGACAACAAAAAATCAATCGATAAGATTGATTTGTGTTTCTTTTAGTGGCCATGATTTTGTTGTAAAGACACAATAATAATTAATTTAAATTAAATTAATATATATTAATAAATCCATATAATTACTTCCAAATTAAATAAACTAATCTTGGAGATAAAGTTTGAGGAGATTGCCCTCGTCCCTAAAAGGGTAGGGACATCCGCCCACTCCTAATAGAAGATGGTGGTAGTCTATCCTATTAGGATGGAAGGTGGCAATGTCCTTATTATCTCATGAAATCTCCAAGATTTACAGAACATTTTGTAAATTATCTCATAAAAATTAATTCATTATTATCTTGTAGAAATTGTAATCATGCCATTGAAAATATGTAAATCACATTCACACCCCAAAACAAAACGTAATTTATATTTTCAATTAATCATCTAATATGAATCCAATTCACATCAATAATTAATCAAAAAATATAAATCACAATTGTCTCTCTCTAGTACATTATAAATCACATTTATAATATATATGAATAACTAGATAGTACTATCCATATTATCCATATCCATAATAATTAAATCACATTTAATTATATCGGATCATTATTCTCTTGCATTCAAATAATATGAATCCAATTCACATTATTCATGATAATTAAATCATATTTAATTATTCATTTCTCAATGCTTAGAAATAATTCAATAATAGAATTATTCTTGAACTCTTTCAAGAATAATGTGCTTTCTCTGTAGATACTTGGAGATAAGAATAGGGTGATTGTATGTTTCATGTATAGTGACTTGGGTATTGAGATCACATCTCAAATTAGATCTCATGGACCTCTCATAGATGCTTGATTTAAATAAAGGTCGTAAATCTAATCTTCTCGTTGCATCTGAATCTCATTCAGATCAATGTCCAACACTTGGACAAGGATCATATTACTTCTCTACTGAGAGGAGTCACTAAATTCTAGACTTGTTTCATCACTCCCTCGGAATAGAAGCGTCATGGTTATACACTCGTTTATGATCACATCACCCTCTTGTATTCCTAATACCTGAACATCCTACATATTGGAAGACCTATGATAAATCCGAAGATATAGATAAATTTTACACTGTCATCTTCACGGTATCACCATCAAGTTTCTCATTCTTGATCATTGGGAGTTAGTATCAATCATATTCTTTCCATAAGCATATATCATACTTACAAATTCTTGTCATGCTACTAAAGCATGATGGCCATGCATAGAATTTGATCGGTCCCGATACCTCATGAGTGAGATCTTGTTTTCCGGTTCACAAGTGAACATGTATGATCCCTTTGAGAGATCATATTACTCATATGCCCTCATATGCACACCAGCTCGTCAGTGTATAGACCTTGGTTAGGTCATCAACCTATTGGTTTACCAAATGTACTTACTTAGACATATAGTAACACATCTGTCTCCAGTCAGAGGATGTGTGCCTATATCGTTACAACATACGACATAGGTCTTTGGTTATGTCAATATCGTTAAGTCAATCCTTTCACCTAATTAATATGACACCTCCGAATCTCTACTCCCATGTAGAGGACCTGCATCAAGAGGTCGGTCAGATATCAGCCTAATGAGAAAGGATTGCCATCTCCTACTCAGGCTGGAGGTCATCTCTTAACAGTCATTTGTCGATGCTTGATGAGTCCTCAATCTAACTCGTTAGATATTCATCCAAGCACCAACCTCTATGTCTCAACTATTGAATCAATAGTTGTATGATCATTAAAATGGCCATGGTACATAACACTCATTATAGGAAGGGACCTATTATGCAAATTAGTTATTCTTCATTTCAGATCAGAGAATGATATTTACAATAACATTTATTGCATAATGGCTCGTCGTAGGCTCGCATGTCAAAAAATCTCCTACTATCCCAAAGAGCCATTAATGGGCTAATCTTTAAACCCACACTCATGTGACAATCATAGGTTATTTAGAAAAATATCTAGGTAAGTTGATCAGTCACTATGTTCCCGAGAGACTACGCCTAGTCCTTTTAGGACACTTGCATATCCCCCGGTAACAGTGCTCGCATCCAATACAAATGTTGCATCTTATGCAACAGATACCCAATCTTGTTAAAGTAGTTCTAGTATCAATGACACTATAACTCAATAATTGTTATAACCAGTATGTAATTTCTATCATCCTTATCAAAATGCCTCAGAGATTTCTATCTCCCGATACTAAGATCCAGTCTTATGTCTTATAAGGCATCTTTAGTTAAGACCTTTTAGAAAGTCTTAAGTTCTTGAAGATAAGACGTAGAGATCACTATCTCAAAAGTCTTATCCTATTTGAAGATATTGTATTACTGCAATCAAGTGTTTTATATCCTTAGTATTATTAGTAATGATTTACTTCTCCCACTACATGGCAGACATCTGGATTTTGTACATATCTAGTATACACTGAACTTCCCAAAGTTGATGCACTAGAGCATATAGATTTGGTATTCACATTCTCAACTCTTTGAGGTGTTATCCCTTTAGATAGGTCAGCACCATATCTTAAGGAAAAGAAGCATTTCTTGGAATTTTCCATAAAATGGAAATGTCCACGGTGTACCACTAATATGATGGTCCCAATACCCTCTTTTCTTTGCTTCTGAAGAACTTAGAACTAAGATCTAAGAGGTATCCTTGATATCATATCTCAAGGTATGGAATAGCCCGTCAATAAAGCACTTATTATTGTCCATTAATCATTCCAAATGATTAGGATATCATCTACATTTAGCACGATGAACACAATGGCACTCCCACCAAGCTTTACATGGTTTATCAAGATTCTATCTGAAATCATAATGTTTATAATTTCATCAAATCTGATGTTCCAACTACAAGAAGCTTAGTCGAGTCCATAGATGGAGTTCTTCTGCTTGCATACCTTGCTTTCCTCAACCATGAAGCCCTGTGGCTACTTCATGAGAATATACTCAGAGAGTTTCTCTTAGTGGAATGTAGTATTGACTTCCATCTTGAAGATGTCATAGTCAAGATGTGTAGCTATAGTTACCAATAAATTCTGATGGGCTTAAGCATGGTTTTTAGAAAGCAAGTCTCATTGCAAGTGATGTCTTCTTTCAGTGTGTATCTTGAGGAAACAAACCGTGCTTTGAAGGTCCATATCTTCTCATCAGGTTCCCTCTTTCTCTTGAATATCCATTTACACCTAATAGGTTTTACCATTATAAGTGGATCCTCGAGGGTCCATATACAACACTAATATATGAAGTATACTTTAGACTTTATTGCTAACATCCATCTCTCAATGTCATGATCCTCAGAAGCTTCATCACATGAAGTCAGATCATTACCAAATTTTTCTAACACATGGAATCCATCCTCACACTCATTTGAAGAAGTATTAGTATTTCATCTTTAATTATCATTTTAATTTTCGATATCAGGAGCCTCATTATCTTCTCAAGATTCAATGAGTTCCTTCACTTCATTTTCATCTTGATTCTTAAGAGAGTCATCCTCTAAGAATCACATTCTCAGATATGAATTCTTTAAAAATCTTAAGGTTATAAAGTAGGTATCCAATAACATCCTTTATTTTTTAATGAAGTAGAACTCTCTTGTGCCAGATTCTAGCTTACTTGTATCCATGACAAATCTATGGACCAAGCAACCCTAAATCCTCAAGTGTCCAACATTAGGCTAGGTTCCAAACCATAGCTTATGAGGGTAGATCTGCATGGAATCTTATTAAGGATATATATTTCAGTCTCTACTACATATATACCTTGGAAACTAGGAGGTAGTTATGCTAAGATTCATCATTGATCAAATCATGTCACACATTATCCAATTCTATCTCCTACAACTCTATTGAGTTTAAGTGTATTAGGAGGACTGAGATAGGAATGATATTCCTTTCTCCATAAGGTATTCCTTGAATTCATCTAATAGGTACTTGCTACCTAGGTTAGATTAAATTCATTTTCATCTTCCTTCAATCTTTGATTTTAAACCAAAATTGTGAAATCTTTGAACATTTCAATGCTTTCTAAGTGGAAGAGAAGAAATCTTATATCACAAATAATCATAAATAGATATCACATATCCATAACGTTTATTATGATATAGATGATACACATACATTAATATGTATGAGATCCTGAGTACCTTGGCATCTTATACCATTCCCAGAGAAGAGTGTATTGGACATTTTTTCTTTGAATACAATATTCAGAAGTATGTAAGATTTGAATTTTCATACATTCCAAAGCTTCATCTCTTACGAGTCTATTGATCACATCAACAGACATATGTCCAAGGCTTGATGCTAGATCATTGTCAAATGATCTTCGTCCTCCTATTGATCTTAAAAGGTTGAATTTCCAGTATTAGAAATGTTAGCGAACCATTCATTAATTTTCTAATCTTAGCAGAATCCTCCATATGTCAGACTACTATCTGAAATATATTCATCATAATTCTTTATGATAGGTCTATTCCAAAATTCATGTTTATTTCCAACATTTAGAAATAAACAATGATGAGTGTATTCTAATATCTGGGTCATAGAGACATCCTCTAAGACTAATGGCTCTCCCACCGAAAATATGAGGTCTATTTATCAAATAGAGATTGTTGCAATAATTGCATAAATATCTATCTGGATGACTATTAAACCTTATGATCAAATTTTCTAGTCTTCTAAAACATATGCAACCAATTGCAAGTGATATTAGAAGAATGAGATACAATTATCAGACTTTGATCTTATTTAAGTAAGTCAATTTCAATGATGATAGGTAGATATAGATTATTCTGATGCACTATCCAAGTCCTCCTCTAAGGATCCTAGATAGACTTGATAGTCATACTATCAACACATTGGCTTGTTGCAGTATTGGCATTCATCCAACTATTTGGATGTCATATGGAAGTTACAGAAGTACAATCAACTCCTTGACTTTCCTTCTTAATTCGGTTAGACCCATGCTTCCACTGTGCTCCCTTCATCTATAAACAACCATTGCTTAAGATAAAGGATTTCTTATGTTGAATTCAAAACAATATAAGAGTATTTCAACATTTATACATGCTTCATTCAATTCATACAATATCAATATAATGAAGCTTCATGAAAGACTAGTGTATAGATAGTAGAATGGTGACCCTCTTGAAGACTTAGGTTCAGGTAGGTACTCAAGCATTTTGAATACATCATCTCTTACAGATCCACCATTCTGCATGATGTAGTGAACCATGTCATTCATGATTAAATGTCGAGAGCACATTTGTATGCCAAAAACATCTTCTTAGATTTTATAAGGATTATTTGACAATTATGATCATCATCGACATGTCACATCCAAAGTACATTCGATGAGAGATCAAGACTATAAATACACACAAACCCTAGGTTGTTGTCCTATTGTCTATTTAATTGTCATTCCTCATTATTATGAGGAAACTTGCACATTACAACCATTACATTATATGTCCAACCACAAGTATAATATCTTGATCATGGATCCTATCCATGATATTTTAGTGATTGTTATTCAGTATAGTATTGAGTGGCTTTAATGAAGGATCATCTTAAATAAGAAATTTGCATACACACACATATATTTTTACTTTGATTTAGAAATTTTTATATCAAAGTTGTCTTGCCTTGTCAACACTGAAAGTTTGTTCCCTTAATCACTTTCAATGTAAGAGATAGACTTACCATTATATCTCAAGTAAGATCTGGTAACTCCTTTCATATCTTCGTCACATCCCAATAATATGAGAACCTGTAACTCAATAAAAAGAAGCAGGAACACATTCCGCCTTACAAGTCCAACTTGCATTCCTAGTTTGGTCTTTAACACCTGGACCCACCACCCCTAAGGTGATGTTGACCCGTCATTAATAGAACCAACCGTCAACAGGTATGCATGAGCCCTTAGCTTATAGATTTCTTACCTCGATAATTAGGTCCAAACCCTAATAATAATGCTTGTTGCTATAGTCTCTTATGTTTGGATCTATTCAAATTAATAACAGTTAGTTATTTGGATTTGAGATTACGTGCCGAGAGAGTATACAATGCTTGCAGGACCCGTTCTGGCAGGCAACGATCGTCATCGAAGACCGGACCTTGGTCTCATTTTTTAATAATTAACAATTGACCCTTCACGATTAATAGCAACTACTGTTTAGGACGATTTTGTCGATTGCACACCGCCTTGTAGTTAGGTTTAAAAATTTTGTTTGCATGCCGCATGGAGAGAGCTGGGAAGTACTGTAAGTCATCTAACTCAGCATGGATAATTAGATTCAATGGTGAGATTTTCATCGACTTGCATGGATTTTCCACTATCTCCCTCTGATTTTGAGTACCTAGGACTTAAATAAGAATCTACAAAAATGTTAGGCACTTGTATGCAAAAAGATCCAATGAAGTGAAAACCAAAAAACTAAAACAAGGGTACTTCTAAACAAACTTTGATCTTAATTAAATTTCATAATGGACATTCATTATTTTGGGTTCATAAAGCCCTCATTGTGTTTAGTTACCTTAGGAGGGGACCAAAACCCCTCCCACAAGTGAGGCACGACCCGCTAAGGACTACAGTCCAAAACCCAGTCTGTAACTGCCTTGTGTATCATCTGGATTTCCGAAGTAATGATGTTTCTATTGTACATGACCAAGTAGGTCCTTGTCAATGATGGTGTTCCCATCTTGTGTGGAACATCGACATGGTCTGAAGTACTGAGCGCAGGTCATGCCTTCACGGGTGTGTCTGTCACACCGGTTTGCGTCCGAGTAGGTTCTTTCATGCTCACGAGTGATTCCATTGCGAGCGAGGACCGAAGTAGTTGTTTCGCTTATCGGCTACCTCTCTCTATTTCTTTGGCTGAGTAGGGATCCACGAAGGGTTACAAGGACCTCAAAAAGTGCAGACTACATGTTACAAAGGAGGACACACACGAGATACTTTTCTGACAGTATCTCTCTCCTATAGGGTTAGCGTGCTAAGGACTTGTTACAAGATATGCCTGAAATAAAAATTCTAAAAGTGAAAAGATAATAAATAACCAAACCTTCACAGCTTCACATGGTGTGAGTTGGTGAATCCAATTTTGTATTGCGTTTGTATGGATCTAGATTAATGTTCAAGATCAAGTCCCACGCATCTGCTCAAATTTTGTCATGTGTGTCTTCCTTTTGGCCCCTGCTCAGTTTGAGTCTTTCTACTATTTTACACTCCGTTTTATTCCTCGTTGACCACCATATCTTTCCTCCAACATCAATCTCCTTTTTTCTTCACGATGGTGATCTATGGATGGTCCAGTCGAGACTCCACTGACACCTACATCGATTTCATAGGCTCAACATCGTTAAAAATTCGAGGCGATTCCTGAGAGCCCAATTCGTACTTTTGTGGACCAATCTCTAGAATCCCCAATTTCTCTTCTTTACCCACCCAATAAACCGTGATCACTTCTGTCCCACCTTTGCCATTGTGAATGAGAGTCGATTTCAGTCTACATATTTTTCATTCATAACACTCTGGAGGCTCAGTTACAAGAATAAATCAGATAACGGTCACCTTGTACTTGGAGAACACGATATCGTTGCTTCTCCTCGTCACGTGATGCCCTCCTCGAGAACGGAACTCCCAGGCGGTTGCTCCTCGCGCCTCTGGCACAGAAGCTCCTCGTAGATGCGACTTCTCTTCGCGCCCCTGCGGGCTAACTCTTCGCGCTTTGCGCGAACTTGCTCCTCACACCTTGTGTGGGCTACTTCTATCCTTGCTTAGGGAGAGAGAATTAAGAGAGAAGAGAGGGAAAGATGCTTGAGTTAGGATGATCTCCAATGCCATGCATGGGGTCTTATTTAGAGTAGTCTTGCCTCCTCTCTCCAATCCTACTCCTACGTGAGGTAGGAGTCCCCAAAGGGATAATCAACCTTTTTCCTTTTTTAATTTATCCGTTCCCACTAATTAGAGCTCTCGTTGTTTGCTCTATTAGTACGACTGATGATGTTATAGATAAGTTTGGAATTCTATATATCTATGAGAGAAATCATCTGTTGCAGTTTTTAAAAGAAAAAGGAAAGTTCTCAACAAAAACCCTATCCTACAAACATAATTCATACACTCTGAGGAAAGAAACCTTACATATAATCTTGAGTAATGATTGCTTAAGTAGAGAAACTGGGAATAATGAAGATAAGTTGAACTAGTTACTTCAGATGGTCGAAGGATACTTTAGTAATCTTAACAAGTTTCTGCATGCACGGATACTAGAAACCTTTTCTATTCTGAAATATAGAATAAAAATAAGGAGAGAAAGATAAAGAAACCGTGAAATCAATCGTAGAGGGGACCAAGATTTTGGATAAATAGTGCTTTTGTACAATAGTGGTATAAAGGACAGGCTTGTACAAAAATAAAATGCCTGCAAAAGTGTGTACATATGTTGTAAAGTCAATAAGCAAGCTTGAGTTCCAAAGTCAAATCATGTGAGCCTGCAGCTGGATGACTTGACTACACTGGTCTTGCATCCTAGGATAGGTAGCTACACTGGCTACCGTCCATTCTTCTCTTCACCCCCTCCTCTTGAGCTGGTTGCCACTTGAACTTAGAAGGGAATACCCCGCTCCTCGAGGAAGGAGTTATTGGATTGGGGAATCATTGGGTTGTCATACTAGAGAAGTCAGTCTCTTTGCCATTCTAGTTGGGGAGAGCCACAATCACTTACATTGTACGAGTCAACTTCATAGTCGTAAGAGTTTGCGTATGAGTTGAAATATTTCTGACCTGGCTATTGAGGAGACTTGAGCAGAATGTTGGGATTCTCAAGGACTGTTGGATTTCAGATTCGGTTATCATTAAGGTTCCGCCCGCACTAAAATTTCAAAGGTCTGACTTAAGCTCCAAACTTTGATTATGTGAAGACAAGTTTGATAATTAAACTAAATCCAATTTCTTCTTTTTCTTTTCTTTATTTCTTCTTTTTGGCACTTATTGCATATGTGTTTGCTAGGGACTAGCAAAGGCACGTATAGGGGGATGATGAATCTACATTTCCTCATCTTTATTCTATCATTTTGGCCTTAAAAACCCTAGTAAATGCATGTAAATAGGCTTAATTTAGGCATTTTAGCATTCATGCATTATTGTGTAAATATTGTATAAAATGCGGTTTTTAAAGCCAAAATTATAGAATAAAGAAAAGAAAAGAAAAAGAATAAAATATTGTAAATATTTTATGACCTGAAACCCCGAGACCTAGGCATCTCGATGACTAGGTCGACAAGGAATAAAGTAGGGGGGAGATATGGGCCAGAATACAATAAAAAGTACCTTTTATTTAACACATTCTTTATTCATTTTGGGACCTATTTTTTGTTCCACTTTTTATACCTCAATAAAGAAACTTTTTACATGAAAGTTGTAGATAATTAAATAAAGAAAAATACAAAATTGATTTCACAAAAAATAATGAATAGATAAAGAGTTATGGTCTGAATAAAATCCCAAAATCCCAACTTCTCAGACCTATATCTCCCAAACAAAAACTCGAAATGCATCAAACTCACCTTTAATTGTATATAATTTAAAATAAGCTATTTAATGGCGGTGGTTTCGTATTTGGCGGAGCTACAGTTTGAAAGTTGAGTTTTTGACCCCTATTATATACTTGTATAGATTAAAATATTCATTTTATTATTTATTCATTATTTTCATAGTTTTATCTTTTTATAATTTTGTAAATATTATTTATAATAAATGTATATAATAAAAAAAGAATAAAAATCTTAAGAAAATACAAAATAAATTACTTGTGTATAATATACATAGGTATAGTACCTGTATATATACCTATATAATTCATACTTTTATTTTATTAAGTGTACAAAATACATCAGAAAAATAAAATAAAAATATATTTAAGTGTATAAAAATATTTTATAAATTTATAAAATAATAAAATTAATTAATTAATTAAATTTATATAAAAAAAATAAAATATATAAATAAAGATACCTATAAAGGGTATAAAAGGTAACTTACATTTTTATACCTCCTCAAAATAATTAAAAATCATAATAAAATACTTCATAAAATAATAAATATTTTTTATTTAATAATAAAAAATTAATTAATTAGTTATCTATTTTTAATGAATTAACAAAGGCATTTTCCAGGATTTTTTCTGGTTGGTCCACGTGGATCAACTAGGGGGCCTGGAGAGTTGACCGGCAGGTCAACTCTCTAACCCTCTCCTGCAACTTGTCAGAGACCTTGGTTTTTGGTCATGTTCACGGATTTTTCGAGGCTCGCACATGCATCTTTTGATGTCGAGTCCTTCTGAGTTTTTCTCTCCTCGTTCATCGGTGATTCACGCCTAAGGTGTTTCTTGGGCTTTGGATCGTTGATCGAGGCATTTCACTTCGATTTGTGGAGCACCTTCACCACTCTTTCAAAAAGCCCCCTGTCACTTCCATCCACCTTTGAACCCCATTTTCGACCTCATTTGCTCCCTTTTCCTTGCGCCCTGGACTAGAGAAGGTGACAGCTTCTCCTCCGGCCAAGTTAGGTTTGGCGGCGAAGCCTTAAGGGCTGGTTCCACATCTCTGACGGTGAGCCATCGTGAGGTTTATCTCGGGCGCACACCCTCGAGGTTCCACGTTTTATTTGTTTTTTTCTTGCATATTTAGATTCGTAGTACTCATAGGATTAGATCCATCGCTTTTATCCAGCATTAAACCCCATCGATCACCAATCACATCCCCTCGCCGGAGCTTGCTCCGGCGAGCTACTATTTTCACCTCCACCGCCATTTCTCGCCCTCGGGTTGTCACGACAATTTTCCCGTGGCTGTCCTTAATTCTTAGTTTTTGTAGGACCGTACTTTCAGGAGCTCCTGGAGCCATTTAGAGGAGTCGCCGGTGGTTCCTGGAGACGCTTGGCTCCTCCACCTCCTCCCACGTGTTCAGGTGGCCGCCACCCCCTTTTGTAGCCCCAGGCATATAGAGGATCCTTCCAGGAAGAGCCCAGGCCATTTTGCAGCTCGAAGGAGTGCCGGAGGAGGGAGACGGAGGTCGGGGAAGCTCGCCCCGTCGCTGGTTCTTCTCGTTCTTCGTCGATACCTTCTGACCGTCGGATCTGGCCAGTTCTTGGAGGGGAGCAGCAGCCGCAAGATTAGATCACGGCCCAACGGTTTGATCTTCCATTCACGTTTTAATCCAAACCGTCGGTAGGCGAAGCGTCATCGTTCAACCGGGTTGCGCCACGTGTATAAGTGACAAATCGACGTTGTTGGATCGCGCCCAGGACTTGGGTATTTTGTAACTTTAGTCCAGGCCAACTTTGATTCAATTATTAGTCTATAATCTTACTTTTTCAATTTAAAAGATTTGTAAATTTTGCATTTAGTCCCCCTAGTTCTGTAATATTATAGGTTGGTCCCTACCAGGTCATGTACGCTACGCACGTGACTTGGCAATTTTGCAGGGCAACCCTGGACCTCTTTCATATTTTTTAGTCTAAACAGCTTTATTTGCAGTTATAAAATTTCTGGCGCTTTTACATTATAGCCCTTGGAGTTTTGTTTATTGCGATTCAATCCTACCCAGGCACGTGCATGGCACGTGCGTACCTGGGCTGTTTGCAGCAATATCCCTGTGGCCTTGCATATTTATACCTAGTCCTCTAATTCCAGTAAATAGTTATAATTTTTGTGGAGAATTTGCATTCTGACCCAGAACTTTCTGATAATTACACAAATACCCCTGCTAGGAATGCATTTTCTTTTTGTTTCTAGTATTAATTTCAAGCATCTATAAAATCCCAAAAATTACCAAAAAAATATCTAAGTTCTTGTTGCATCCTAATATCACGTCATATTTTTATTTTGCATATTTATTGCATTTTAGTATTTATAAAAATTCAAAAATAAGCATTTTCAGTACTGTTTGTATTATAAAATCCATAAAAATTATAAAATCACCTCAGAAAGTTCCCAAAAAAATATTTTTTTATTGTCTTTTAACTTCAGTCAAAAATCATCAAAAAATACAAAAGAAAACTTCTAAAAATTATAAAATCCCAAAAATCATCCAAAAAATCTTAAAAATTCTACAAAAATCCTAAAAATACAATTTCAGTTTCTGTATTTTTCTAATTTTATTATCTTTAGTTTAAAATTAATTTGAGGAATTTTGGGTACTGTTTGTTATTTTTCATCCTCATTTTAATTTCGGGCAGCAACTTAGTTCACTGTTTTCTAGTTTTTTTGCCTTTAAAAATACCAAAAAAATTAGTGGAAATCTGGAAAAATCATAAAAGATTAGAAAATTATAAAAGGCCCAAAAATATTTTATTTCCTGATTTTTGAGTATTTTTTACCTATTTTTATAAATCCTTATTCCTCTCTTTTCTTACTTTGTATATATATTCTATTTATAGAAAAAGAAAATATAAAATATAAAATATGAAAAGAAAATATAAAATTAGAAAATTAAAAATCAAAATATAATAAATATAAAATTAAAAATCAAATAAAAAATATAAAATTAAAAACCCACAAAAAATAGCATAAATAGACAAATACATCACATTCACAGTTTTGAGCATTTTGCCCCGTTCTACCTGTCTGCTCCCTGTGTTCGACCTCTACACATACTTGCACCTATACACATCTTTGTTGTAGAGTTATAATAAATTTTAACTCCACATTCACCTTCATTGCCTTATTTGATTGTTGTGGGTTAATTATTGATTAATTGAGGTTTCGTGAGTGGTCGCTCAGCGACACTGTGGTTCCGCCTTGTGTGGACTACTTTAGACCCTCACCAAACCTCGATCAACACCTTCCTTTTATACTAGTTCGATGTACATGGATCTCAATCCATGTGCTCTCTTAATCTACGGTGTAGATTAAAAGTTTATTAATCAATAGCCATGATTTGTCACTCCAAAAACAACAACAATTAGTTTAAAATAAATTAACTTTATCCCTTTTCAAGATAAAAATGATATAATTTTAGAATTAATTAATATACGTAGATATTATAGAATATAAAGTCTCCTTACTATAAATAGGGAGGTCATCCCCCCTTGAACATGTCAAGGTGGACAACCACCATTAAAGAGATAATGTCTTCATTTATCTATATATGTATTAATTAATTAATATGTCATAAGAATTATTGCATTTATCTTCACAAAAATAATTCCAAATTAAATTTGTGAAATTTTTAATCATGCCATTGGCAAATATGAATCACATTCATATATCGAACATAATATGTAAATTAAATTTACAATTAATTATTTATTGTGAACCTATTCACAACAACATATAATTTGTAATTCTATTTACAATTAAATCTCTCCATCATATTATAAATCATATTTATAATATCCATTATTATTTTGGATAGTGATATCTACATTAATCATATCTTTGATAATTAAATCATATTTAATCACCTTGGATCTCTTTTCTCATGTGCCCAGAGCGTGGTTGTGACTGTAGTCTCTAAATGAAGAGACTGTATGTCTCAAGTCCAACACGATGAAGGAGATTCTTATGAGCCTGTTGATGAAACATGTCCTTATCGTAATCCAAGATGATGATCCAAGTGATGATATCTTGATTTTGTCACACAAAATCTGAGGTCTTCTTCACGTATTAGAAACACTAAGGAAGATGAAGATCCACGACCAGTCGAAGCGGTGATACGACGGCATAGCAATGACAGCAATCCTCTCTATGTCCCAAAGTGGACGATCACATAGAGTGAGAGATGGGGAATGTATGGTGATGGGTGAGTGAGAGAGAGATTGAGAGAGCTTGTGAATTGTATGTTGTAGAAGAAGAGCTAGGGTTTCCTCTTCTTTTTTAGTATTTCGGGAGTTCATGGATCTCAATCCTTGGATAACACTAATCCAATGGTGGATATTGATTTGTGTTTCTTTCAATGGCCATGATTTTGTTGTAAAAATACAATACCAATTAATTTAATTAAATTAAAATTATATTGAATAAATCATTAATATAAATTAATTCAATCAAATTAACATACCATGTAGGATGAGGAATCTTCATGATTTCATGATGCGCTTTTGTTTTTTTCAAAATTCTTCAAGTAGTATGAGAGATTGGTTGAGGTTTTATATATGATCCAAAATCCTAAGTGATCATAGCTCATGTTTCGGATGCGCGGGAATCATTGTTTTTCTTTGGATGCAAGATTCAAATTAGATTTTTGCTAAATTAAGAAACTTACTGCTTCTACGTTATTTGGGATTTTTTATTATTAAAATGTATTTATAATGTCTAAATATGTCTCAAGAACAGTAGCCTAATATTTGTATCAAAAGTGCATGAATATGATTCGAAGAGTTCCCTCCATGAAAAAATATTTTTGCATGTATTAGAGGATCTGTAAGAAAATTAGTTTCGCTTACTATTTTTACGTCATGAATAATGAAATAAACACTTGTACTAACTAGATAATCAAACCAGCAAACCATTCGATTTTATTTCGCGTGATTTCGGCTCTGTTTGCCCTAGAAATTCCATATTTAGTGGAGATGAATCGGAAGATGATTAGATTATCAAATCTCTTTGCTTAATGTGTTTGTCATTCAATGAAAATCATCGAAATTGTGAATTGACATTGATTAATTATGATGCTTAATAATTATGAAAATAATTGATTAATCATCATTGGCAATTGAATGAATGTTTCATGAAAACCCTAGTTTATCATACAATAGTTGTAAGATAACTTTTACATGTAAAACATGGTTGCTTGATATGTTTAGAAATGTAGAATCTCGAAATCATTTTAAGATGCCTAATATTTCTGAGAGATTATTATATAGTATAATGTCGGTTATCAAAGTTGATCAATAGAACCGCAAGTACATTGACAATATTTTATATTGTTCTCAATCAGGATGGTGAAGGTGTCTAGTCCAGATATACTAGCTTAGTTTACTAATTAGCGCCTTGCATGTCAAAGAAATGATCCCTCACAACATAACTTGTGTGTACTGGTCAGATCCGTTTTTAGGAAAAAATAATATGAGTAAGTCAAATTATACTATAATTATTAAAATACAAAATTAATGCATACTTGTGAGGGTGTATATTATATAGTAATATCAAGCAAATACTGATTGTTTTAATTGTTGATTGAATTGGATTAATGATTTATTTAACATGATTAAATTAGTTAGATCCAATTAAACACTTCACTGTGAATAGAGTAGTATATCCCTTGGAAGAATTAATTATGTGGGTATAAATCATAAGAATTAATTAAAATTTAAACATGATAAAGAGGGTCACATAGGTGACATCAATGGTCTCACATCAAGGAGAAGGGTTCCTCTCCATGGATTGTATGTAGGAGACGCATGTCCGAAGTGACAACTCCTACATACAAGCTTACATGGACCAGTATCCTTGCTTCTCGAAAGAGTAAGGTCGTATGCGTAGTCACCTCAATATTAGTTCCTCATATTATTTAGGTGATATTGGATTGCACATATCGAGTTTTATTCATGTTGATAGTTAGTTCAATTAACGATGTGTCAACATCGCCTTAGAGGTGGTGGAACCGGGTGTTAAAGATCGAATTGGGAATGCAAGTTGGACTTGCAAGGCAGAATGTGTTCTCTCTTCCTTTTACCCAAGTTATAGTTTCTCATATTATTGGGATGTAACAAAGGTAGAAAAGGATGTCTCAGTCCTTGCTAGAGATATAACAGTAAGTGTATCTCTTGCTTTGAAAGTTATTACAATAATGAACTTTCAAAGTTGAAAAGGCAAGACCAATTTGATAAAAAAAGTTCTTAATCAAAGAATTTAATATTGAATATATAATTTTTTATATGATCTAATATAGTGCATTCTTACCTTCAGATAATGAAGTTCATGAACCCACTCAATAGGCTCAGGTCAACCAATTGACCTGACTAAATACTCAGAATGGAATTGTAATTTGGATCTTGTCCTTTCTACCGACAACATATCTTATATCTTCTCTAAGGACAAGCATGCAAACTCTAAGATGCTTTAAGAAATCAAGTACAATGAAAAATATGATGAAGATCATTCATTGGCCAGATGTTATATTTCGGGATCTCTTTCCAAAGTGCTTCAGAAGAAACATGTGGAGACGGATAACTGTCATGATATAATGCATAATCTGGAAGAGATGTTTAGTGATGTTAACTGCACACAGTGTTATAATGTCATGAAAGAACTAAATTGCTGCAAAATGCAGGAAGAGACTTCAGTATGAGATCATGTGATCAAAATGTTTAGTTACCTCTTAGAGCTAGAGACTCTCGGGGTTGAGATGGACACAGACATGCAGTCTGACTTCATTCTAATGTCTTTCCCTAAGTCTTCTACTAATTATGTGGTAACATACCACATGAATAAATTGATATTATCTAACGTTGAACTCATAGCTTCAATACAGTCTGCAGAATACTTAATGAAGAAAGAGAATCCCTCTGACAGTGCAATGGTGGCACATGTCAAAGGAAAGCATGGTCGGAAGCAAGAGTCCCGGAAGGGGCTGGACTAGAAGAAGAAGAAGAGTCAAGATGTTGTCTCAACTTCTAATTCTTCCATACTGGTAGCATTAAAGAAAGCCGATGTCTACCATCACTGCAAGAATCTAGGGCACTGGAAGTGTAACTAACCAAATTACCCGAATCAATCAATAAAGGTAAAGACCTAGTAGGTATAAATTCTACTCTAATCATTAAAACCATTTTTCTCATGGGATGAGAAGGTAGTTGGATCATCGATTCCGGTGCTTCTATTCATGTATGCAATTGTTACATCTATTTTAAGAAACTAGAAATCTCGAAGAAGGGAATATAGTCATCAAGATAGGATCTGATGCAACTGTTGCAGCAGTTGCTATTGGGACCTATAGACTATCATTATCTAGTGGAAGAGTCCTAGTACTTAAAGAATATCTTTATGTTCCAGATGTTAGAAGGAACTTAATATCTATATCTAAGTTAGTTATAAATGGATATTCATTTCTATTCTGTAATAAAATTATCATAAGTCGTTATGATGAATAAATTGTGTATGGTGTTCTAACTTCAGGTCAACTCTATGAATTGCGCATGATGAAAATGTCATGAATGTTACTGTCACTAATATAAACCGTAAAAGAACTCGGGAGGATGGAAATCGTTCTAACATAATTTGACATTAAAGGCTTGGTCATTTATCAGTTGATAGGATCGATAGATTGATAAAGGATGGACCCTTATATTTTCTATAGGTCCAAACTTTACCTACCTGTGAACATTGTATTCAAGGTAAAATGACTAGAATGCCTTTCCGTAACATCGTTACAAGATGAGAGGGTATTCTTGTCCTAACATAGACTGATGTATGTGACACCTTCAGTACCGTGACTCGAAATAGATATCGATATTATTTGATGTTTATTGATGACCGCTAACGATATGGTTTTATCTTCCTACTATGTCATAAATCTAAAACCTTTAAAAAGTTCAAAGAGTTCATGGCTTTGGTTGAGAACTTAACCGATATGAAGATAAATCAAATTTGATCTGACCGAGCTAGCGAGTACCTCTCAGATGAATTCAAGGAATACCTTAAAGAGAGAGGAATTTTCTCCAATCTAACTCCTCTTGGAACTCCCCAACCTAAAGATGTTGTTGAAAGATGCAACAAGACCATCATGGACATGGCCCGTTCAATGATGAGTAAAGAACATTTACCACTTAGTTTCTTGAGATATGCAGTAGAGACTACAATATATATCCTGAATAAGATTCCTAGCAAGTCTGTACCTAAAACTCCTCATGAGATTTGGTGTGGAATCAAACCTAGTGTCAGACACTTAAGGATTTGGGGTTGATTGGTTTATACGAAGAACATGGACGCAAGTAAGCGAGAATCTCACATTCACAAGTGCTACTTCATTAGGTATGTTAAGGATGGTATTGGATAACAACTTTATAACCTTGAGACTCAGAAGGTCTTCATCTCTGAAGATGTAAAATTTCTAGAAAATGACTTCATTAAGAGTCTAGACAAAATGAAGTGAAGGAACTCATTGAATCCCCTGAGGATACTAAGTTTCCTGAACCAAAAACTAAAGAAGTAAATGAAGTTGTAACACCCGTACATCTTCGAAGGAGTTTGAGGGTGGTTGCACCACCTGAAAGGTACGGATTCCATGTGTCAGGTGATACTAACAACGCTCCAACTTCATTTGATGAAGCAATCGCGGATCATGAAATGGATAGATGGATGTTAGCAATAAATTTTGATATAGACTTCATGCATAAGAATGACGTATGGACCCTAGAGGATACATCTAGAGAGAAAAAAACCCATTGGGTGTAAATGGATCTTTAAGAGAAAAAGGAGACATGGTGGAAAGGAAGAGACCTTCAAAGCACGGCTCGTAGCCAAGAGCTTCATACAAAGCGAAGGCATCGACTACGATGAGACATTCTCTCCTGTGGCTATGCTTAAGTCTATCAGGAACTGCTAGCTATACCTGTGTATCTTGAATACGGCATCTAGCTGATGGACGTCAAGACGGCTTTCCTCAATGGAAACCTCGAGGAGGATATCTATGGAGCAGTCCCAGGGCTTCATAACCAAGGAAGGCAAAGAATGCAAGTTGAAGAAATCCATATATGGGCTCAAGCAAGCTTCTCGTAGAGAGAACATCAGATTTGATGAAACCATAAAGAGTTATGATTTTGTGCGGAATCTTGATGAACCGTGTGTGTACAAGAAGCTTTGTGGGAGCGCCATTGTGTTCATTGTGCTTTATATAGATGACATCCTTACCATTGGAGATTATATTGGGATGATGACCAGTGTTAAAATTTGGTTGTCCCATACCTTTAAGTTGAATGATCTTGGAGAAGCCTCTTATATCATGGATCCGAAGCTATTCAGAAATAGAGAAGAGAGGATTTTAGGATTGTCAAAACATGGGTACATTAAAAAGGTCTTGGAACGTTTCCAAGTGGAGAATTTCAAGAAAGTCTTCCTTCCCTTAAGACGTGGTATCCACCTATCTAAAGGGATGGCTCCTCATAGTGTTGAGGATAAGAAAGCCCTGACTGGATGCCCCTAAGCATCAGTTGTGGGAAACCTAATGTATGTCATGATGTGCACAAGGCTAGATATCTGCCATATAGTAGGAGTGGTAAGCCGTTACCAATCCTGCTATGGAGAGAAAAACTGGAATGCAGTGAAGAACATCTTCAAGTATCTAAGTTGGATGCAAGATTACATCTTGGTATATGGATTTGGTGATCTCCAAGTCTTAGGATACACAGATTTCCAGTCTGATATTGATGACCGAAAGTCGACATCAAGGTTTGTGTTCCTGTTGAACGATGGTGTTGTGAGCTGGAGAAGCATGAAACAAGACACTATAACTGATTCAACAAAAGAAGCTGAATAAATTGCCGCATCGGATGGAGCAAAGGAGGTGGTGTGATTGCACAAGTTTATCGTGTAGCTTGGCATAGTTTCCTCTGATACTCCCATCCCGCTACTCTACGATAACACAGGAGCGATAGCTCAAGTTAAGGAACACAGATGGCATCAAAAGAGCATGCACGTGGAAAGGAAATACCACATCATTTGGGAGATTCAGAAGCATGGTAACATCATCATCATCAAGGTGGCCTCTACTGAGAACATTGTTGATCTGCTTACCAAACTTTTGACACAAAAAGTTTTCCACTAGCATGTTATGAGTACGGATTTAAGGATTGTACTTGAATGGTTCAGAGGGCTAGTGGGAGATTATTGGCCATGTGAGCCTGAGGTGAACCATTCCTACAATAAATGTTATTGTAATGTTTGATATATCAATAAAAGTTATTGATTTTTTTTCACTATGCACTATAAGGTACCTTAATACATTTAGGGTTATGTATCATGGCCATCTTAATGATCATATAGTTGTTGATTCAATTGTTGAATCATAGATGCCAGTTCTTGGATGAATATCTAAAGAGTTAGATTGATGACTCATTAAGCGTCATTAAATGAATATGAAGAGATGATCTCTAGCTAGAGAAGGAGATGACAATCCTTCTCTATAGGTTGATATCTGACCGACCTCTTGATGTAGGTCCTCTGCATAGGAATAGAGATTTGGAGGTGTTAGATAAGTTAGGTCAAAGAGGTGACTTAGCGAGATTGAGATAACCAAGACCTATATCATATTCTGTCACGATATAGGCATGCATCCTCTGACCAAAGACATATGTATTGTTATATATCTGAGTATGCACATTTGGCAGACTGATAGGTTGATGGCGTAAACAAGATCTATACATCGGCGAGCTGGTGTGCATAAAAGGGCATACGAGTAATACGATCTCTCAAAGGGATCATATAGGTTCACTTGTGAATCGGAAGACATGAGCTCACTCATGAGGTATTGGGATCCATCAAATTTCATGCATGGTCATCTTGATTTGTAAGCATAACAAGATTTTTTAGGTATGATATATGCTTTTGGAAATAACATGATCTATACCAACTCCCAATGATCGAATGAGAAACTTAGTGATAAAACTCTAAAGATGACAGTGTAAAATTTATCTATATCTTCAAGTTTATTCCGAGTCTTCCAGTATGCAGGATGTGTAGGTACTAAGAATACATGAGGGTGATGTGATCATAAACGATTATATGGACATGATGCTTCCATTCCAAAGGAGTGATGAAACATGTCTGGATTTTAGTGACTTCTATCAGCAAAGAAGTGATCTGATCTTAGTCCAAATGTTGGGCATTGATGAAAATGTGATTCATATGCAATAAGAAGATTAGATCTATGACCTTGATTTAATCAAGCATCTATGAGAGGTCCCCGAGATATGGATTTGAGATGTGATCTCAATATCCAAGTCAATATACGTGGAATGCACAATTACCTTTTCCTTATCTCGCAGTATCCACTGAAAAAGCATATTATTCTTGAAAGAGTTCGAGAATAATTCCATTAATAAATGTGTATCCAAAGCATTGAGAAATGGATAACTAAATGTAATTTAATTATCCTGGATAATATGACTTTGATTCATATTATTTAGATGCATGAGAATGCTGATCCAATATAATTAAATGTGATCTAATTATCATGGATATGAATAATATGGATAGCACTATCTATGTTGATCATATATGTTATAAATGTGATTTATAATATATAAGAGAGAGCTATTTGTAAATAACATTTATAATTTAAATGTTGATGTGAATTGGTTCACATTGGATAATTAATTGAAAATGTAATTTACATTTTTTTTGGGTTGGGAATGTGATTCACAAATTCCCAATGGCATGATTGATATTTCACTAATTAATTTGGAATTGTTTTTGGGAAATAATATACAATAAAAGTTGTTGTATATAATGTAGGATTATATAAGATATTGGATCTCGTATAAAAGGAAGGAGTGCACCTTACTTTCAAGGAGGGTGGATGGCCACCTCGATTTAAAACCCTTGAATGGAAGGAGCATTATCTCCTTCCTAATCTCGCATGGTATGTTGATTTGATTGAATTAATTTATATTAATGATTTATTTAATATAAGTTTATTTTAATAAGTTAATTGTTGTTGTATTTTTACAACAAATCATGGCCATTGAAAGAAACACAAATCAATCTCCACCATTGAATTTGTGTTGTCCATGGATTGAGATTATGGACTCTCAAAATGTTATAAAAGAAGAGGAAACCCTAGCTCTTCTTTTGCAACATACAATTCACAAGTTCTCTCTCTCTCATCATACACGCCCCCTATCTCTTTCTACGTGGCTGTCCACTTTGTGAACTAGAGAGGATCACCGTCATCACTACATCGTCATACTGCTACTTCGACCGCTTGTGGATCTTCATCTTCCTCGGTGCTTCTTGTACGCAGGGAAGACCTCGGATTTCATGTGATAAAATTAGATCTGTCGTTTTGATCAACATCTTGGATTATTAGAAGGATGTGTTTCATTAATGCATTTACAAGTGTCTCCTCCATCAGGTCGGACTTGAAACAAGCAATCTCTTCGTTTAGAGACCACAATCACAACCACACTCCAAGATATTTTCCTATATCTTCTTTGTAGTTAAGATGAAACAATCCGAGAAGTGTTCATCGTATTAAAAATTCAATTTCCGCTACCCTGAGCAACAAGTGCGACTAGTCGCTCCCGATCGCATATGATGTGATCTTCACACTTCCATGATGTGCTTAAGATTTTTTCGATAGCCTTCAATTATTCCAAGGCATATATGTGAATATGATTTACATTGGAAATTACATGTAAATTGGATTTACAATTCTTAGGTTTATGAATAATATTTATAAGTTATGAGGTAGCTCTAGTAAAATACAAAATTATGATTTTCATAATTGATGATTATGTTATATATTGATATAATATGCTCAAATTATGTGAAGGAAAACCTTAATGATTGATATATATACTCCAAATCTGTATAATTTACATTTTATTTATTTCGGTACACACATCAGAGAAAACCACCTAAATTATATAGAGACAGTTAATCACGGTATAAATTGGCATTCCATAATAATATATCCTGATAAAATGTTTCAACATTCTCTATTTATATAAATATATTGCTTATGAATTATATGGTGAGAATACATTCAATACTAAGATTGATAATTATCCATGTCCATCACCAAGTTATAACTAAAATAATTATCTTTCTAATCTAACAACTCATATTTATATTTATTATAGTAAGGGAAAAATAAAACTTATTGGATTTATATTCATAGCATTAAATTTAATCAATAACGAACACATTATTTCCCTTAACATTTTATTGGAAGAAAAAAAGGGGAACATGCATTGTGTAAACTCCCAAACTATTTCCCATGCATGGAGCCACTCACCCACTCAACTCTCTCATGCACTAGCTGGCTAGCTGCCCATGCACGTCCCCTTAATTTTTCTCACTTTCACATTCCCATGCAACTTCACCATGCATGAATTTACTCCTCTCCAAATTAACTCCCGTTATTGTTTCTTTTTGCAGGAGCCACCTAATGCCTATATAAAGAGAGGTATGATCCTCTCCAACAAAAGAAAATGCACGGCTCCTCCATGGGATCTTCTTCCAGGGAACTTCTTCCACCACCATCTCCATCTCATCTCCTCGCTGCCGGCACTTCATCGCCACCTCCTCTGCATGCCCAGCCTACACCCAGCCGGTGTCCTTCTCCTTCGCAATCAGGCCATGCACTCCTCCGCGTGCCCAGTAGCGTCTGCGGTCGACCGAGGCCGCGTCTAGTTGTCCCTCCTTGTCGATGACCTCCGTGCGAGCAGCAGTCCTCCCCCTCACCGCGTACCTCCTCCGCACGTCCAGTCCTCCTCCTCGTGCAACTAACAACTGCAACACTCCACCTCCTCACGTGTCCAGTTAGGTCGCACGTACAACCTTCTGCCTCGCCTAGTGCACGCCTAGCTCATGCGTATGACCTTCCTCATCGCCTAGCGTGCCCAACCTGCTCCAACCCATGTAATCCTCGTGCGTATTCCAGTCCGCGTCCTCCTCGTGCCTACTTCAGCCCACGTATGTGCTTCATCCTCGCGTGCACATCCGCGACCATCAGCCTATGTACTCCTCCATTGCACCTCCTCCCGCATGTCCTTATGAGACCATTAGCCCACGCCACCATCTCCACTGTCGTCACCTCGATTCCGGATTCCGATGGAGAAGCATTTCTTTTTCATATCATTTGTCTCATGCATTCTATTACATTAGCCATTTTTGCTTAAATTCAATTTGAGGAACGTGTAGGCTATTCTCAACTCTAATTTTTCTTTAAATACATGCATTATTTTACATTCTATTATTCCATCTTGAAATATTGCTAGTGTCACCTTATTTCTTCTACATTAATTTGCAATTCCGCCTCCACTTTCTTAGCTAATTGCACTCATGCCCTCATTTGTTTACTTTAAATTCTAGGAAGTATTTTCACCATAGATTGCATATTTGCTTCGAGATTTCCATATTTTTCTCTCATCGTCATAGATTAAAATCTGAATTAAGTTCAAAAGAAGAATTAAGATCACAAATTTTCTTGGTCCATGTGAATTTTATCCTTTACTTGTCGCTTACATTTTTCCTTTAATTCGATCATGCTCGTAGTTGTACTATTTATTTGAAGTAACCGATTTTCGTGTGTACACAATGATAGTGATAAAAACATCATTTTAAATCGAGCAAAATCATTGTTTCATTTTGGCACCGTTGTCAGGGACTAGGCCACATTTGCATTTTATTCATTTTTAACTTATTTTCGATATTCTAATCTGTGCATTTTCTTTATTTTAGATACTTGGACTCCGAAAATGAAAAAATTGAAGATTCATGTATTTTAATTATTTTTGCTTTAGCAAACTTGTAATTTTTTCTAAGTAGAAAAAATTTGTTGGTTAATTTCTCCCTCCTCTAGTCGCTCACCATCAGTAGGACAAAACATTACGGATATAACACCAGAAGTGCAGGCACTGTGAGCATTCTCTTCACTTAGGCATTTTAAGTTTTATTTTTTTCATTTGTTTGCGCTCCGAATTAAACCAGAAAAAAATTAAAAAAGAGTTCTTGATTGCATCATCTCCATTGTCTTCTCCCTCTGATAATATAATCCAAAGACCATTAAAACCATATTTTGATCACATAAAAAGATAGGCTTGTAAGATCACGTAGTGATCCAAGCGAAAGCAGAGTGAAATTGAATGATTGTTTGAAAGAACCGTGGTGATTGACACAAATTCATGTGCCCATAGAACCCTAGGATAGAGAGAAAAATCTTTGGTGTCACGTGGGATTATAGAGAGAAATCGTAACTTCTTGACGTATTAGGCTCAGGTTCTTACGGGAAGAACAGATCATTGATATGAGTACCAACCCTGAATCCCCCAACCGGATGATAGCAACGATTTTTCACAATCTTCCATAAATACCTCTTCATTTAGGATCAATAATTCTCTAACAACATTTGTTGAGAAACTAAATCTAAAATTGAAAAGACAACCACATCTGCTGTAATTTGTGTGGAGTTGTTGAATTAACAAATTGTCTTGTCTTCGTTTGTGCATGCTTGGTCATAGATATCTGAAAATTCCACTTCAACAACCACTTGATTACGACCCAATCTACCAAACAAAATCCCGCACATCTTGTTTGAGTAAGATGTCTGAGGATACACCTGACATAGGTGATGAATCTCAGATTCATCATATTAAAATCCACATATTAATCCCCAAGCTTAAGCAATTCAATAAAAATAAATAATAATTCATAAATATTAACCTTGATTATGTTGTATACATTCTATGTATGATTAACCTATAAATAACAATAAAAGCTAACTCTATTTATTGTATTTAATTACTAACATTTTTTCTTTATTTTCTAGTTTATTAAAAACCCTAAAAATTAGATTAAATATTATCTATATTTATTTTGGCTTTTAGAAGAAATTAAAAATATAAAAAATCTCAACGACACAAAAGCAGTGTTTTTATCTCTTAAAAATACCCCCAAAATTTATATCTGTGTGTAAATGATCTTTTTTGACTATTTGTACAACATGAAACTTATAGATCTCATTGAGATCTACAACTTTCATGTTTTACCTTTTTCCTAATAAGCCTCCTGCTATTTCTTTTAGATTTTTCTTTGTTTTTATTATTTTTGAATTTCTAGTGCAGCCACATGGAGCCCTCTTGGCTGCCCATGTGGCCGCACCTCTCTTTGCTACCTAGCTTCATTTTTGGCCGTTGGATCATCCCTCCCCGCCTCCATCCTGATCGCTCTTTGATGCCCCCTCATCCTGAGCCATCAGATCTGATCCCAGATCAAATCTTATCCTTCCCCTTCTGCCTCTTCCTCAACCACACGATGCTTCTCCATCCATCGGCCTTCCTTTCTCCACGTCATACCTTCAGTCCTACCCTCAGATCGCCCCCATCTTCATCACCATCATCCACTCGCGCTCCTTTTCCTATCGTATGATATGAACCTATATCAGATCCAACCGCTCCATCACACTTCTACCCTCACTGTTGGATCAGATCCTAAGGATCTAATCTGGATCGTCCGCCCATGCTTGAATCCTAACCATTGGATCACTAAATCCAACAGCTAGGGTTTTGTCTTCCTCCTCAATGTCTCCCCCTCTCATGTCCATTTCACCTAACAACACCCCTGACCCTTTCCATTTTTGGTTGTCAACTCACCCTCTCTCTCCTCGATTGAACGTTCCCTCCACGTAAACCCAACGTCCGTGACCTTCGCAACCCATCAATGACCCTCATCATCGCGCCACCTTCCTCAGGTAACCATTGCAAATCACCTCCTGTAACGTCCGACCTCCACCTATAAAACCACCTCTGTCGTCGCATGTCATCCTCATCCACCACTCGAGGGGTTGAAGCCTAGCTTCCTCCGCCCTCCGGTGATAGCGGAGGGAGGCTGTTGAGGCATTGATGGCTACCCAGTCCCAGGTGCGATCCATGGTCCTATGACCATGTATTGGCTGCCCTAGGCGCCAACGAGCCCCCTGGACTAGTTGGCCAGTTTAAGTGATGACTGGAGGCTCCAGTTCGAACCTCAGCCCAAACCACATCAGTCGGCATCTCCTTCTTACGATCTTCAGGAATGTATCTTCTTCATTTTCCTTTGTTTTCTCCCATTTATTCCACCCCACGCACTCAAATTCACCTTTGAATTACACCACGCCCACTTCGCCTCCCAGCTCCAACCTTCGCGACACTCCCAACAACCCTCTCCTCTCTGTCAGAACCTCAAGCTGCCTTGCCCCTTTCCCCTTTGTCTCATCGAAGAAGAACCACCTGGGCCATCGCCTTCTTCTCCCCTTATCCCTCCGCTCCACCTCACCTCACTCCTCTCACACTCACACACACCTCAGCTATGCAATTAACCTCTCATGTAGGTGAATGGTCGAAGATTGCACACCTATATCAATCTCGAGCAGCAGCTTCGGTGGTGCATCGTCGACACCCATATACATCTACCCTCTCAGCTTCGTTTCCATTTCACCATCTTCACCAGACGAGCACCATCCTCCGGCTAGTCTTAGGGAGCACGGAAGAGATCCGACCACCTCGTAGGAGCTCCATTTATACCGCCACTCCTCTGGTGGAGAAGAAACACAGGCGATATTAGATGGCATCTCACGGCGGCCATCCAATGTCCTAGATGGAGCCACGATGTGCATCCGGACCTGCAGGCTCAGAATCTCTGAGCCACCTGCCTGAAGTTATTATCATCTGCCACGTCATCCCCGAAGTTATGCCCTCCCGAGCCTGGCTCCTCTCGTGCCACGTGAGGAGTTAAGTAATTTGCATACCCCGTATTTTTTAATATTACAACGAGATCCTCACACGCGTGCCTCATGTGTGCTCTTGGGAATTTTACACATATATCCAGCCAGGTTCCATTAATTGTAGAAAAGTTTCTCTGTGCAAAAGGGAAAATTACACAAAGACCCCTCCTGTTTTCATCTTTTGCCAGTAGGTCCCTCCAAAGGCCTATTTGCAATATTTATCTTTATTTTCTCATGTTTTTTTACTCCATTTATGCCCTTGCACTGTTTCTTCAATATCTTGAGCATGCATACTCTATTTTAATTGATTTCAGTGTCATTTTGAAGCTTAATTGATTCTCTACCTATGTCATATGATGCTCATTAAATTGAAACTTAATTAAATATGCTAATTTTTGGAAGTTCTATAGTGACATGCGTTATAAATAATTGCCATTAACAGATGCTTGACCTTAGTTTTAGTGCTCAACTCATTGTTGAATTTGATACTCCTCTTATTGCTAAAATATTTTAAGTCGTAGGGTATATTTTTATATACATATCATTCATATTTTATCTCATTTAACTGTATCAAAAAAATCAAATAAAAATGCGCGCATCACTTGTCTTTGCAGTGTTATCTCTGCATTGCATGTCACATTTGAATGAAGATCTAAATCTAGAAAATAATCATGCATTATGAAACAATAAAATTTGGTAAATAGACGAAGAGGCTCAAGTCCTTATGTTCGGCCTTGGTAAACTTGCCAAGTAAAATAATTCCAAATATTCGAAGGTGTGGCTTTTGCATGATCCAAATCTGCCTCCTATACTATGATAATTCCTTATTATTATAGAGGCAGATTTGTGGTTTATCAAATGGCGCCATTGTCGGGGACACGACTCACCTTTATTTATTTGCCGAATTTTGTTGAATTATTTTTTATGTGAATATTTTCAATATTTTTAGGTCTTCTCATCATGTTGTTTTTGCATCATTTCGTTGATTATTTTTCTTGATATTTTCTCTAACTATTTCTTTTGTGGTAGGGCCCATGGAGGGTGAGAACACTTGATCTACATGGAGGTGTGGAGTTGGGAGCTCCCGCTGCATGGAGCCGCAAAAGAAAAACAAGAAGAATTCAAGGAACTATAGTCCACATCTCTTTCATGCATTTTGTTGTAAAAAAAATCTTATCATGTGCATTTTAGCGATCCTCGTTCCAGGGCTCGCATGTGTAAAAAAATGAAAAAGATAGAGTAATCTCCTGATGATCTACCCCCCCCCACACACACTACCATATTCACTCCCCCACCCTTCCCCTCTTCATCTCTGTATATTCATACAATACACCTGATATTCAAATGTAAATATCACCACCCCCATTCCCCCGTCTCCTATCAACCTTACATATGTATAAATTCAACCCCTAACCCTAACAACCATGGGCCCTCAGCTCAAAATTTCGCATCCAATACTTAGGCTATTCTCAGCCTAAGTATGGGGGGACCCGACTCGATCATATTCCTTATATCTATCCTTTGCGTATATGTCATTTTTTAACATAAGTATAGGGGGACCCTCTGACTCAGTTCCGCTATATCTTCTTGTATTTAACTAGAGCTATGGCTTCATATCACTTGTGTTATGAGGACATAGAAAAAGTTAAGTATAGGTGGGTATACCATATATTATTGTATATATACTTTAGCTAAAGCTCGTGTTTTCAAATTTTTGAAGACTTTTTCAGTTTGGTTTAAGTTGACCTATGAACTAATTTTTGTAAAAATTACTGTAAAAACCTTTTTGAAAATTGAGGGATTAACTTTTTTAATTAAAATTAACCTTTTTTCAAAACTCCATAAAATTTGAAAAATTAAAAAACTTTTTCTTTTGTAGAGACTCTGACCACTAGGCTTAAAAATGAGTAGCTACTCTTCAGTAGGGAAATTCGGTCTCGCTTAGAAGAGTGGGTGGTTTAGAGGACACAATTTATGGCTCTATCCTCAAGTAACATGGGTCTATCTGTCGGTCCGTACTTACACCCATACTGGCTAGAAGTAGATGCAAATATTCATATGAGATTGGACCAGTTAGTATCTCTCTGAAGTTTTAAAATAATGAATGAAATGAAAAATTAAAATTCATAAAAAACAAAAAAATCACAAACCAAGGATTTGGTGTATTCCTAACACATTCACTAGCACTCAAGGCTTAAGGATTTTGAGGACACTTGATTTATGAGATCATGAGAGACTGAGTTATTAGGGTTTTGAGCTTACTAATCCACACTTCCCTAGTGTGAAGGATTTGAAAGTTATATTGCACTCTTCATCTCTATATTCTAATGAATAAGATCAGCACAACACTTTCACAACTACATGATTGATGATATGAGTTGAGTTATCACTTGAGGAACTAGGATTGGTGATTTGAGTCTAGAATCGATCTAATGATGCTCGAGGATGGGATAAAGTTATTGAAGGCTTTAAGAAACCTGAGTGTCAGCGAAATTTAGCTAGTACATGAACAAGTTTGCATTCTATCGTTTAATATTTACCTATGTGCCCGGGAGTGATGAAACTTAAATAATTGTTTATCAGTGTGCGCCAACTTTTGGTAAAAACAGTGGAGCTAACAAAAGAACAAAAAGAAAAGAAAGAAGCATTTAAAGAAAAGCTCTATCATTACAAGTCAAATTCAAAAGAGCTTCCACCCAAAGGTGAGCCCTCCCAACCATTTTCAAAGTGTCCACTTGGACCAAATGCTATTAGGACCAAGGAGTCAGGCTAGCACCATAAAAGGGCTCTACATCGTATAGTGATACAAGTCTGGATGTCGAAGATATCTTAGATACTAAAAAGAGATGCACCCGATGTATTCCCAGAAAAATAAGTGCAGACGACTCCAAATTCTCTTGATGAACACATTGATCAACAAACTAAAAATATACATTTGTTGAGTAATAAAGCACTCAAGAGGCCCCTTGTTCCAATGTAAGGGACAGAAAAATAGTCACAACCCTATGCCCTCCATCATCTGGTCGTCCATCTATACTTTCAAGTCTGACAAACAAATGAGACGGTTGACTGAAGCAAGAACCGACTTATTCCCTAGTGTTGAGGATTAGGTTTAGAGGAGAGTCTCCTGGACTGGAACTTTGAGTGATGTCTCAACTCGACTCTCATGATTGAAGTACACTATTATCCTTATAATTTATGTACAAACAGAGAGTCTGAAGATTAGAGAAGATGGATTCCTTTTGACTAGAGCATGGTTGAGCCTAGAATTTTAGGATCTCTCAAATTAAGGGTCTTCGACGAATTGAGCCTTGAAATTTTCACATGTACTGTTAGGAATTAATCCGACTCCTTCATTCTTTAGATGCTCGAGGACGGGCATAGTTTAAGTATAGGGATTTGATGAATCTCATATTCAGCATATTAAAATACACTTATTAATCCCAAAGCTTAAGAAATTCAATAAAAACCACTAATAATTCATTAATATTAACCATGATTATGTTGTATATAATTAACCTATAAATAACACTAAAAGCTAACTCTATTTGTTGTATTTAATTACTAACATTTTTTGTTTATTTTCTATTTTATTAAAAACCTCCAAAAATTATATTAAATATTTTCTATTTTTATTTTGGCTTTTAAAAGAAATAAAAATACAAAAATCGCAACACCACAAAAAACAATGTTTTTATCTCTTAAAAATGCCCTCAAAATTACATCTTTGTGTAGATGATCTTTTTTGACTTTTTATCAAACATGAAACTTGTAGATCTCATTGAGATATACAATTTTCATGTTTTGACTTTTTCCTAATCAAGTCTCCCACTATTTCTTTTAGATTGTTCTTTGTTTTTGTTATTTTTGAATTTTCTAGTGCAACCATGTGGCGCCCTATGGGCAGCCCACATGGTCACACCTTTCTTCGCCACCCGACTTCATTCTTGGTTGTTAGATCATCCCTCCCTGCCTCCATCTTGTCCGCTCTTTGATGCCCTCATCCTGAGCCATCAAATCTGATCCCAGATCAGATCTTAGTCCTCCCTTTCTGCCTCTTCCTTAACCACACGATGCTTCTCCATACATTGGTCTTCCTTTCTCCATGTCACACCTTCAGTCCTAACCCTCAAATTGCCCCCATCTTCATCGCAACCTTCCACTCACGCTCCTCTTCCCACCGTATGATTTTTACCCCGGATTAGATCCAACCTCTCCATCGCACCTCTACCCTCATCGTCGGATCAGATCCTAAGGATATGATCTGAATCGTCCGCATGCACCCTAATCCTAATCGTTGGATCGCGAGATCCAAAGTCTAGGACTTTGTCTTCCTCCTCAATGTCTCCCTCTCTCCTAGCCATTTCACCTATAAAACCTCCGACCCCTTCCATTTTTTGGTCCTCGCCTCACCCTCTCTCTCTTGAATTGAATGTTTCCTCCATGTAAACTCAATGTCTGTGACCTCCGTGAGCCCATCAACGACCCTCATCATCATGTCACCTTCCTTGAGTAACCGTTGCAAATCACCTCATGTAACGTCTGACCTCCTCCTATAAAACCAACTCTGTCGTCGCATGTCATCCTCGTCCACCACTCGAGAGGCTAAAGCCTAGCTTCCTCCACCCTCCGATGATAGCAGAGGGCAGTTGTCGAGGGGACAACGGCTATCGAGTCCTCAGTGCGATCCACGGTCCTCCGACCATGTATTGGATGCCCTAGGCGCCAACGAGCCGCCTAGATCGATCGACCAGGTTTCGTGACGAACAAAGGCTCCAATTTGAGCATTAGCATGGACCACATCAGCAGCCATCCCCTTCTTTCGATCTTGAAGTATGTATCTTCTGCTTTTTCCTTTGTTTTCTCTCAATTATTCCATCGCACTCACTCAAATTCACCTTCTAATTACACCGCCCCCACCTTCGCCTCGCATCTTCGACCTTCGCACCACTCCCAAAATCCCTCTTCTCTCCGTCAGAATCTCCAACCTCCTCGCCCCTTTCCTCTTCACCTCGTCGGAGAAGAACCACCAGGGCCATTGCCTTCTTCGCCCCTTAGCCCTCCGCTCCACCTCACCTCACTCCTCTCGCACTCACACACGCCTCGGCTATGCAATTAACCTCTCTTTAGATGAATGGTCAGAGACCGCAGGCCTACACCAATCTCAAGCAGCATCTCTGGTGGTTCGTCGTCGACAACCATTTACATCTACCCTCATGGCTTCGTTTCCAGTTCGCCATCTTCGTCAGACGAGCACCAAGCTCAAGCGAGTCTCAGGGAGCACAAGGTAGCACGAGGAGCTCTAGCGACCTCGTCGGAGCTCTATTTAGGTCGTCGCTCCACCGGTAGAGAAGAAGCACAAGTGTCATTGGATGGTGTCTCGTGGAGACCATCCACCGGCTCAGATGGAGCCACGTTGTGCATCCGTACCTGCAAGCTCAAAACCTCCGATCCTCCTTCTCGAAGCTATCATCATCCGCCATGTCATCCTCGAAGCTGCACCCTATTGACCATGGCTCCCTACATACTTCGCACATGTCAAGTTGGGTAATTTGCAAAGTACCCCTAGCATTTTTCAAAATTACAACAAGATCCTCAGGCGCATGACTCACGTGTGCGTCTAGGAATTTTGCACAAATGTCCAGCAGGGTTTCATTATTTGTAGAAAAGCACCTCTACGCAAGAGGGACAATTACATAGGGGACCCTCCGATTTTCATTATTTGCAAATAGGTCCCTCATGAGCCTATTCGCAATATTTATCTTTATTTCCTCATGCATTTTTACTACGTCATGCCCTTGCTTTGTTTCTTTAATATCTTGAGCATACAGAACCCATTTTAGTTGATTTCAGTGTTGTTTTGAAGCTCAATTGATTCTCTACCTAATGGCATATGTTATTCATTGAATTGATACTTAATTAAATATGCTAATTTTTGGAAGATCTATAGTGTCTTGTGTGTTATAAATAATTGCCATTAACAGATGCTCGACCTTATTTTTAGTGCTCAACTCGTCATTGAATTCGATACTCCTTTTATTACTAAAATACTTTAAGTCTAAGGGTATATTTGTACATACATATCTGCATACATATCACTCATATTTTATCTCATTTAACTGCATCCAAAAAATCAAAATAAATGCACACATCACTTATCTTTGCATTGTTTTCTCCATATTGCATATCACATTTGCATGAAGACCTAAAGTTAGGAAATATTCACGCATTAAAGAAACAATAAATTATGATAATTAGATGAAGAGGCTCATGTCCTTGTGTTCGACCATGGTATACTTGCCAAGTAAAATAATTTCCACATATTCGAATGTGTGGTTTTTGCATGATCCAAATCTGCCTCCTATACTACGATAATTCCTTATTATTATAGAGACAGATTTGTGGTTCATCAATATGATACATGGGAGAAGAGAACCGAAACAATCCAATGGATCTCATTTTACAACAACTACAATTGCCGAGAGAGGAGAATGACACGATCTACCAAACCATAGCTCCACTAATATGACCACCACCCGTAAGCACACATTATAACCTTGTGTCTGGAGATCTAGTCCATTGGGTCCAAATTCCACCAGAGATAGGAGACTTTGAGATAAAATCTGCATATATCTCCTTGATATCAAAATTCTATGGAAATGAGAGTAAAGACCCTTTCCTACACATCCAAGATTTTTGATCTATCTGTGATACAATGAGCATCCCCAGGGTAGAAAGGAAATAGAATTATATGAAAGCCTTCACTTTCTCTTTGAAAGAACAAACACTCCATTGGCACCGAAATCATGGAACCCCTCTCACCTCTTGGGACACCTTAAGAGAGGCTCAAGAAATAATTCCCTATAGGAAAGACAAATGCCCTGAGGCAAGCCATATCATCCTTCACCCCAAAAGGACAAAGAACCCGTTCACGAAGCATGGGAGCACTTTAAGGAATTACAAAAGAAATGACCCCATCATTCAATCCCAAATGGAAATTAGTTCAAGTATTTTATGAGGGCATAGATACATCGTTCAAGAGAGTTATTGATGGCTCATGTGATGGGAACTACATTAGTCGTGATGAACAATTCGTGTGGACCTTATTTGAGAACATGACAGATAATTCGGTGAACAACACTGATGAATCCATGATTGTCACTCTTTATTCTTTTATTTTAGCTCTTTTTCTTAGCAAAACATCATGTAAATACATGTAAATATAATAAGTTAGCAATATGCATGCTTGTGTTAAAAATTGCATAATTAGCATTTTTTGTGCAAAAATAAAAGAATAAAGGAAAAGAAAAAGGAATGAGATATTTAGAATAAATACATAGTGACCCAAATATCAAGAGAAGGTCAAGCTTGGACCTGATCGCAAAATAAAATAAGTAGAGAGAGATAGGGCTCACTATATATTATATATTACCCATATTTGTGCAAAATATTAATATAAATATTTTTGACAAAATAAAAGTAAATTATTATTTTGATCCCATTTATATAATCCTAGAAACAATACAAAAAATAAAACAAAAAACTAGAAAAAGAAAATAAAAATAAAATCCTTTTTTCCTTGTATAAAAACACTTGTATATATTACATCCATTATTTGTTATATACCCTTATTAATTTGAAAAAGTAAAATAAAAATTAATTTATACTTTTAAAATTATGTTATAAGTAAATAAAATACAAAATAAGGGTATTTTTGAAAAATAATAAAATAAAAATACTTGTACATAATACATAGGTGTAGTATACTTGTATATAATATTATAAATTAATTTATTTTTCATACAAATAATTAAAAATCATAGAAAAATAGTTTAAAAAATAATAAACATTTTTATACACTTTTTGTTTTAATTTCATTTGCTATTTTTTATTGAATTTTTAATTATTTTGTATATTCTAATTTTCTGATTGGCCTAGGGGTTTTGTTGACTCCAGTCAACACCCCCTCCTAGCTCGGGTCGGGTCGAAGCCTCCTCGTCGGAGCTCCTTCTCTGATTTTTCCCACCTGATTCCGAGCTCCTCTTGCCTCGAGATCCGGACCCGAGATTTCTTGTATAACTGAGATTCTCAAGATCACTTGCATCATCCAGGTCCCTTTAGGATTTTGTGCATCACGCTGATCTTTCTGGACCCCTGAGTTGCATATATAATCTTCTCTTCCGCACCCTAGCACGGCAGCTCGTTCATCGCCCCCATTTTGACCCTTAGCAACCTCCAGCTCAGTGACAGCGGTCTGGAGCGCCCTTGAGCTCGGTTTGGTGTAGCAACGACACAGCTTGAGCTTCATGGCTGGAACACCACCGCGAGTAGCCTCCCCGTCTACCGTAATGTGGTTGAGGCCATTACCTCGATGTCCACCTTCATTGGCCTTGCTGAGCATATCTGTAGCTTCAGGTATCGCTCATTTCCTTTGCATTCCGCATTTCGACTCATCCTTTCATTCCATCTCCATTGCCGTTCACTTGCTCCGACCAACTGGTTGGAGCCCTGTTCTCTATATCTATCCGCTCTGATCTATGCTACATCTCACTCCGCACCCTCTCACGTAACCCAACCATCCTGATATTCGACCATCAGGTCATGATTAGGCTCAGACCTCCTTCTCACGCATTCATCGAAGGTCGACAACCATCCCACGTCGCATCCCTTATCCTTTGAAGCAATAACCATAGTCGGAGCGTAGCCCTGAGCCCTTTCTTACTCTTGCATGTCTGCACGTGCACCTGGGATCATTTTTTATCCTCTGTTGCCAAGGCGGAGGAGCTTCACCACCGTCACCATCCGACCATTTTCACCTCCATTGGAGCCATCCATCGGAAGTAGAGCACCTCAACAACACTGCACGACCCATTGGTGACCTCATCGGAGCAGTGGATCGCCTCCATTGGCAGATTGAAGGTCGCCCGAGGGGGTGTTCTTCCAGACCCTCTGTTAGCCGTTGGATGCTCGCGCCTTTGCCAGATTACATATCGTTCATCTGACAGCAACAGCCTTTCTGCCATTGGATCAGACCCTCTGGAGCATCTGACACGTACATTGCCAACATTCTCTGACCGTCAGATCTGCAGCAGCGGGTTGATCAAGCCCATATGCCAGTGCCTCCACCTGAGCCTGCCACGTATCCCCATGTGCCTCACACGCTCCTCTAAAGGGTATATTTCCCTTTTACCCTCGTTTATTTCTGTATTTAGATTTAGTCTAGTAATACTAGTTGTAGTTGAGACATTTTGCAACTTGCCCTTGTGTTTTTATCTATTTTCATTCTAGTCCCTCTCTGTGTGTAGCATGTGTTGTCCCACGTGACTTGTTGGGTTATTTGCACTCTATTACCTGCAGTCTTTATATGTTATGTATTGAATGGCATGTTTTTGATATTTGCTCTTATACCCCTCTGAGTCTGGATCACGTGTAGCGCATGTGCTTGCCTGGACTTTTTGCAACTTTAGCCCTGTACTTTACACATGTGTTATTGTTCAGCCATGGAACTTAATATATTTGCACTTTGGTCCCTATAAATTGTACCTAATTACAACTTATATTTTGGACTTAATAAATAACATTTTAATTCAAAAAATCACCTAAAATTTACCTCTAAATCCTGTATGAGTAATATTTAGTGTGATTTTATTGAGTTAATTTGTTTGCATTTAGTATTTTTGAAAAATCAAAAACTTATAAAAGTGTCCTATCTATCTTTAAAAATCCATAAAAATTCGAAAGTTATCTTAAAAATTTCAAAAAGAAATCATGTTAGTGTCTTTTTGTGTGCTTTAGCTATAGATTTATATTTGTTTGAAAAATCAAATGAGAGCCCTAAAAATTACAAAAGACCTAAAATCTTATAAAAATTGAATAAAATTCAAGAAAATCCAAAATTCCTCATTTCAGTTCTTGTTTGTAGATTTTTACTTGTATTTTCTCATAAAATTGCTAACTAGGATTTTAGGGCATTTTAGTTATATTTAACTTGCAATTTAATCCTAGATTTGTATTGTTTACATTTTTAGTCACTGTTTGATTTTTATAAATTTATAAAAAGAATTGCAAGACTCCAGAAAATTACCAACACTTTGAAACCTCAAAAACCCCAAAAATATTTTTATCTTAATTTTCTGAGCATTTCTAGCCTTAACTAAATTACAAAAATTGTGGTGTCACCTCGTTTTATTATTTGTTGAATTTGTTTCCTTATTAAAAATCATAAAAAATGCAAAATTAAAACCACTAAAAATATGTTCTTTTATTTCTGAGATTTGACTACTTCGTAGGTTTTCTCGTGCTCCTTGTGTTCGACCCTGGTTGCTATACTAGGTAAAATAAATAGCGAACCGCTTACATATGCCTGATTGTTTTTGATCTGTTTGAGTGGTTTATTTCTTCTTGTTGATTACACTTAGTGATTCGAGTCGCAACGACCCTTGATATTACTTAACACGAGTCACAAGGTGAGCCATTAGAATGGAGTCGTTGCTGGGGAGCACGACTTGTTGGACATGCGAGCCCACGGCGAGCCATTATACAATAAATGTTATTGCAATTCACTCCTTAGTCTGAAATAAAGAGTACATAATTTGCATAATAGGTCCCTTAGTACAATTAGGGTTATGTACCATGGCCATCTTAATGATCATACAGCTGTTGATTCAATTATTGAACCATAGAGGCTGGTGCTTAGATGAATATCTAATGAGTTAGATTGAGGACTCATCAAGCACCGACAAATGATTATTAAGAGATGATCTCCAGCCTGAGTAGGAGATGGCAATCCTATCTCATTTAGGTTGATATCTGACCGACCTCTTGATGCAGGTCCTCTGCATATGAATAGAGATTCGGAGGTGTCGGATGAGTTAGGTCAAAGAGTTGACTTAATGAGATCGAGATAACCAAAGTCCTATATCGTATGTTGTCACGATACAGGCACACATCCTCTGACCGGAGACAGATGTGTTACTATATGTCTGAGTATGTACATTTGGCAGACCAATAGGTTGATGGCCTAATCAAGGTCTATACACCGGCGCGCTGGTGTGCATATAAGGGCATATGAGTAATACAATCTCTCAAAGGGATCATACAGGTTCACTACTGAACCGGAAGACATGAGCTCACTCATGAGATATTGGGAAGAATCAAATTCCGTGCGCACGGTCGTCTCGCTTTGGAAGCTTGACTGAATTTGTTGGTTTGATATATACTTTTGGAAAGTATATGATCAAGACCTAGGTATGATATATGCTTTTTGGAAAGTATATGATCAATACCCACTCCCAATGATCGAATGAGAAACTTACTGATAAAACCATGAAGTAGACAGTATAAAGTTGATCCAATACTTCGGGTTTAATCTGGGTCTTCCAGTATGCAGGATGTACAGGTGTTAGGAATACCTGAGGGTGATGCGATCATAAACGGTTGTATAACCATGACGCTTCCATTCCTAGGGAGTGATGAAACGGGTCTGGATTTTAGTGACTCCTCTCAGTAGAGAAGTAATCTGATCTTAGTCCAAATGTTGGACATTGATCTGAATATGATTCAGATGCAATGAGAAGATTAGATTTGCGGTCTTGATTTAATCAAGCATCTATGGGAGGCCCGCGATCTGGATATGAGATATAATCTCAATATCCATGTCACTATACGTGGAACAATACAATCGCCCTGTCCTTATCTCCAAGTATTCGCAGAGAAAGCGTATTATCCTTGAAAGAGTTGAAGGATAATTCTATTGTTGATATACGTATCCGAGCATTGAGAAAATGGATAATTAAATGTGATTTAATTATCATGAACAATATGTATTTGATTCATATTATAAGGAGAGTTATCTTAGATAATTAAATGTGATTTGATTATCAAAGATGTAAATAATATGAATGTGATTCATATTATTTGAGCACATAAGAATAAGTTATCCAATATAATTAAATATGATTTAATTATTATGGATAAGAATAATGTGGATATTAATATCCAATTATTCATAATATATTATAAATGTGATTTATAATGTATTAGAGAGAGTTAAATATAATTTATATTAGTAGATTAATTATTAATGTGTATTGGATATACATTGTCTAATTAATTGAAAATGTAAATTACATGTTGTTTTGGGTTGTGAATATAATTCACAATATTCCAATGTCAAGATTGCTATATTCCCAAATTTAATTGAGAATTATTTTGGTGAATAAAAATCCCAACAAATAGTTGTTGGAAAATAAGTAGAGAGAAAATCAAGGAGATGTGCAATCTCATGGGAATCCATGAGATTGCCCTCTAAAGGGGAAGGTTGATCTCCTTTGTATTTTCCCTCCTTATTTGATTGATTTAATTTGGTATTAATATTTATTTGATTTATCAAATATATTTTATCAAAATTAAATCACAAGTTGTTGGTTTTTACCGACAATAATCTTGACCATTGGATTGACATAAATCAATCTCATCCATTGATTTTATATGTCACATGGATTGAGATCCATGGATCCCAAAACCCTATAAATAGAGAGGCATACCATGCTCTCTATTTTTACACATAATGCTTGAGAAGCATCTCTCTCTCCCTCTCTCTTTCTCTTTAGAGGTCAGCCCTCTCTCTCCCTCTCATGGCCGTCCACCATGGATGTCATGGAGAGGTTCTCCGTCGCCGCGGCATCGTCGTTATGCTGCCCGTTCTTCTGCTCGTGGATCTCCGTCTCCTTCGGTGCGCCTCGCTCGTGAAGAAGATGTTGGATCTCGTATGTCGAGATCAGGAGATCCGCCGCTTGGATCATCAACTTGGATTGCGAGAAGCACGCGGTTCATACCCGCGCTCGCAAGCGTCTCCTCCGTCGGATCGGACCTGAGACAGGAGGTCTCTTCGTTTAGAGACTTGATCGCAACCACGCTTCAAGAGGTAATCCTAATTACTTGTTTGTGGTTTAGACGAAACGATCCGAGAAGTGTTCTTGGATCATGTGGTTTCGTCGTAAGAAAATTTTTTAAATTCCGCTGCATCGAGCAACTAGTGCGACTAGTCGCTCTTCGTCGTATTCGATACGACGCTCACGCTTCCGTGATGCGCTTGAGGATCTAACCATATCCTTCAAGTGGTATCAGAGCCTTAGGTCGATGGTTTCGAATAGTGATTCGCTAACCGAGGACGACTTGGGTTCGCTAAGGTTGCGAAAGTTTTTTATCGCATTTGATTTCGCAGATCTGTTTAGTGTAATTTTTCGGCCAAGTTTAAATTGTTTAAACACGAAAATAGCACTTGGATTTTGTTCCCCATTAAATAAGGAAACCATAGGATCTGAGTTTGCGTAAATCGGATTTCGTATGCTCGAGATATGGTCGTTTTAATGAACATGTATGCACTGTTGCGGGAACTGTGAATCTGAACGTGATTAAAATGTTAATTACTGTTTAGACTTGCCTCGAAATGCGTGAAACATCACTTAGGTTCTGTCCTAAATCAAATTAACAAACTTTAGAAATTGACTTTGCTTAATTTGGATTTAATATGATTGAGATATGCCAATTTTAGTAAGTAGGGGTCACTGCTGAAATTGCTTTCCTAATCTAGAACCAAGTGATTGTCAATTAGTGAAATTAATTGTTAATTTCGTGAAATAATCTTGAAATATATTTGTGAAATATTGAAACATGATTATTTGCCTAATTGACTTGGCCCCAACTAATTAGTTTATTAGATTTGATCTAAACCTTAATTGGAATTACAATCATCAAACTTCTTGCTTGAATAGGACTTGGGAATTTGCCTAGCAAATTTCCTTAAAATCAAAATTGTTTTGATTACTATATGGTATAATTTCGGTTGAAGAACCGATGATCATCTCAAGTACAAAATAATCAATTTGGCATTATCCTTTCCCGAGGCGGATATGGTGTCTAGTCAGGGATCGCTGGGTCAGCGGGTTGCAACGTATGTGGTCCGCCCCACTCCCGTCGGTACTGGCCATGACAGCGGGTAGGGACGGGATAATGTCCGAGGAATTATGATGTATTTTTCTAAATTATTAAAATACGAATTAATACGTACTTTAAGAATAATACCATATATATATTCAAGCATAAAATTAAGTTTGATTGATTGAATTGGATTGATAATTAATTTAATATGATTAAGTTAATTATGTCCAATTGAGAATACTCTAATATGATTAGAGTTAATTATTCCCTTGGAAGAATTAATTATATGAATGTGATTCATAGTAATTAATTAAATTTGAATAAGAGGTGGAGGATCACATAAGTGACATCCATGGTCTCCCGTCAAGGCGAAGGGTTTCCGTCGCCAGGGATTGTATATAGGAGACGCCTGTACGTAGTGACAGCTCCTATATACAAGCGCATCTGGATCGGACTCTTTGCTTCTCGAAAGAGTAAGGCCGTATGCGTAGTGACCCCAATATCGGATCCTCATATTATTGGGGCGATATTGGATTGCGCATAGCGAGTTCTATTCCTGTTGACGGTTGGTTCAATTAATGACGGGTCAACATCACCTTAGGGGTGGTGGGCCCGGGTATTAAAGACCGAATTGGGAAATGCAAGTTGGACTTGCAAGGCGGAATGTGTTCCCGCTTCTCTTTATTGGAGTTGCAGTTTCTCATATTATTGGGATGTAACAAAGATAAAGAGGAGATCCCAGATCTTGCTGAGATATAATGGTAAGTATATCTCTTACATTGAAAGTGATTAAGGGAATGAACTTTCATTGTTGACATGGCAAGACAACTTTGATATAAAAACTCCTAAATCAAAGTATAATATGTGTATATATATAAATATATACCCTTATGCAAATTACTTATTTCAGATAATCCTTCATTAAACCCACTCAATGTTATACTCATTAATAACCAGTAGAATATCATGGATTGGACCCTTGATCCAGATATTGTATTTGCAATTGGACACATAATGTATGTGGTTGCAATGTGCAAGTTTCCTCATAATAATGAGAAGTGATAATTAAATAAGACAATAGGACTAAAACCCTAGGGTTTGTATGTCTCTATAAGTCTTGACCTCATTGAATGTACTTTGGAAGTGACATGTCGATGACGATCGTAATTATCAAATAATCCTTATAAAAATCAATAAAGATTTTCTGGCATACATATGTGCTCTTGACATTTAATCATGAATGACATGGTTCTCTACATCATGTAGAATGGTAGCTCTATTAGAGATAATGTATTCAAATTGTTTGAATACCTACCTGAACCGATGCTTCAAAGAGTTTAGATGGATGTAGATGATGAGTGTCATCATTCTACTATCTATACTCTAGTCATTCATGAAGCTTCATAATATTCATATTATATGAACTTAAATGCAGCTTGTATAAATGTTGAAATACTCTTATATTGAAATTTTTTATTTTAACATAAGAGATCCTTGGTCTTGAGCAAAGGTTGCTTATAGACAAAGGGAGCGCAGTGGAAGCATGGGTTGGACCCAAGTAAGAGGTATAGTCAAAGAATTGACTGTACTTCTGTGACTTCCATATGACATCCAAAGAGTTGGATGAATGCCAATACTGCAATAAGTTGATGTGTTGATAGTATGACTATCAAGTCTGTCTAGAATCCTCAGAAAAGGACTCGGATGGAGCATCAGTATAATCTACATATAATCATTGATATTGACTTACTTATTTGATAAGATAAAGTCTAATAATTGTATCTCAAATTTTCTAATGACACTTGCAATTGGTTGCATATGTATTAGAAATTTGATCTTAAGGTTTATTGGTCATCCATGTTGAAAGTGATGCAAGTGTTGCAACAATTTCCATGAGATCAATAGACTTCATATTTTCAGTGGGAGCCCTTAGTCTTAGAGAATGTCTCTATGACCTAGATATTAGAATACACTCATTGTTTATTTCTAATTGTTGGATATAAACATGAATTCTGTAATAAATCTATCATAAAGAGTTATGATGGAAATATTTCAGATAGTAATCTAAAATCTAGTGGACTCTATTAAATTAGAAAATTATTGAATGGTTCATTAAGATTTCTAATACTGAAAATTAAACCTTTAAAAGATCAATAGGAGGATAAAGATCATTTGACAATGATCTGACATCAAATTTTGGACATATGTCTGTTGATGAAATCAATGGACTGGTAAGACATGAAACTTTAGATTGTCTAAAGATTCAAATCTCACATACTTGTGAATATTGTATTCAAAGTAAAATGTCCAATACACCCTTCCTTGGGAAAGGTGTAAGATTAAGGTATTCGAGATTTCATACATATTAATGAATGTGAATCATCTATATCAGAATAAACATTATGGATATGTGATATCTGTTAATGATTATGTATGATATGAGATCACTTCTCTTTACCTAAGAAACCTTTGAAATGTTCAAAGCTTTCGCAATTTTGGTTTAGAACCAAAGTTTGAAGGAAGATGAAATGAATTTGATCTAACCAAGGTAGCCTGTACCTATTAGATGAATTCAAGAAATACCTTACGGAGATATGAATATCATTCCTATCTCAATCCTCCTAATGGACCTTAACTCAAAGGAGTTGTAGGGAGATACAATTGATCATGTGTGACATGATTTAATCAATGATTAATCCTAGCATAATTATCTCTTAAGTTTCCAAGATATGCATGTAGTAGAGACTGCATTATATACTTAATAAGGTTCCATGCAAGTAAGCTGGAATCTAGCACTAGAGAGTGCTACTTCATTAGGAAAATAAAGGATGGTATTGGATACCTACTTTATGACCTTGAGATTCTTAAAAAAATCTCATCTTTGAGAATATGATTCTTATAGGATGACTCTCTTGAGAATCAAGATGAAAATGAAGTAAAGGAACTCATATAATCTTGAAAAGATAATGAGACTCCTGAAATTGGAAACAAAAGAATAATTGAAGATGAAACACTAATACCTCTTCAAATAAGTTTGAGGATGGACTCCATGTGTCAGTTAAATCTGACGATGATCGGATTTCATGTGATGAAGCTCCTGAGGATCATGACATGGAAAGATGGATGTTGCAATAAAAGTTTAATGTAGACTTCATATACAAGTGTCGTATATGGACCCTCGAGGATCCACCTATATGGGTCAGACCCATTAAGGTGTAAATGGATCTTCAAGTGAAAGAGGGAACCTGATGAGAAGGTATAGACCTTCAAAGCACGGTTCGTAGCCATGAGCTACACATCGAAGAGAAGGCATCGCTTGCGATAAGACTTGCTCTCCAGTGACCTTGCTTTAACCCATCAGAATATTGCTAACTATAGCTACACAACTTTTCTATGACATCTTCATGGTGTGATTCAAGATTGCATTCCTCTATGAATGTCTCTCTGAGGATATTCATATGAAGTAGCCCCAGGGCTTCATGGTTGAGGAAAGTAAGGTGTGCTAGCTGAAGAACTCCATCTTTGGACTCAAATAAGTTTCTTGTAGTTGGAACATAAGATTTAATGAAATTATAAATGTTATGATTTCAGATAAAATCTTGATGAACCATGTAAAGCTTAGTGGGAGTACCATTGTGTTCATCGTGCTAAATGTAGATATTATTCTAATCATTTAAAATGATATAAGAATAAATAATAAAGTGTTTTAAAATTTGGTTGTTCCATACTTTGGGATATGATCTCAAAGATACCTCTTAGATCTTAATTCTGAAGTCGTTCAGAAGCAAAGAGAAGAGGGTATTGGGACTGTCGCATTAGTAGTACACCTTGGACTTATTCCATTTTCTGGAAAATTCCAAGAAAGGCTTCCTTCCCTTAAGATGTGGTAGTGACCTGTCTAAAGGGATAGCACCTCAAAGAGTTGAGGAAGTGAATGCTAGAACTGCTTGCACTTGTGCATCAGTTATGAGAAGCTCGGTATATGCTAGATGTGTACAAGAGCCAGATGTCTGCCATGCAGTGGGAGTAGTAAACTGTTACTAATCCTACTATGGAGATAAAACACTTGATTGCAGTAATAACAATATCTTCAAAGATGATGAAACTTAGAGATAGTGATCTCAAAGTCTTATCTTCAAAGGTTTAAGACCTTGTAGATAGTGATCTATAAGGGTCTTGACTGTAGATACCTTAGGAGATAGAGATCTCCAGGAATGAAGGTATTCTAATAAGGATTATGGGAATACCGGTTATGATAATTAATAAGATGTAGTGTCAAGGACACTATAACCAACAAAATTGAGTATCGGTTGCATGAGATGCAACGTTCGCATTGGATGCGATCACTGTTACTAGGAGATATGCAAGTGACGTAAAAGGACTTGGCGTAGTCTCTTGAGAACAGAGTGACTGATCAGCTTACCTAGCTATTTTCTAAATAGCCTATGATTGTCACATGAGTGTGGGTTTAATTGATTAGCCCATTAATGGCTCTTTGGGCTAGTGGGAGATTGTTGGACATGCGAGCCCACGGCGAGCCATTATACAATAAATGTTATTGCAATTCACTCCTTAGTCTGAAATAAAGAGTACATAATTTGCATAATAGGTCCCTTAGTACAATTAGGGTTATGTACCATGGCCATCTTAATGATCATACAGCTGTTGATTCAATTATTGAACCATAGAGGCTGGTGCTTAGATGAATATCTAATGAGTTAGATTGAGGACTCATCAAGCACCGACAAATGATTATTAAGAGATGATCTCCAGCCTGAGTAGGAGATGGCAATCCTATCTCATTTAGGTTGATATCTGACCGACCTCTTGATGCAGGCCCTCTGCATATGAATAGAGATTCAGAGGTGTCGGATGAGTTAGGTCAAAGAGTTGACTTAATGAGATCGAGATAACCAAAGTCCTATATCGTATGCTATCACGATACAGGCACACATCCTCTGACCGGAGACAGATGTGTTACTATATGTCTGAGTATGTACATTTGGCAGACCAATAGGTTGATGGCCTAATCAAGGTCTATACACCGGCGCGCTGGTGTGCATATAAGGGCATATGAGTAATACGATCTCTCAAAGGGATCATACAGGTTCACTACTGAACCGGAAGACATGAGCTCACTCATGAGATATTGGGAAGAATCAAATTCCGTGCGCACGGTCGTCTCGCTTTGGAAGCTTGACTGAATTTGTTGGTTTGATATATACTTTTGGAAAGTATATGATCAAGACCTAGGTATGATATATGCTTTTTGGAAAGTATATGATCAATACCGACTCCCAATGATCGAATGAGAAACTTACTGATAAAACCATGAAGTAGACCGTATAAAGTTGATCCAATACTTCGGGTTTAATCTGGGTCTTCCAGTATGCAGGATGTACAGGTGTTAGGAATACCTGAGGGTGATGCGATCATAAACGGTTGTATAACCATGACGCTTCCATTCCTAGGGAGTGATGAAACGGGTCTGGATTTTAGTGACTCCTCTCAGTAGAGAAGTAATCTGATCTTAGTCCAAATGTTGGACATTGATCTGAATATGATTCAGATGCAATGAGAAGATTAGATTTGCGGTCTTGATTTAATCAAGCATCTATGGGAGGCCCGCGATCTGGATATGAGATATAATCTCAATATCCATGTCACTATACGTGGAACAATACAATCGCCCTGTCCTTATCTCCAAGTATTCGCAGAGAAAGCGTATTATCCTTGAAAGAGTTCAAGGATAATTCTATTGTTGATATACGTATCCGAGCATTGAGAAAATGGATAATTAAATGTGATTTAATTATCATGAACAATATGTATTTGATTCATATTATAAGGAGAGTTATCTTAGATAATTAAATGTGATTTGATTATCAAAGATGTAAATAATATGAATGTGATTCATATTATTTGAGCACATAAGAATAAGTTATCCAATATAATTAAATATGATTTAATTATTATGGATAAGAATAATGTGGATATTAATATCCAATTATTCATAATATATTATAAATGTGATTTATAATGTATTAGAGAGAGTTAAATATAATTTATATTAGTAGATTAATTATTAATGTGTATTGGATATACATTGTCTAATTAATTGAAAATGTAAATTACATGTTGTTTTGGGTTGTGAATATAATTCACAATATTCCAATGTCAAGATTGCTATATTCCCAAATTTAATTGAGAATTATTTTGGTGAATAAAAATCCCAACAAATAGTTGTTGGAAAATAAGTAGAGAGAAAATCAAGGAGATGTGCAATCTCATGGGAATCCATGAGATTGCCCTCTAAAGGGGAAGGTTGATCTCCTTTGTATTTTCTCTCCTTATTTGATTGATTTAATTTGGTATTAATATTTATTTGATTTATCAAATATATTTTATCAAAATTAAATCACAAGTTGTTGGTTTTTACCAACAATAATCTTGACCATTGGATTGACATAAATCAATCTCATCCATTGATTTTATATGTCACATGGATTGAGATCCATGGATCCCAAAACCCTATAAATAGAGAGGCATACCATGCTCTCTATTTTTACACATAATGCTTGAGAAGCATCTCTCTCTCCCTCTCTCTTTCTCTTTAGAGGTCAGCCCTCTCTCTCCCTCTCATGGCCGTCCACCATGGATGCCATGGAGAGGTTCTCCATCGCCGCGGCATCGTCGTTATGCTGCCCGTTCTTCTGCTCGTGGATCTCCGTCTCCTTCGGTGCGCCTCGCTCGTGAAGAAGATGTTGGATCTCGTATGTCGAGATCAGGAGATCCGCCGCTTGGATCATCATCTTGGATTGCGAGAAGCACGCGGTTCATCCCCGCGCTCGCAAGCGTCTCCTCCGTCGGATCGGACCTGAGACAGGAGGTCTCTTCGTTTAGAGACTTGATCGCAACCACGCTTCAAGAGGTAATCCTAATTACTTGTTTGTGGTTTAGACGAAACGATCCGAGAAGTGTTCTTGGATCATGTGGTTTCGTCGTAAGAAAATTTTTTAAATTCCGCTGCATCGAGCAACTAGTGCGACTAGTCGCTCTTCGTCGTATTCGATACGACACTCACGCTTCCGTGATGCGCTTGAGGATCTAACCATATCCTTCACGACTTAGTAGCCATTTTTCATATTTTTGTCTCTATTTGATATAATTGTTTTTTGATGCATTTCTGCGTTGCTTTCTGTGCGAGGAACTGCCTGAGGACGCTTCAGCTTTTTGTTGTAGTACCCGTATTTGAGGAGAAGTAGGAGAGCATGAGAGGATAGTTAGAGTAGATAGAGTACTTCATTTTCTGCAGAAATCTTATTATTGTAATATTTGGACTTGGACACTCTCTTTGGAATTAGACTCATCGGGGTCTGTTTTGTCAAGCACCGATTTGCTCGGGGGACCTCACCAGATTTTTCGCGGTTTTTGTTTTGATCGCCTTTATTTTCTTTTGATTCACGAAATTTTAGCCCTTAGATTTAGGATTTTTTATTGTGACGTAATTAGCTAAGGCCCCACCCTTAATTGCTCATTCTGTTCCTATATAACTTAATTGGACCTAGCTAATAATTAATAAGAAAAAGTTAACTTAATCGATTGAGAGGGCACGCGCTGCTAGAGGTTGTTTACAATGCTGACAGGATCCGTTGTGGCGGACACCAATCGACATCTAAAACCAGACTCAAGCCTCTCTCTGATTAGTTAGTTATATGTTCTTCACGATCAATAGAAGTTGCTCGTCTAAGGCCGATTTCTTCGTTGCATCATTTAGTTAGTTTATTTTCTGTCTTTTAATTTATGCGTGGATCACCCAGCATGTAGAGTGTTGGAGATAGGTACGCATTTCTATCTCTGTATGCATCATAGTATTTGATCGCGCATTGACTTTTTCGACTTCTTCCCCCTATATTTTAGACTCAAAATAACCCAGGACATCGAAAAATTTGTTAGGCATTGTTTATATCAGAAAAACACATAAAAAGTGAAAACAAATAAAATCGGGGCTACTAGTGCAAACTGGACCCTAAAATAGACCTCATCTAAAAATCTTTGTTTTGGATCATCCCCTCATTGGTTGATTTATCTGCAGCGAGAGAGCGACCCATACACTAGGTAGAGACATATGAACTCCTTTCAGACTACTGGTCTTAAAGTTGGTTGTTCTCCAGTGAGGATTTCACCGAGTAGCCAGTAATCAGTCTGGGACTTCCTTAGCATATTGGGCAGATCGGATAGTTGGTAAATGGTCTGCATCCATACTGGTTGGGAAAAACTAACTATGGGATTGGGCTAGTCTCCTGGGAGCATCGGGTTCCCAACAGCTCTCCTAATTGCTCTGATATGTTGATTTTTCACCTAATTAAAAACAGACAAGTTTAACGACCGATCTTTCATGGTCATCAACTCCAAAGTCGAATAGGTGAATTGAGGGTTTTATTTCTGATCATGTTTGCATTCCAGATCTCATCAATAAAAATCCCTACATCACGATGATGGGAAGAGGTCCCCTAGGTTGCCTTTGACAGCACTGCTTTCAAGCACTCATTTCCATTCATATGGTGCAGTTTCAGAGAGACCCAACCAGCTCTCTGAACCTGAGTTCGCTACCGCCCTGTTCCCACTTGACCACCCCTCTTCCAATCCTGAGGTACCAGAGCAAAGGCCAACACGGTTATACGTTCATTTGACGGCACCTGAGTTGGGGTCTTTTGCCTTTGTAGAGACCCGAGAGATGGCCAATAGTGAGGGATGCACTAATGAGCAGTTGCAGGGATCGGCATATGTACTTGACCAGGCCACCATCAACAACACACTCTTAGCCTCTCTAGAGATGATGCAACGCCAGATTAGAGACCAAAGAGCATTCATGGCAGATGTGTGTCGAGAGCTGACGGAGATGATAGCCGGTAGAGGAGAGCCGTAGAGACCAACCGATGGAGACATACCTGTAGTTGGAGGAGGAGACCGACGTCCAGATGATCATCCAGAGTCGAGGCCACCACGCACGATGAGGCATTTTCACAACCCTGGTGCAACTCTCACCCACCATTGGATTCAGGTCTCGGAGATCCTGGGCGATTTGGAGCTTCTCCCCCGGACTATTCAGCTTCTGTCCAAGTTCCATGGGGTAGCCACCGAGGAGCCGCACCTCCATCTATAGGAGTTTGAGATGTTTTGCAATACTGTCCATGACAGATTCATGGATGAGGACATGATCAAGGTGATCGCCTTCCCATTTTCATTAGTTAACAGAGCAGCCTACTGGCTGAAGCATCTGGGGAGGTATGTCACCACCAGGGAGCAGCTCCAGACCGAGTACTTAAACAAGTACAATCCACTCAGCTGGACCATCACAGCTAGAGCTATGACAACAACTTCATCATGATCCCGAAGGAGTAGTTCCGTGAGGCTTGGGATCGTTTCAGAGAGCTCATAGACCGGTGTCCACATCATGAGATATCAAAGCCCAACTTACTGTAGAGCTTCTTTTGCGGGCTGACACCATAGCTGCAGGGGCTTGTTAATGCCTCATGTGGAGGGTCCTACTGGGCCATCTACGAGAAGATTGTAGAAAACTACATGGTGTTGTCCCAAACTAGGGTCTACACTCAAGGGAAGCCCCTCCCACAGGTCGTATCCTACCAGAGGATAGCACGGGTTGATGTAGGTCCATCTACTTTGTCAGCAGGAACAACACATGCCGAGTCATCAGTCGCTGACATGGCAATCATCAGTGAGAAGCTGGCCCACATTGAGATCATCGAGAAGAAGCAGTGCTAGGGCCTCACGCAGATTGACCCGTTGGCACGAACGCTTAGTGACCTGAAGACTCAGATCATGTGTCTCCAGGAGGCACAGATGAGTCCATAGCCCCGTCTCAGGTCACGAGCAGATCCCGGCAATAGCAGCTCCACTCAGCCTTCTGCCAACTACCTCCAAGTGCATCACATTCAGGCAGAGCCGGTCCAGCCACAGCAGCACTACTCCCAGCCACCGTCCTTTCAGGACACTTACATGGTGGTAGAGATTTGGTACGATCGATCCCAGCAGCAGCCTGGGATCCATCGTGGTCATCACGGATTTAGATGGTCAACCGGAGGTACCTCGTCCCAGCAGCAGCCTCCAGCTCAAGGCGGACAAAGCAGCCAGTAGCAGCAACCCCATCACTCCCAGCAGTAGTACTAGCAAGGTCCTCGTCCCTAACATTAGGGACAGTAGCGGAGGCAGTAGCAGCAGCCTCAGTAGTTCTCTCAGCCTCCCCCTCACCAGCCTCATTTCCAGCAAGGCAACTTGTCTGGTTCTCATGTACCCGTCTATGAGAACCCAGCCCTTGACGACTTTGCCCGCCTTCTTTCAGATCAACAGGCATCCTTCCAGTGAGAGATGGATGAGTTCTGGAAGGAGATGAGAGAAATCATCAAGAGCAAAGCTGCCATACCCGCTCAGATTGAATCAAGCCCGAACAATCTGAAGAGGAAGTCTAAGCAGGTACAGTTTACAAAGACTACCACTCCTAGTGATTCTTCGGGTGATATATCTTCCTATGTGTTTGCTTTTGATTTTGTGACACTTAGGAGCGGTAGGATGCCAGCCAGCGGCGACTCATATGAGCGACGACCACATAGAGATTCAAGAGCGCCAAACGAGGAAAATAGCGGTGCTGATGTCGCTTGTGATGACAATGACGATGGCACTGACGCCACCAAGGATGTAGATCCAACCGATGGTACTGAGACCGTCGTGATTCCAGATGCAGTCATTGGTACTGATGCCACCATTTTTCCAATTGCTGAGCCAGAGCCCGGTACTAACGCCGTGAAGACATATGTCGTGGGTGGTGCTGATGCCACTGTTTCTGCTTCAATTGGTGTTACCTTCTGTTGTATTTCAGGACATTCCTAGAAAACCCCAAAATGAAAAAATAGAAAAGACCCAAACTATGAATAAAGGAAAGGTTTCTACATCTTCTTTGAGTCCATATGTGTTGAATGTTGATGATTGTATGGATTCTATCCCTTCACATACACATGAGCCTATTCCTGACCCTCTTTATGGAAAGGGTCCAGCTATCCCCTTCCCTCAAGCACTCTGCTTAGCGAAGGGGAATAAAATAGAAAACCCAAAAAAGAGACATCAATTAGAGTTCAACCAATAAATGATCGATAGATTCCAGATTCAGCTGACTCTACAGGAGGCACTAGAGCACATCCCTCTCTTCTAGAAGAATTTGAGAGAGAAGACCACCATCCGTAGGAAGAGAAGGAACCACAATGCAGAGATCCATGTGCTCACTCGTGCTACCTGCTTTGCCATTAAGAACCGATTGCTAGCCAAGAGGCCAGATGCAGGAGCTCCATATGTGAGATGCCACATCCATGAGCAGTAGTTCGATTGGATTCTATTAGACAACGATTCTTCCATTAACCTTATTCCAGTAGCCCTACTCAAACGTTCGAGTTTGGCTCTCTTCGACAGAGCAGAACAATCCTTCAGTTTGCTGATAGATCTGTCAAGAGTCCGAAGGGGTTGTTGAAGGACGTCGTCATCATAATTCAAGGCCTGAAATTCCCTGTGGACTTTGTTGTACTGGACATGGAGATCCCTAAGTATGTGATAGATACCCTCATGATAGTGGGAAGGAATACTTTCGCGTCGAGAGCGAAAGTATACAAATAGAGACGATCGAGGAGACCAGAGCTAGAGATTCAGCATGCTCCGAGCAGTTGAGCAATAAAGAGCAGATGACAGAGCGAGATGTCCACCAGGAGTGAGACTTCGTGATCATTGATGATGAAGTCGTATGGTCAGACCCAATAGCACAAGCTCTTTTCATGCCTGCAGATACATAGGATTTACATGTTATGGCAAACGAGAGTTCGGAGAGCGCACTCTTGGCAGAGGATACATTTGAGGCTGATGGTCATGGTCCAGATAGCGAAGCAGTGTTTATTTCTTGTTCTTCTGATTGAGATCCCTCAGATTTATACATTGATTGAGATGATTTCAATGACTATTTTCCTTGTCTAATTCCTTCAAAGCTGATAGCTAGGGCAAAGAGTGAGCCAGCACAGATTACAAAAACCACAGCAGGATTGTCTTCGCCAGATGTTTACATACATTGAGACTTCTCCCATGCATATCTGGTAGCATTCACTCAGACATTTTAGAGGCCAGATTTGCCAGCTCCCAGATTTCTAGAGCGGGGACCTTGTCACAGTCGATGAAGTACATATTCCTTGTGGGTAAGCCAGAGATGTACCCAATTATTATCTCAGTAGATTTTACTGGAAATCAAGAATCTCATTTAATGGAGGTTCTTGAAAGAAATTGCAAGGCGATTTGTTGGAGCGTAGCTGATCTCGAGGGGATAAGTCCATCCTTGTGCTCCCACCATATTTATCTCGAAGGGAATGCTAAGCCCACGCGTGAGTTCCAGCGACGGCTAAATCTGAATCTTCAAGATGTGGTCATGAAGGGGATATCAAAATGGTGGAGCGCCAACTTTATCTACCCCATCTCCGACTCCAAGTGGGTTAGTTAATTACATGTGGTGCCTAAGAAGACGGGCATCAATATAGTTGTGAGTGAGTCTGGAGAGGAGATCACTACCCGGGTACCCACTTCTTGAGGGTATATGTGGACTACAGACGATTGAATCTGGCCACCAAGAACGATCGTTTCCCACTACCATTTATTGACCAAATCATCGAGAGGCTAGCTCGAACGAGTCGTTACTTTTTCTTGACGGGTACGGTTATAACTAGGTGGCAATAGCGCCCGAAGACCAGGAGAAAATGATATTCACCTGTTCATTTGGGACATATGCTTTCAGACGGATGCCATTAGGTTTATGTAATGTCCAGGCTACATTCCAAAGGTGCATGTTGTCCATCTTTTCGGACATGGTGGGTGATTTCTTAGAGGTCTTCATGGATGATTTTTGGTCTATGATGATGGGTTTGATGCTTGTCTTGACTACCTAGACCGCGTACTTCAACGTTGTATAGAGGTCCATCTTGTATTATCTTGGGAGAAGAGTTACTTCATGGTGACTCAAGGGATGGTGCTTGGTCATATCATCTCCAACAGGGGCATGGAGGTTGATCCGGCCAAGATGGATATCAACATGTAACTCAATCCATCGTCCAACCTGCGGCAGTTCCGGTCTTTTCTAGGGCAAGTCAGTTTCTACCGACGATTCATTCAGGATTTCAGTCATACTGCCCGATCGCTCACTGATCTGCTGATGAAATACACCGAGTTCATTGTAGATGATAAGTGTCTAGGGTCATTCGAGACTCTCAAGGGATTAGTTGTCGAGGCTCCTGTCCTTCAGCCACCCGATTGGTCTCCACCATAGTGGTTGTGCTAGGACAGAGGAGGGATGGATTACCTAATACCATTCACTATGATAGACGGACTTTATATGTCGCTCAGTGGAACTGTACTATTATAGAGAAGGATATGATAGCAGTAGTCTTTGCTTTGGACAAGTTCTAATCTTATATTCTTGGGTCCCAAGTGACAATTTTTACAGATCACACTGCCATCTGGTACCTTATGGCAAAGATGGATGCCAAAGCCAGGTTGACCAGATGGATCCTTCTACTCCAAGGGTTTGACATTGAGATTGAGTATAAGCCTAGAGTGAAGAACGTGGTTGCGGATCACTTCTCCTGTTTAGAGAACCTTGAGGATTCAGAGTAAATGGCACCTATTACAAAGACCTTCCCAGATGAGGCGATCCTTGTTGTCGCCTCACTCCCATGGTACGCTGACATTGTGAACTATCTTGTCGTCAAGAAAGTTACACAAGGTTGATCTAGGCAATGACTTGAGACTTTCCTTGTGAAGGCCAAGTCGTACCATTGGGAGTATCCCATCCTTTTTCATGAAGGAGGGGATAGTGTCTGGTATCGGTGCATTCCTCGGGAGGAGCACCATAGTGTCCTCCTATACTGCCACAAGCTTGAGGCAGGAGGACATCACTCTGGGAGGAGGACAACATAGAAAGTGATCCAATCCATCCTATGGTGGCCTACCCTCTTCAAAGATTCTGATGAACTCGTGAAGAGGTGAACTGACTGTCAGAGGATGGGCACTTGTGGATAGCGTGATATGATGTTGATGCAACCCATTCACTTCTATGAGGTTTTGATGTATGGGGCATCGATTTCATGGGTCCATTCCCTAAGAGTCAGGGATTTGAGTACATTCTGCTTGATGTGGATTATGTGAGTCGTTGGGTTGAGGCCATCCTCGTCCGAACCGCAGATGCTAAAACTGTTTGCAGATTTTTGAGGAAAAATATCATTTCACGATTCGGGGTTCCTAGAGTGTTGATATCTGACGGGGGAGACTCACTTTATCAACGATAACGTAAAGGCCCTTGCTAACGAGTTCAGCATTGACCATCGAGTAGCCACTCCATATCACCCCCAGACCAAGGGTCTTGCTGAAGTATCGAACATGGAGATCAAAACTATATTACAGAAGGTTGTCCGCCCATACCGAAAGGATTGGTCATAGCTTTTGGACTCGGTCTTGTGGGCCTATCAGACTTCCTTCAAGACACATTTGGGTACATCTTCCTTTCGTCTCATTTATGGCAAGCCATGCCATTTACCTGTGGAGATCAAGCATAGGTCACTATAGGTAGTCACTGAGTAATTATTGGATCCCAAGAGCATAGGAGATTAGAGGAAAGCAGAGTTGGCAGCCCTGGAGGAGTTGAGAGATACAACCTTTTCGAGTAGCCTACAATATAAGAAGAGAGTGAAGATATGGCATGATTCTCATATCAGCAATAAACAGTTTGAACCGAACCGGAAAGTATGGCTATTCGATGCTAGGTTGAGATTATTCCCAGGAAAGTTGCAGAGCAAATGGAAGGGGCCATACTTGGTCCAAAGGTGCACGACAATGGAAGCATCGACATATCTGAGTTGTCATCTACATCCACCTTTCGAATTAGCGGTCAACGCCTGAAGACATATCTTGATCATGATCCATTGATCGTTGACATTGCCCCTAATCATTTTGCATGAGATGTGGTCTTTGACTCACACCATTTGCATCTCATGCATGATTATCACTTTTCCTCCGCAGTTGTATAGATCCAGTTGTCCATATCGCACATTCTTTGGTCTAACACCCCATCTTCATCTTATGATTATGTTGTACTTAGGGTGTACTTTACCCTAAGTATAGGTGGGGTGTCAGACTTGTTATTATCTGTTTGATTCTTTTTACCTGTGTTTTGATGCATATACTTAGGGATATTTTACCCTAAGTATAAGGGAGGTAGACCCGGTAGATTCTAATCTTCGGTTTTTCCCTTGTATACAAACTTCTATACTTAGAATTACTTGATCCTAAGTATAGGGGGATCACCGACTTATATTCATTGTATTCTCTCATTTGTCGTCGTAGTATAGCATTCTTTTCACTTCTCAATACTCAGCATGAGTTATGTCTTTCTTTTATCGCTCTTTGACCACTCTGAGGACATCATCCGAGCTAAGTATAGAGGGTGTCGTATATATTGTATATATACTTTAGCCATAACTCGTACTTTGTGTGAGTGTGTTAATAGATAAAATGGCTAAAAATCGCAAATTAAAAATCACAAAATTTTTAAAAAAATTTCTTGCATATAAAATTCTTTCTTATACATACATGTTTGTAAATAGTTTTTTTGTAAAAATTATTTTGTTACAAATGTTTGTAAAAATATTTCATGGGTAAAACTTTTGTAAATATTTTTATTTAAAACTTATGTATATAGTACAAAATTTTTGAAAAATGTTTGAAAAAGAAAACTTTGCAAAAATCTGTTTGTAAATGTTTGTAAATATTTTGCAAAAACTTACCCTTATTCCTTGCATTCAAACATTTTCTTAGAATTTTGCATATTTTTAAAATTTGCATAAAAAGAGTTTAGTACATATTTATTTGTATCTTCTTCTGAATCAAGTTGAGATTTAAACTAGTCTGGAATTAAATTAGAAAATGGAGCTTGGTTGACCTTAATCCACCTAACTTCAGAGGAGCCTTATAGGATTTGGGGTTTGGACTTTTCAGGTCCATTAGTGACTTAATTCTTTGAGTCCACTAGGCTACGTTCACATGTCATCTTGATGAGCCTAAGTAGAACACTTAACAACGTACACATGACTCTCAGAGACAATGGCTTTACTTGGACCAGCGCCTTACACGTAGCTCAACACAGAGGAGGTGATGAAGAAGCAGAATTCTTTGGCTTAGGGTAGCATACGAGGGTAGTACTTCTATTCGGAACCTCTCATCTTCCTTTAGGGAGGGATGTGCATCTCAACCTGGTCTAGTAGCATTGAGGTCTAAAGACAGGAGTTGTGGGTTGCAATATTGCTTCAAAAGAGGGATAGTCTACCGACTCAAGAGGAAAAACTCCTTATGTACATGCTGCACCATGTAAATATGATGTAAATATTCACATCAAAAAATGTGCAAAAACAAGAAAAACTCCAAAAAAGTGGGCAGGCCTGATTGAAAATAAAATACCTGTTGGAGTGTATATAGTCAAATAAAGCAAAGCTTATGTATCTGACCTTCTCATCTCATGGAAGCTTGTAGCGGGAGACTTAGCTACACCGGTTAGGATCCCAGGGATATGCAGCTACAATGGTCACGGTCCATTCTCTTATTTCCCCCCTTCTTGAGCTGGTTGAACATGAACTTAGAAGGGAATACCCCACTCCTATAGGAAAGAGCTGATGGACTAGGGAATTAGAGTTACCTTGTTTAGGGAGGTTGTTTCTTTGTCATTTCTGAGGTGGCGGGCTATATATCACTTACACCATACAAGAAAAGATGCATAGTCATTAGAGTTTGCATATGTAGACTTGTTCTGACCTGGTTTATTGAGGAGTCTTGATCATAGAATGGTGGAACTTAGAGGTTGTTGAGTCTTAAACCTATTTCCCAATAAGGTTCTAACAAACTAATAATCCAAAGGTCTGACTGAGCTCCATACTTCAATTTAATGAAGATAAGTATAATAATCAACCTTGATTCTTTTTCTTTTCATTCTCTTTTCACTTCTTTTCCAGATAAGTATTTGCTAAGGGACAAGCAAAGGTAAAGTATAGGGGGTGATGAATCCCTGATTCTCACTCTTTATTCTTTTATTTTAGCTCTTCTTCTAGGCAAAACATCATGTAAATACATGTAAATATAACAACTTACCAATCTGCATGCTTTTGTTAATATTGCATAATTAGCATGTTTTTGTGTAAAAATAAAAGAATAAAGAAAAATAAAAAGGAATGAGGTATTTAGAATAAATACAGAGTGACCCAAACCCCAAGAGAAGGTCAAGCCTTGAACTGATCGCAAAATAAAATAAGTGGAGAGAGATAGGGCTCACTATGTATTATATATATTACCCAAATTTGTGCACAATATTTATATAATTATTTTTGACAAAATAAAATTAAATTATTATTTTTGCATCCTTGTCTATAGTCCTAGAAAGAAATAAAAATAAAACAAAAATCAAAAAAAGAAAATAAAAATAAAAATAAAATCCTTCATTCCTTGTACAAAACACACTTGTATATATTACATCCATTGTTTATTATATACCCCTACTAATTTGTAAAAATAAAAAAACAAATAATTTATACTTCGAAAATTATGTTATAAATAAATAAAATACAAAATAACGGTATTTGTGTAAAAATAACAAAATAAAAATAATTGTACATAATACATAGGTGTAGTATACCTATATATAATACTATATATTAATTTATTTTTCATACAAATAATTAAAAATTACATAAAAATAGTTTGAAAATAATAAACATTTTTTTACACTCTTTATTTTAATTTCATTGTTATTTTTATTGAATTTTCAATTATTTTGTACATTCTAATTTTTTGATTGGTTCTTTGGGTTTTGTTGACTCCAGTCGACACCCCCTCCTAGCTTGGGTCGGGTCAAAGCCTCCTCGCCAGAGCTCCTTCTATGGTTTTTCTCGCCCAATTTCGAGCTTCTCTTTCCTCGAGATTTGGACCTAAGATTCGTTATATAACCAAGATTCTTGCGGATCCCTTGCATCATCCAGATCCCTTTAAGATTTCTTGCTCCATGTCGATCTTTCTGGACCCCTGAGTTGCCTATATAATCTTCTCTTCCACATCCTAGCATGGCAGCCCGTTCCTCACCCCAATTTCGACCCTTAGAAACCTCCAGTTGAGTAACAGCTGTCTGGAGCACCCTTTGGAGCTCGGTTTGATGCAGCAGCGATGCGGCTCAAGCTTCGTGGCCGGAACTCCACCACGAGTAGCCTCCCCATCCGCCGCAACGTGGTTGAGGCCATTACCCCGACGTCTACCTTCGCCTGACCTTACTGAGCACATCAGTAGCTTCAGATATCGCTCATTTCCTTTGCATTTCGCATTTCGACTCATCCTTTCATTCCATCTCCAACGCCGTTCACTTGCTCCGACCAACTGGTCAGAGCCCCATTCCCTATATCTACCACTCTGATCTACTCTACATCTCATGCTGCACCCTCTCATGCAATTTAACCATCCTGATATTCGGCCATCGGGTCGCGATTAGGCTCAGACCTCATTCTCACGCCTTCGTCGGAGGTCGACAACCATCCCCACCACTTCCCTTATCCTTTTAAGTAATAACCAAGGTCAGAGCATAGCCCAGAGCCCTCTCTTCTCCTTGCAGGTATGCACGCACGCCTAGGATCATTTTGGAGCCTTTGCTACCAAGGCAGAGGAGCTTTAGGAGGAGCCTCACCACCGTCACCATCCGATCGTTGTCACCTCCATCGGAGACGTCCATCGGAAGGAGAGCACCTCAACGACACTACACTACCCTTTGGTGACCTCATCGGAGTAGTGGATCGCCTCCATTGGCCGATTGAAAGTCGCCCGAGGGGGTGTTATTCCAGACCCTCCGTCAGCCATTGGATGCTCGCACCTCTGCCAGATTCCATCACGTCCATACGATAGCAGAATCCTTTCCGTTGTTGGATCAGACCCTCTGGAGCATCTGACATGCATGTAGCCAACAATATTATATGACCGTCAGATCTGTTGCAGCGAGTTGATCATGCCTGTACACCAACGCCTCCACCCGAGCCCACCACGTGTCCCCACATGACTCGCACACACCTACAAAGGGTATATTTCCCTTTACCCATGTTTATTTCTGCATTTAGCTTTAGTCCAGTAAATAAAAGTTGTAGTTGAGATATTTTGCAACTTGGCCTTTATGTTTTTAACTATTTGTATTCTAGTCCCTCTTTGTGTGTAGCACGTGCCGTCCTACGTGACAGGTTGGGTTATTTACACTCTATACCCTGCAGTCTTCATATGTTATGAATTGAATGGCAAGTTTTTGATATTTGCACGAATACCCCTTTGAGTCTAGAACTCGTGTAGCGTGTGTGCTTGCTTAGACTTTTTGCAACTTCGGTCTTGTACTTTTCACTTGTGTTATTGTTCGGCCCTGTAACTTAATATATTTGCACTTAGGTCCCTGTAAACTATACCTTATTACATCTTGTATTTTGGACTTAATAAATAGCATTTTATTCGAAAAATCACCAAAAAATTACCTCTAACTCATGTGTGTGTAATATTTAGTGCAATTTTATTGAGTTAATTTGTTTGTATTTAGTATTTTTGAAAAACCAAAAACCTATAAAAAAAAGTGTCATGTTTATCTTTAAAAATCCATAAAAATTCGAAAATTATCTTATAAATTCAAAGAAAATTCATTTTAGTGTCGTTTTGTGTGCTTTAGCTACATATTTTATTTTGTTTGAAAAATCATTATAAAAACCCTAAAAATTACGAAAGACCTAAATTTTATAAAATTCAAGAAAAATCATAAAAAAATTCATTTCAGCTCATGTTTGTAAATTTTAATTGTCTTTTCTCATAAACTTGCTAACCAAGATTTTAGGACATTTTATATTTAACATGCAATTTAATCATGGTTGTGCATTGTTTACATTTTTAGTCAGTGTTTGATTTTTATAAATTTATAAAAATATTTGCAAAACCCTAGAAAATTACCAAAAATATTTTTAAACCTCAAATCACCAAAAATATTTTTATCTTAACTTTCTGAGCAATTTTCAGCCTTAATTAAAAATACAAAAAATGTGATGTCACCTTGTTTTATTTTTTGTTGATTTTGTTTCCTTGTTAAAAATCATAAAAAAAATTTGCAAAATTAAAAAACACTAAAAATATGTTCTTTTATTTCTGAGACTTGACTACTTCGTAGGTTTTCTCATGCTCCTTGTATTCGTCCCTCGTTACTATACCAGGTAAAATAAAGTGAACCGCTTAAATATGCCTGATTGTTTTTTATATGTTTGAGTGGTTTATTTCTTCTTGTTGATTATGCTTAGTGATTCGGGTCATAATGTCCCTTGATATTACTTAACCCGAGTCACAAGGTGAGTCGTCAGAATGGCGTCGTTGCCGGGGAGCACGGCTTAGTAGTCATTTTTTGTATTTTTATCTCCAGACTAGTCAATGTAGTCAATCACGAGAGATCCACTAGTGACTCATCCAAGAAAAATCATGATAAATGGGAAACCCTCTCCAAATAGATGGATCTCATGATCTAAGCAATCAGTAACTTGGCAATAAAGTCCCGAACAACATCTACAGGGTGATGAACGTAAAATTCGCCTCTATAATAATGTGGAATTATGTCGTAGTACAGGAGACGAATTCGGTTCGGCAAAAACCACAGGACTTTGAATGCTGTGGAATATTTATACTTGGCAAGTGTACCAAGGTCGAACACAGGGACACGGCTGCCCAATCAGAGTATTGAATCTTGATTCATGAAGCACAGAGTGATTTAATCTCAATTTCCGATCCACATGCAATTTATAGGGTAGTGCAAAGCGATGCTATGCTGTATGCAATTTTTTAGATATTTTTAGGTAAGTTAAGGAGATGATGCATGAATAATATGCAAAAGAACAAGTATGCCAAATAAAAACCAACAATTATACCTTAAAATGTGAGCAACGCAATATAGGATGAAATTAGAGTCAATTTGAACACATCGTTAAAAATCGGTCATCAAATCAAGCAAGACAAATAGAGCATGGTCCCATTTTTCACATAAAAAATCACTTAAATTAAAACAGTGTCAAATAAGACAGATAAGTATGCTAGAATGTAGAGGACAAAATAAGGATAAAAACGACACTAAAATCATGCAATTTGGACCTACGATGCTCAAGTTATGCTAAAAACAGTGCAAGGGCATAATTGTAATAAAAATGCAATAAAATAAAGGGATAAATATTGCATTTAGGTCCCTGGAGGGACCTAAATGCAAAAAGCAAAAACCGCTTGGGTCCAGTTGCAATTTCACCATTTGCGCGCAGGGGCATTTTTGTAATTTCCAAAACTATGGAGGGCCTCCCTATAAATTACCCCAGGCGCGTACGTAAGGCACGTGCCTGGAGGACCAGAATGCAAATACTTGAAACTTCAGGGTCTTCTCTGCAAATTACCCAGGCCTCACGTGCGGTGCACGTGAGGGCCCAGGCTCGGAAGGCAGCTCGGGAGGCGGCTCGGGCTCGGGGCTACGTGGCGTGGTCTGGAGGTTTGGCTCTAGGTTCGGTCGTCCCGAGCCTGCTGGTCTAGAGAGGAGGCTCGGGATGCCACGTGTCTTCATCCTAGCCGTCCGATCGAAACGATCGGACGGTATCTGCTTCATCTTCTTCCGCCTTGGACGACCAGAGGAGGCGGGGCTCCGGTGTGTTGGGTGGAGCTCCACCGCCCGCCATAGGCTTGCCTGAAGGTCGGTGTAGGTTGCTGAGCTCATGGCGAAGCCCGTGGAAGCCAGGCGAAGCTCCATCGACGTTCGGGATGGCGAGGCGGAGGTGCTCGTGATGCGGCGGAGCTAGAGATCGGCGAGGTTGCTAGAGCTCCGATCATTGAGCTTTGATGCACCTGTAGATGTTAGATAGCCGAGGCGTGATGTGTGCGGGTGTTTGTGAGGTGAGTGGACGGTCGTGTGGGCGTCGAGAGCGATGGCCGGAGATATCTTCACCGGCGGAGCCGGCGGAGAGTGGTCGGAGCTGTTGGGGGTTCTGGAGAAGGGAGAGGGGATCGGCGAGGTAGCGCGAGGATGAGCGATGAGGGGCGAAGGTCTGGAGGTGGTCAGTTGAAGGTGGCGGTGGCTGAGGGTGGTGTAATTAATCGGAGAAAATCAAGGAAAAACAAAGATGAAAATCCACCGGAGCGAGGAGTTGGCGGAAGAATCGGCCTGGGATTGAGCTCAGATGAGCTCAGGGGTCTTCGCACGACGGAGGCGGCCGATCCCCGGTGCTTGGCGGCTCACCATATGCTGTCGCAACGTGGTCGGAGGCCACGATCGCACCTGGGGGCGTTGCCATGATCGCTTCGACAACTCTGCCCTCCACTGTCACCGGAGGGCGGAGGAAGCTAGGGAGAACCTCCGTGAAATGGTGGATGAGGGCTACGGTGGCGGAGGCGGTGGTTAAATAGGCGGAGAGAGCCGGGCGTTACATTGTTGGCGAGGCGTTTTCGAGTGGGGATTTAATGGCGATGGGAGTGATGGCAGGGCTTGATGGTGGTTGCGCGAGGATGCTGGAGGACAGGGCTGCGAAAGCGAGGGGTTACGAGTAGGAGGAGGCTGTTGGAGCGCGGGCCAAAATGGAAGGGGAAGGAGGTTAGGCGAGGCGTAACGCCTGGGCGAGGGAGTTACTCGAGGTAGAAGATGACCTCCCGGTCGTTGGATCGAGTGATCCAACGGTTGGGACGTGAGCGTGGGTGGTCGGCGAGGATCAGATCCTGCTATCTTAACGAACGGCTGAGATGTGCGCGATGACGAGCGGTCGAGATGAAGAGCGGGGTCCATCCAAGGGCAAGGGGCGAGGGGTTGACGTGGCTCGTTGTCGACCGTGGGATCAAAGTGGGATCGGAGGGTTGTGGATGAGGTGCGAACGAGCGATCGAGATTAAAGGAAGGGGGATCTAACGGCGAGGTTTGAATGGGCGACGTGGCACGTTGAGGAACGTTGGATGAGAAGGAGATCGAGCGGCTGAGATTTAGGCGCTAAAGGGTGGCTCAGATCTGATCTGAGAATCAGATCCAAAGGCTGGAAATGGAGCGCGGATGTACGGTGAGGATGGAGGCGATCAGGGGGGATCCGACGGCCCAGGAGGGGCGCCGGGTGTAAGCAAGGGAAGCGGGCCATGTGGGCGGCCCAGAGGGCGCCACGTGGCCTAATCAGATTAAATCAAATATAAAAAACAAAGAAAAATAGAAAAGAAATAGTTAGAGGCCGAATTTGGAAAAAGTCAAAACATGAAAGTTGCTCGTCTCGACGATATCTACAACTTTCATGTTGGTCAAAAAGCCAAAAGAGGTTATCTGTACAAAAGCTAATTTTGGGGGGTATTTTTAAGGGGATAAAAACACCAAGATTGTGGTTTTGAGATTTTTTTGTATTTTTTTATCTTTTTAAGGGTCAGTGATTTATAGACAAGTTATCTACCTAATTTTTAGAGGTTTTTGAGTGATAGATACAGAAAAATACGAGAAATTAAATACAATAAATTAATGGTAATTTATACACAATATGGTACATGATAAAAATAGAGTATTAAAGGTGATTTTGTTGGTTACTTGAAGACATGGGTTCTAATATGTGGCTTTTGGCATGATAAATACGAGATTCATCATACCCCTATACTTAAACCATGCTCGTCCTCGAGCATCTAAAGAATGAAGGAGTCGGATTAATTCCTGACAGTGCGCGTGAAATTTTACAAGGCTTGATCTTTCGAAGACCCTTGATCTGAGTGATCCTAAAATTCCAGGTTTATCCAAGCCTTAGTCAGAAGGAATCCAACTTCTTTGATTATCAGACTCTCTTTTTGTACATATAATATAAGGATATGACATTTAGTGTACTGCATTTCATGAGAGCCGAGTCGATGCATCACTCAAAGTTCCAGTCCCAAAGACTCTCCTCTAGACCTAATCCTCAATACTAGGGAATAAGTCTATTCTTGCTTTAGTCCACTGTCTCATTAGTTTGTCAGACTTTGAAATGTTGATGGACGACCAGATGATGGAGGTACTGGGATTGTGTCTAATTTTCTTACCCTCACATTGGAACAAGGGGCCTCTCGAGTGCCTTTTACTCAACACATGTATATTAATACTTTGTTGATCAATGTGTCCTTCAAGAGAGTTGGAGTCGTCTGCACTTGTTTTTCTGGGAGTACACTGGGGTGTGTCTTTTCTGAGTATCTAAGATACCTTCGACACCCAGACTTGTATCGCTTACGATGCAGAGCCCTTTTATGGTGTCAGCCCGACTCCTTGGTCCTAATTAGCGCTTGGTCCACGTGGATACTTTGAAAATGTTTGGGAGCGCTCGCCATTGGTGGAAGCTCATTTGGAATTTGACTTTGGATTTAGAGATTTTCTTTGACATTTCATTTATTTTGTTGGCTAGCTCCACTGCTTTTACCAAGAGATTGGCGCACACTGATCAACAAGTTCCTTTAAATTTCATCACACTCTAGCACATAGGTAAATATCAAAGAGATAGCATATGAATTTTGTTCACATACTGGATATGGTTTTTGCTGACACTCAGGTTTTCTGAAGCCTTCATTAACTTTATCCCATCCTCGAATATCATAAGATCGGGTCTAAACTTAAATCTATGGTCCTAGTTCCTCAAGTGATATCTCTCTCAGCTCATCAATCATGCAGTTGTGGAAGTGACTGTGCTGATCATATTTTCTTGAAGGTAGAGATGAAGAGTGCAATATAGCACTCAAATCTTTCAAACCAGAGGAGTGTGGATATTTAAGTCTTGGAAACCCTAATGATTAAGGCATGTTAACTCAGACTCTCAAGATCCCAGAGATCCAGTGTCCTCAAAATCCTCAAGCCTTGTGTGAGTGTGAATGTGTCAGGAATACACCAACTCCTTGGGTTAGTGAATTTTTGTGTGATTTTTGGCTTTTGCAAATTTTTATGGGTTTTAATTTTTAATTTTATTTTATTTCCTCGAAGAGACAATGACTGGCACAGGCTCAAATAAAAGTATACACTTTCATCCAGTATGGGTGTAAGTACGGGCTGAGGCCCGTGTTACTTGAGGACGGGGCCGTATGCGATGTCCTCTAAACCACCCACTATGCTAAGGGAGACCGAGGTTCCCTCACTGAAAATGCTTACTAAACCTAGTAGTCAGAATCAACCTCCAAGAAAGATTTTTAATTTTTCAATTTTTTTTAATACAGGAATATTTACAAAAATTAATCCCTCAATTTTTAATTTTTACAGGTTTTTACTCAGTTCCCAAGGTTACCAAAAACCTAGCCCGAAAAATAAAATTTAAAAAGTTTTCAAAACGCGAGCTAAGGCTAAAGTAGTATATAATAATATACGGTATACCCCCCTATACTTAAAATTTGCTATGTCCTCATAACACAAGTGCCATGAAGCCAAGGCTCAGTTCAAGTACAGGGTGATATAGTGGAACTGAGGAGGAGGGTCCCCCTATACTTAGGCCAAAATCGGTCTAAGCACAAGAAGACAGAACGAGGGAGGGATGAATAGGCAGGTCCCCCCTATACGTAGGCTACAAATAGCCGAAGTAAGGTCTGTGTTAGGGGGGATGTCTATGGTACAAGGGTGAGGGGGAGGGGGTTCGTGAAGAATAGATACACACACAAAGAGAGAGAGAGAGAGATAGAGAGAGAATGAAATATACGGGGGGGTGAGTATGTGCATGTGCAGTGTAGGTGTATGTGTGTGTGAGAGGGGGGGATTTTTTTTGTGTACAATATGCAAGACTGAAAATAAATATGCAGATGCAATGTTTTTTTTACAACATGCAATGCAATTTGACTGATAAAAATCCTAGAATATCTTCACGGCTTCTTTTGCAGCCTCTTCAGCGGAAGCTCCCGACTTCGCGCCTCCATGACGATCAGGCGTCCCCGATTTTCATGGGCCCTGCCACAAAAGAGAAAAGTTAGAAACTCAGAGAAATTAAATCAGCAAATAATATGCAAAGAAATGATGCATGAAATGAGGACCTAAAAATTTTTGAAATAATTTAAAAAAAAATCAAAATTCAAAAATTAAGCAAGGCCGTATCCCCGGCAACGGCGCCATTTGATGAACGTAAAATTCGCCTCTATAATAATGTGGAATTATGTCGTAGTACAGGAGACGAATTCGGATCAACAAAAACCACAGGACTTTGAATGCTGTGAAATATTTATACTTCGCAAGTGTACCAAGGTCGAACACAGGGACACGGCTGCCCAATCAGAGTATTGAATCTTGATTCATGAAGCACAGAGTGATTTAATCTCAATTTCCGGTCCACATGCAATTTATAGGGCAGTGCAAAGAGATGCTATGTTGTATGCATTTTTTTAGATATTTTTAGGTAAGTAAGGAGATGATGCATGAATAATATGCAAAAGAACAAGTATGCCAAATAAAAACCTACAATTATACCTTAAAATGTGAGCAACGCAATATAGGATGAAATTAGAGTCAATTTTAACACATCATTAAAAATCGGTCATCAAATCAAGCAAGACAAATAGAGCATGGTCCCATTTTTCACATAAAAAATCACTTAAATTAAAACAGTGTCAAATAAGACAGATATGTATGCTAGAATGTAGAGGACAAAATAAGGATCAAAACGACACTAAAATCATGTAATTTGGACCTATGATGCTCAAGTTATGCTAAAAACAGTGCAAGGGCATAATTGTAATAAAAATGCAATAAAATAAAGGGATAAATATTGCATTTAGGTCCCTGGAGGGACCTAAATGCAAAAAGCAAAAACCGCTTGGGCCCAGTTGCAATTTCACCATTTACGTGCAGGGCATTTTTGTAATTTTCAAAACTATGGAGGGCCTCCATGTAAATTACCCAGGCGCGCACGTGAGGCAAGCGCCTGGAGGACCAGAATGCAAATACTTGAAACTTCAGGGTCTTCTCTGCAAATTATTCAGGCCTCACGTGCGGTGCACATGAGGGCCCAGGCTCGGAAGGCTGCTCGGGAGGCGGCTCGGGCTCGGGGCTACGTGGCGTGGTCTGGAGGTTTGGCTCTAGGTTCGGTCATCCCGAGCCTGCTGGTCTGGAGAGGAGGCTCGGGATGCCACATGTCTTCATCCTGGCCGTCCGATCGAAACGATCGGATGGTATCTGCTTCATCTTCTTCCGCCTTGGACGACCGGAGGAAGCGGGGCTCCGGTGTGTTGGGTGGAGCTCCACCGCCCGCCATAGGCTCGCCTGAAGGTCGGTGTAGGTTGCTGAGCTCATGGCGAAGCCCGTGGAAGCCAGGCGAAGCTCCGTCGACGTTCGGGATGGCGAGGCGGAGGTGCTCGTGACGTGGCGGAGCTGGAGATCGGCGATGTTGCTAGAGCTCCGATCATTGAGCTTCGATGCACCTGTAGATGTTAGATAGCCGAGGCGTGATGTGTGCGGGTGTTTGTGAGGTGAGTGGACGGCCGTGGGGGCGTCAAGAGCGATGGCCGGAGATAGCTTCACTGACGGAGCCGGCGGAGAGTGGTTGGAGCGGTTGGGGGTTCTGGAGAAGGGAGAGGGGATCGGCGAGGTAGCGCGAGGATGAGCGATGAGGGGCGAAGGTCTGGAGGTGGTCAGATGAAGGTGGCGGTGGCTGAGGGTGGTGTAATTAATCGAAGAAAATCAAGGAAAAACAAAGACGAAAATCCCCTCGCCGGAGCGAGGAGTTGGCGGAAGAATCGGCCTGGGATTGAGCTCAGATGAGCTCAGGGGTCTTCGCACGACGGAGGCGGCCGATCCCCGGTGCTCGGCGGCTCATCATAGGCTGCCTCAACGTGGCCGGAGGCCACGGATCGCACCTGGGGGCGCTGCCATGATCGCTTCGACAACTCCGCCCTCCGCTGTCACCGGAGGGCGGAGGAAGCTAGGGAGAACCTCCGTGAAATGGTGGATGAGGGCTACGGTGGCGGAGGTGGTGGTTAAATAGGCGGAGAGAGCCAGGCGTTACATTGTTGGCGAGGCATTTTCGAGTGGGGATTTAATGGCGATGGGAGTGATGGCAGTGCTTGATGGTGGTTACGCGAGGATGCCGGAGGACAGGGCTGCGAAAGCGAGGGGTTACGAGTAGGAGGAGGCTGCTGGAGCGCGGGCCAAAAATGGAAGGGGAAGGAGGTTAGGTGAGGCGTAACGCCTGGGCGAGGGAGTTACTCGAGGTAGAAGATGACCTCCCGGCCGTTGGATCGAGTGATCCAACGGTTAGGACGCGAGCGTGGGTGGTCGGCGAGGATCAGATCCTGCTATCTGAACGAACGGCTGAGATGTGCACGATGACAAGCGGTCGAGATGAAGAGCGGGGTCCATCCAAGGGCAAGGGGCGAGGGGTTCGCGTGGCTCGTTGTCGACTGTGGGATCAAAGTTGGATCGGAGGGTTGTGGATGAGGTGCGAACGAGCGATCGAGATTAAAGGAAGGGGGGATCTAACGGCGAGGTTTGAATGGGTGACGTGGCACGTTGAGGAACGTTGGATGAGAATGAGATCGAGCGGCTGAGATTTAGGCGCTAAAGGGTGGCTCAGATCTGATCTGGGAATCAGATCCAAAGGCTGGAATTGGAGCGCGCATGGATGGTGAGGATGGAGGCGATCAGGGGGGATCCGACGGCCCAGGAGGGGCGCCGGGTGTCAGCAAGGGAAGCGGGCCATGTGGGCGGCCCAGAGGGCGCCACGTGGCCTAATCAGATTAAATCAAATATAAAACAAAGAAAATTAGAAAAGAAATAGTTAGATGCCGAATTTGGAAAAAGTCAAAACATGAAAGTTGCTCGTCTCGACGAGATCTACAAATTTCATGTTGGTCAAAAAGCCAAAAGAGGTCATCTGTACAAAAGCTAATTTTGGGGGGTATTTTTAAGGGGATAAAAACACCAAGATTGTGGTTTTGAAATTTTTTGTATTTTTTTATCTTTTTAAGGGTCAGTGATTTATAAACAAGTTATCTATCTAATTTTTAGGGGTTTTTGAGTGATAGATACAGAAAAATATGAGAAATTAAATACAATAAATTAATGGTAATTTATACACAATATGGTACATGATAAAAATAGAGTATTAAAGGTGATTTTGTTGGTTATTTTAAGACAGGGGTTCTAATATGTGGCTTTTAGCATGATAAATACGAGATTCATCACAGGGTAGCATCTAATCCCTAACATTCAAGACTTTGGCCACGTACCATTCACTCATGACTAAGACATGATCCCAAGATTATTAACTGGATACAATGAAATTAAGGAGGTCATTTTCAAACATCCAAAATTCAGGATGGACAGATCAACCCAATTTTTGGTGGAATGGGCAACACAACAAATATCACTTCTAGAATTACTCACAACCCAAGCGCCAACTGGACTTCCAATGACTCAACCTCCCACAGTTGTGAATTTTGATGCTTTAACTTAAGTAATACAATAACTTGTTGCAGCACAGCAATAGGCCAAACAAGTGCAACAACATGCCAACACTGAGAATGCTCGACAATTTGTCGAGATCAGGTCTTACATCCCAGCGCTATCACCTCAACCTTTGCCCAACCCCAACACCAACGGGGCTAGTTCGTCTGGATCTTTTCACACCCACTACCTATTAGGGCATTCAGTTCACCTCTTGGGTATCAAAACAAAAATCAAGGATTTTTTATGCCTTAAAAGACCTACAATTCAACCCAAGAGACCACACAACAACCGTCTAAAAATCATGTGAGTTTCAAAACATCAACCTGTTCCAACCAATCCACCAATGTTGTGACCTCTTTGAAATGGGAAAACCACATCTGCTCACACTACACCACAAGTTATTGAGAGACGAATCGTAGAGGAAGAGGACATCGACAATGAAGAGGAACCAATTAAGACCTTCACCCCTCCTTCCTCCCCAACCATAACCATTCCCTTTCATGAAGCTCTTTGCATGAAAAATACCAGATCGACCACCATTAATCATGAGTTGAAAAAATTATTTTCAGATATTGCCATTGAGATTCCACTCCTAAAAGCCCTAGAATAAGTCACAACCTTCTCCTACTTTTTAAAGGAAAAATGCACACCGAAGAGGAAATCAAAGGAAAAGAATGATAATGAAAACATTGAAAAATATATGCTACCTTGAGCAAAATCCAATGCCATTTCCCAATTCCTACCTACCAAGAAGAAAGATCTAGGAGCACCTTTAGTAAAATGCACAATCGGTGAGTTGACTTTTAAGCGCACACTACTGCGTAATGGTATTTCAATTAACCTCCTCCCTGCTGCTATTCAGGAGCAGTTTGACTTAGGAAAACTGAAACCTATCTTGATGATTCTACATATGGTTGACCGTTCTGTGAAGAGACCGAGAGGATTACTCAACGATGTAATAGTTACTGTTCAAGGACACCAATTCCCAATTGATTTTGTTGTGATTGATATGGATCCAAGCAATACATCGAGTGAAACATCCATCATACTTGGACGACCCGCTCTTGACCACTGCTAAGTCACACTTTGATTAAGAGGATGGGAGAGTGGAATTTAAAATCAATGGCAAGATCGTTCCTGTTGATCTTGTCATCCCCACTTCTATAGATTCGAAGACCAAAGATTGTGGTTGGATAAAGAGTTGTGTTGTACTCGACATACAAAATGACTTTGCCCCTATCCATCTCTCCAAAGACCCTCTGGAGGTTAGTTTGAACACTTCCCTCTCCACTCACAAGGACATATCTCATGAGAGTTCCACATACAATCTGAACTCTACACTCGAAGCTCCACCAAACCCTCTTGTTGGTCGGGAAAATTTTGAATTAGATGAAGCCTGGGATACACTAGACATTAAACTGGCATTGACTTTGGCCCTAATCATGTCCATGATAGAGCCACCATTTGAGACCATTTCATTGATGAACGCATCAGAACAAATTGTCCCTTCGAACCCACCAACCCCCATTGTCGAACTGAAACCCTTACCACAAGATCTGAAATACGCTTTCCTTGATGATATACATATTCTACCGGTCCATTAATGATAACCTTGAACATCCTTAGGAAAGCCAACTCATGGAAGTTTTGAAGAGGAATTCTCAAGCTATTAATTGGAAAATAACTGATTTGAAAGGAATAAGCCCAACATTCTGTACACACCACATATACTTAGAAAATGACAGTAAACCCTCTCGAGAAATTTAAAGACAACTGAATCCTAATCTACGGGAGATTTTTGAAGAATGAAATATACAAGTAGTCGAGTGTCAGCATCATTTCCTCTTCAGGTCATCCCCAAAAAAGTTGGTATAACAATTGTAAAAAATGAAAAGGGAGAGGACATCCCTACTCGAGTGACAACATCTTGAAGAGTCTTTGTCGATTATAGAAAACTCAATAAGGCTACATGAAAAGACCATTTTCGACTACCATTCATTGGCCAAATCATTTAGAAACTAGCTGGAAAAGAATTCTTTTGTTTTTTGGATGGATATTCTGGCTACAACTAAGTTGCCATAGCATCAGAGGATCAAGATAAAACCACCTTCACTTGTCCTTTTGGGACTTATGCATTTCGATGCATGCCTTTCAGATTGTATAATGCTCCAATCACTTTTCATATGTGTATGATGGGTATTTTTGCTGATATGATCGGTGACTTTATGAAGGTTTTTGTGGATGATTTTTAAATTTTTGGAGACTCCTTCGAGGAAACACTTTGATTTTTAGATAGAGTTTTACAAAAATGCACTGAAGTGAACTTCATATTATCTTGGGGAAAATCACATTTCATGGTGAAACAAGGATGTGCTAGGGCACATTGTATCAAAAAAAGGGATGGAAATGGATCCCTCAAAAATCAATACCATCACCCACATGTGCCCGCCTGTAAATATAAAAGGAGTTCAGTCCTTTTTAGGTCACATCAATTTCTACCGACGCTTCATCAAGGATTTTTCAAAACATGTCTGACTACTCACTAAATTACTTGAGAAGGAGCAAGATTTTACATTCACCGAGGAATCATTCAATTCCTTCACTCTTCTGCGAAAAATCATCACTAAGGCACCCATATTACAGCCCCCTGATTGGACCCTTGAATTTGAAATCATGTGTGATGCCTCTGATTATGCTGTGGAGTAGTCTTGGGACAAAGGAAGGATGGGAAGTCTTATGCCATCTATTATGCTAGTAAGACCCTTGATGATGCCCAAAGAAACTATATGTGACTGAGAAAGAATTGTTGGATGCGGTGTTCTCACTAGAAAAAATTCGATCTTACATCTTAGGATCATACATCATAATTTTCACAAACCACTCTACTATAAAGTACCTCTTCACAAAGAAAGATGTCATGCCTGGACTCATTAGGTGGGTATTATTGATCCAAGAATTCGACTTGGAAATTCAAGACAAAGCTGGAGCAAAGAATGTTTACCGGTCATCTATCAAGAATTCTTCCGTCTTCCTTAACAATCAACAACACGATTCCTATTTCCGATACTTTATCAGATGAAAGTATAGTGTCCATCTCTCAACTTCCTTGGTACGAGGACATCGTCAATTACCTCGTAACTTCCACATTACCTGATGACTGGCCGAGACATAAGAAAGACAAACCCAGATCCCAAGCCCAACACTATCACTCAGATGACCCTCTACTTTTCAAAGAGGGCACTGACTTGATATGGAGACGTTGTGTCCCTGAATTTGAAGAATCTAGTTTCCTAACTCACTGCCACACCTCTGGGTATGGATGACACCACTCAGGGAAGCATACAGCAGCAAAAGTGTTGCAATGCGGTTTTTATTGGCCTTCGCTATTTAAGGATGCCCATCATTTTTCTCAAGCATGCTCTGCCTGTTAAACCAATGGCACAATGAGTCATCGTGACATGATGCCCCTCCAACCAATTCACATAGTCGATATTTTTGACACTTGGGCATATATTTCATGGGATCTTTCACCACATCACACTGCTACCAACACATTATACTTGTTGTTGACTACATCTCCAGTTGGGTTTGAAGCCATTCCCACTCGCGTTGTTGATAGTGCCACTTTTGTCAAGTTCCTGACCAACCTCTTTTATCGATTTCGATTATCCAAGGGTATCATTAGTGATGGAGGAACCCACTTTATGAATGCATCGGTGAAAAAGTTACTTAAGAATAATGGAGTTGAACACCGTGTCTTGACCACCTACCACCTGCAAACCAACGGAATGGTCGAGCTATGAAACCGAGAGATTAAAACCATACTCCAGAAAATTGCCTGATCTGGTCGCAAAGACTGCTCCCAACACTTGCAATTTGCTCTCTAGGCCTACCGTACACCCTTTCACGCACCCTTAGGAATGAGCACGTACCGACTTGTCTTTGGAAAATCATGTTGAGATCCACCATAATTTACTCTGGGCGATAACGAAATATCATTTGGATTATGATGAGGCTGGAAAAAGAAGATTACTGGATTTGGATGAATTGGAAGAACTATGATCACAAGTCTATGCTAACAATTTGATCTACGAAGAGAAAATCAAGATATGGCATGACGCCAACATTTCAAGGAAAACATTCCAGGAGAAGCAAAAAGTGTGGCTATTTGATGCAAAATTGAAATTATTTCCAGGAAAGAAGAGATCAAAATGGAAAGGAACATACATTATAACCCATGTTTTTGACAATGGTTCAATAGAAATATGTGACCTAAACACAAAAATCACTTTTGGAGTCAATGGTCAAAGATTAAAATCCGTTGTTGAAACCTATGGTCACATGCATGTTGTGGAAACATATATTCTATAGGAACAGTAAGTAGCATACATCGTCGAGCTGAGGCACTAAACCATGCATTCTTGTGAGTTTTACTCACATGTATCTTTTCTTCTTATTTCTCACATGTTTATTTTTACTGCATTACATTAGATAAGTATGGGGGTACAACTCCATACTTCAAAAAAACAAACAAATAAAAATGAAAACACATACTTTTTCACATCACTGACCCAATATGTTGCTCCTCTTATTCATTGTCTTCTGAAAATTGCTTTTCAAAAATATTTTCATACCCAAAAAATCCAAATAAAAAAAGTGCTAAGCCTTCTCCCACTATAAGTAGGGTCGGCTACATGGATTCTTGCTCAAATCCATGTTGAAAGATTTGACTATTTTTTACGCTGGTCGTCGACTACCTAACGCAACCCATGCAAGAGTAAGATTTGAACCCTGGTCTTTTGCAAAATAAAATTTTGCAAAATTTTCCTCAAAATATTCGTCCAAAAACATTAGTAAAAATCTTTAAAAAAACACCAAAAATTTTCCCTTCCTTCCCATTTTATCCTATTTTTGAGAAACCAACTCTTCATTGCATAGATCATAGACTGAAGCTGAGTTGACCCTATCTTACTTAATTCCATCAGAATTACACTAGGCATGAGTTTTAAGCCTTCTTCAGGTTCATATGGACTTTATTCTCTCAGTTCCACTAATTCTACTGATGAATGAACTTATGTACCTAACTATATCACCTAAGCAACTAGTAGCACTCTTAAACTCTTCATTGGATATTAAACAACTACAAATTCCACTTAGCTTGATTGAGTTTATTTTAGGAGATATAGTTACAATCTAGTTGAGGAGAGGAGTTGTCCTCTCCGTTGTGCCAATTCATGAACCTTTTATATGGTTAACAAAGTAACTTGACTCAGGAGTAACATAATCTCTCTAGTCTAGGTATGTCAACAAATAAGCCAATATCGTGTCTCAGAAGTCATTATTAAACCGATACTACCTTGATGCCAACCCAAAGCAAAAATACTACAGAAGGCATATCACAATACAAAACAATGCCAAATGCTACCAATTATGCAAAAATGTGCAAAGCAAAGCAATGAAAGAAGATCTACCAAATAACCCTATTCCACAAAAAGACAAGGCAACAGTCCAATGATGCTACATACTCTCTTAAAAAGAGGCCAAAGAGGCCCAGGGTTATGCTCTGCAAAAGGAAAAGAATGAGAGCAACGGACCAAAGCGGTCTACGGAAAATCCTGAAAATTAAGTCACATTCTCCATTTGAATTGCTCCATATTTTTATGCTAACATACTTAAGTGAAAAGAGATTATGCCTGAATTCAAGTGAGGATCGATATTATAGACATAGGGAATCATTCGGTACCTTGATAGAATGTGATGTTGTCTCGTTCTCTCGACTCATGAAAGCTAAAACATCACTAACACTTTTTATATCCACTTAAGGTCAAAGAGAATACTTGTTGATTAGGGAGGGTCTGACTTGATCGACTTTCTGAAACCACTCGATTTTGTCGGAACTGAAAAGTTGCTGAAACTGCAAACTCGAGTCAAGTCGATAATTCGAATAAATATTTAATCCATGGGTCGACTCTACGGGAGTTTATGTATTTGTGTGGTTTGCATCTAAAAAATCAAGACTTTGTGAGCATGTCTGCTGCAAACCCTTACCCATTCATCTTGAATATTTTCCTTTCCCTTCATTATGATTTATCTTATTCTTTCTCGGGACTAGCAAGATTTAAGTATGGGGTGTGATGGTTACATTATATATTGATATAATATGCTCAAATTGTGTGAAGAACAACCTTGATCAATATATACTCAAATTTCACATAACTTATATTTTATTTATTTCCATACTCACAGTAGAGAAAACCAGCATATAATTATATGGTGAGAATACATTCAATACTAAGATTGATAATACAAGTTAATCACATCACAAATTGACATTCCAAGATAATATATCCAGATAAAATGTTTCAACGATCTCTATTTATATAAATATATAGCTTATGAATTATATGGTGAGAATACATTCAATACTAAGATTGATAATTATCCTTGTTCATCATCAAGATATAACTTAAATAATTATCTTTATAATCTAACAACTCATATTTATATTTATTACAGCAAGGGAGAAAATAAAACTTCATGGATTTATATTCATAGCATTAAATTTAATCAATAGCCAACACATTATTCCCTTAATATTTTATTAGAAGAAAAAAAGGGAGGGTGGATTGTGTAAAACTCCCAAACTATTTCCCATGCATGGAGACTCAACTCTCCCATGCAGTAGCCACCCATGCATGTCCCCTTTATTTTTCTCTCTTTCCCATTCCCATGCAACTTCCCCATGCATGAATTTACTCCTCTCCAAATTAACTCCATTTATTGTTTCTTTTTTGTGCCACCAAATGCCTCTATAAAGAGATGTATGATCCTCTCCAAAAAAAAGGCAAGGCTCCTCCTTAGGATCTTCTTCCCTGGGAACATCTTCCACCACCATATCCATCTCCTCTCCTCGTTGCGGGCACTTCATCGCCTCGTATCCTTCTCCTTCACGACTAGGTCGTGCATTCCTCTACATGCCAAGTAGCGTTCTTGGTCGACCAAGGCCACGGCAAGTTGTCCCTCCTCGTCGCTGACCTCTGTGCAAGTTGCAGTCCTACCCCTCTTCGCGTACCTCCTCCGTGCATCTGATCTTCCTCCACAGGCAACCAACAACTACAATGCTCCACCTCCTCACATGTCCAGCAAGGTCATGCACGGCCTTCCTCCTCTCCCAGCGCACGCCAAGCTCACTTGCACGACCTTCCTCCTCGCCCAGCACATGTACAGCCTGCTCCAACCCGTGTCCTCCTCACGTGTATTCTAGCCAGTGTCCTCCTCGTACATACTTCAGCCCACGTGTGCGCCTTCTTTCTCACGCGCACATATGTGGTCATCACCCCTGCATACTCCTCCACCGCACCTCCTCTCGCACGTCCTCGCACGACTATTAGCACGTGCCACCATCTCCATTGTTGTCGCCTCGATTCTGGATTTCTAAAGAGAAGCATTTCATTTTCTTCTCATTTGTCTCTTGCATTCTATTACATTAGCCAATTTTGTTTAAGTTGAATTTGTAGAACAACTTTTATTTTGTAGGCTATTCTCATCTCTAGTTTTTCTTTAAATACATGCATTGAAAATTTTACATTCCATTATTCCATCTTGAAATATTGCAAGTGCTGCCTTATTTCTTATATATTAATTTACAATTCAGTCCCCACTTTCTTAATTAGTTGCACTCATGCCCTTATTTGTTTACTTTAAATTCTAGGGAGTATTTTCACCATAGATTGCATTTTTTATTTGAGATTTCGATATTTTTCTCTCATCATCAAATATTAAGATCCGAATTAAGTTTGAAGTTGGTCCATGTGGATTTGATCCTCTACTTACCGCTTTTCATTCATTTTATTTTAAAATTTGATCATGCTCGTAGTTGTACTATTTATTTGAAGTGACCGATTTTTGTTCGTACACAATGATAGTGATAAAAACATCATTGTAAATCGAGCAAAATCATCATTTCATCTTGGCGTTGTTGTCGTGACTAGGCAACATTTGTAATTTTTTCTTCATTTTTACCTTATTTTTGATGCATTTTCTATATTTGAGGTACTTGGACTCAGAAAAGGAAAAAAACAAAGATTTATGCATTTTAATTATTTTTATTTTAGCGAACTTGTATTTTTTCTAAGTAGAAAAATTTTGTAAGTTAAGTTCTCCCTCCTTCTCGAGTCGCTCACCATCAGCGGGACAAAACATTACGGATACCCAAAAGGACAAAGAACCCATTCACGAATCCTAGGAGCGCTTTAAGGAATAACAACGGAAATGCACCCATAATTCAATCCCCAAATGGAAATCAGTTCAAGTATTTTATGGGGCATAAACACATCATTCAAGAGAGTTATCGACGGCTCGTGTGACGGGAACTACATTAGCTGTGATGAACACTTTATGTGGACCTTATTTGAGAACATGGCGGAAAATTCAGTGAACAACTCCTCCATTGAACAATATAGCAGGCACTTGAGACCGGTCAATGTAGTCGATGGGAGAGATCCACCAGTGATTCATCCAAGCAAAATCATGATAAATGGGAAACCCACTCCAAACAGATTGATCTCATGACCTAAGCACTCAGTAACTTGGCTCTAAATAAAGTGCCGAACAACATCTATAGGGTTACGTCTAACCTTAACATTTAGGACTTTGGCCATGTACCATTCACCCATGACAAGGGAATGACTCACGAGAATGTTAACTCGATACAAAGAAATCAAGGAGGGTCATTTTCGAACACTCAAAATTCAGGATGGAGGGAGCAAACCCAATTTTTAGTGGAATGGGCAACAAAACAAATATCACTTCCAGAATCACTCACAGCCCCAATCGCCAACTGGACCTCCAATGACTCAATCTCACATATATGTGAATTTCGATGCTTTAACTCAAGCAACAACAACTTGCTGCAGCACAACCAAGCACAATAATAGGACAACTCTGAGAATTCTCAGTAGTTTGTCTAGATCAGGTCTTACATCCAAATGCTATCAGCTAAACCTCTGCCCAACCCCAACACCAACAAAGCTAGTTCGTCAAGATCTTTTCACACCCCACCACCTATCGGGGACTTCACTTCATCGCCTAGGTTTTAAAACCAAAATCAAGGATTTTCTATACCTCATAAGACTAATAATTCAACCCAAGAGACCATAGAACAATCGTCGAAGAATCACGTGAGTTTCAAAACATTAACCCATTCCAACAATTTGCCAATGTTGTGATTCTTCGAAATGGGAAAACAACATCTGCTCACACCAGATCACAGGCTACTGACAATCGAATCGAAGAGGAAGAGGACATCGACAATGAAGAGGAATCAATTGAGACATTCGCCCCTCCTTCCTCCCCAACCATAATCATTCACTTTCCTGAAGCTCTTTGCAGGAAAAACACCATATCATCAATCATTTATCCTGAGGTGGAAAAATTATTTTTAGACATTGTCATTGAGATTCCACTCCTAAAAGCCCTAGAACAAGTCCCAGTCTTCGCCTGCTTTTTAAAGGAAAATGCACACTGAAGAGGAAATCAAAGGGAAAGAATAAGAAGAATCATGACAACATTGAAAATTGTGTGCTATCTTGAGCACCATCCAATGCCATTTCCCAATTCCTACCTACCAAGAAGAAAGATCCAGGAGCACCTCTAGTAAAATGCACAATCGGTGAGTTGACTTTTGAGCGCACACTGCTGGAAAATGACGCCTCAATTAATCTCCTCCCTATTGCTATTCTGGAGCAGGTTGACTTAGGGAAACTGAAACCCATCTCGATGATTATACAGATGGCTGATAGTTCTATGAAGATACCGAGAGGACTACTTGAGGATGTAATAGCTATTGTTCAAGGACACCAATTCTCGGTTGATTTTTTTGTGATGGATATAAATCCAGCCAATACATTGAGTGTAACACCCATCATACTTGGACGACCGTTCTTGGCTATTGTTAAGGCACACTTTAATTATGAGGATGAGAGAATGGAATTTAAAATCAATGGCAATATCGTTCATGTTGATCTTGTCATCCCCACTTTTGTTGATTTTGAGATCGAAGACTGTGGTTGGATAGAGAGTTGTGTTGCATACAATCTGAACTCTGCACTCGAAGCTCCACCAATCCCGCTCACTGGTCGAGAAATTTTTGAATTGGATGAAGCCTAGGATACAGTGGATATTGAACTTCCATTGACTTCAACTCTGATCATGCCCATGATGGAGCCATTATTTGAGACCATTTCTTTGATGAACGCATCAAACGAAACTATCCCTCTGAACCCAACAACCTCCATTATCGAACTGAAACACTTATCACCAGATTTAAAATATGCTTTCCTTAATTATGCACACAATCTACCGCTCATTAATAATGCTAACCTAGAACACACTCAGGAAAGCCAACTCATGGAAATTTTGAAGAGGAATTCTCAAGCTATTGGCTGGAAAATAACTGATTTGAAAGGAATAAGCCTGACATTCTGCACACGCCACATATACTTGGAAAATGATAGTAAACCCTCTCGAGAAATGCAAAGAAGACTGAATCCTAATCTACGAGAGGTTGTGAAGAATGAAATATACAAGTGGTCGAGGGCCGACATCATTTATCCGATAGTTGATAGTCCTTGGATCAGTCCTTTTTAGTTCCTCCCCAAAAAAGGTGGTTTAACAATTGCAAAAAATGAAAAGGGAGAGGATATCCCTACTCAAGTGGCAACATCTTGGAGAGTTTGTGTCGATTATGGAAAACTCAATAAGCCTACACGAAAAGACCACTTTCCACTACCATTCATTGACCAAATCATTGAGAAATTAACCAGGAAAGAATTCTTTCGTTTTTTGGAAGGATATTCTGGCTACATCCTTAACCCTTCCTCCTCTTACTAATACTGTAAAATGTTCTTGTGAATTATGGTCAATACCAGGTATATAAGTAGTGATTTCAAATCCAGAGGTTAATCGTACTCTGGAAACTTTACATAAGGTAGAGTTTGGTTTTTTGGGGGTGACAGTGGAAAAGATGATAGATAAGTCACCCTTATTGTCACTCTACAGAACCGTACATGAGATTTTCACCTCATAAGGCTCCTCGTTCAATTATTTCCAATAATTGGATCCTTTTCCTCCTTCGAGAGTCCCCTCCCTTCTTCCATCCAAGTTGCCATAGCACCGGAGGATCAAGATAAAATCACTTCCACCTGTCCTTTTGGGACTTATGCATTTCGATGCATGCCTTTCGAATTGTGTAATGCCCCAACTACTTTTCAGAGGTGTATGATGTGTATATTTCTTGATATGATCGGTGACTTTATGGAGGTATTTATGGATGATTTTCCAATTTTTTGAGACTCTTTGAGTAAACACTTGTATTTTTGGATAGTCTTACTAAAATGCATTGAAGTGAACTTCTTATTATCTTGAGAAAAATCATATTTCATACTGAAACAAGGAATTGTGCTAGGGCACATTGTGTCAAAGAAAGGAATGGAAGTGGATCCCTCAAAAATTGAGACCATCACCCACCTGTGCATGCCCATTAATATAAAAGGAGTTCGGTCCTTTTTAGGTCACTGTTGGAAAGGGATCTTCAAGGTTTTTTTTCATTTTTTATGAATAAATGTGCAACTGTCGTTGCAACCCAAACAATCCCTCAACAAAAATATTTATTTTATTCTTAAGTGAAATAAATTACAAAAAATGTGTAGTAAGAGAATTTTGCTATTTAATTTACATGTATAGCAATAGGGCCGAATTAGGGAGGCTACAAAACTCGAGGGTTTTTCTAATAATCGAAAAAAAAACAATTAAAAGCAAAGGGAATCCAAATGAAAACTATATTTGTTTTTATCAGAATTTTTATAGTTTTTTATATTTCTATATTATTTAATTTCCAATTTTTAATTTTTATTGGTTCTTAGTTTTGCAAATTTTTTATTTTCAAATAAATAATTTTTATAGCAAATTTATACATGAAATAAATGCATTTTTTTAGATTTTTTTTCAAATATACTAAAAATGATCAAAAAAGTCAAATAAAAATATTTTTGTGTTTTGATGATTTTTTACTGTTATTGTATTTTTTAGAGATTTTTAGATTTTTTAGGATTTTCAATATGAATAAAAATAGGGAATAAAGCAAGCAGTGAGTAGATAGGACTATTTGCAATTTTAAAATATAAAACAAACTGAAAAGTTCATGGATTTTTTTTCTAAAAACTATAACGAATATCTACAAATAGGAAGTGGGATCACTATTTTTTGGATTTTTCTACAATTTTCTGTGATTTTTATAGATTTTAGTATTTTGCAAATTTTTTGGATTTTAAAAATGTTTAATGTATGAAATTTGCATAGAAAATAAAATACATAAAAGAAAACTATTCTATTTTTTTGGATTTTTTGATGCAATATTAGAATTTTTAAGATTTGTTAATTACAAAAAGTGAAAAATGCAACGTTTTAATTTTTTAATAATAGAAAAATTAAAATAAAATACAATAAAAAATACAATATAAAAAGACATGTGACAGGAACTTAATCTTAATTTTGGAGAATTTATTGACTAATAAAAACATTTATAATAATGATAAAAAGACATGCCAACAGAGTCTGAGAAAGATGCAAATTACCACTGAAAGGGCATGCATCACGTGATCTGGCTCTAGATGGGTTCTCTTTGCAATTATTAGAAATAAGGAGGGTTGGAATCCAATTTACCTAATAATAGGGTTTCCAATTGTTTCTTGTTCCTCCTTCGTCAAGTCAAGGGCGAAGGGGGCGTCGCCCCTTTCCTTCTCCTTCAAGCAAGGCGGCAGGCCTCGGTGGTTCGTAGTGGATAAAGAGCAGTTGGCGGAGGATGTCTGTAGTGGAGGTGGTCTGCGAGGGTGATGCGTCAAGCAGGGGTGTCGACAGTCTTCGGTGGGGGTCTGCTCACGGAGGACGAGGAGCTTGGTAAGGAGGACTGAAGTGTCGACGGTCGTCATGCAGCCTCGGCGATGGAGCTCTCGACGGAAGACGCTACGCATGGTGGAGCTCCTCGTGTGGGTTGGCGACGGTCTTCGGTGGTGGAACAGGAGGCGTGTGGTGGAGGTTCGCTCCAGACAGGGCGGTGGTGATCTGCGTCGAACTCCAGGCGTAGGAACTCCGTGGTGATGGCAAATCAGGATCTTCTTCGCGTGGGGGCGCGGACGGCAGGGGGAGTCGTGATCTTGGTCAGTGGAGACACGTGGATGGGTTGCGGTGGATCAGGCGATGCTCGTGGGCGACGGCGTCTTCGGGAGTGCAACCGCCCCACAGCAGAGAAATTATTTTTTTTTTATTTTTTTGAAAACAATATCTACAATCAATCTTTTTTTTTCTTTTCTTTTTTTAACAAACAAAAACTGCAAATTTTTTGTATTATTTTTCTAAATTCTTGTAAACCTGCAACAAAAAAAAGGATAAATCGACTCGAGCATGACGGCTTGGTCAAAAAAATAAAATAAAAATAAGAATGTGAATGGTTTTGGATCAGGCAAAATGGGAATCAGAACCGTGTCTCCCACCACCGTGCGTGATCGGAGTTGAAAAATATCATGTGAGATAGAATAGGAACGTGGGTAGATTGAGATATGGTTGTGAAATCGGGGACGGATCAAATTGTGATAATGAATTAGGAATGAGAATCAAAGATCTAGAATTAAAAATTACAATGAAATCGAAACTAAAAATTACACTACGATTAACCTAGATGAAAAATGAGAAATAAAATGGATCTCATCATGGGAGAGGATAATGTCGTGATGGACTCGACGAGGACCGACTCACTGTCACCGGACGGCTCGGAAGCTGTGCATCTTTCTATGATAAAAAGGCTCTTGGAGATTAGGCTCAGCTCACCAAAGGTTGAGCAAATGTGAATAAGGGAAGAGGAGCCAAATAAATAAGAATAAAACATTTGAATTTCAAAATTTAAATTGAGAGAAAAAAAGGGATGTTAATCATAGAATTAATAAAATAAATAAATAAATTTTGTTATTAAATTAATTGCAATAATAATAATAATCAACAACTTAATGAGCCACCTTAATGGTTGGTTAATTAAGGAATTTATTAAATTATTACATATGGTATATTATTTAAATAATTAACTAAATAAATAAATAATTTTTGTCACTTATTAATTTAAATAATAAATGCTAATTATTCATTTTTTGTGGTGGTTATTTAAGAAAATTAATTATATACATATAGTATATACATATGTACATTATACACATAGTTAAATAAGGGAATTATATTAATAAATTATTTTTATTTTTTAAAATAATTATTAAAAAATATTTACAAATATTTACAAATATTATATATAAAAAATAAGTATAGATAAATATATACAATAAATAAATGGTAAAATATCAAAAACCACCTCAGAAAATTATCTTTGAAACCGTAACCCCCAAAAAATATGAAACAATTGCCATTTTAAAGGTAATTTAATTTAGAATATGATGGAATTGAGTATGATTCAATTTGAATTCATATGGAGCCAGAATTGGTCTTTTAATTATCGCTTTACGGCTTTCTCCGAGTGTGGCCAGAATTGGCCTTTCAATTATCGCTTTACGGCTTTCTCCGAGTGTGGTTACTTTTATTTTATACAAGATTTTATTTTACAAGTATTTTTATTATTTAGGAAATATTTTTCTTTATAACTTTTGTTTAGAAAATTATTCAATTTGAGATCAATTTATGGATAAATAAAATAGTGTAAGTTTTATACAAATATACACAGAATAAAAGAATGAAAAGTATTTACAAAATACATTTTTTTATTTTCTGATTAAAGACCATATCTCCCCCTACTTTATTCATGGTCGATCAAATCAAGTCTTGACCTTCTCTCGGGGTTAGGGTCAACCTGAATCTATTACATATATACAATCTTTTATTTCTTTATTTTTCCTTTATTTCTTTATTTATTTATTTTAGGTTAAAATAGTAATAGATGTATAATATTTACACACAGATGCAGGTTAGTAAGAATATGGATTTATCAATATATACTGGTGTTTTATAAGGGATTTTAAGCTAAAATAAATGATCAAATATGATGAAATGTAGATTTATTAGCCACGTCGGTTTCTACCAACACTTCATCAAGGATTTTTCAAAACTTGTCTGACCACTCACCAAACTACTTGAGAAGGATCAAGATTTTAAATTCACCGAGGAAGCATTCCAGTCCTTTATTCTTATGCAAAAAATCATCACTGAGGCACCCATATTACAGCCCCCTGATTGGACCCTTGAATTTGAAATCATGTATGATGCCTCTGATTATGTTGTGGGGGCAGTCTTGGGACAAAGAAAGGATGGTAAGATGATGAATCTCATATTCATCACTCTAAAAGTTATTAATTAATCTCGAATCCCCAAAATTCATCTGCATTTTATCCATTATTTTGCAAAATTAGCATTCATGCATGTATAAATAATAATTGCATTTTATCACTTATTATTGCATAAAATAAGGAGCCAAAAATCTCAGTCCAATTGACCTGTGAAATAGCTTGACTTCTCTGATTTTTAACTAATACATGCTAGCTCCAAATGACCTAAAACCATCTCCATTATGTACATAACTAACAAGAATAAATAAAAAAATATAAAAAATTAATAAATGAAATAAGTGGACCAAAAACCCAAACCCTAATTACAGGATTCTCGGACTAATACCTCGATATATTTGTCATACAGTGTATGATTTGATCCTACTCACTTTTGAACTAGCACACATTCAATTACCTTCAAAACAAGACCAAGTTCAAGTAAATCGGAGCTCATATGTAAAAGTTGGTTTTTGGGCCTCTTTTGTACATTTTGTATTTTACCTAATTTTGACCTATTATTTTATGTACATAAATAAGTCATTTTATTTTATTTCCTTTTCGTTTGTTTTTTTTGATAAAAGGTTTATTAAAATGCACAAAAATCCACTTTCAAAATAACCTTAAAATCAGAGAAATTAACAGAGTCTGAGTCTTCACTAACTGTATGTACAAAAGTTGGGATTTTCGTATTTTATTTTATTTCTTTTTTTCTTAATTAATAAAAATACAAAAAATAGATTAATGTGTAAATATGTTTCTTTGATTTTATCATTTTTTGGATTTTTATTTGGTTTAAAAATAACAAAAAATTGTTAAACCCAAAAACCAAGGTATTATATGTGCATGGAGTACCTTAAAAATATCACTTTATGCAAATGATCAATTTTGGTTATGATCTCTTCATAAAAGTTGTAGATCTAATCGAGACGAGCAACTTGAAGAAAAATTTTTGATCTGAGGTAGTTTGTTATTTCTTTTATTTTTTCTTCTTCTTTTATTTTGGTTTTTTCTGGAGATAACACATGGCTGCTCCTGGAGCCGCCACGTGTCACTCATTTTTTTTATTTTTCCTTTATTTTATAAAAAAATAAAAAATAATTGATTAAATTTTAAAAAAATAAAAAAATAAGGGGTTGCCACGTGGATGCATCAGGGGCGTTCGATCTCGACCGATCAGACGGCCCCCTATACGCCCCCTTCCTCTGAATCTCCCCCTACTTTCTCAATCGACACCACCGCCAATCACCTCCCACCTTCCATATCCAGCAACCACACTCCTATCGTCGCTCGTGGATCACACCCTCGTCACTCTGCTACCTTCCATCTTTATGTCGCCATCCCCCGACCTTCCTTCCTTGGCTCCAAATATCGTCATCGATTTCAATCTCCGATCAATCACATGCAAATCCAATCAGATCAAATCCCCAGTTAATCAACCTTCCATTTCCGACGGGTCTCCCCTCTCCTATACAAATCTCCACCCGCCATGACAACTCTCGTCACCGTCTACACGACAACCAAGCATAGGGTTCGGTTGTGACAGCCCGGATCCCTGCCCTTCACTCTGGTGAGGTCCGTGGTTTTGACCTTGTTGCAGAAGGCCTCCCCAGGTTCTGCTTCGCTACGGTCATCGCACCATCGAGCCAACATTTCATCTCTTAGCATTCACCTTCATGCCTCCAATTCCACCTCTCCTCAGTGTAAAGCCATCGCTCCGCTTGATATCCATACCCCTGCTACTCGAATCGCCACCCTCCACCGATCGTGAACTCTCCGATAACTCTGGACCACCAGCGCCTTCAGTCCTTCATCGGTAATATCAAGAGCTCCTCTGCGGCCGTTCAATACCACTCGACGATAGCCAGAGCACCCTTCTTCTGGGAACCTCAGGAGACTTTCTCCACCGTCATCAAGAGGCCCTTCCACTTCATTGACTCCCAGGTGCACCTCAGGCCAGAGTCCCGCCTCGCTTGCTCGTGCTCCGACGCCAGGCGCCCTGATCGACGACACGCGCTCCGTCATCAATCATCGTAGCTTCCCCACAGCTACCCAGCACTGCTAATGCCATCACTCCTCAAGGTTCCTCTGATCCCCCCCCCCACAAACAGCTCCAGGCCAAGGTAGAAGCCTTCGCCAACACCAGCTATCCATGCAACTCCGTAGAGCTTGAACTCCAAAGACAACCAAGGTCCCCTCGCGTGCTCAGCATGCGTGAGGGGAGGGCAAATTACAGAAAAGCATCCCAGAGATTTCGGATTCATGCCCATGTCCAAACGCCCAAGGGTCATGTGTGCGTACGTGTCTACTTGGGAAATTAGCAGAAGCCCACTTTGAAGCCCGACTATTTACCGAACAGACCCCACCTCTCCAAGGGTCACGTGCTTGGCACATGACCGCTAGGGTTTTTTGCAGAAAACTCCTTTGGAGTTTAGGTAATTACTATTCATAACCTTCAGTGCTTTTTTACTTATTTTATATTTTTAAATATTGCAAACAGAACCTTGTGTTCCTGTGTTAGTTTAAGTATCTCTTTTGCACCATTTTATTATTCTAAAAATAGCATTTTGTTCTACAACTAATTCTCTACAGTTTGACATATGTGTGATATTTTTGGGGTCTGTGTTAATTAATTATTAATTTTCTTGTGAAAAATTACATATTTTACCCAGACTCTACTTAGAAATTCATAGATAATTAAACACTACTCTAAAAATTGTCAAAAATTCATGGATTATAGAATTAATTTATTGTTACATTGTGCCCAAAAAATTGCAATTTCATGCATATTTTGCATTATAAAAATCATTTTGTAGATTTTGATCTTTAATTTTTAATAGGTATTAAATCTCATATTTTCAAGGTTTAGGATTTTTCTAAGATCAATTACCTAGGGATAGATCTTAGTTAATTTTATTCTTTGAAAAGAAATAGATTTAATATTTATTATAATTAATTATTGTAATTCACTCTGTGTGCATTCATAAATTCATTATTTATTTATTTTATATCCAAAAATTCCAAAAACAAATCCAGTATTTTGATTTCATATTATTCACATATCCTAGTTTCATAATTTTTGGACATCGTTTGATTGAAATTGCATTTTAATCCCTAAAATTGGCCATCTTCCATCCGCATTGCAAAATTACATTAAAAAATTCAAAAAAATATCACCTCGAAAACCGTGCATGAACTTTGGTAGACATAGTTCTAGGTTGTTCATTTGCCTCCTTGAGTTCGACCTTGTGACTTGCCCAAGTAAAATAAAAATCAAACCACGCTGATTAAAAATTGAATAAATTATTGTGGTTCATTCTTAATCGACTCCGACTTCCCGCCTACAACGAAATGACAAATTTAAATGATAATTCATGCAAATTAAAGTAGGGTTTTCACATCTCGTCAGATGGTGCCATTGCTGGGGAGGAAAATGGCTTAGATTTTTGTCTAAAAAATTTAGTGCTTTGTTTTTCCCCACATTCGGGTAGTCTGACTCCCAAAAGGGCCACCGTAAATTTTCCATTTTCCTACATTTATGTTAATTTTAATTTAAGCATTTATTTTCTTTTTTCTTCATTAATTTTTGTGTCACTTTCTTACACTCTCTATCTTATTTTTTATGCGAGGTACCCAATGCTCGTGAAGAGGTTCTCTCGAAATCGAAGCATCTTCACTGACTTCCAAAAAGCCGCATTAAAATTAAGATCGAGTCGAGTCGTGAGAGAGCGTAGAGTCTAGGATTTATTTTTCTGGAATTTTAAGTTTTGTAGTTAATCACTCATGTATAGTGGTGTCCGTTTGGACTCTCACGTGTGTAACAAGACCTTGAACTTTCTATGTAGTGTGTCGTGGCCAGTTTCACTCTCCGGTGAGGGCAGGGCCCGAGTTGAGTGGCTAGTAGGTGAGACCTGTACATACAGATATTAGAGCTTCTATGAACTTTTGATTGTGCTTGTAGAAGCTAGGAACACACTTCATATTAATTGAGACGCACATTAGATCATTCAACTTAGTTAAAATTTTAACTCAATTCATCACGGATAATTGAACAGTCTGCTAGGTGCAGTTTTTGTCGGCTTGCATCCATCTAGAATAATTTTCAATTCTTGTATTGCATCCCACATGGAGATTGCGAGGAATCACTATAAGTCTTCAATCTGAGGATACATCATTGTCTCACGTACATCGGCTTTTCCCAAATTTCTCCCTCTTATTTTGTCACGTAAATTTTAAAGGAAATTGGGATTGTACGGTAGACGTGTATTTTTGCTCACATTAAATTTTCAGTGATCATCTAATTAAAATTGGAACTGCTAAACAAGGTTGACTTTAATTAACCCATAAAATCAAGAATTTTTGCGGGGGAGCAACCCCGACTTTTGATTCATTTATTTGTCTGAGTGCACGAGAGACGACACTTAAGGTTAGTGCCCAGCTCTGGAATCTTCGTTCAGACTACTGATTCTATAGAAATGATTAGCTACTTCTCGATGAGGATATAACGGGTAGCCAGTAAACGGTCCGGATATACTTAGCAGAGTGAGTGGTTTAAAGGACACTGTGTAAGGCTCCGTCCTTTAAGTAACGGGTAGCCATTTTTACTGTCTGTACTTACACCCATACTAGCTGAAAGTAGGTGCAACTAGTCGTAAGAATTCGGGACAGTCTTTAAGAAAGTCGCAGGTACCTAACAGCTCGCTAATTATTTTCGAAGATTTATTTTATCACCAACTAAAATTGAAAAGATAAATTGTCGAACTCTTGCATCTTCATTGTGTGAGTTGGGGAAATTAGGATTTGAGTTGTGTTTGCATTGGTGTATGTGAACTGATCTCAAATATCAAAATCCACACACTTGTGCCATCACTCACTTTGATTTAAAATTTCGAGTTTCTATTGTTGAGTATCCCATACGCTTGAACATTTTCAACCAAGATCTATCATGACAACTCATCCACCTTCTTCAAAGATGACGAGACATTTGTCTAAGTACCCATCAGATCTATACTATGAAAATGAATTCGTCTCGGTAAACCAAAATTATCGAAAACCTCTTCTGACAGACGTCATCCAACTTTAACAGTAGACTCTCACCCACAAATAGATCCAACCCTCTCTACAAGTCGTGTCTACTCCATGAATGACAATCCTTTATATTCTGATCATATAATCAATCCTTCATACTATGTAAATGTCAATCCTTCATCATGGGAGATTCTATCCACAAGATGAATACAATCGAATTTAACACTTCTTCACATGTTCCACCTCCCCCGCCCTTGACCACGAATGAGCAACTACCATCTTGGATTGATCCATTTTTCGTCAGAACTCATGAACCACTTGAAGATGAAATAACTTTTGAGACGAATGACCGGCCGAGACAACAACTCCAACTGACTTCAATCTCTCACCATATTATTGGAATGGGTCAATACTTCACTAATCCACAATTTGATTTGACCATTGGGAATAAAATGGAAATTCGAACAGATCAAGAGGATTGGCCCGCACCTGATAATCTTCTATCTTAGATTAACCGTGGCAATCCCATCTTCAGATATGATGCTCACATAGAGGACTGGACTGATGATATCAACACACATAAGCCTTGTATGTTGACTCCACAGTATAAGGGTCTGACCAATCATAACCAAAGGAATAGACTCTACTCAAATCAGTAATACAAGTTTGAGTCACAACATTTTTGCGACCTATAGATTCCCTCTGAATCCTCCACCTGAGCAGACTTCTTCCATGATTTTTCAAGAGAAATCATAAGAGTACAACAAATCAAGACAAATTTGAGATGATCTTATCCTAGCTTAGAAGATGCATAATTGGATCTCAAGTTGAAAAACGAGAGAACACTCAGATTGCTCCCATGATCAGTCATGAAAATTTTTTGTAAGACGATATTTTGAGGATTACTAAGAGATATGAATTTCTTGAGGATAAATTTAGAAATTTCACTGACTCACTAATTTCATTTTATGGAAGTCGGGTAATAACGGAAATCTAGAGTTGGTTTACGGCTTTTAAAAGATAGAGTTGTCGATGTAGAAAGCCGCAAACTGGATCCTAGCTCCGATCAAACAAATTCAATTTTCTAAAGAAAACCTACACTATTTATTTTACCAGGTAAGTGTGCCTGGGTCGAACTCAAGGAGGCAGAATAGGGTATATTGATTTTTTAAGAAAATATTTTCACGATTTTATTTTACCTCTTCTTAAAGCGATCAAAGGAAAGCTACAAGTTTTATTGATTTTTTATTTTTTATTTTTTATTTGATTTTAATCTTTTCCAATTTTTATTTATTTTCAAAGGGATATTTTTCACAAAATTTATTTATTATATAATAGGTGGAATATAGGTAAATGATACTCTATAGTAGGTGGAACGGTTCGAGCAACGGGCTCGAACTACACATGAAAACAAAACAAAACGGAGTTGAATTTCGATAAATTAAAACACGATGAAAACACAAGAAAGTTACACAAAAAAGTACTTAAAAGCTTGCTGGGGTAGTTGTGTAACTACCCTAAAAAAACGATGAAAAATAAGGTCAACAATATGTCCAAAAATCCCCTACATCCCAGGGGTATAAGCGTAAGAAAAGCTATAAAAATTGTTGCAAAAAGGTCCTTGTAGGGACTGTTCTATGAAAGAAAATAAAAGTTTTTACATTTAGGTCCCTGCAGAGGGACCTAAATGCAAATACCTGAAATCTTCGGAGCGGGAATTAATTTCTCAAAGTCCTTGGGTTTATTTTGCAAAATGTCTACCGCTTCGTATTAAACGGCTGCGATTAAAACGTATCAGCCTGATCCGACGCTTGTGCGCCCTCCACGTGTCGCAATTCTGTATGCCTAGGCTGTTCTTGCAGATCTTGAGTCTGTAACGCAGCTGCTGAAGAAAGCTTCTTCTCCGAATTATCTCAGGCGATCGGTGGCGACTTTGGCTCTCCGGCGGGGCCAGAGGGGTGGCTCCTCCACCCCTCGAGCTCGCCCGCAGTAGATGGCTGGTGGAGGTGACTCGAGGCGGCAGCTACAGCTCAACGAAGATGGAGGTCCTCTGCAACCTGAAGATACAGGTGTTTGTTGCAACTTCTTGGACGATGGTTTTTCTTGATGATTAAGACTTCTAAAAGCTTTGATTCAGCTCCTGATAAGAGATAGATCTGCAAACAATATGTTTATGTGCTCGATTCACAATGAATCGACCAAAGAGTCAAGTGTTTACAAGATCCAAAATTGCATTTCTAGATATTGGTGAAAGTTGCGTGCAAAAAGTAAGAAGAGAGTGACGTGATTTGAATGGTTTTTGGAACGAACTGAAAGTGGATTGCACTTCAGCGTCTAAGCTAAATGATTAGGCATCCTAATGTCACACTTAGCGATGCTAATTAAAGCACGAGAATCGAGAAATAACGTAGAGAAGATGGAGGAATAGATCTAGGGAGACAGAGGTGTATTTCCTCAGGTATCGGCTCGACAGGTGATCTTCACCCGAGCTGAACGCGGCGCGAGCTGCGATTCATGGTGCTGATGCACCTTGGAACTCCTCCTCCGACGTTCCCTCTTCCACGCTAGCTGGTCGTCGAGTGTTGTCACCACCAGAACGAGGCAGAGCAAGGTGGAGAAGTTAAGGGGTCGGCTACTGGAACTGGGGTTCCTGGGTAGTTAGAAGGTTGGTTACGAATGGCGACCTTTAGGGGCTTATATAGACAAGTGTCGTGCTCCCCAAGTTGCATCTAATGGCTGGCGATGGAGAGGGTTATTAGGAGATTCAGATAGAGGGTTTAGATCATCTGGAGGAGTTAAAATGTACGCGGAATAAATGGTTGAAGACGGCCATCCAGAACAGAATGGCTGAACGGCTTCTTGAGGAAGATGATCCAGGTGCTGACAAGTGTCAGCACCTGGTTGGCCCAGATACTAATTTTTTTTGTAAATTCATTATTAAATAATAAATAACATTATTTTTAATAAGTATAAATACAAGAAATGTAAATAAATTATTTATCTAATTTATGGAAGAATTACTTTTTACAAATAATAAATATTATTTGAAATATAAATATTATATTAGTAAATATGTATAAATAGGTTTTGAATTTTTTATTTAATAAATAAATAATTAAAAATTAATTTTATATTTTCTTATTTATTAGAATAATAAATAAAGATTATGTAAATTTTTAGGGATTTTAATAAATTAGTTCACATATATTAATAAATACAGGTACTACTTAGCCAGATCATTTTTACCTATAAATTAGGGTTTTTGATTTTATTAAAATAATAAATAAACTCCAAAAATTATGAAATTAATTAAGGTTAAACTGCAAGATCATGGAAATAATTAGAAATTATAAAATTAAGAAAATTATAAATAAGGTGTTCTACATAAAATAAATACCCTAGAAACCCCGTTGTCATTTGGTCCCAAAACCGACTTTTTGCAAATGGACTCCGAATTCGATGAAACCACCTTTATTAATTAGAGAATATTATTTTATAAAGGTGAGTAGAGTGAAATTGGAGTTCATATGAGAAAGTTTTGATGTTCGGAAGTTGAGATTTTAAGAATTTACAAGTAGGATTTCTTGGTATATATACAGAGTAATATTTTTAACTTATTTTTATATTTTTATATACATTTTTAGGAATAATTAGGAAAAGAGTTAGATAAAAAAATATGTTCATATAAATTAATTAAAAATCTTTGAAGTTTTATATTTATTTTATAAATAGTGAAAGGTGTATGAAGTGTGACTTAATTTATTTTTATGGTTTTCTTTCCTTATCTCCCCCTACTTATTGGTTTGTCGACCAATCCATTCTGACTTGGTCTCGAGGGTTAGGCTATAAATATATCTTGCAGTTATATTTATATTTTTAGGTCATATTGTACATATATACATATATCCAATCTGCCTTCTTTTTCTTTTTCTTTGTTCTTTATTTATTTACATGAGTTTTATGCTTAAAAATGAATATTTATTCATGAATGAGGTTTTGTTAAAAGATGTGAATTAATGGATATTTACATGCATTTGTTAAGGGTTTTAAGACAAAATGCGACAGAAAAGTTAATGAATCATGGATTCATCAATCTCCTATACTTAAACTTTGCTAGTCCCTTAGCAAACACTTAATTGAAAAGTAAGTAAAAAAGAAAAAAAGTTAGAATGAATTTGTTTTCCTAAACCACTTCATGAGAACAGACAAAGGACAGAGCTTGATCGGGCCTGAAACAAGCATTTTGTCAGAGCCTTAACTAGGATTAGGATTTTATTCTCAACAGTCCTCAAATTCCAAAAATCCTTATTCAAGATCTCTTCATCAGCTAGTTCAGACTCACTTATTCATATCGCAAACTCTATCATCCTTGAAGTCAACTTGTACAGTGTGTGAATTGATTTAGCTCTTCCTGCTTAGAGAACCGAAGTAACCGTCCATCCCGGCTATACACTTCTATGGCTTCCTCATCCCGCTATTCTTTCCTCGGGGAGGGAGGTATTCCCTTCTGAGTTCAGTTCTGCTATGTCCACAATCGAGTATAGAGAGAAAGTAGAAGAATGAGAAAAGAAGCGGAGTGCGACCAGTGTAGACGCATCTCCTTATGAAGCTCAACCGGTGTAGCTGAGTCTTCACTAAGATGTGCAGACATTTTTGGTGGAAGCTTGGACCATTGTGGTCGTATTTGGTGGCTTCTTCTTTGAGTTGACTTTGTAATTTTCTTGCACTGCATTCATCTTTTTGTGCCTCGGTGGATATAGCATCTTTTTATTCCGTCCCTTTTTTGAGGTCTTAGAAAAATTGTGTCAGCAGATCCTTCCCTTATCCGAAGCAACTATCGCAACCCCAATCTCTCCCGTCTTTAGACGCCAATGCCGCAAAGATAAGGATAGAAACGCACTACTAAGATGTACTGCCCTTCGTAACTCCATGCAAGTCGAGCTAAGTGCAGAGTGCATGTGTTCAAGATTGGTTCACTGGTGTAGAGTTGTACGGATGACACCAAATGGTCTACTTAAGCACACATGACTTGATTTCCTGAATATGGTCTTATGGAACCCAAAGATTTTAAGTCACAAACCTGAAGAGTCTAAATTTCAGATCCTAACTAGGCTCCTTGCAACGAAAGTTTAAGGCCGTAATCAAGCTCCATCCTTTAGACTAGACTCAGTCCTTAGTTCCAGAAATCAAACTTATTCTGAAAAATGCGAATGCAAATGCAACCATGTTTTTGTGAAGTATATTTTTTGAATTTTACTCATTTTTATGGATTTTAAGGCTTTTGTGATTTTTATGACTTTTAGGCCTTTGTATTTTTTTATGGATTTTATGGTTTTTATAAACAAGTTTTTATACAAGAATTTTACAAGATATATTTTATTCGGGTAAAGTATCTAATGTATTTTACAGATTTTATCTACAATGGATTTTACAAAGATTAAATGATTTTTACACATGTTTTAATAAAGAGGATTTTAAATAAGTATTATACCAATTTTAAATACATATTTTAAATATATTTTTTAATTACAGATTTTAAATACAAGTTTTAAACATATTTTACTTATTTACAAGGATTTTATAAGTAATAAATAAATATAAGTGGATTTTAAATTAACCCTTACCCACTTTTATGGATTTTATAGATATAGAAAATACATAAAAGTACGAGTTATGGATAAAAGTATATATACAATATATACGCATCCCCCTATACTTAGCTTGTGCTATGTTCTCATAGCGTCAAAAGAGAAAAAGGAGGACATAACTCGTGCTAAGTAAAAGTGGGTGAAAAGAATAAAAAGTGCAAGTCAGTCAACCCGCCCTATACTTACGATCAGGTCATCGTAAGTATAACGGGAGAGCAAAAACAGGATGACTGAGTGAAAAGAATAAATAACGAAAGTTCAAAAGGAATAAAGAATACGAGATCATCGAAATCACTCGGTCCCCCCTATACTTAGGATATGGCATCCTAAGTATAGAAAAGAGTGTAGCAAAAAATCGGAGACCAGTGATTTGTGAAAAAGAAAGGCTCTACAAAAGAATCAGAACAAAAAATAAAACGTGAATCAGCGAACAATCCCCCCCCCCGATACTTAAGATCTGGTATCCTAAGCATAGAAGACGAGCAAAAATGGGGACGATTGTGGTCTACGAAGAATATACAAGTGTTGCGGATCTCCAGAATCGAATGGCTCAAAAGAATTTGTACAGGATGAGATGAAGTGAAAGGATGATCATGAATCATGTACAAAATAGATCACTTCAGCAGGATCATACTGAATTTTCTGCTTTTTATGTGTGTATTGAGCGTTGGCTGAAAAAGCAGATCCTCCTCTGTAAGTGACCTTTGTACATGACATAGCTCTTTTTTCTGAAATATGCGTCTCTGGAGTCGGACTACAGAAGGTGTCTATATGTGTAAGCATTACACCATCCTACTCTCTACGCTGAATAGACTGTATGATCTGTGCAATGTAATCAATTGACTCTTGTGTTGTAATATGTGTACTTTCAATCTGCGGCACTGAGATATCTACTGCAGGTGACTGCTTATCTGAGTCTGATATGAACTCCGTCTCTGTATGTGAACAATCATCTAAAGAACTAGGTACCAGGTAATCTACCCTATCCTCGTGTAGGATATCGTGGGTATCAAAATAAACGCTCTCAAGATCAGGAAACTATGTCTCATCTATGTTCTGGCAATCTTCCACAAGACTGGTGTCCTCTAAAGCGAATGACAATACTGATCTAGGACTGCTACATTCTCTCTCCATCTCAATGTGTATCTCCCCATTGTCTGTGCAGAAAGATACTCTCCTGGCATCATAATCAAAGAGTGCTCTTGCTGTCTGTAAAAAGGGCCTCCCGAGAATGATTGGAGCAAGGTGTAACTGTGTAGGACATGTCATGTCTAGGACCGTAAAGTCCATTGGAAACTTCAAGCCCTGAACGGTCATGATAATGTTCCTTAATACACCTCTAGGTCTCTTTACAGATCGATCTGCAAACTGAAGTATCACCCGTGATTTGTAGAGAGGACCTAGCTTGAGCTTATCAAGCAAAGAAGTTGGAAGCAAATTAATCGAGGAACCATTATCTAAGAGAGTACGACGAAATGTAGTATCTTCAATCTGGCAATTGACATAGTGAGCTCCAGAGTCTTTCTTCTTCTTGGGTACCTTGTTCCGAATTGCACACGAAGTTGCCTTGGTCAATATATGTTTCTCAACTCGTGATCTCTTTTTCCTACGCGTGGTGCATCGGTTTTTTCAATTGATTCTTAAGCGTAGGAAAATGATCTAAGGCATCGTGAAGCGGGATCTTCAAAAATATGTGATCTTTAAGTAAACGTTCGGTCTCTGGAGAAACAACATTCTTTTTGGTATTTTTCTTTCCTTTTCCAAACAGAGCATCGGGAAAAGGAACAAAGTCAGGAGTCAGAAAATCAGAATTTTTATTCATACTGGAATCAGCTTGTACATCAAGAGTTTCAGAATTATGTACAAAACACTCTAAGACAGGGGAAGATATATTTTTCTCGGGATTATCTACCTGATTTGGTGTGATGTCATCGTCTAATTCGCCAGTGTCCATATCTATTCTATTGGCATCGCTCCCGTCTCTCGAGTCTGCAGGGCGGTCCTCATCATCTTGTTGGTTTTCCTCCTCGGCATCAGATTCTTGTGGCTCATGGATTTACTCGTGCTCCTCGTCAAGTGTCTGCTCTTCTACTCCAGCAGGTGCTTGTGGTGATCTACCGCTCCTGAGACGAATGAAGTTAGATAAAAATTCAGGAAATGATATCTTACCTGTAGTGTCTACCTGCTATGGATGACTCCTCTTATTGTTCGGGTTCATCTGAGGCTGGGTTGGAAGAGTGGTCTTCGGTGCGGTTAACTCGTCCAGACGATGGTTAACCTGCCCATCTCAGTCTTGTGCGCAATCTGGAGCGTACTCGGCATGTCCATGATCTGGTTGAGTACCTGGGCTTGTGAAGACATCTCTGGTTCGGTGTGGTGGCCCTGGCTTGCTCCTCTCTCCTGCCTTGGCGTGTATTGTTGAGAGGTGGAAGGCTGAGAGTATCAATGTGGTGTGGAGGAAGCAGCTACTGATAAGGATATGTCTACGAATGGTTAGCAGGGTACTGATATGAATGTGGCCTCTGATGATAAACATTCGGGTAAGATTGCTGCAGCGTGAAGCTCTGACAGTGCTGGAAATGCTGACGTCCCTGCTACGGATGACCGTACGGCTGCTGCTGATGATTCGGTATACTCGGTTGCTGAATCGGAGTATACGAAATCTCGTCAATCTCGAGAGTGGCTTGCGGCTCCACCTCCATCTCTGCAGCACTGGTGATCTGGCCGGAATTGGCATGAGACTGATCCTCATGTCAATCAATCGGCGGAGTCTCTGACTCGCTCTGCACGTAATGAACCTGACGGGCGGATGGAGCGGGTAAGATCCTCCGTGCTGGTTGTGCGGTCGAAGAAGACTGGCTCTGCTGGTACTGAATTTGGAGCTCAGAAATCTTCTTCGAAAGATCACTCAGCTGCTGAGGTAGAGATGAGAGTTTCTCCAACTCTCGCAGTGGCTGTAAGTCTTGGACTTGCTTCTGAATCACGTCCACCAACGTTAATTTCTCGCTAATGTATCCCATATTGGTGTTTGATTCAGAGTCTTAAATGTTAGCCACCTTATGATGATCTCGGTGATGTGGTGGCTACAGGGCTTTCTGAAATGCCCGAGTAGAGCCAACGACTCTCGAGTTCTCGTCCATCCCTTCGAAGATGGCCCAGACTGACTCGGCATCCTTTTTTAAGTAGCTGTCGCCACATGCAGCACTTACGAGCCCCTGGATATCCGGCTGGAGTCCTCCAAAGTAATTCTGCACTAGCACCTTCATCGGTATCTCATGATGCGGGCATATCTCCGTAAGGTCTTTGAATCTATCCCATGCCTCATGGAAAGATTCATGCGGAAGCTGTGTGAAGTTGGAGATCTGGCTCCTCATCATGTCCGTCCTTCCCAGAGGAAAATATTTACGCAGGAAAGTGGATTTCAGATCGTCCCATGTAGAGATTTCCCATCCCAGGTGACTCAGCCAGTAAACAACCTTATCGGCTAAGGCAAAGGGAAAGGCCTTGAGGTGTACAACCTCCTGTGTAACTCCTGGATAGCAAGCGGTACCACAAATCATGTCAAATTGTTGTAAGAAGGTAAACGGCTCCTCTCCGGCATTCCTGTAGAACTTGGGAAGCAAAGAAATGAAGGACTGTCTCAACTCGTATGGCCCTTGATTCGACAGTAGCCGAATCCAATGATGGAGCATTCTAGCACCCGGGTCATACTCATCCTGTAAAGTAGCGGGAACCGTAGGCGATAACTGGTTCCCGACCCCTGCTCGCAGCGCGGCTATTTCAGCCCGCAATTCATTCTGAACTCTGAACTATTCTCGAATTTGAATATTCATCTGTTGGAGTGTATCGAGAATTCATGTAGTAACATCTACAGTTGTATCTGGTCTTCCTTCGTGCTGCTCCCCAGCTGGTGGCCTCTCGTATGATGTTGGTCCTTTGCCGCGAGCCATCTGATTGTCTGTGAAAGAAAAACTCTTGTAAGAACTCAGCAAAAGATCGGTTGGAGATCTAGATGTATTGAGGCAAGGGTATGCCTCAATGTTCTGGCCAGGAGGTGAGGGAGTCTGGGTCTGACTTCCTTGAGATCAGATGGGACCAACTCAGGAAGAGGGTCATCCTGAGCTTGTGAAGATGTACGGTCGACGGTGGACGGTCGAAAGCTCACGGAGTCTGAGCAGAAAAGCCGTCGAGACGTCATCCTCGATGTCAAGAAATTAATCGGGAGAGCACGATTTACGATTCAAAGGAGAGAGAAAAATGTGAAAACTGCAGTAACTCACGTCCCGCAAGCAAACATAAAGCAAACCCCGTTTTCACCAACACAACCCGGTGAAGACCGTAAGGGTTCGGTCTTTTATCTTGTCAGTTTTAGGGTTGTAATTAGCAAACAAATAGATCGGTTATCACGAGCTGAGCGAGCCGATAGGTGTCCGATAGTTTCTCCGAAACATTGGCCCGAGTCCTCACAGAAAATCACTCGCACTTAGCCAGTATGGGAGTAAGTACGGACCGTTTCCGGCTACCCGTGTTACTTGAGGACGGAGCCTTGCGTAGTGTCCTCTAAACCTCACACTCTGCTAAGTACACCTGGACTGCTTCCGGCTATCCGACAGTACCCACTGAGGAACAGTGATCATGTGTATGGGATAAGTAGTATTTTGCGGGAAATACGGGGTTTTGGCTTTAACCTTATGGGTCAGCTCTCGCTCGCGCACTCTGAGAAGATGTGCGGGGGTTACTCTCCCAAAGCATATGAATCGTTACAGTTTTTTAGGTCAAATATGTTTAGCAGTTCCGATTTTATTTTGTGGTTTTGTATTTTTTTTGGTATTTTCAAACAAACGTCTACTTTTTTATATAAGAATCCTAAAATCATGCACCTAGGTTGCGAGTCCTGGAACTAGCTATGTAAGCACAATCAGATAGAATAAAAAAAACCTAAGCAATCTATCTGAAAAAGCCGTGGAAAAACCGATAAGGCGAGAAAAACCGCGGTGGGTGCCCTAATCCCCCGAATACACGGTATCTAGCGAATCAGACCTCGAAAAAAATGGGGGTTGGACCTCTTCTACTATAGTTCAGTGCAATTTTTCTCTCCTTTTCTCTCTCTGTTACAAAAGTACACTAATCTAATTCTCCTCTCTACAGCCGACTCGTAGAGAAAGAACCGGCCTCTTCTCTTACAACTGATTCGACTTCCTAAGAAGCTGGCTGATCCTGCAAGCCCTGTAAAACTTGATTAGCGCTAAAGCGAATCGAGAGAAAAGTCATACTATCGAGAAATGATCGAGAAATGAATCGAGAGAAAAGTCGTACGAAAAACCGAAGAAAAACTACGAAAAACAAAACGATAAGAAGAGAGAAAATAAAATCACAAAGATATGAAAAAAATCAAAATACTCTAACGCCTCCCCGGCAACGACGCCATTTTGATAACAGAAATCTAGAGTCTGTTTATGGCTTTTAAAAGAGAGAGTTGTTGATGTAGAAAGCCGCAAACTGGATCCTAGCTCCGATCAAACAAATTCGATTTTCTAAAGAAAACCTACACTATTTATTTTACCAGGTAAGTGTGCCTGGGTCGAACTCAAGGAGTCAGAATAGGGTATATTGATTTTTTAAGAAAATATTTTTGTGATTTTATTTTACCTCTTCTTAAAGCGATCAAAGAAAAGCTACAAGTTTTATTGATTTTTTATTTTTAATTTTTTATTTGATTTTAATCTTTTCCAATTTTTATTTATTTTTCAAAGGGATATTTTTCACAAAATTTATTTATTATATAATAGGTGGAATATAGGTAAATGATACTCTATAGTAGGTAGAACGGTTCGAGCAACGGGCTCGAACTACACACGAAAACAAAACAAAATGGAGTCAATTTTCAATGAATTAAAACACGATGAAAACACAAGAAAGTTACACGAAAAAGTACTTGAAAGCTTGATGGGGTAGTTGCGTAACTACCCTAAAAAATGACGAAAAATAAGGTCAAAAATATGTCCAAAAATCCCCTACAGCCTAGGGGTATAAGCGCAAGAAAAGCTATAAAAATTGTTGCAAAAAAGTCCTTACAGGGACTGTTCTGTGAAAGAAAATAAAAGTTTTTACATTTAGGTCCCTGTGGAGGGACCTAAATGCAAATACTAGAAATCTTCGGAGCGGGAATTAATTTCTGGAAGTCCTTGGGTTTATTTTGCAAAATGTCTACCGCTTCGTATTATACGGCTGCGATTAAAACGTATCGGCCTGATCCGACGCTTGCGCGCCCTCCACGTGTCGTAATTCTGTACGCATGGGCTGTTCTTGCGGATCTTAAGTCTGTTACACAGCTCCTGAAGAAAGCTTCTTCTCTGAATTATCTCAGGCGATCGGCGGCGACTTTGGCTCTCTGGCGGGGCCAGAGGGGTGGCTCCTCCACCCCTCGAGCTCGCCCACGGTAGATGCTGGCGGAGGTGACTCGAGGCGGCAGCTACAGCTCAACGAAGATGGAGGTCCTCTACAATCTGGAGATACAGGTGTTTGTTGCATCTTCTTGGACGATGGTTTTTCTTGATGATTAAGACTTCCAAAAGCTTTGATTCAGCTCCTGATGAGAGATAGATATGCAAACAATATGTTTATGTGCTCGATTCACTATGAATCGGCCAAAGAGTTAAGTGTTTACAAGATCCAAAATTGCATTTCCAGACATTGGTGAAAGTTGCGTGCGAAAAGTAAGAAGAGAGTGACGTGATTTGAATGGTTTTTGGAACAAACTGAAAGTGGATTGCGCTTCAGCATCTAAGCTAAATGATTAGGCATCCTAATGTCGCACTTAGTGACGCTAATTAAGGCACGAGAATTGAGAAAGAAAGTAGAGAAGATCGAGGAATAGATCTAGGGAGACAGAGGTGTATTACCTCAGGTATCGGCTCGACGGGCGATCTTCACCAGAGCTGAACACAGCGCGAGCTGCGATTCAAGGTGGCAATGCACCTTGGAACTCCTCCTCCGACGTTTTCTCTTCCACGCTAGCTGGTCGTCGAGTGCTGTCTCCACCGGAACGAGGCGGAGCAAGGTGGAGAAGTTGAGGGGTCGACTACTGGAATTGGGGTTCCCGGGTAGTTGGAAGATTGGTTACGAATGGCGACCTTTAGGGGCTTATATAGACAAGTGTCGTTCTCCCCAAGTTGCATCTAATGGCTGGCGATGGAGAGGGTTGTTAGGAGATTCAGATAGAGGGTTTAGATCATCTGGAGGAGTTAAAGTGCATGCGGACTAAATGGTTGAAGACGGTCGTCCATAACAGAATGGTTGAACAACTTCTTGAGGAAGATGATCCAGGTGCTGACAAGTGTCAGCACCTGGTTGGCCCAGATACTAAAATTAGTTGTAAATTCATTATTAAATAATAAATAACGTTATTTTAAATAAGTATACATATAAGAATTGTAAATAAATTATTTATCTAATTTATGGAAGAATTACTTTTTATAAATAATAAATATTATTTGAAATACAAATATTATATTAGTAAATATGTATAAATAGGTTTTGAATTTTTAATTTAATAAATAAATAATTAAAAATTAATTTTATATTTTCTTAATTATTAGAATAATAATTCAAGATTATGTGAATTTTTAAGGATTTTAATAAATTAGTTTACATATATTAATAAATACAGGTATTACCTAGCCAGTTCATTTTTTCCTATAATTTAGGGTTTTTGATTTTATTAAAATAATAAATAAACTCCAAAAAATATGAAATTAATTAAGGTTAAACTAAAAGATCATGAAAATAATTAAAAATTATAAAATTAAGAAAAATATAAATAAGGTGTTCTACATAAAATAAATACTCCAGAAACCCCGTTGTCATTTGGTCCCAAAACCGACTTTTTGCAAACGGACTCCAAATTCGATGAAACCACCTTTATTAATTAGAGAATATTATTTTATAAACTTTAAAGTGAGTACAGTGAAATTGGAGTTCGTATGAGAAAGTTATGATGTTCGGAAGTTGAGATTTTGACAATTTACAAGTAGGATTTCTTGGTATATATATACAGAGTAATATTTTTAACTTATTTTTATATTTTTATATACATTTTTAGGAATAATTTGGAAAAGAGTTTGATAAAAAAAAATGTGGTCATATAAATTAATTAAAAATCTTTGAAGTTTTATATTTATTTTATAAATAATGAAAGGTGTATGAAGTGTGACTTAATTTATGTTTATGGTTTTCTTTCCTTATCTCCCCCTACTTATTGGTTTGTCGACCAATCCATGCTGACTTGGTCTCGAGGGTTAGGTTATAAATATATCTTGCAGTTATATATACATATATCCAATCTGCCTTCTTTTTCTTTTTCTTTGTTCTTTATTTATTTACATGAGTTTTATTCATGAATATTTATTCATGAATGAGGTTTTGTTAAAAGATGTGAATTAATGGATATTTACATGCATTTGTTAAGGGTTTTAAGACAAAATGCGACAGAAAAGTTAATGAATCATGGATTCATCATCCGAGTATGAAAGTGGAGGATGAAATTATTGGATCTAATGTTGAGAACTTCGAGGATATTCAGAACCCATAGACTATGTTTACCCTAGGGATGACTCTAACAGCGACACTTATTCATATTACTCCTCCGGAATAACTCTGACTCTGATTCTGACTCAGCACATTAAAGCCCCTTCTCATCCATGGAAAGCACCACATCACCACACCATACCGAAAACACCAAAAAATCAAAATATTCGAAAACACCAAAAAATGAAAAACTATAGAAATTCATAAAAATTGAAAGTGAACAGGATTTGAAGAATTTGAATCCTTCTCTAAGGGAAGCACTAGAGAAAGGATTGATTTTTGAACTTCCCTTAATACAGATCATTGAACACTTCCCCGACCTTAAAGGATTTGTAATGAGCAAATTAATGATGAAAAAGTCGGGCAGGACAAAAATAAAGACTGAAATACATATCTTGTCAATGGCCACCTCCTTGGTGTTGAGGAGAAAAACCAAGAGCTGCATAGTGAATTTGACTGTGGAATCAAAGATATAACATTTACCCATAATGCTAGGATCGATGACGACTCACCAATCAATATCCTTCCGACCTCTGTATTTGACAAGCTCAAACTCAGACTTATCATGAAGATAAGAGAGGTCGTTCAATTGGCTGATCGATCTATAAAGCGGCTGAGAGGAACCATTTCAGTCATCGTTACATTCCAAGGTGCTCCGCTCAAAGTGGACTTCACGGTCATTGATATTGAGCATCAAGGGGAATTCATCCAGTCTCCGATCATTCTCGGAAAGCCATTCTTAGCATTGACTAAGGCAATTGTTGAGTGTGGGACCTGGGAAATTAATTTTACAGCATTGGGAGCACTTTGATCTCACCCGATCTTTGAGGAAACACGATATTCTGAGGCAACCCATGAAGCTGCCAACAGCCATAACCATCAAGTGGTAGATGAGCCCTACCCCGCTAATACACCTGAGATAACGGCTGTTGAAGAGACTATTGGTTTAGAGACTCATCCCATTGTTCCATTTCTCGCTGCTCTTATCAAGGCGAATGACTTCTTATATGATCCTGAGACATATGAATGGGTGCATCCTGAGTCGGCCGAAATCTCCTCTGACCACTTTGATCAAATCAACCTAACATAAGAATGAACCAACATCAAGTCAATTGAGAACGAATATGTGAGACGTACACTAACCAGTAGTTCAGAGACTCTCCACACTGTTCCATTTCCTGCTGCTCTCACCATGGGAAATGACTTCTTATATGATCCTGAGACATATGCTTGGGTGCATCCTGAGTCAGCCGAAATCTTCTCTTACCACCTTGACCAATTCAATCCAACTCAAGAGTGCACCAACATTAAGACAACTAAGAACAAATATGCGGGACGTACACCGACCAGGGAGAAAATTTCAATTGTTATTCTATTGTCAACACCTCACTCCCAGGACCAGCTCCTTCATAGACAACACAGAACAAAATGGTTGCTCCTTCATCTAAAAAGAAAGTCACCTTCGACATACCAAAAAAGGAATTGTCTGATGATTCCTCATCAGGTCCGAATAAGGTAATCTACATAAGTGAGGTCTGTTCGGCAGTTCTAAAACCCTATCTACGCAAAGATCCAAACACCGATACCCGTTGGATGACTCATGTTCCTCACTATTATTCGTCCAAAGTCATCTCTCTTGATCTCATTAAAAATAATGGAATAATTTCCCATTAGTTGACTGAGACTGGTACTTCTAAATATTCATCCGAGGACAAATCGCTTGACCCCAAGACTAAGTGCAAACTGATAAAGCAGCTTAAGAATAAGAATAACGGGAGTTCTTCCACTTTCAAATATTATTCCTCTGAGGATAACTCCGATGATGCTGGATATCATTTGATTCAAACGCTTCATCTACTCTCCAGCATGATTTTTCTGAGGATAACATTGATAATGGTTGGGAATCATATGCTTCATCTTCTTCGTATCATTATGATCTCCCACCACAGGCCCACAAAAAGATCGGCCGAAAACTGCCGAAATCATCAGCTACCCTCCCGACCCCATCGGTCTCCTTGTACATCTTCTTCCTCTACTTAGGCCAAGGCCTAAGTATAGGGGGGACCGATGCCATCTGTATGTACCACTCTCTTCATACAATCCTTCTCACGATCACTCCATTTCCACCCTTCTTTCATACTTAGGCTGACCAGAGCCTAAGTATAGGGGGAACCGATACCCATCTGTATATACTCTCCGCATTCACATCTCCTGATCGCCTCAGTTTATCTCTTCTTCTATACTTAGACTATTCACAATCTAAGTATAGGGGGGTAGGCTGACTTCTACTATTTTTCTTTTTTACTCTCTTACGCTTATCCCGAGCTATGTCTTCTCTGCGTTTCTTGTGCTCCGAGGACAAAGCACTTGCTAAGTACTAGGGGTGTGTATCTATACTTTGTATATATTTTACCCATAGCTCGTACTTTCGAGTAAGCCTATATGTATTAATGAGGTGGGTAACTAACTTGAGAAAAAAACAACAAAAAAAGGAAGTTTTGCTACTAACACTGACTATGTACAACAATTTTTTTTTAAAAATGGCTTCTTATTCATTTTTGCATTAAAAAACTTGCATTAATATGTTTGCATTTCACACACCTGCACTTCATCCAACATTACATGCATTTGCATTTGTGAAAAGCCCTTGGGTTCTGAAACGAGTTATGAGCAGAAATCGAGAGTGGTCTGGACTTGACCTTAATTTACTTAATTTTCAAATGAACTTCATCGAGAAAGATGATTTTAGAAGCTTCAGGTCTTTGACTTAATTCTTCGAGTTCCACATGACAATATGCAATGTTTGACTCTTAGTGTCTAACCTGGTCTCTTCATTCTAGGTGTGACTCTAGACAGGGAATTAATTTGTACTCTCGCACTATGCACTTCCAGACGATGTGTTGGAAGAGTGCGAGTTTCTTTTCTAGTAGCGTGGACATATAAAGACTAGATTATGGGTTGAAATAAAGCTTCGGAAAAGGGATGGATGGCTGGGCACAATTTTTCTAAGACACCAAAACATGTACCGAAAAAATGATTCTATATCCTTAGAGGCACAACAAGATCCATGCAGAACTACCAAAAATCCAAACACAAAGAAGCCTACTACCAAAAAAATATTTGACAAAAAAAGGTCCAAGCTTCAAGAAAACCTGCAGATCTTGGTGGATACTTGGCTAAACTGGCAAGCTTCACAACGAGAGGTGACTACACTGGTTACCCTCCAGTTCTTTTCTCCTTCTTCTAATTTTTCCCCTCTTCGACTGTGAACACAGCGCGATAGACCTTAGAAGGAAATACCTGACTCCCCGAGGATGAGTTACTGGATAGGAGGTTTGCATGGTAGTCCGGCATTCTAGATGGGGAGAGATAAAACCATTCACACACATGAGTCGATCGTTCAATGTTCTTGGTATATGCTTTGGGAGGAGGATTGATCTAAGATGACTCCTAAGCCGAAACTGTGACAATGATGTGTAGAACTTGGAGGTTGTTGATTTTAAAACCCTACGTCTCATAGGAGTGTTCTGTCAAACTAATAATCTAAAGGTCAGGTCTGGCTCCATTTTCATCTTCTGCTCATGATCTTGTATGGAACCCAATCTCATTTCACCTCATTACATTTCTTTAGATGCTCAGGTACGAGCATAGTGTAAGTATATGGGGATGATCAATCTCATATTCATCACTCTAAAAGTCATTAGTTAAGCTTAAATCCCCAAAATTTATCTATATTTTATCCATTATTCTGCATAGTTAGAATTCATGCATGTATAAATAATAATTACATTTTATAACTTATTATTGCATAAAATAAGGAGCCAAAAATCTCAATCCAGTTGACCTGTAAAATAGCTTAACTTCTTTGATTTTTAACAAATTCAGGCTTACTCCAAATGACCAAAACCACTCCATTGTGTATATATTACTAACAAGAATAAATAAAAAATACAAAAAATCAACTAATTGAAATAAGTGGACCAAAAACCTAAACCCTAATTGTAGGATTCTCATACTAAAACCTCGATATCTTCCTCATCCAATGTCTAATTTGATCCTACTCACTTTTTAACTAATACGCATTCAATTACCTTCAAAACAAGACCAAGTTCAAGTAAATCGGAGCTCATATGTGAAAGTTGGATTTTGGGCCTCTCTTGTACATTTTGTATTTTACCTAATTTAGACCTATTATTTTATATACATAATTTATACATTTTATTTTATTTCCTTTTCATTTATTTTCTTTGATAAAAGTTTTATTAAAACACACAAAAATCCACTTTCAAAATAAGCTTAAAATCAGAGAAATTAACAGAGTCCGAGTCTTCAACCGTCTGTACAAAAGTTGTGGTTTTCATATTTTATTTTATTTCTTTTTTTCTTAATTAATAAAAATACAAAAAATAGATTAATGTGTGAATATTCATCTTTTATTTATCATATTTGTCCGGATTTTTATCGGGTTTAGAAATAGCAAAAAAATGTTAAAGCCAAAAATCAAGGTATTCTATGTACATTGAGCACCCCAAAAATATCAATTTATGCAAATGATCGATTTTGGTTTTGATTGCTTCATAAAAGTTGTAGATCTCATCGAGATGAGAAACTTTCATTAAGAAAATTTTTCGATCCGATGTCTTTTTCTATTTCTTTTTAATTTTTCTTCTTCTTTGATTTTAGATTTTTTGGAACTAACACATAGCAGCTCCTGAAGAAGCCACGTGTCACTCATTTTTATCATTTATTTTCCCTTTATTTTATAAAAAATAAAAAATAATTAATTAAAATTTTAGAAAAAAATAAGGGGATGCCACGTGGACGTATCGGGGGGTCCGATCCCAGCTTAACGAGCGGCCCCTGTGCGACCCCTTCCTCCGACTCTCCCCCCACTTTCCCAATTGGTGTCACTGCCGATCACCTCCCACCTTCCATATTCGGCAACCACACTCCCGCCATCACTCGTCGATCACACCCTCATCTCTCCACAGCCTTCCATCTTTACATCGCCATCCCTCGACCTTCCTTCCTTGGCCCCAAATCTCATCATAGATTTCGATCTCTGATCAATCACGTGCAACTCCAATCAGATCAAATCCCCACTTAATCAATCTTCCATCTTCGGCAAGTATCCCCTCTCCTATATAAACCTCCGCCTGCCGCAACAACTTTCATCGGTATTACGCACGACAACCACGCACAGGGTCTGGTGGTGACAGCCCGGATTCCTGCCATTCACTACGACGAGGTCCAAGGTTTCGACCTTGTTTCAGAAGACCTCCGCAGGCCCTGCTTCGCTCCGATCATCACACCATCGAGCCAGCGTTTTATCTCTTAGCATTTACCTCCGTGCCTCCTATTCCACCTCTCCTTTGTAAAGCCATCGCTCTGCATGATATCCATACCCTTGCTACTAGAATCACCACCCTCCACCAATCGCGCCCTCTCCGACAACTCCGGACCACCAGCTCCTTCAGTCCTTCATCAGCAATATCTAGAACTCCATTGAGGCCATTCAACACCATTCGATGACAGCCAGAGCACCCTCCTTCTAGGAACCTCGGTAGACCTGCTCTGCCATCATCAAGAGCCCCTTCCGCTTCATCGACTCCTAGGTGCACCTCAAGTTAGAGCCCCGCCTCACCTGCTCGTGCTACAATGCCAGGCGCCCCCACTGATGACACGTACTTCGTCGTCTATAGTCGTGGCTTCCCCCAATCACCCAGTACCGCCAATGCCACTGTTCCTCGAGCTTCCTCTACTCCGCCCCCCCCAGCAGCTCCAGACCAAGGTTGAAGCCTTTGCCAATGCCAGCTAACCATGCAACTCCACCGGGCGTGAACTCCAAAGACGACCAAGGTCCCCCCACATGCTCAGCACACGAGAGGGGAGGGCAAATTACCGAAAAGTAGCCCAAAGACTTCTGATTCACGCCCAAGTCCAGATGCTCAGGGGTCACGTGCCACGCACGTGACTACTTGGGAAATTTGCGGAAGCCCACTCTGAAGACCGACTATTTCCGGAACAGACCCCGCCTCTCCAAGGGTCACGTGCTTGCACGTGATCGCTTGGGTTTTTCGCAGAAAACTCCTTCGGAGTTTAAGTAATTACTATTTAGTCCCTTCACTACATTTTTACTTATTTTATATTTTGTAATATTGCAAATAGAACTCTGTTAGTCTAAGCCTCTCTTTTGGATCATTTTATTATTCTAAAAATAACACTTTGTTCTACAACTAATTCTCTACAGTATGACATATGTGTGATATTTTTGTTGTTTGTAGTTAATTAATGATTAATTTTCTTGCGTAAAATTATATATTTTACCTATTCTATGCTTAGAAAATCATACACAATTAACCACTGCTCTAAAAATTGTCAAAAATTCATGGATTATAGAATTAATTGATTGTTACATTGTGCCCAAAAAAATTGCAATTGTATACATATTTTGCGATATAAAAATCATTTTGTAGATTTTGATCTTTAATTTTTAATAGGTATTAAATCTCATATTTTCAAGGTTTAGGATTTTCTGAGATCAATTACCTAATGATAGATCTTAGGTAATTTTATTCTTTGAAAATAATTAGATTTAATATTTACTATAATTAATTATTGAAATTCACTATATGTACATTCATAAATTCATTATTTATTTATTTTGCATCTAATAATTCCAAAAAATAATAGTGTTTTCATTTCATCATTTTTTACATATTGGCCAAGTTTCATAATTTTTGGACATCGTTTGATTGAAATTGCATTTTAGTATCTAAAATTGGCCACATTTGCATCAGCATTCCAAAATTACATAAAAAATACAAAAAATCTCATTAAAAACCGTGCACGAACTTTGATAGACATAATTCTAGGTTGTTCCTTTGCCTCCTTGAGTTCAACGTTGGGACTTGCCCAAGTAAAATAAACATAAAACCACATTAATTAAAAATTGAATAAATTATTATGGTTATATCTTGATCGATTCTGAATTCCCGCCTCCAACGAAATGACAAATTTAAATGATAATTCATGCAAACTAAAGTAAGGTCTTCGCAGCTCATCAAAAGCCCTATGCCATCCATTATTCCAGCAAAGCCCTTGATGATGCCCAAAGAAACTAAGCTGTGACTGAGAAAGAATTGTTGGTTGTGGCGTTCTCACAAGAAAATTTTCGATCTTACATCTTAGGATCACACATTATATTTTATGCATACCACTCTACTCTAAAATACCTCATCACAAAGAAAGATGCCAAGCCTAGACTCATTAGGTGGGTCTTATTACTTCAAGAATTGCAACTTGGAAATTAGAGACAAAGCCAGAGCAAAGAATGTCATTGTCGATCACCTATCAAGACTTCCTTCGTCACCCTCACCAATCAGCAACATGGTTCTTATTTCTGATACTTTCCCAGATGAAGGTATAATGTCTATCTCTCAACTTCCTTGGTATTCGGATATCGTAAATTACCTCATAACTTCCACATTACCTGATGATTGGATGAGACATAAGAAGACAAAACCAGGGCCCAAGCCCGATACTATCACTGGGGTGACCCTCTACTTTTCAAAGAGGGCACTGACTTGATATGGAGTCGTTGTATACCTAAATCCGAAGTCTCTAGTATCCTATCTCACTACTTTGCCTTTGGGAGTGGATGGCACCACTATGGGAAGCGTAAAATTGCAAAAGTGTCGCAATGAAGCTTTTATTGGCCTTCGTTATTTAAGGATGCCCATAATTTCGCTTAGGCTTGCTCTGCTTGTCGAATCAATGACACAATGAGTCATCGTAACATGATGCCCCTCCAACCAATTCACGTAGTAGAATTTTTTGACACTTAGGACATAGATTTCTTGGGACCATTCACCACATCACAAAGCTTCCAACACATTCTTCTTGATGTTGACTACGTCTCCCATTGAGTTGAAGCCATTCTCGCTCGCGCTGTTGATAGTGACACTATTGTCAAGTTCCTGATCAACCTATTTTCTCGATTTGGATTACCCAAAGTGGTCATTAGTGATGGAGGAACCCACTTTCTGATTGCATCGGTGAAAAAATTACTTAAGAATAATGGAGTTGAACACCGTGTCTCAACTGCCTACCACCCATAAACCAACGGAATGGCCGAGCTATCAAACTGAGAGATTAAAATCATACTCTAGAAAAATATCTAATATGATCGCAAAGATTGGTCTCAACACTTGCCATCTGCTCTCTGGGCCTACCGTACAACCTTTCGCACACCCTAACCAAGTCATTTACCTGTTGAGATCCACCATAAGTCACACTGGGCGATAAAGAAATGTCATTTGGTTAATAATGAGGTTAGAAAAAACACTATAGGATTTGATTGAATTGGAAGAATTACAATCACTAACCTATGATAAATCCTTGATCTAAAAAGAGAAAATCAAGATATAACATGATGCCAACATTTTGAGGAAAATATTTCAGGAGAATCAAAAAGTGTGGCTATTTGATGCATAATTGAAATTTTTTCTAGGAAAGCAGGGATCAAAATGGAAAGAACCATACATTGTAACCTAAGTTTTTACAATGGCTCACTAGAAATATGTTACCCAAACACTAAATCCACTTCCAGAGTCAATGGTCAAAGATAAAAACCCACTATTGAACCCTCTGATCCCATGCCTATTATTGAAACATATATTCTATAGGAATAGTAAGCAGTACACATCGCCGAGCTGAGGTAAACCATGCATTCTCGTGAGTTTCTCCTCACATGTATCTTTTCTTCTTATTTCTCACAGGTTTATTTTTACAGTATTGCATTAGATAAGTATGGGAGTACACCTCTATACTTAAAAAAACAAACAAACAAACAAAAATTAAAACACATACTTTTTCACAATACTCGCCCAATATGTTGCCCCTCTTATTCATTGTCTTCACCATGTGGACATGGTTTCTGATAAGCATGGGAGTGTCTACATATTTTTCAAAATCTCATACTTTTCAAAATTGCATATTTATCTTAAAATTTACTTTTCAAAAATATTTGCATACCCAAAAAATCAAATAAAAATTTGTAAAATTTTCCTCAAAAAAATTGTCCAAAAACATCAGTAAAAATCTTTTCAAAAAAACCACCAAAAATATTCTCGTCCTTCCTATATTTATCCTATTTTTGAGAAACCGTCTCTTCACTACATAGATCATAGACTGAAGCTGAGTTGACCCTAACTCACTTAATTCCATCATACTTTCACTAGGCATGAGTTTTAAGACTTCTTTAGGTCCATATGGACTTTATTCTCTCAGTTCCGCTAATTGGACTGGTGAATGAACTTATATATCTAACTAGATCATCTAAGCAACTATGAACACTCTTAAACTCTTCATTGGATAATAAACAACTACATATTCCACTTAGCTCGATTGAGTTTTTCTTACGAGATACGGTTACAATCTAGTTGAGGAGAGGAGTTGTCCTCTTGGTTATGCCAATTCCTGGACCTTATATATGGTTAATGAATGAACTTGAATTAGGAGCAACATAATCTCTCTAGTCTAGGTATATCAGCAAATAAGCCAGTATCGTGTCTCAGAAGTTATTATTAAATCAATACTACCATGATGTCAAACCCAAGCAAAAACACCACAAAAAGGCATATCATAATACAAAGGAATGCTAAATACCATCAATTATGCAAAAATGTGAAAACAAAGCAATGAAAGAAGATCTACCAAATAGCCCTACTCCACCAAAAAGCCAAGGCAGCAGTCCAATGATGCTACCTAATCTCTTAAAAGATGCCAAAGAGGCCCAGGGTTATGCTCTGCAAAAGGAAAAGAATGAGAGCAACGGACCAAAGCGGTCTATGAAAAACCTCGAAAACTAAGTCCAATTCTCCATCTGAATTGATCCTTATTTTTATGCTGACATACTTAGGTGAAAAGAGACTATACCTAAATTCAAGTGAGTATCGAGACTATAGACATAGGGAATCATTCAGTATTTGAGGAACCCTTTGCTAATTTTCGTAAATTAATAATGTGAAAATAAATGTTGTTCCTTGTAGGCGGGTAATCGGAATCAATCAAGAAAATAACCACTTAATTATTTAATCAATTTTTAATTCGAGTGGTTTATGTTTTTCAGCCTGGACAAGCCTCAAGGTCGAACTAGAGGAGGCAAAGGAACAACTTAGGATTATATCTATCAAAGTTCGTGCGCAGTTTTCGAGGAAGAATTTTTTTGGTATTTTTAACGTAATTTTTGAATGCAAATTCAAATGAGGGCCATTTTTAAGGACGAGAAAATTAATGTCAATCAAAATATGTCCAAAAATTGCAAAACTGCCAAGATATGAATGATTGTGAAATAAATGTACTAGTTTTTTTTTTGGAATTTTCGGATGCAATATGAATATTTAATGAATTAATGAATGCAAACAAAGTGAATCTCAATGATTAATTATAATAAATATGAAACCTATTTAGTTTTAGGAAATAAAATTGTTCAAGATATATCAATAAGTGAAATTTCCTAGAAAAATCCTAAATCCTAAAAATATTGAGTTTAGTACCAATTAAAAATTAATTACTTGAAAAAATAATGATTTTTATAGAGCATAATATGCATGCAAATGCAAATCTTTTTGGGCACAATATAAAAACTAATTCTATGATTATTGAATTTGTGGTAATTTTTGGAGTGATGGTTAACCAATTATGAATTATTGAGCACAAATTGGGTAAACTATGCAATTTCTCATAGAAGTAATTATTAATAATCAACCACATTGCATAAAAATATAAAGATCATGCCATAATGTAGAGAATTTATTGTACTATAAGATGCAAATTTTTGAATAATGAAAAGATGTGAAAATGTTACTCAAATAGATAGAAGTCATTGTTCTTTTCGCAAATTAAAATAAAGAAATAAATGAATAAAATCAAAGCACGGACTACGATTAAATTACCAGGCCCTCTGAAGGGATGCTAGCAAAACCTCCAGACGATCACATGCCCAGCATGTGACCTCTATGTCATCAGGGGAGTTCAGGAGAAGGGGTAAACCTCTAGAGGGGTCTTCTACAAGGCTTCCTCCCCCACGCATGTGGGGCACATGAGAGGAGGGTGACGGGTCAACTTCCGGCGGTATGTGACAACTAACATGGTGGAGCGACAGGAGGAGGTGCGATCTGTGGGTGGTTCTCCACATCCTTCCCCCACGGGAATGGTGCCTGGCTGAGGAGGTGAAGTCTTGCTTGTGGATGGCTAAGGATAGCTCCTAAAAGAAGCCCTTGGTGAAGATGAAGATGTTGAGGCGTTGCAGCAATCGATGAAGGATAGCTCCTAGAAGAAGCCCTTGGTGATGCAGGGGAGTCAATGCTGCGCAGAGTGGACGGTTGAGGCAAGGTGTGAAGGCGAAGCTCCTCCCAAAGGCCTACGGACGGTGGCGATGCTTGATGAAGTCGATGGTTGGCGGAGGCTCGAAGGTGGTATGTGTTGTCGAAGGATCATAACAAAAAGGGGTTCCAACCAGCTCAAGCTGCTAGAGAGCAACGATCGGAGGCAGCCTCGAAGGAGATCATACATCTGTGGGGGTCCCCACCGAATCTTGCCACACCTTCAAGGATGAGAGCTGGAGCCCAGAGTTGTCACCTCCGGTCCGTGGTGCCTCTCATTTTTGTGCTTTAATCGGCAGATGATGAGAACGAAGGGGCGGTGAGGGTTAAATAGGGTAATGGAGGAGCCGACTATGGAAAGTGACGGTGGGGATCGAAGATGGGATCGTGGAGGGATTGACATGATTTGGGGATCAGTCGAGATTGGGAGGGGGATCTGGTGATTGATCGGAGGATATTTGATGGCGGACCTTGATTGGGAGTTGACTAACAAAAGTGAAGATCAGGTAGGATCTGAGATTGATCGAGGAGAGAGATAGAAGAAGGAAGGTGATCATAGGTGGTGTGGATTGGGAATGAGAATGGGTGAGAGATGGAGGCAGCTCGGATGTGGAAGGTGGTTGCAGACAGATGTGGGGGAGAGGCGGTGGTCAGCCAGAAGAAGGAAGGCGGCTGGGAATCGCAGAGGTGGCAGTGCCGCGTAAAAGAGGAAAGTGGGGAAGAAGACGACGAGGGGAAGGAGGCACAAGCTGGGCATTTGCGGTGGAGGCACGTGACCAGCACGTGTCACCCATTTTTATATATTTTAAATTTTTTAAAAATTGTGAAATAAATATACTAAAAAATTGGTGACATGTGGGGCTCCAGGAGCTGCTATGTGTCAGTTTTAGAAAAAATCGAAAAATAAAAGAAAAGAAAAATCAAAAAGAAATAGCAAACGAGTCAGATCAAAAATATTCCTTCATAAAAGTTTCTCTTCTCAATGGGATCTACAACTTTCATGAAGAGATTGATGAATCTCCATTTCATCACCTTTATTCTATCATTTTGGCCTCAAAAACCACAGCAAATGCATGAAAATAGCATCAGATTGTACATAATAGCATTCATCATTCATTGTATTAATTATGCATTAAATAATGTGTTTAATGCCAAAATTATAGAATAAAGAGAATAAAAGAAAAAGGAATAAAATATTGAAGATATTTTATGACCCAAACCCCGAGACCAAGGCCAGCATGGAATTGGTCGACAAGGAATAAAGTAGGGGGAGATAAGGGCCATTATACAATAAATACCTCATTTATTCATGCATTTATTTATGCATTTTTTACACCTATTTTGTGCATAATTATTTATTCATCAAATAAAGAAACTTTGTTCATGAAAGTTGTAGATAATAATGTAAATAAAAATACTAAATTGAGTTTGTGTAAAAATAATACACAGTGTACATTTTATACACAGAATAAAAAGCCAAAATCTTAACTTCACAGACCCTTATCTTGCAAATAAAAACTCCAAATCACTCAAACTCACCTTTAATTGTATATATCTTTCCAAGAACTATTTAATAAAATTGGTTTCATAATTTTTGGAGTCCATCTGCAAAAGTTAGATTTTTGGCCCCCATTGTGCAGCCTGCCTGATTAAAATATTCAATATATTCATTGTCCATTATTTTTATCCAATCATATTTTTATAATTTTGTAAATAATGTATATAATACATGTACATACTGAAATTTGAATAAAAGTAAAAAGGATTAATAAAATAAAATAAGCCTATGCAAGTTAATAGGCACAATACCTATGACCAAGTATGTACATAAATAAAAGGGGAAAACATTCTTTAATTATCTTCTTCTTTTATATTTTTTTATAATAATGTAAATATTACATATCACCCATTAAAAATGTAAATCCAAAATAAAAATCAAGAAAATGCATTAAAATAAATAAAGCATACATAATATATAGGTAAAATACCTATAAGTAGAACCATATATACATATACCTATTTATTTAAAAATGTAAATAAACTCATAAAAATCAAACAAAAATATATTTATACTCATAAAAACAAGTTATAAATTTATAAAATAATAAAATAAAATAATAAAATAAAAATAAACAAAATAAAAATAAATACATAAAAACATACTTATAAATACATTATTAAAATAAACCCGTAATAAAACACTTCAAAAAATTAAATAAAAATCGTAAATAAATACTACATTAGTTAATAAACAATTTTTATTTTATAAATAAATTCTAATTAATTCATTTGCTACGTGTAATAAATGGGTCAAGTTTGGTCTGATGTGGGCCAATCAGAGACCAGGGACTGTTGACCTCCGGTCAACTCCCCCCTGCACCTCTGACCCCCGTCAGAACCATCAAGTCCCCGTTTTCCTCCCTTTTTCCCGCTCGACTTGTCCATCCTTGTCCATCGACGTCTTCTGACAAAATGATCTCCGATCATTGTACATCACCGCCACCAACCCAGATCAGCCATCTAACCTACCGATTTTTCGTGGTGCCCCGGTCAATAAGGGTCCATACCCATGTCTATAAATAAATCCTTCGACCTCCTATCCCATTTTGGTCTCCCTTCGGTCGCTTTCCTCCCTCAATTCCAGTCCGTGGAGGATCCTCGTGACAGGGGGTTGCTCCTGGCAGTTCCAGACGGTCGGAGGAGTCGAAGGAAGTGCCCACGACCGCCGCTCGCCGGAGGTCCTGCTCCATGGTCGACCACCAGGTATAAGAGCTGTTCTATCCCCTTTTGTAGCTTAGTTTTGGTTGTTAATCTTTAATCTAGCCTTTAGAGTAGTTAGTAGGACCTTAGGTGCTCGATTAGAACCAGATCGAAGTTCGCCGGAGTTCAGCTCCGGTGAACCTCTCTACCCTGATCGACACATGAATCGACCCCCTGCTTCATCACATTTCGTTTCCCTACGCGTTCCTCGCTTAGCCCACTCGTCAGATCAACCAGAGCCTCACCAGCTCTGCGAATCGAGGTCCACCTCTTCCACAACGCCGGACCTCGCCACCCCCGGTCATTCCTTATCCCTTTAGCCTTAACCCCTGGTCGAGGAGAACCCCCTCGAGCCCCTCATTCTTTTGGTGCAGGTCTGAAGCTGAACGGAGCCCCCTAGGGCTCGATTCTATCCCCTGCGAGGTTCCAGGACCCCCCCCTTCTTCTCCGAGCTCGTTCAACCGATCTAGGGGGTCCTGGGCCTTCTGGAGTACCTCGGACGGTGCACGTCGTCCCGCCGGACGTTTGGAACCCATCATCAGCAACCTGGAGCGCCTGGATGCAAAGAAATCACCGATCGAAGCCAGGGAAGCCAGTTGTTCTTCCATGTTCTTCGCATGCTGCAGTCACCGTCGGATGAAGGAGATGGCCCCAGATCTAATCAGGGTCGTCCGTGTAGCAGATGCCTCGGCCGTGCGATCGGACTTTGGATGCAATCTCGGCCGCAGATCGTCGAAGGGGTATCGGGCTTCGAGGGCTCGACACGTGGATAAGTGGCGCGCCCATCGCCGTTGGATCGCGCGCCTGTTGGGGGTAAATTTCAGACACCTCCCCCCGCTTTTTGTACTTATCTTTTAATGCTATAAATAAAAATCCCCGATGTAAATAAGTTGTAAAATTTATGGAAGACCCCATGTAGTTTATGTATTTACATATTAGTCCCTCCGCGCCTCACATGCAGCACCCACGTGAGGCGCGTGATTTTTGCACTTAAACCCCACCGGGTTTTATTAATTGTAAAATGGCCCCGAAAATAAAAATAAATGTTTATTCCTGTTGTAATTTTTGCATGGATACCCCTGATAAATATTTTAATTGCAAAAATGCCCCTGCCAGGCCATATATTGTTGTATGCTTTGTCCATTTATTTTGTGCTTGATATTAACTTGAAAAATTTTGCAAAAATGGATATAAGCTCATGTTAGTGTACCCTTGCACGCTATATTTTTAGTTTTTAATTCTGTCGCATTTTTGCATTTATTAATAATCAAAAACATGCCTTTTAATTACTGTCTAACTTAGAAAATTCCAAAAAATATTAAAAGATATCGGAAAATTCTAAAAAAATTCCCTAGTGTGTATTTTGACCTATTTTAGTGTCAGTCCAAAAATCCCTAAAAATCTCAAAAGAAAAGCCTTAAAAATTCAAAAATACACAAAAACTTCAAAAAAATATATAAAATCAAAGAAAACTCAAAAAAATATAAACTCAGTTCCTATTTCTTCTATATTTTATTATCTGTATTTGAAAAATAGAGTGGAAAAATTTTGTGGTTGTTTGCTATTTTTTATTCCTATTTTACTTACAGCCAGTACATATTTCACTGTTTTCCTTTATTTTAGCATTTATAAATACCAAAAACAATTTGAAAAATATCCAAAAATCACCAAAAAAGTAAAAAATTATGAAAATCCCAAAAATATTTTATTTCTATATTTTTGAGTGTTTTTGTATATTTTTATAAATATTTTATCACTCCTCTCTCCCCTTTGTATATATATTCCTCTATTAAGAAAAAAATATATATCTATATATATATACACATATGTATAAATGTCTAAAATTCTAAAATTAAAATAAATAAATATATATATACATATACATATATATCTAATGTATGTATTATATCCTATATACTCACCCTCTATGGGTATATATATATACATCTATATATTTATATTTTATTAATTATATATATATATACATATATTACCTAATTATATTCTTAAAATAAAAATTAAATATATATATATATATATAAACCCACAAAAATAGGCTTCACACATGGATGACTCTGTGGTACATGCACATCTTAGGCTATTGCATTTTGTATTGCTCTCTGTGGTTCGACCTCTACATACTTAGTCACTGTACGTTTTGTGGTAGAGTAATAAAGATTAATTCACACTTCTTTTTGGACTTAACTTTTTCATTCTTTTATTGTGGGTTAATTGCTGACTAACACCGGTATTCTACGAGCAGTCGTCACAGCGACACCTTATACATATTATTCATGATGACCCTCGTATGAATTTACCGTGTTATCAGATGGCGCCGTTGCTGGGGAGCAATGAGCATAGCCTAATTCATTTTGTCATTCTTGTGTAAAAAAATTTTTTTGATTCATCATTGATTTTGTGAGCAGCCATTTTATTGCCATTAATCACCATGCTCTATTGATTGATTCATTTATTGTGATTATTTTATATCTGCTCTATTTGATTTGTTGAGCTATTCTAATTCAATCTTTTTGTGACTTTGATGCGAGGGCCCGCCACGCGAGGATGGCTTCTTAGGAGGCCAAGGCAGCCGAGCTTCGAGGAGGGTGGTCTTCACCTCATGACCACTTGGAGAGAGCATCAAGGAAGCAAGGAGCTGGGGATTAGATAGGTGTAGAACACTTAGGATAATTTTTTTTAATTTACGGTGAGAGAGAGACAATTTTGGCATGTAATTAAACAGGACTCTACTCTTCACAATGAGGTTCAGTGCTCGGGTGATTGTTCACCTGGGGGCCTCATCACGGCTTTTTCGAGTTTTCATCGCTTTCTTTCCTTTGTTTTCCGAAGTTTTGAGCTTTCCACCTTTATTTTATTTTGTTTTGTGTGCTTGGAGCCCCTAGATGTAGGTTGCTTGACTCGGTAGCTAGGTCCACACATTAATAAGAATGCATGTTCCTATAGTCTACTTCGTATGGATCTAGTTAAACTTAAACAAGCCGCTCATTTGTCTCTTAGCCCTTGTGCCACAGCGAGCCCTATAAAGCGCTTTCTCCTAAACTCAAGTGTGTTGAGCAGAGGAGGGGTGAGCCAAGACCGGACCCTTCGGGCTAGAGATGAATGAGCGACTTATGGTTCTTCACGCTAATAGCAGCTAATGTTTAGGGCGATTTTGTGCCTTGCATACCGACATGTAGATAGGTTTAAAATTTCTGTTTTGCATACTGCATGGAGAGAGCTGGGATGCACTGTAAGTCTTCTAACTCAGCATGCATCATTCGGTTCAATGGTGAGATTTCCATCATGGAACCACTTGCACGTATTTTCCGCTATCTCCCTCTGATTTTGAACACCTAGGACTTAAATGAGAATCTACAAAAATGCTAGGCGCTGGTATGAAAACAGACTCAAAAAAAGTGAAAACCCAAAAATTAAAACAAGGGGACTGCTAAATAAACTTTGACCTTAATTAAAATCTATAATGGACTACCATTGTACCGGGTTCATAAAGCCCTCATTGTTTTCAGGTACCTTGGAGGGGGACCAAAACCCTACTCCCTTGAGCGAGTGCGACCCCCTAAGGATTAAAGCCAACAACCCAGTCTGCAACTGCCTTGTCTATCGCCTGGATTTCCAAAGTAATGGTGCTTCTATCGTACGTAGGCGAGTAGGGCTTGGTCACCAATGATGACTCTCTGTTGTGTAGAGCATCGACCCTGTCCGAAGTATTGAGCGTAAGCCACGCCTTCACGGGGGTGTCTGTCTCATTGTCCTGCGTCCGAGCAGGTTCTTGCATGCTCACGGGTGATTCCGTTGCGAACGAGAACCGAAGTATTGGTTTCGCCTATCGGCTTCCTCTCTCTATTTCTTTGGCTGAGTAGGGATCCAGGAAGGGTTACAAGGACTCCAAAAAGTACAGACTACAGGTTACACAGGAGGAGGACAAGTACAGGATACTCTTTTGGTAGTACTCTCTCTCCTATAGGGTAGCGTACTAAGGACTTGTTATAAGATATGCATGAAATCACAACTCTAAAAATGAAAAGATAATAAATAGCCGAGCTTTCACGGCATCACATGGCGTGAGTTGGTGAACCCGATTTTGTATTGTGTTTGTATGGATCCAGATTAAGGTTCAAAGATCAAGTCCCGCGCCCTTGCGCACATTTTGTTGTTTCTCCCTTTGACCACCCCGCTCAACCGAGCCTCTCTACTATTTTACACTCCTTTTATTCCTCGTTGACCATCGTATCTTTCATCCAACATCCGATCTTCTCTTGTACTTCACGAAGTTGATCCATAGATGGTTTCCGTCGGGACCATGCCGACACTCACATCGATTCCATGGACTCAACTCCGCCAATAAGTTCGAGGCGATTCCCGAGAACCCGATCCGGACTTTGCGGATCGATCTCCAGACTCCTCATTTTCTACCTTTCCCTTGGCCACCCAATAAACTGGGATCACTTTTGTCCCACTTCCGCCGTTGTGAATGGAAGTCGATTACAGTCTACATCCTTTTCCATTCACAACATGCTGGGGTTAACCTGAATTCCAGCTTCATCACGGCAGCTGAACATTAATTGCAAGCGGTCTGATCAGGACTATCTCGTTATGCAGATAGAAGACAGTGCGAGCCCTGGAGACTACTTCGGAGTTCATCTCGTCCGACTCAGACCCTGACATGGCTCCAGGAGGAAAGGGCAAGGGTCAGCAGCCACCCCAACCAGAGGGACAGGTGCCAGATCAGAATCAAGTCAATGCACAGCTACTGGCATCTATCCAGGCCATACAGCAGCAGCTGACCGAGCAGGCCCTCACGCAGACAACATTCCAGGATATGTTGAATGATATGATGAACCGAGACGATGGAGGAGGAGGCAGAGGCAGAGGAGGCAGGGGAGGAGGAGGTGGAGGTGGAGGTGGTGATGCAGATGATGATCTAGAATTTCCACCACCACTAAAGCCAACACTTAAAGAAACATATAATCCGGGAGACAGCCAGATGACAGAGTGGATCCTCATTCCACCGGTACACGCTCACTTTGAGCTGAAGCCCCAGTTCATCGCCCTTCTCCCTGCATTCCATGGAAACACCAGCGAGGATCCGTACATTCACCTGTAGTAATTCTCCCGCATTTGCCATACTACTCACTATCCCAATGTCCCTCTGGACATTGTCAAGATGATGGCTTTCCCCTTCAGTCTACAGGACAAGGCCCTCTATTGGGTCAATCATCTGGGGAAGGTTGTGACGACCTAGGAGGAGCTGAAGTCCACCTTTCTGCACAAGTATTACCCTCTAGGTCGGCTCAACCAGATGCGAGCCCGAATCAGTATTTTCTCCCAAGGACCCCATGAGTCAATACATGAAGCATGGGAGAGATTCACTGACCTGCAGGAGAAGTGTCCTCATCACGATATTCTGAAGACCAGCTTGGTCCAGCATTTTTTCGGGGGACTGAACATTGAAAGCCAAAGGCTCGTGGACGCAGCATGTGGGGGTTCACATTTCAATAAGGATGAAGACGTAGTCTGGCAGATATTTGAAGAAATGGCCGAAGGAGAGGCCACCCTCTCTTCATCCAAGGTGTATCAGAAGCAGCCCCAGATCCTTCAAAAACAAGTGCACATGGCAGCGTCTAAGGAGGCAGAGAGAGAGGAGAGCTCCAACCTCAGTATCATCGGGGGCATTCTCTCTAAAGTAGACATCATTGAGAAGCGATCACAGGACCTCGAGAAACTCGCTGTGATCGAAAAGAGGACCCATAATTTAGACAAGCTTGATCAGATCAATAAGTACCTTGAACTGTTGGTGGGCACCATCAACTCTGTTCAGTCGGCTACACCATCGGAAGCTCCCGCTGAGAAGAAGGACGAGCAGCAACCGCAGCATCAGCCTCAGCCGAGCCAGCAGCCACCGGCAGTCCAGCACGTGTACTACGTGCAGGCGCCCGACCAGGGCCAGCCGCAGCAGAAGATGGTCGTGTACCAGCCAGAGTTCCTTTCCGGACTTGATCCAGTCTTCCCACCACCACCCCTGATTCAGGAAGTGAACGAGTATGGGCTAATGATGCACAGCCGACCCGTCCTCCAAAACAACCCCAGGGTCAGCAATTTGCCAATCGGCAATACCACCAACCTCAGGGTGGTCGTTTTGGACAATCCTCTCAGCCTCACCAACAGTACCAGCAGCCTCCCCAGTTTGCACATCAATGGAGGCAGAATTTTCCATACCAGCAGCAGCCGCAGTACCGCCACCCACAACCGTATCACCAGTACGCGGCTGCCCCCTCTCAGCAATACCAGCAGTATCCTCCTTCCTCGTACCAACAACTTCAACTTCCTGCACCACCGCAGCACCACCAGCAACAACCTCCCCACCCATCCAACCAACAGCAGTGTGGTCTGCACGCTGAACCTACTGAAGCACCCTCTGCGAACCCCACTATGGATTGTCTGGCCCAACTTGTCAAAGGGCTTGCGGATATGACCAAGCGGCTTGATGACCTGACCTCCACCCGAACTACCATTCCGGCTCAGGTCGAAGCCAACTCCAATAATTTCAAAAAGAAAGAGCAGGTAGAATGTGATGTCCTGTCCGTATCTGGTAATGATATGACTGTTTATTCTAATGTTGTTACTCTCAGGAGCGGTAGGGCCTTGCCTCCGCCTGCTACCAGAAGTGGGGTGAATAAAGAAACAGGTGGATCGTCATCTTCCGCATCAGTCATGCCAGCTCCAGGGGTGGGTGAGGAGGAAGAAGAAGGAGAATCCAGTCCAGCCGTCGTGCATTTCCAGCAGCAACCTCATCCAAAAATACAACTAAATCAGCAAAAGCAAAAACAACAAAAAGAAGCTTGTAGCTGAAGCGAAGCCGCGCTAGCATTGGAGGAGCCGCCAGCTGCAGCCGATCCCTCGTCAGCCGATGGAGCAGACGCTACTCTTTTTGATCGCCCTGCAGCACCAGCATGTTCAGAACCAGTTTGTACTCCTTTTTGTAATCCGGATTTACACAATTCTGTGGGCGATGATTTTGATGTAAATAAGAACTCTGATTTTCCTGTTAATGATGTACATATTCCTTTTCCTCATGCAATACAAAAATCCAAAAAAATTGCAAAACGAAAAAAGGCATTGTCTGATCCAGGTGTTGTGGAAATATTAGATAAGTTGACTGTTGAGATTCCTTTGTTGAAAGCCGTGGAGTACATGCCAGCTGTAAAGAAAGGACTGAAGGAGGTATGTACCAGCAAGCGTCACCCACCAAGAAAGAACAGGCGCCAGCAAGTTGAGAAGCATGTCCTCACCTTGGCCACGGTAGCAGCTATCAGTAACCTCCTGCGAAAAAAGCAAGACACAGGAGCACCTCTGATCAGTTGTGAGATTTTTGACCAGGTCTTCGAGCGCACTCTCCTTGACAGCGGATCTTCCATCAACCTTCTGCCCTCATCCATAATGCAAGAATTCGGGCTGGGTCCACTCAAGCAGACACGCATGATCCTTCAGTTCGCTGACCGATCCGTCAAGCGGCCCCGATGTCTTTTGGAAGATGTGGTAGTTAAAGTGCAGGAAATGAAATTCCCAGCTGACTTTGTAGTCCTTGATATGGACTCGCCTGCACCCCTGCTCCAGACCCCTATCATCCTTGGCAGACCATTCCTTCATACTTCAGGCATCGTGGTTGATTACGGGTCTGGCAAGATTACTTTCAGCTCGAACACTCAGCAGATCACGATAAACATGAACAGAGAGCCGAATGCAACGACTGATGAGAGTCAGGCAGCATCTGAAGTAGACTGTGATTTTATTGCAGAGATCAGATACTCAACCTTATCATTGGACGATCCATGGACCCAAGAAACCCTCACTCTTGAGGAGGACTTGGAAAGCGCAGTCAGCTTATGCTCCGACAATTCTTGGGAGACAGATTCTCAGATGCAGGCGCATCTACTTGAGCAGTCACTCCAGACCGAACATGATCAGCTTAGCGCAGAACCGTTCGGTACATCACTGGGATCTCAACAAGATGATGAGGATGGTAAATATTTCAAGGAAGTACATACCACCACCGGCATAGTTTCTGAAGTGACAGATAAAGTGGACAGGTCAAAACCAGAACTCAAGCCACTTCCTGCAGGCCTGAAGTATGCTTTCCTTGCGGGTGAAGAACAAATGTATCCGGTCATCATCAGCAGCACGCTGAATCCGGATCAGGAATCTCGTCTTCTCGAGGTTCTAGAAAAGAACCGCAAGGCACTTGGTTGGAGCTTATCAGATCTCCGTGAGATAAATCCAGCCTTGTGTTCACACCACATCTATCTAGAAGAAGATGCCAAGCCGTCCCGCGAATTCCAACGAAGGCTGAACCCTAACCTTCGAGACGTCGTCATGAAGGAGATAACAAAATGGTGTGACGCAGGCTTCATCTATCCCATCTCCAACTCAAAATGGGTAAGCCCACTGCATGTAGTTCCAAAGAAATCCGGGCTTACCGTGGTTACAAATGACAAAGGAGAGGAAATTTCCACTCGGGTACCAACATCCTGGCGGGTGTGTGTTGACTACCGTTGTCTCAATGCAGCAACTAAGAAGGACCACTTTCCCTTGCCCTTCATTGATCAAGTTTTGAAAAGATTAGCAGGCAAGGAGTTCTTCTGCTTTCTGGGGTATTCCGGGTACAACTAAGTGGCGATCGCCCCTGAGGATCAAGAGAAGACTACCTTCTTGCCCGTTCGGCACCTATACCTTTAAGAGAATGCCCTTTGGATTATGCAATGCACCTGCAACCTTCCAAAGATGCATGTTAGTAGTCTTTGCCGAGATGGTAGGAAGTTTTCTCGAGGTGTTTATGGACGATTTCTCTGTCTATGGTGATAGTTTCGATTCTTGTCTTGAGCACCTAGACAGAGTACTTCAGAAGTGCCGAGAGGTCAATTTGGTGCTTTCATGGGAAAAGAGCCACTTTATGGTCACTGAAGGCATTGTGCTGGGCCACGTCGTTTCCAAACGTGGCATGGAAGTCGACCCGACAAAGGTAAATGTCATTTCAAATCTCCAGCCACCTCAGTCAGTGAAGAATGTGAGGTCATTCCTGGGGCATATGGGATTCTATAGGCGATTCATCAAGGATTTCAGCCGCATTGCCCGACCTCTGACAGAGCTTTTGTGCAAGGAAACTGAGTTTATTGTTGATCAGCAGGTTCTCCTTGCTTTCAATCAGTTGAAGGAGCTTATTGTTAGCAATGTGAGCCCGAGGCGAACCATTCCTACAATAAATGTTATTGTAATAAATGATTCATCAATAAAAGTTATTGATTTTGTTTCACTCCCTTTCTGATATTGAATGAATGAATGCACTATAAGGTCCCTCTGTACAATAAGGGTTATGTACCATGGCCAACTTGATAATCATACAGCTGTTGATTCAATGATTGAATCATAGAGGTTGATGCTTGGATGAATATCTAAGGAGTTAGATAGAGGACTCATCAAGCATCATCAATGATTAACAAGTAGTGATCTCCAGTCTGAGTGGGAGATGGCAATCCCATCTCATTAGACTGATATCTGATCGACCTCTTGATGCAGGTCCTCTGCATATGAATATTGATTCGGAGGTATCAGATTAGTTGAGTCAATGAGTTGACTTAACGAGATCGAGGTAACCAAAGACCTATGATGAATACTGTCACATCACAGGAAAACATCCTCTGACCAGAGACAGATATATTACTATATGTCTGAGCATGTACATTTGGCAGACCAATAGGTTGATGACCTAATCAAGGTCTATACACCGGTGAGCTGGTGTGCATGTAAGGGCATATGAGTAATATGATCTCTCAAAGGGATCATACAGGTTCACTTGTGAACCGGGAGATGATGAATACCCATTCATCACTCTTTATTCTTATATTTTAGCTACAAAAACCTATGCAAATGCATGTAGATATGTGTAAATAGGAATAATTAGCAAAAGCATGCATTGTGTAAAAACCTATAATTAGCATGTTTTTGTGCAAAAATAAAAGAATAAAGATTAAAAAGAAAAAGAGGGAAATATTTAGAATAAATATTGAGCAACCTAACCCAAGGAAGGGCTCAGCATGGGCCTGACCGCATAAAAGCCAAGTAGAGGGAGATAGGGGCTCATGTGTAAATATTGGTGTAAATAAATAAAACTATGTTTTCCTCACTCAAAAATATGCTTGTACATATTTGTATATATTTAGAAAATATTAAAAACAAAATAAAAAGTTAAAAATCAAAAAGATTAAAAATACTCTTTCACCATGTACATAGACCATACTCCTATATTTATTCAACCTTATAAATAAATAAAAGTATTTTCTAAACTTGTTGTAAATATTCTATGTTATATATTGTAAATAAATAAAATAAAAAAAAGAATCAAAACAAAAATCAAATAAAAATAACAAAATTAAAATAACAAAAATATATTGTACATATGCCATGTATATAGTTGTACAAAACTATTTATTTCACCTATGTATATAAATAATAAAAACAAAATAAAAATACCCTTTTATTCCTCATTTTATTCTATAAATAAATAAAATATAAAATAGGAATAAAATTGTACAAAAATAATAATTAAAAATAAAAAATCTACCTAATGTACATATACCTATATATAGCTACATAGTGTAAATACCTCATTTTTATTTCCAAAAATTAATTAAAAATCACCAAAAAATAGAAAAAAATAAAATAAAAATATTTTGTGTTTTAAGTTTTTGCTAATTCCACCGTTATCTAGCCTAAAATAAATAAACAAAAATAAAATACATGGTAGTTTCCCATTGGTCCACGGGGAATGTTGACCCCCGGTCAACTCCCCCCGCGGACCCTCTTCTCTCGCGGATCAGGCTGTCGACCCGATTTCTCCGATTTTTCCATGCCTGATCCGCCCGCCATTTGCGCAAACCCCGGGTCCTAATTCTTCTTCTTGCATCCGAGACCAACGCCCGGGGGATTGCATCGGGGTCCGCGCTCCATGCTGCCCTACCCGACCAGCCCTAGTCGGGTCTGCACCCATATATATCTCGAGCTCCGCCACCTTCAATCGGCATCTTTGGCTAATCCGTTCCACCCCCAGTGAGCTCCAGTGCCCGAGCGTGAGTGACAGCTCGCTCCAGGTGCCGTCGCAGCGAGGAGAGGGGCCGGATACCACTGATCCGGCGAGTCAGCACCGCCGTGCTCCGCCCAGAGCAGGAGCTCGAGCCTCGGGCCGAGACGACCCTTGAGGCCACGACCAGGAGCTCCCCCAGCTCCAGCATAGCCTCCTCGACCACCCAGGTAGACCCTTCGCTCCTCTATTTAGTCTAATTTCCATTTTGCCCCAAATCGCTCCGTCTCCGTTCTTCGTCGATTCCGACCACCTCGCGCACCCATTCGATCATCGGAATCCATATCCATCTCCGCCTTCCCTCCGCGCACCTTCTCCGCCCCTCCATTCAACCCAGCTCGCACAGGATCTGGGATTCGAATCCCCTCGCTGTCGCTTCGCCGGGGTTCGTCCGCACCGACACACAGACCACCTCCACGACACCTAACCGGGTCGAGGCATTTTGCCCTCGACCCGCGAAGCTTCTGAGCCTTTTTGCAGGACCAGAGGAGGCTATCTGAGGCCTCCCGACATTCAGACAGGAGCTTCTCCTCCGCCGACCTCGCCGGAGCCCTCCAGGGCTCGGCTGGGTCATCGGAGCCTACCATCAGCCGCGGAGCTTCAGTGCGGAGCTTCTCCGATCTCCAGGAGCGGCAGACGAGGACCACAGCGCTCGCACGAGGCCGACGAAAGTCGCCGGCGACCAGTTCTTCCTGGATCCTCTCGGACCGTTGATAGTGCCTCCTCGCCCCAGGTGTGATCTGAGCCGTCCATCTGCGGAGTTGTCTTGAGCGTCCGATCTGAGGAGACGCCATCTGGAGCGCCCACCAGCCGTACCCGTCAGATCAGCCACGTGGAGCGCATCCGACGGCCCCGCTTAATAAAGGGTAAATTACCCTTAGTCCCAGCTCTTGTTTTTATTTAGCTTTAGTCCTGTAAATATTTTAGCAAGTTGTTTAGTTTAGGGTTATTTGCACATTGGACCTCGTACTTTAGTTTATTTGCATTTATGCCCCTGTTTGTGTGAGCCACGTGCTTCGTCACGTGTATGTTTGGGTTATTTGCAATCTATTCCCTGTAGTTCTGGAGGTTTATAAATGAATGAAAACTTTTGAGTATTTGCATCTATGCCCCTGTGAATGTTGTAATTGCGCATGTGCGCTTATTTTTGGGTAAATTGCAATTAAGGCCCTCGGACTTTTGGTACGTGTTACCAATTAGTCCCAGGACCTTATTTTTATTACATATAGGTCCCTGAGTGCCCCAGGCACGCGCCGCGCGCGTGCGTCGCTGGGTATTTTGCACCTGGACCCCCAGAACTTAGGGTATTTGCACTTCAGTCCTTGTGCACAGTGCCCTCTTGTGAATTTTGAATAAAATATCAAATCACCTCCAAATTCGATGAAAATTTGATACATGGCTCCTGCCATATTGTAGGATTTTTGAGAATTTTTGAGGACATTTTTGAGTTTATTTTTTATTTTTAAAAATTCAAAAACCATTATTTCAGCTACTGTCTAGTTTTAAAAACCCCAAAAAATATAAAAGCCCTCTTAAAAATTCTATAAAAATTAGTTACTGTTTCTTTTGTGCTCTTTGATTTTCTAGCCAATTTTGGCTATTTTTCACTGATTAAAAACCATAAAAACTTAAAAACACCTAAAAACCCAAAAAAAATTTATTAAATCACCTAAAAATCCAAAAACAATAATTTTGGAACTCAAATTTTCCTTGATTTACCTAGTTTACAGGAAAAATACCTCCAGGCCCTTTTGAGGTCCTTAGATATTTTATCTAGGGCTTTTGGGCCTGGCTGGACAGTACCTTACATTTTTGTTACTGTTTGATTTTTAGAAAATAAAATACACATTAGAAAAATTCCAAAAATTCACCAAAAACACTAAAAAACCTAAAAAACATAAAAACATTTTTGTTTGAATTTTTGCTTGATTTTTGACACATTAAATAATTTGCCTAAGTGTGGTTGTCTTTGTTTTCTTTTATTTTCTCGACATATTAAAAATCAAAAAAAATAAATATAAAAATCATTAAAAATCACTAAAAATATTTGTCTTTAATTTTATTTCATTTTTACTACTTCGTAGGCCTTTGGCCAACCCGTGCTCCTCGAGTTCGACCCTAGGTGCTATACCAGGTTAAACTCATAGCAGGACCGCTTCTCGCTTTGTTTTGATTGATCTTTGATTTATTTAGTGGTCTGATATTTTTCTTGATTGACACATCCGAGTGATTGAGGTCGCAACAACCTATCTAGATACCTTTACCTATGTCGCTCGGGAATTTTGTGTCATCAGAATGGTGCCGTTGCCGGGGAGCACGGCTTAGTAGTTCTTTTTATCTTCATTTTCGTTTTTGTTTTCGCGGCTTTTCGCAGCTCTTCGGAGCTCGCGGATTTTCGCGGCTTTTTGTTTATATTTTCTTTTTGTCTTCTTCTGCTTTATTTTTATTTTCTTCTGTTTTTGTTTTTGATTGATTTTGTGTGTTTATTTTATTTTGTATTTTTGCATATATACCCTCACTTTTAATTGTCATTTCTTTTTCCTTATTATTTGATTATTTTTGCTGGTCTGACCACTCTTCTCTTTTTCTTGCGAGGGCCCAAGGACCGCGGAGGCGACTTTCGAGGAGCCGGTGCAGCCGAGGAACTTGGAGGCGGCTTCTTTCTCTACGAAGCCGCAGGAGAGAGCGAGAGGGAGAGAGTTGAGTGGGTGAGGTTAGATTAGGTTTTTATTTCATTTATATTATTGTTGTAATAATACAGGGACTTGGACTGCTTGGACTTGGACTCTTCTACCGTAGCGGGTCTGTTTCGTCGAGCACTGGTGTGCTCGGGGGACCCTTTAGGACCTTCGCGGTTTTTCGCGGCTTTTTCGCGGTTTTATTTTTCTTTTATTTCTGCCTTTTCCGGTTTCTCGCGGTTTTTGCTCGAGCCCCTAGACTTAGGATTTTCTGGTGAATGTGCCGTAATTAGTAGGATCCACACACCTAATTGATTATCTGTTCCCATAGATCGATAATTGGACCTACTTAAAAAAACATAATAAAAATAACTGATTCATTTGCCTTCGTAGCCTACGTATCGCAGCCCGTCCTGTAAAGCGCTTACTCCTACCCCTGATTTGTCGGACAGAGGAGGGACGGGCCAAGACCGGACTCTTTGGCTTGGAGGTCAGTGACCGGTTAGACGGTTCTTCGCTAGAAGTTGCTCGTCTAGGACTCGGCTTTACCGCTGCATCATTTAGGTAGTTTTAATTCTGTCTTTACTTTTATGCGCGGATCATATTGCATGTAGAGTGCTGGAGACAGGTACGCATTTCTGACTTTGCATGCATCATTGATTTATCGCGCATCGGCTTTTTCGTCTTCTCCCCCCTGTTTTGGACTTAATAACCAGTAGAAACGAAAAATTCGTTAGGACGTTTGTTTGCTTTGAAAAAGATTAAAAAAGTGAAACCATAAAATTGGGACTGCTAAAATTATTGATCTTAAAAACCGCTCACCCTAAAAACTTTGTCTTGGGGAGAGCAACCCCCTCATTGTATGGTTTGGATGCGCGAGAGAGTGACCCGCACCCTAGGTAGAGCCCCCCGTTGCTAGTCCCGACTGATTACCGACTCTTCCGTGCGGGCCAGTCGGTTGGGTTAGCATCGGATATCCCAACAGGTCACGTAAGCGCTCTGATATTCTGTGTGTTCACCAAAATAAAATCGACAAGATAATTTGACCGAACTTTCACGGTCTTCAGCTCGCGTTGCGTTGGTGAACCGGGGGTTTGTTTTCTGATCGTAATTTTTCCAGATCTCATCCGCCTTACTCGCCAGATCAAGATGATGGGTAGACGGTCTCTTAGGCAGCCTCTGGCTGCACCGCTTTCGGGCACGTCTGCCTCATCATCTAGGTTGGCTCGCGAGAGCTCAGACCCGCTCTCCGAGCCCGAGTACGACTCCACCCTGTTCCCCCTCGACCCCCTTTCTGATCTACCTGAGAGACACGAGCCCGAGGAGAGATTGATACATTTGACAGCACCTGAGTTGGGCTCATTTGATTTTGCAGACGTCGACATGGCTAGAGCCGGCAGTTCAGACGATCACTCCCGTCAGCCAGAGCACTTTGTACTAGACCAGGGAGCGATCAACTCCACCCTGATCACATCACTCGAGACAGTCCAGCAGCAGCTCCGCGATCAGGGAGCATTTATGATTGAGATGAGGAGAGAGTTGGAGAGGCTCAGAGCAGAGCGAGATGAGCAGAGCGAGCCTGAGGACGGACCTGATGCAGAGGCACGAGCCGCCGCAGCCGCAGCAGCCGCAGGAGGAGGAGGACCACCTAGACCGATGCGGGAGTTGCACAACCCCGGATCTACACTGATGCACCATTGTGTGGTGGTACCTGCTATCGTGGGGGACTTCAAGTTCCCCCCGAACACCCTGCAGATGCTTCCTCGTTTTCACGGACTCGCCACTGAGGAGCCCCACCTTCACCTCCAGGAGTTTTTGATGATTTGCAGCACTGTCCACGATCGCCATGTGGACCAGGATACGATCCGGATGATAGCCTTCCCGTTCTCACTGGCAGATAGAGCAGCCACCTGGCTGAAGCACCTTGGGAGGTTTGTCTATACTTGGGAGCAGCTCCGCACCGAGTACTTGAACAAGTACTATCCACTCGGGCGGACGAATGCAGCGAGGGCCCTGATCAGCAACTTCTCCATGTTCCCCAACGAGCAGTTCCACGAGGCATGGGAGAGGTTTCGAGATCTCCTAGACCGATGCCCGCACCACGACATCTCCAAGCCGAACCTAGTTCAGAGCTTTTTCAGCGGGTTGACGCCAGAGCTTCAGGGTCTGGTGAACGCTTCGTGTGGCGGGTCCTACTTTGCCAAGGACCATGACCAGGTCTGGGCCATCTTCGAGGAGATGGCTGAAAACTACATGGTGATGTCCCAGACCAGGTTGTATACTCAGAAGACCCAGCCACATCAGCCAGGACCCGTGCAGTACCAGAGGATAGCACGGGTAGATGCAGGTCCATCCAGTTCGTCCGCAGCCGCAGCAGCACAGGCAGAGTCATCAGCTGCGGACATGGGCATTATCAGCGAGAAGCTGGACCGCATGGAGCTGATCGAGAAGAAGCAGTGCCAGAGTATCACGCAGATGGAGCAGATGGCACAGGTTCTGAGTGACATGAAGACACAGCTCATGTGTCTCCAGGAGGCACAGATGGCTTCTCAGCCCCGTCTTCAGTCGCGAGGCGACGCCGGCAGCAGCAGCAGCTCGTCCCAGCGCTCCAGCACCCACGTGCAGCCTAGACAGGTCCATCTTGTACAGGCGGAGCCGTACCAGCAGCCGCAGCCCACCTACCAGTCCCCACCATCTCCAGAGATGCAGATGGTGGTCTACCAGCCGGACCAGCCTCTGGCAGTACTCCCGCCAGCCCCCTACGATGCCGAGCCGTTGATGGATGTCAACGGGATTTGGTACGACCGCCCCCAGCCTGGGATCCGACGAGACCATCCCGGATTCAGGTGGGGGAGTGGTGGTGCCCAGCCCCAGCAGCAGCCGTCAGGACAGGGAGGGCAGTACTCCCAGCAGAGAGACCAGCACCAGCCGCAGCAGCAGCCCCCAGCATATCAGCAGCACCAGCCATCCTTCGGTCCTCGTCCCTATCAGCAGCAGGGACAGTCATGGAGACGTGAGCAGCAGGCTCACCCGGGATATCAGCAGCAGCACCCTCCTTCCTACCCCTCTTACCCACCACAGCAGTTCCAGCAGCCTCACCCACAGAGAGGCCACCCGTCGGGCTCCCACGAGAGCCCCGCTTTGGATGACATCGCCCGCCTCCTCACGGACCAGCAAGCCACATTTCGACGGGAGATGGGCGAGTTCCGCCAGGAGATGCAGGACCTGGTGAGAGGGAAGGCCGCCATACCAGCCCAGATAGAGCCGAATCCGAACAACCTCAAGAGGAAATCTGAGCAGGTAGTACATACTGAGTTAGCCGCTCCTAGTGACCCATTTGATGATACATCTTCGGATCTATTTGATGCTGATTTTGTCACACTTAGGAGCGGTAGGACCCCAGCAGGCGGCGGCGCCTCATCTGAGCTTCACCACGAGGACACTTCAGAGGCGCCACATGAGGAGGAGGAGAGCAGTACTGAGGCCGCTCCAGACGATGACGGTGGCACTGAGGCCACCAAGGATGCTGATCCCACCGGCGGTACTGAGGCCGCCGCTTCACCAGATCTAGGAGGTGGTACTGATGCCACCCGTTCAGCCGAGCCAGCCCGCGGTACTGATGCCGCAAGACGTCTACCAGCAGCAGCAGCAGAGCCAGGCCGTGGTGGTACTGAGGCCACCGGTGTTTGTACAGATAGAGATGATGTTTTTCCTCGTATTCCTGTATCTCAGAACTCTGTTGTGAATAAAGGAAAAGGTTTACTTTCTTCTGGTCCCACTGTGGTGCATGATGTATGTGTGGATCCGGTCCTTGAACCGCTTAGACCTTTTCCTAGTCCTTCATCTGAGAAGGACCCTGTGATTCCTTTCCCTAGAGCCCTTCAGATGGGGAAGGGGAAGAAAAATGATCCAAAAAAGAGAGAGCTTGAGGAGTTCAGCCAGAGCATGATCGATCGATTCCATATCCAGCTGACCCTCCAGGAGGCTTTGCAGCACATCCCCCTTCTCCAGCGATCTTTGAGAGAGAGGACTACAGTCAGGAGGAGGAGGAGGAGGAACCACACTTCAGAGATACATGTGCTGACGAAAGCCACATGTTTTGCGATCCAGAACCGCCTGCCAGCCAAGAGGCCAGATTCAGGGGCCCCGTATGTCAGATGCCAGATCAGTGAGCAGAGGTTCGACCGTACTCTTCTAGATAGCGGATCGTCGATCAACCTTCTTCCGGTAGCCCTTCTCGACCGCTTCGAGTTGGGCACTCTTCGACAGAGCAGGACAGTCCTTCAGTTCGCTGATCGATCTGTCAAGAGGCCGAAGGGGTTATTACGAGACGTTATCGTCACGATTCAGGGCCTGAAATTCCCCGTGGACTTCGTAGTGTTGGACATGGAGATCCCTGAGTCAGTGGCCGATACCCCCATCATCCTTGGTCGCCCGTTCTTGGCCACAGCCAAGGCGGTGACTGATCATGATAGCGGGAAGGTGTACTTTCGCGTCGAGGGTGAGAGTATACAAATAGAGACAGTCGAGGACTACAGAGCTAGATTCAGAGCCCGCTCAGTTGCGAGTACAGATTCAGAGCAGCTGACCGACGCAGAGCCAGACATCCACCAGGACTGTGATTTTGTGATCACAGATGATGAGGCAGCTTGGGTAGATCTTGAGACACAGACCATCCTCTCACTTTCAGATACAGCTGATGCAGAGACGATAGCAGAGGAGAGTCTGGAGAGCACAGACCTGGTTCAGGATACCATTGAGGCAGCAGAGTCGGTCCTTGATCGCAGCACGATGATTAGTGATGGTGGTGCTGAGGCCACCTTGTTTTCCGGTGGTACTGATGCCACTGATTCTGATACAGATCCCTCGGATTCAGAGTCTGATTGGGCCGATTGTGATGATCAGATGCCAGACCTGATTCCACCTGAGCCTACAGAGGAGGAGGAGGTAGATGCAGAGCCGACCAGAGACAGTACAGTTGAGCCGCCTTCCCCCGATCCAGTTTGCGAGAGTACGCTTTCACTTTCCCAGGCAGATTTGGCCGACCTTGCAGCTTTCACTCAGTTTCTTCCGCAGCCAGATTTGCCAGCACCCAGCATTCCAGAGCTGAAGCCGCTCCCTACTTCGCTGAAGTATCGATTCCTTGCGGGCGAACCCGAGATGTACCCAGTCATCATCTCCGCCGAGTTGACTGGAGAGCAAGAATCCCGTTTGATGGGGGTTCTTGAAAAGAACCGCAAGGCGATCGGATGGAGCGTAGCAGATCTCCACGGGATTAGTCCATCAGTGTGCTCCCACCATATCTATCTCGAGGAGGGGGCGAAGCCGTCGCGTGAGTTCCAGCGGCGTCTAAACCCCAACCTGAGAGTGGTCGTGATGAAGGAAATATCGAAATGGTGGAGTGCAGATTTTATTTATCCCATTTCCGACTCCAAGTGGGTCAGCCCCTTGCATGTGGTGCCCAAGAAGACGGGCATCACGACTGTGACCAGTGAGTCGGGAGAGGAGATCGCTACACGAGTACCCACCTCTTGGAGGGTTTGTGTTGACTACAGGAGACTCAACCAAGCCACCAAGAAGGACCATTTCCCTCTGCCTTTTATTGACCAGATCATTGAGAGACTGGCAGGGAAGAGACATTATTGCTTCCTGGATGGGTACTCGGGCTACAACTAAGTGGCCATCGCTCCTGAGGATCAGGAGAAGACCACCTTTACATGTCCCTTCGGCACATATGCTTTTCGACGCATGCCATTTGGGCTATGCAATGCCCCTGCGACTTTTCAGAGATGCATGCTGTCGATCTTTTCGGACATGGTAGGGGAGTGCTTGGAGGTCTTCATGGATGATTTCTTGATCTACGGCGACGGATTCGATTCTTGTCTTGACTGCCTGGATCGAGTACTCCAGCGATGTATTGAGTATCATTTGGTGCTATCTTGGGAGAAGAGTCACTTCATGATGACTCAAGGGACGGTGCTTGGCCATATCATCTCCAACAGGGGCATGGAGGTTGATCCGGCCAAGGTTGATGTCATTAGGAAACTCACACCGCCGTCCAATCTGAGGCAGCTACGGTCATTCCTGGGGCACGTTGGATTTTATAGGAGATTCATTCAGGATTTCAGCAGGATTGCCCGACCGTTGACTGACCTCTTGACGAAAGACACCGAGTTCCTTATCGATGACAAGTGTCTTTCGTCATTCGCGACTCTCCAGCAGTGTGTCATTGAGGCTCCTGTCCTCCAGCCGCCTGATTGGTCTCTCCCATTCGAGATCATGACAGATGCCTCCGATTTTGCCGTAGGGGCAGTGCTGGGACAGAGGAGGGATGGAGTTCCATTTGCCATACACTATGCTAGCCGCACATTGGATTCCGCCCAGCGGAATTACACAGTCACAGAGAAGGAGATGCTAGCAGTAGTGTTTGCCCTGGATAAGTTCAGATCATATATCATTGGATCTAGAGTGACTTTGTTTACAGATCACACCGCCATCAGGTACCTCATGGCAAAGAAGGATGCCAAGGCCAGACTGACTAGATGGATCCTTCTACTCCAGGAGTTCGACATTGAGATCAAGGATAAGCCTGGAGTCAAGAATGTGGTGGCGGATCATCTCTCCCGATTAGAGCAGCCTGAGGAGTCTGAGCAGATTGACCCTATTAGAGATACCTTCCCAGATGAGGCGATCCTTGCTATCGCCTCACTCCCATGGTACGCCGATATTGTGAACTTTCTCATTGCTGGGAAAGTCCCACAAGATTGGCCCAGGCAGAGGCTTGAGACCTTCCTAGCGAAGGCCAAGTCTTACCATTGGGAGGATCCCATCCTTTACCACGAAGGAGGGGATAGCGTCTGGCGTCGGTGTATTCCTCAGGAGGAACACCACAGCGTCCTCACTTACTGCCACAAGCTTGAGGCAGGAGGACATCATTCTGGGAGGAGAACGGCACAGAAGGTGCTCCAATCCGGCTTGTGGTGGCCTACCCTCTTCAAGGACTCAGATGAGTTCGTGAAGAGGTGTACTGACTGTTAGAGGATGGGCACTTGCGGACAGCGTGATATGATGCCGATGCAGCCCATTCACTTCTGTGAGGTTTTTGACGCATGGGGCATCGATTACATGGGTCCATTCCCTAGGAGTCAGTGATTTGAGTACATTCTGTTGGCCGTTGATTACGTGAGTCATTGGGTGGAGGCTATCCCCGCCCGAGCCGCTGATGCGAGGACAGTTTGCAGATTTTTGAGGAAGCATATCATCACGCGGTTCGGGGTGCCACAAGTTCTGATTTCTGATGGGGGATCTCACTTCATCAACGACCAGGTGAAGGCACTTGCTAGCGAGTTCGGCATAGACCATTGTGTAGCTACACCTTACCATCCACAGACGAATGGTCTAGCCGAAGTGTCGAATAGGGAGATCAAGAATATATTGCAGAAAGTCGTCCGCCCTGACCGAAAGGATTGGTCACAGCTTTTGGACTCGGTCTTGTGGGCATATAGGACGTCTTTCAAGACACCTTTGGGCACATCTCCCTTTCGCCTCGTGTATGGCAAGCCATGCCATTTACCTGTTGAGCTGAGGCACAAGTCACTTTGGGCAGTTACAGACATACTTATGGATCCAGATGGTATGGGAGACCAGAGGAGGGCAGAGCTAGCTGCCCTGGAGGAGCTTAGAGATGCAGCTTTCTCAAGCAGCCTACATTATAAGGATAAAGTCAAGGAGTGGCATGATTCTCATATCAGCCACAAACATTTTGAGATTGGACAGAGAGTATGGCTGTTTGATGCGAGGCTTAGATTATTTCCAGGGAAGCTACAGAGCAATGGAAAGGACCTTATCTGGTTAGGAAGGTACACGACAACGGTAGCATCGACATATCTGAGTTTTCTTCTGAGAGTACCTTCCGAGTGAACGGCCAGCGGCTCAAGCCATTTCTAGATCATGAGCCGCGGGTCGTCGATCTTGCCCCTATTCATTTTGCGTGAGATGTGGTCTTTGACTCACATCTAATGCATCTCACGTCTGAGTTTCACTGATCTTCCGCTGTATATAGATCCAGATGTCCATATCATCACATTCTTTAGTCCCACATCCCTTTCTCTATCTTGTGATTATGCTATACTTAGGGTGCACTTTACCCTAAGTATAGGGGGGATGTGAGACCTTTTGGGTATTTCTTTTGTTTCTGTCTACCCCTGTTTTGCTGCCTATACTTAGGGATATTTCACCCTAAGTATAGGGGGGGTAGACCCTGTACATTCTCCACTCGGTTTTCCCTTTGTGTACAGCCTGCTATACTTAGGATTACTTGATCCTAAGTATAGGGGGAAGACCCGAGAACCTCTTGACTTTGCATTCCCTTTTGTATAGCCTTCCTTTTCACTTCCCTATACATAGCACGAGTTATGTCTTCTTCATCGCTCTTGACTCTGAGGACATCGTTCGAGCTAAGTATAGGGGGGTGTGTATATATTTCATATATATACTTTAGCCATAACTCGTACTTTGTGTGAGTGTGTTAATAAATAAAAATGGCTAAAAATCACAAAAATTAAAAAAATTTCATGTACATAATCTTCTTTTATTTGCACATACATAGCTAGTGTACAAACTATTTTTGTAAAAATGATTTCAAAAAATCTTTTTGTGTAAAGCTTGTGTAAATATTTTCGTATCAAAATTATGTATATAGTACAAAATTTTTCCAAAATGTTTTGAAAATCAAAAGTTTGCAAAAATCTTGTGTAAATGTGTGTAAATATCTTTTTGCAAAACTTGCACTTCATGCATCATCATTCATGATTTCAAAACATTTTTCAAAAATTTTGCATGATTGTAAAATATTGTGTAAATAAGCATCTTTTTGTACATATGTATATAGTTTTTCTTGGATGATAGTTGACATTTAAACTAGCCTGGAATCAAATTGAGAAATGGATCTTGATTAAGATCTTAATCCACCTAATTTCTAAGAGGAACCTTATAGGGCTTAGGTTTAAGGCTTTTCAGGTCCATGGTGACTTAATTCTTTGAGTCCACTAGGCTATGATCACATGTCATCTCAATGAGCCTAAGTAGAACACTTAACAACAACACATGACTCATATAGATTATGGCTTTACTTGGACACCAGCACTATGCACCGAGCTCTCTACGGATGAGGTGGTGAGGAGGCAGTCTTCCTTGACTTGGGGTAGCATATGAGGGTAGTACTTCTAGGCGGAACCTCTCTTCTTCTTATAGTGAAGGAAGTGTGTCTCAACTTGGTCTGGTTGCCATGAGGTCTAACGACGGGAGTTGTGGGTTGCAATAAAGCTTCAAAAGAGGGATAGTCTACTGGCTCAAGAGGAAAAATTCCTTGTATATATGTTGCACATGTATAGATGCACTCGAAAAAAAAATGTGCAAAAAGAAAAGAACTCCAAAAAAAGTGGTGGGTCTGAGAGAAAATGATAATCCCACCGGAGTATGTATATAAGTGCAATAAGCAAAGCTTGGTTTCATGATCCACCTGTTGTAGCTTGCAGCAGGGAGACTTGGCTACACTGGTCAAGCTCCCAAGGGTACTTGGCTACACTGGCCTTGACCCATTCTCTTCTTCCCCCTCTTCTTGAGCCGGTTGTACTTGAACTTAGAAGGGAATACCCCGCTCCTCGAGGAAAGAGTGGCCAGATTGAGGTCATAGAGTTACCTTGTTAGGGAGGGTTGTCAAGTTGCCATTTCTGAGGTGGAGAGCTTAGACTTCACATTCACAGGACAAGAAAAGATTCATGGTCTTCAGGGTTTGTGATTGATGACTTGTTCTGATCTGGAGCATTGAGGAGTCTTGGTTATAGATTAGTGGAACTTAGAGGCTGTTAGGTTTTAAGCTTAAGTCTAAATAAGGTTCCGACACATTAATAATCCAAAGATCTGATTGAGCTCCATACCTCAATTTAATGAAGGCAAGTTTAATAATCAACCTTGATCCATGTGCATCCTCTTTTTCTTTTTCTTTCTTTCTTTTTCACTTCTTTTTCAAATAAGTGTTTGCTAAGGGACTAGCAAAGTTAAGTATAGGGGGGTGATGAATACCCATTCATCACTCTTTATTCTTATATTTTAGCTACAAAAACCTATGCAAATGCATGTAGATATGTGTAAATAGGAATAATTAGCAAAAGCATGCATTGTGTAAAAACCTATAATTAGCATGTTTTTATGCAAAAATAAAAGAATAAAGATTAAAAAGAAAAAGAGGGAAATATTTAGAATAAATATTGAGCAACCTAACCCAAGGGAGGGCTCAGCATGGGCCTGACCGCATAAAAGCCAAGTAGAGGGAGATAGGGGCTCATGTGTAAATATTGGTGTAAATAAATAAAACTATGTTTTCCTCACTCAAAAATATGCTTGTACATATTTGTATATATTTAGAAAATATTAAAAACAAAATAAAAAGTTAAAAATCAAAAAGATTAAAAATACTCTTTCACCATGTACATAGACCATACTCCTATATTTATTCAACCTTATAAATAAATAAAAGTATTTTCTAAACTTGTTGTAAATATTCTATGTTATATATTGTAAAAAATAAAATAAAAAAAAGAATCAAAACAAAAATCAAATAAAAATAACAAAATTAAAATAACAAAAATATATTGTACATATGCCATGTATATAGTTGTACATAACTATTTATTTCACCTATGTATATAAATAATAAAAACAAAATAAAAATACCCTTTTATTCCTCATTTTATTCTATAAATAAATAAAATATAAAATAGGAATAAAATTGTACAAAAATAATAATTAAAAATAAAAAATCTACCTAATGTACATATACCTATATATAGCTACATAGTGTAAATACCTCATTTTTATTTCCAAAAATTAATTAAAAATCACCGAAAAATAGAAAAAAAATAAAATAAAAATATTTTGTGTTTTAAGTTTTTGCTAATTCCACCGTTATCTAGCCTAAAATAAATAAACAAAAATAAAATACGTGGCAGTTTCCCATTGGTCCACGGGGAATGTTGACCCCCGGTCAACTCCCCCGCGGACCCTCTTCTCTCGCGGATCAGGCTGTCGACCCGATTTCTCCGATTTTTCCATGCCTGATCCGCCCGCCATTTGCGCAAACCCCGGGTCCTAATTCTTCTTCTTGCATCCGAGACCAACGCCCGGGGGATTGCATCGGGGTCCGCGCTCCATGCTGCCCTACCCGACCAGCCCTAGTCGGGTCTGCACCCATATATATCGAGCTCCGCCACCTTCAATCGGCATCTTTGGCTAATCCGTTCCACCCCCAGTGAGCTCCAGTGCCCGAGCGTGAGTGACAGCTCGCTCCAGGTGCCATCGCAGCGAGGAGAGGGGCCGGATACCACTGATCCGGCGAGTCAGCACCGCCGTGCTCTGCCCAGAGCAGGAGCTCGAGCCTCGGGCCGAGACGACCCTTGAGGCCACGACCAGGAGCTCCCCTAGCTCCAGCATAGTCTCCTCGACCACCCAGGTAGACCCTTCGCTCCTCTATTTAGTCTAATTTCCATTTTGCCCCAAATCGCTCCGTCTCCGTTCTTCGTCGATTCCGACCACCTCGCGCACCCATTCGATCATCGGAATCCATATCCATCTCCGCCTTCCCTCCGCGCACCCATTCGATCATCGGAATCCATATCCATCTCCGCCTTCCCTCCGCGCACCTTCTCCGCCCCTCCATTCAACCCAGCTCGCACAGGAGCTGGGATTCGAATCCCCTCGCCGTCGCTTCGCCGGGGTTCGTCCGCACCGACGCACAGACCACCTCCACGAAACCTAACCGGGTCGAGGCATTTTGCCCTCGACCCGCGAAGCTTCTGAGCCTTTTTGCAGGACCAGAGGAGGCTATCTGAGGCCTCCCGACATTCAGACAGGAGCTTCTCCTCCGCCGACCTCGCCGGAGCCCTCCAAGGCTCGGCTGGGTCATCGGAGCCTACCATCAGCCGCGGAGCTTCAGTGCAGAGCTTCTCCGATCTCCAGGAGCGGCAGACGAGGACCACAGCGCTCGCACGAGGCCGGCGAAAGTCGCCGGCGACCAGTTCTTCCTGGATCCTCCCGGACCGTTGATAGTGCCTCATCGCCCCAGGTGTGATCTGAGCCGTCCATCTGCGGAGTTGTCTTGAGCGTCCGATCTGAGGAGATGCCATCTGGAGCGCCCACCAGCCGTACCCTTCAGATCAGCCACGTGGAGCGCATCCGACGGCCCCGCTTAATAAAGAGTAAATTACCCTTAGGCCCAGCTCTTGTTTTTATTTAGCTTTAGTCCTGTAAATATTTTAGCAAGTTGTTTAGTTTAGGGTTATTTGCACATTGGACCTTGTACTTTAGTTTATTTGCATTTATGCCCCTGTTTGTGTGAGCCACGTGCTTCGTCACGTGCATGTTTGGGTTATTTGCAATCTATTCCCTGTAGTTCTGGAGGTTTATAAATGAATGAAAACTTTTGAGTATTTGCATCTATTCCCCTGTGAATGTTGTAATTGCGCATGTGCGCTTATTTTTGGGTAAATTGCAACTAAGGCCCTCGGACTTTTGGTACGTGTTACCAATTAGTCCCAGGACCTTATTTTTATTACATATAGGTCCCTGAGTGCCCCAGGCACGCGCCGCGCGCGTGCGTCGCTGGGTATTTTGCACCTGGACCCCCAGAACTTAGGGTATTTGCACTTCAGTCCTTGTGCACAGTGCCCTCTTGTGAATTTTGAATAAAATATCAAATCACCTCCAAATTCGATGAAAATTTGACACATGGCTCCTGCCATGTTGTAGGATTTTTGAGAATTTTTGAGGACATTTTTGAGTTTATTTGTTATTTTTAAAAATTCAAAAACCATTATTTCAGCTACTGTCTAGTTTTAAAAACCCCAAAAAATATAAAAACCCTCTTAAAAATTCTATAAAAATTAGGTACTGTTGCTTTTGTGCTCTTTGATTTTCTAGCTAATTTTGGCTATTTTTCACTAATTAAAAACCATAAAAACTTAAAAAAACCGAAAAACCCATAAAAATTCTATTAAATCACCTAAAAATCCAAAAACAATAATTTTGGTACTCAAATTTTCCTTGATTTACCTAGTTTACAGGGAAAATACCTCCAGGCCCTTTTTAGGTCCTTAGATATTTTATCTTGGGCTTTTGGGCCTGGCTGGACAGTACCTTACATTTTTGTTACTATTTGATTTTTAGAAAATAAAATACACATTAGAAAAATTCCAAAAATTCACCAAAAACACTAAAAAACCTAAAAAACATAAAAACATTTTTGTTTGAATTTTTGCTTGATTTTTGACACATTAAATAATTTGCTTAAGTGTGGTTGTCTTTGTTTTCTTTTATTTTCTCCACATATTAAAAATCAAAAAAAATAAATATAAAAATCATTAAAAATCACTAAAAATATTTGTCTTTAATTTTATTCCATTTTTACTACTTCGTAGGCCTTTGGCCAACCCGTGCTCCTCGAGTTCGACCCTGGGTGCTATACCAGGTTAAACTCATAGCAGGACCGCTTCTCGCTTTGTTTTGATTGATCTTTGATTTATTTAGTGGTCTGATATTTTTCTTGATTGACACATCCGAGTGATTGAGGTCGCAACGACCTATCTAGATACCTTTACCTCTGTCGCTCGGGAATTTTGTGTCATCAGGAGACATGAGCTCACTCATGAGGTATTGGGATTGACCAAATTCCATGCATGGTCATCATGCTTTAGAAGCATGATATGAATTTGAAGGTAAGATATATGCTTTGAGAAAGCATATGATCTGTACCATATCCCAAGGACCAAGATTGAGAAACTTAATGATCAGACTATGAAGATGACAGTGTAAAAGTGATCTTTATCTTCATGATGATCATGAGTCTTCCAGTATGCAGGATGTGCAGGTATTGGGAATACCTGAAGGGTGATTTGATCATAAACGATTGTATAACCATGACGCTTCCATTCCGAGGGAGTGATGAAACAGGTCTGGATTTTAGTGACTCCTCTCATTAGAGAAGTGACCTAATCTTAGTCCATGTACTGGACATTGATCTGAATGAGATTCAGATGCAATGAGAAGATTAGGTTTACGGTCTTGATTTAATCAAGCATCTATGAGAGGTCCATGGGATCTGGATTTGAGATATGATCTCAATATCCAAGTCACTATACGTGGAACAATACAATCGCCCTGTCCTTATCTCCAAGTATCTGAGGAGAAATAGCATTGTTCTTAAATGGTTTGAGAACAATTCCATGAGATCTAAGCAAAGAGAAGTTGATAATTAAATGAGATTTAATTATCGTGATGTATGAGAAATTATCCAATATAATTAAATGTGGTTTAATTATTATGGATATGAATAATGTGGATAGTAATATCCAATTATTCCTAATATATTATAAATGTGATTTATAATGTATTAGAGAGAGTTAAATATAATTTATATTAGTAGATTAATTATTAATGTGTATTGGATACACATTGTCTAATTAATTGAAAATGTAAATTACATTTTGTTTTGGGTTGTGAATGTGATTCACAATATTCGAATGTCAAGATTGCAATATTCCCAAAATTAATTGAGAATTATTTTTGGTGAATAAAATTGTTGGAAAATAAGTTGAGAGAAAAACAAGGAGATATGCAATCCCATGGGAATCCATGGGATTGCCCTCCCCATATGGGAAGAGGGGGGCGGCACCAATTCCTTTATGGAATTGGTGGTCGTCCACTCCTCCCAATAGGGAAGGAGGCTCTCATTTGTTTTGTCTCTCCTTATTTAGTTGGTTTAATTTGGTATTAATATATATTTGATTTATCAAATGTATTTAATCAAAATTAAATCACATGTTGTTGGCTTTTACCAACAACAATCTTGACCATTGGATTGTCATAAGTCAATCCCAACCATTGATTTTATATGACACATGGATTAAGATCCATGGATCCCAAAACCCTATAAATAGAGAGGCACTCTTGGCTCTCTCTTTACACATGCTATTGTAGCAAATCTCTCTCTCTCTTTCTCTCATACTCGACAGCCCTCTCTCCCTCTTCCTCTTGGTGGCCGTCCATCCTAGTGGAGGGAATCATCGTCGCCTTCGCCTTCGTGCTACCGCTTCGACTCTCTGCGGTTCTCCATCTACTTCAAGTGCTTCGCTCGCGAAGGAGACGTTCGATCTCGTGCGACGAGATCAGGAGCAACCGCGCTTGGATCAACTTCTTGGATTGCGAGGACACCGCGGTTCATCCCCGCGCTCGCAAGCGATCTCTCCGATGATCGGACTTGAGACAGGAGGTCTCTTCTCTTAGAGACTCGATCAACCACGCTTCAAGAGGTATTGCATTATACTTGCTGTGGTTATAGATGAAACGATCCGAGAATGGTTCTTGGATCATGTGGTTTCATCGAATAAAATTTTTTAAATTCCGCTGCACCGAACAACTAGTGCGACTAGTCGTTCTTCGTCGTATCCGATACGACGCTCACGCTTCCATGATGCGCTTGAGGATCTCTCCATATCCTTCAAGTGGTATCAGAGCCTTAGGTCGACGGTTTCGAATAGTGATTCGTTAACCAAGGACGACTTGGGTTCGCTAAGGTCGCGAAAGTTTTCATCGCATTTGATTTTGCAGATCTGTTTAGTAAAGAAATTCGGCACTGTTTAAATTGTTTAAACACGAATTTTATACTTGGATTATGTTCCCCATTAAATAAGGAAACCATAGGATCTGAGTTTGCGTAAATCGGATTTCGTATGCTCGAGATATGGTCGTTTTAATGGACATGTATGCACTGTTGCGGGAACTGTGAATCTGAACGTGATTAAAATGTTAATTACTGTTTAGACTTACCTCGAAATGCGTGAAACACCACTTAGATTCTATCCTAAATCAAATTAGCAAACCTTAGAAATTGACTTTGCTTAATTTGGATTTAATATGATTGAGATATGCCAATTTTAGTAAGTAGGGGTCACTGCTGAAATTGCTTTCCTAATCTAGAACCAAGTGATTGTCAATTAGAGAAATTAATTGTTAATTTCGTGAAATAATCTTGAAAAATATTTGTGAAATATTGAAACATGATTATTTGCCTAATTGACTTGGCCCCAACCAATTAGATGATTAGATTTGATCTAAACCTTAATTGGAATTACAATCATCAAACTTCTTGCTTGAATAGGGCTTGGGAATTTGCCTAGCAAATTTCCTTAAAATCAAAATTGTTTTGATTACTATATGGTATAATTTCGGTTGAAGAACCGATGATCATCTCAAGTACAAAATAATCAGTTTGGCATTATCCTTTCCCGAGGTGGATATGGTGTCTAGTCGGGGATCGCTGGGTCAGCGGGTTGCAACGTATGTGGTCCGCCCCACTCCCGTCGGTACTGGCCATGACAGCGGGTAGGGCCGGGATAATGTCCGAGGGATTATGATGTATTTTTCTAATTATTAAAATTCGAATTAATACGTACTTTGAGAATAATATCATATATGCATATTCAAGCATAAAATTAAGTTTGATTGATTAAATTGGATTGATAATTAATTTAATATGATTAAGTTAATTATATCCAATTGAGTATACTCTAATATGATTAGAGTTAATAATTCCCTTGGAAGAATTAATTATATGAATGTGATTCATAGTAGTTAATTGAATTTGAATAAGAGGTGGAGGATCACATAAGTGACATCCATGGTCTCCCGTCAAGGCGAAGGGTTTCCGTCGCCAGGGATTGTATATAGGAGACGCCTGTACGTAGTGACAACTCCTATATACAAGCGCATCTGGATCGGACTCTTTGCTTCTCGAAAGAGTAAGGCCGTATGCGTAGTGACCCCAATATCGGATCCTCATATTATTGGGGCGATATTGGATTGCGTATAGCGAGTTCTAATCCTGTTGACGGTTGGTTCAATTAATGACAGGTCAACATCACCTTAGGGGTGGTGGGCCTGGGTATTAAAGACCGAATTGGGAATGCAAGTTGGACTTGCAAGGCGGAATGTGTTCCCGCTTCTCTTTATTGGAGTTACAGTTTCTCATATTATTGGGATGTAACAAAGATAAAGAGGAGATCCCAGTTCTTGCTTGAGATATATCGGTAAGTATATCTCCTACTTTGAAAGTGAATAAGGGAATAAACTTTCATAGTTGACATAGCAAGACTAATTTGATTTAAAATGCCTTAATCAAATAAAATTAAATTGAATATATGATTATATGTTCTAATATAGTGCATTCTCAATTTCAGAAAATGAAGGCCATGAACCCACTGAACAGGCTTCTGGAGGTCAACCAATTGACCGGACCAAATTACTCGGATTGGATCTGTAATTTGGAGCTTGTGCTTTTCGGCAGAGCGCATCAGTTATGTGCTCCATGAAAACAAACTTGAAAACCCTAAATCTAAGGAAGACAAAGCATATAATGACAAGTATGATGAAGATCATGTCTTGGCTAGATGCTATATCTTGGGTTCTCTCTCCAATGTTCTTCAGAAGCAACATGTGGAGATGAGTACTTGCCAGGATATCATGCAGAATCTAAAGGATATGTTTGGTGACATTAACCGCACCCAGCGGTACAATGTTATGAAAGATCTTCTTCGCTGCAAGATGCAGGAAGGGACCTCGGTCCGCGATCATGTACTCAAAATGTTTGGGTACTTGTTAGAGCTTGAGACTCTGGGGGCGACGATGGATGCAGACATGCAATCTGATTTCATTCTGCTGTCATTGCCCAAATCTTTCAATAACTTTGTAGTGTCATTCCACATGAATAAGCTGGAACTGACAAATGCTGGGCTTCTTGCTGCATTAAAGTCTGCAGAAGACGTAATGAAGAAAGATGGTCCCTCTGGCACTGCAATGGTTGCACAGGTCAAAGGGAAGCGTGGTCGGAAGCAAGGTTCTCGGAAGGGCCCGGCCCAGAAGAGAAAGAAGAAGGGACAAAGTGTTGCCTCGTCTTCCAATGCATCCACTTTAATGGCGTCAAAGAAAACCGACGTCTGTCACCACTGCAAGAAGCCGGGGCACTGGAGGCGTAATTGCCCGGATTACCTGAAGTCAGTCGACAAAGGTAAAGCCCCAGCAGGTATGAAATCTACATTCATCATTGAAACCTGCTTTCTCGTTGGACGAGAAGGAAGTTGGGTAGTTGATTCTGGTGCTTCTGTTCATGTATGCAATTTGTTGCATTTGTTTCAGGAAACTAGACAGCTTGAAGAAGGGGAGATAGTCATCCAGATGGGATCTGATGCAAGTGTTACAGCAGTCGCCGTCGGGACTTGTCGACTATCATTATCTAGTGGTAGAGTCCTAGTACTTAAAGAGTGTCTTTATGTACTTGAAGTCAGAAGGAATCTAATATCTGTATCTAAGTTAGTTAGAAGTGGGTATTCATTCCTGTTCTGTAATAAATTAGTCATAAACCGTTATGATAAATATATTGCAGATGGTATTTTGACTTCTGGAGGACTCTATGAATTGTGCATTGATAAATGTGTTATGAATGTTACAAGCACTAATAAAAACCCTAAAAGATCCAGGGAGAATGAAAATCTCTCAAATGAGATTTGGCATCAAAGGCTTGGTCATTTGTCTGTTGATAAGATCAATAGATTAATTAAGGATGGACCTTTAGACTTTCTACAGGTTCAACCTTTGCCTACTTGCAAGAATTGCATTCAAGGAAAAATGACCAGGATGACTTTTCGTAACAAGGTTACAAGATGTGAAGGTATTATTGACCTAATACATACTGATGTATGCGGTCCCTTCAGTACCGCGACCTGAAATGGATATCGATATTATTTGACGTTTATTGATGACCATTCGCGATACGGGTTTATCTTCCTATTACGTCATAAATCTGAAACCTTTGAAAAGTTCAAAGAATTCAAGGCTTTGGTTGAGAACCAAACCGATAGGAAGATTAAACGAATTCGATCTGATCGAGGTGGCGAGTACCTATCAGATGAATTTAAGGAATACCTTAAAGAGAATGGAATTATTTCCAATCTCACTCCTCCTGGAACTCCCCAACTTAATGGTGTTGCTGAAAGACGCAACAGAACCATCATGGATATGGTTCGTTCAATGATGAGTAAAGCACATTTACCACTTAGTTTCTGGGGATATGCAGTAGAGACTGCAATATATATCCTGAATAAGATTCCTAGCAAATCTGTACCTAAGACTCCTCATGAGCTCTGGTATGGAACCAAACCTAGTGTTAATCACTTGAGGGTTTGGGGATGCTTGGTCCATGCAAAGAATGTGGATGCAAGCAAGCTAGAATCTCGCTCTCGTGAGTGTTACTTCATAGGGTATGTTAGAGATGGTATTGGATACCAACTCTATGACCCTGAGACTCAGAAGGTTTTTGTTTCTAGAGATGTGAAATTTCTGGAGAATGATTTCCTTAAGGGTCAAGATAAATATGAAGTAAAGGAACTCATTGAATCTCCTGAGGATTCTGAGCTTCCTGAACCAGAAACTGAAGAAGTAAATAAAGATGATACACCCATACCTCTTCGAAGGAGTTCGAGGGTGGTTGCACCACCTGAAAGATATGGATTCCATGTGTCAGGTGAAACTGACTGTGATCCTACTTCATTTGATGAGGCACTCGCGGATCATGAGATGGATAGATGGATGCTAGCAATGAAGTCAGAAATTGACTCCATGCATAAGAATGGTGTATGGACCCTAGAGGATCCACCTAAAGGGGTAAAACCCATTGGGTGCAAATGGATCTTCAAGAGAAAGAGGGGACCTGATGGGAAAGTAGAGACTTTCAAGGCACGGCTCGTAGCCAAGGGCTACACATAGAGAAAAGGCATCGATTACGATGAGACATTCTCTCCTGTGGCTATGCTTAAATCCATCAGGGCGCTGCTAGCTATAGCTGCATATCTTGACTACGACATCTGGCAGATGGATGTCAAGACTGCTTTCCTCAATGGATACCTCGAGGAGGATATCTACATGGAGCAGCCCCAGGGCTTCATGACTGAGGATGGCAAAGTATGCAAGCTGAAGAAATCCATCTATGGGCTCAAGCAAGCTTCTCGTAGTTGGAACATCAGATTTGACGAAACCATAAAGAGTTATGATTTTGTGCAGAATCATGATGAACCTTGTGTGTACAAGAAGCTTAGTGGGAGCGCCATTGTGTTCATCGTGCTTTATGTAGATGACATCCTTATCATTGGGAATGATACAGGGATGATGACCAGTGTGAAGATTTGGTTGTCCCATACCTTTGAGATGAAAGATCTTGGAGAAGCCTCTTACATCTTGGGTCTGAAGCTGTTCAGAAACCGAGAGAAGAGGATATTGGGATTGTCACAACAAGGATACATTAAGAAGATTCTTGAACGATTCCGTATGGATAGTTCCAAGAAAGGATTCCTACCCTTAAGACATGGTATCCACCTGTCTAAAGGAATGGCTCCTCAAACTGTTGAGGAAAAGAAGGCCATGGCTGGATGTCCTTATGCATCAGCCGTAGGAAGCTTAATGTATGCCATGATGTGTACCAGGCCAGATATCTGCCATGCAGTGGGAGTGGTAAGTCGTTACCAATCCTGCTATGGAGAACAACACTGGAATGCAGTAAAGAACATATTCAAATATCTTAGACGGACGCAAGATTACGTCTTGGTCTATGGAGATGGTGATCTCCAAGTCTTGGGATATACAGATTCTTACTTCCAATCAGATATTGATGATTGAAAGTCGACATCAGGTTTTGTGTTCCTGTTGAACGGTGGTGCTGTGAGCTGGAGAAGCAAGAAGCAGGACACTACGGCAGATTCAACAACAGAAGCCGAATACATTGCCGCATCGGATGCTGCAAAGGAGGCGGTGTGGTTGCGCAAGTTCGTCCAGGAGCTTGGCGTAGTTTCCTCTGATACTCCCATCCCGCTACTCTGTGATAACACGGGAGCCCTTGCCCAAGCGAAGGAACCCAGATGGCATCAGAAGAGCAAGCACGTAGAAAGGAAATACCACATCATTCGGGAGATTCAAAAGCGTGGTGACATCATCATCACCAAGGTGGCCTCCGCCGACAACGTTGCTGATCCTCTTACCAAACCTCTGACACAGAAGGTTTTTGACCAGCATGTAATGAGTATGGGTTTAAGGCTTGTTCCTGAATGGTTCTGAGGGCTAGTGGGAGATTGTTAGCAATGTGAGCCCGAGGCGAACCATTCCTACAATAAATGTTATTGTAATAAATGATTCATCAATAAAAGTTATTGATTTTGTTTCACTCCCTTTCTGATATTGAATGAATGAATGCACTATAAGGTCCCTCTGTACAATAAGGGTTATGTACCATGGCCAACTTTATAATCATACAGCTGTTGATTCAATGATTGAATCATAGAGGCTGATGCTTGGATGAATATCTAAGGAGTTAGATAGAGGACTCATCAAGCATCATCAATGATTAACAAGTAGTGATCTCCAGTCTGAGTGGGAGATGGCAATCCCATCTCATTAGACTGATATCTGATCGACCTCTTGATGCAGGTCCTCTGCATAGGAATATTGATTCGGAGGTATCAGATTAGTTGAGTCAATGAGTTGACTTAACGAGATCGAGGTAACCAAAGACCTATGATGAATACTGTCACATCACAGGCAAACATCCTCTGACCAGAGACAGATATATTACTATATGTCTGAGCATGTACATTTGGCAGACCAATAGGTTGATGACCTAATCAAGGTCTATACACCGGCGAGCTGGTGTGCATGTAAGGGCATATGAGTAATATGATCTCTCAAAGGGATCATACAGGTTCACTTGTGAACCGGGAGACATGAGCTCACTCATGAGGTATTGGGATTGACCAAATTCCATGCATGGTCATCATGCTTTAGAAGCATGATATGAATTTGAAGGTAAGATATATGCTTTGAGAAAGCATATGATCTGTACCATATCCCAAGGACCAAGATTGAGAAACTTAATGATCAGACTATGAAGATGACAGTGTAAAAGTGATCTTTATCTTCATGATGATCATGAGTCTTCCAGTATGCAGGATGTGCAGGTATTGGGAATACCTGAAGGGTGATTTGATCATAAACGATTGTATAACCATGACGCTTCCATTCCGAGGGAGTGATGAAACAGGTCTGGATTTTAGTGACTCCTCTCATTAGAGAAGTGACGTAATCTTAGTCCATGTACTGGACATTGATCTGAATGAGATTCAGATGCAATGAGAAGATTAGGTTTACGGTCTTGATTTAATCAAGCATCTATGAGAGGTCCATGGGATCTGGATTTGAGATATGATCTCAATATCCAAGTCACTATACGTGGAACAATACAATCGCCCTGTCCTTATCTCCAAGTATCTGAGGAGAAATAGCATTGTTCTTAAATGGTTTGAGAACAATTCCATGAGATCTAAGCAAAGAGAAGTTGATAATTAAATGAGATTTAATTATCATGATGTATGAGAAATTATCCAATATAATTAAATGTGGTTTAATTATTAGGGATATGAATAATGTGGATAGTAATATCCAATTATTCTTAATATATTATAAATGTGATTTATAATGTATTAGAGAGAGTTAAATATAATTTATATTAGTAGATTAATTATTAATGTGTATTGGATACACATTGTCTAATTAATTGAAAATGTAAATTACATTTTGTTTTGGGTTGTGAATGTGATTCACAATATTCCAATGTCAAGATTGCAATATTCCCATAATTAATTGAGAATTATTTTTGGTCAATAAAATTGTTGGAAAATAAGTTGAGAGAAAAACAAGGAGATATGCAATCCCATGGGAATCCATGGGATTGCCCTCCCCATATGGGAAGAGGGGGGCGGCACCAATTCCTTTATGGAATTGGTGGTCGTCCACTCCTCCCAATAGGGAAGGAGGCTCTCATTTATTTTGTATCTCCTTATTTAGTTGGTTTAATTTGGTATTAATATATATTTGATTTATCAAATGTATTTAATCAAAATTAAATCACATGTTGTTGGCTTTTACCAACAACAATCTTGACCATTGGATTGTCATAAGACAATCCCAACCATTGATTTTATATGACACATGGATTGAGATCCATGGATCCCAAAACCCTATAAATAGAGAGGCACTCTTGGCTCTCTCTTTACACATGCTATTGTAGCAAATCTCTCTCTCTCTTTCTCTCATACTCGACAGCCCTCTCTCCCTCTTCCTCTTGGTGGTCGTCCACCCTAGTGGAGGGAATCGTCGTCGCCTTCGCCTTCGTGCTACCGCTTCGACGCTCTGCGGTTCTCCGTCTACTTCAAGTGCTTCGCCCGCGAAGGAGACGTTCGATCTCGTGCGACGAGATCAGGAGCAACTGCGCTTGGATCAACTTCTTGGATTGCGAAGACACCGCGGTTCATCCCCGCGCTCGCAAGCGATCTCTCCGACGATCGGACTTGAGACAGGAGGTCTCTTCTCTTAGAGACTCGATCAACCACGCTTCAAGAGGTATTGCATTATACTTGCTGTGGTTATAGATGAAACGATCCGAGAATGGTTCTTGGATCATGTGGTTTCATCGAATAAAATTTTTTAAATTCCGCTGCACCGAACAACTAGTGCGACTAGTCGTTCTTCGTCGTATCCGATACGACGCTCACGCTTCCGTGATGCGCTTGAGGATCTCTCCATATCCTTCACTTATCACTTAGGCTCCAATCTTACAGCCGCCCGATTGGACTCTTCCCTTTGAGATAATGACCGATGCGTCGGACTTTGCAGTCGGGGCGGTTCTTGGGAAAAGAAAAGACAAAGCGCCCTATGCCATTCACTATGCCAGCAGAACATTAGACGAAGCACAAAGAAATTATACAGTGACAGAGAAAGAATTGCTGGTTGTGGTTTTCGCCCTAAAGAAGTTCAGATCCTATTTGTTGGGATCAAAAGTCACAATCTTTACAGACCACTCTGCTATCCGGTACCTACAGTAGAAGAAGGATGCCAAGCCAAGACTGATCCGTTGGATCCTTCTCCTCCAGGAATTCGATTTGGAAATCAAGGACAAACCTGGAGTTCAAAATGTGGTAGCAGACCATCTCTCCAAAATTGAGCAGCATGAGTCTCCTCTGAACAGTGCACCCATCACAGAAACCTTCCCAAACGAAGCCATCTTAGCAGTGGATTCTCTTCCTTGGTATGCAGATACAGTCAACTACCTCGCCTCTGGGGTAACACCAGCGGATTGGACGAAAAATCAGAAGAACAAATTCATGCCGACCATCCGATTCTACCAATGGGAAGATCCTCTTTTATTCAGGGAAGGAGCGGATTGCCTTTGGCACAGGTGCATCCCTCAGACGGAGCAATCTAGTGTCCTCAAGCATTGTCACTCGCTCGAATCTGGTGGACACCACTCTGGAGATCGGACGGCAGCCAAAGTACTTTAGTGTGGCTTTGGTGGCCCACTTTATTCAAGGATGCAGCTGAATTTGTCAAGCGATGTACTGACTGTCAGAGAATGAAAGGTACACTTACTGCCAAAGATTCAATGCCCCTGAAAATCATTCAGATAGAAGATGTTTTCGATGCATGGGGCATTGACTTCATGGGACCGTTCCCTAACAGTCAAGGTTTTGAGCACATCCTTCTTGCCCTCGATTACGTGAGTCGTTGGGTTGAAGCTATCCCCGCTCGAGCCGCTGACAGCCGAACAGTATGCTAGTTTCTAAAGAAGAACATCATTTCGCAGTTCGGGATACCGAAAATTCTCATATCAGACGGGGGTAGCCACTTCATTAACAAAGAGGTCAAGAAGTTAACGAAGGAGTACGGCATCGATCATCGTGTCGCGTCTCCTTACCATCCTCAGACCAATGGCATGGCGGAGCTATCAAACAGAGAAATCAAGACTATACTACAGAAACCTGTTAGGCCAAACAGAAAGTACTGGTCTCAACTCTTGGACTCGGTCCTATGGGCTTACCGAACCGCCTACAAGTCGCCCTTGGGCATGTCGCCCTATCGTCTTGTATATGGAAAACCGTGCCATCTGCCCGTGGAATTAATTCACAAGTCTCTTTGGGCAATCAACAGTTGCAATTTGGACTCACGCAAAAGTGGTCAGAAGAGAAAAGACGATCTGAACAGGCTCTTGGAATTTTGAGACTATGCATACGATAACACCTTGATATACAAAGAGAAGGTGAAACGCTGGCATGACCGGCACATCAGACGAAAGACCTTCGATGTTGGACAGAAAGTGTGGTTATTTGATGCAAAGCTGTGGATATTCCCAGGTAAATTAAAGAGTAAGTGGACAGGGACAATTTGAGTTTGTGAAGTGTGTGACAATGGAAGTATTGCAATATCAGAATTGTCCCCAGACGCACAGCCCTTCGTCGTCAACGGCCAACTCCTGAAGCCTTACTTAGAACCAGATGCATTCTTGGTCGTTGTTGACTCTATCCAGCTCGTGCAACATGATGACATCTCCACAACTACTGTAGCATCAGAAGATTCAGACGATGTACTCCAAGAACTGTTTATCTGATTTTCTTCTTTTCTTCTTTTCTTCTTTTCCTTTTTTCTCTTTGTATCAAAAAGGTGCCGCCCTTGTAAACAGTTTTCTATATTGAGGACGTACTTTGTCCTAAGTATAGGGGGGATGTGCACCCCGAGTTTTTTTCCATTCCGATCCTCTCCATTGTCTCCTCTTCTTGTCTATACTTAGGAGTATCTTACCCTAAGTATAGGGGGAGACAATCTGAGTACGATCTGTGTATTCCCACCCTTGACCCTCCCTGCTTTTTGTACAGACGGCTATACTTAGGATTACTTGATCCTAAGTATAGGGGGGACGGTCAACTTCCCATTCATTAATTTCATTCATATATTTCATTCATATGGATTCTTTAGATCTGTCTATACTCAGTACGAGTTATGTCTTTGCTTTTCCTTTCGACCTATGAGGACATAGCTCAAGCTAGGTATAGGGGGGTCGTATATACCATGTATATACTAGAAGCCATAACTCATACTTAAAAATAAAACATCAATTCAATCTAAAAAAAGCAATAAGTAACTCTATAATAATAAAAAATGATTGTCAGCTCCTCAGGCTCTTTGTACTTATATTGATTATTAAGTCAGGAAAAACGTTTAGTGAAAGAAAGTTTTCTTTGAAAAACCTTGTGAAAATTGTTTAAAAATAGTGTGTACAAGTATTCAACCTTTGAGAAAATTAGTTTTGTGTGTAAAATTTATTTTCTTTGAGTGAACTCAAAATGTGTGAAAATCAGTGTGCAAATGATTATAAAAACTTGATTGTCAAAATTGTTTTGAAAAACCTATCTATGCTGTGTAAAACCTTTGTAAAATCATTTTCAAATACGTGTACATGTTTGCAAAATTATTTTGGACTAAAGTTTTCAAAACTCTTGTGAAAATGATTCTTGAATAAGTCTGAGGAGTCTGCACAAAAATCTCTTATACAAAAATAAGCATAATCCCAAATAAAGCTTATAAGAGCCAAAACCATATTATACATCAAATACAGTTTTCTTCTTTTGTATATACTGATAATAAATCAGGCTAGATACCTATACAGTATGATTTGAAAACTAGTGTGACCTGTTTTGAAAACTTTGCTGTGAAATATTTTCAACCTGTGTAAAATTGTTTGGATTGCAAAACTTTTCTTTGTATGGAATAAAGGATTGGAAAAACCTATGTGCAAATGTTTTGAAAATTGCTTGTCAAAACTATTGTGAAAAATGTACATATAGTGTGAAAAATCTTTACAAAAATAGTCTTCAAATGTGTGTAAATGATTGCAAAAATTATCGTGTACTATAGTTTGCAAAATTATTTTCAAAACTAGAGCTGAAGAATAAGAGCATTGATACAAAGACTTGTAAATCAGAAATAAATGCATGAAATTCTTTCTGTACAAGCTGATTAAAGTACGCCATTAAAACTTGTAAAGTCTTTGAAAATCCATACCTTTTGTAAATAAAGCGGCCCGCCCGTGTAAATAATTGTATGTACCTTTTTGTATGTGTCAAGTTTTTAGTTGCAAAAATTTCTTTGTATAAAATCATTCTTTGATTCATTTAAATTCTTTGTGAAAAATTGCATCATTCATTGTGCATAGCATAAGCATACCATTCATATTCTTTTTGAGTGAGCTTGATGATTGAATCAGTCCAATAAAGTCTCAAATTGGAGCTTGGTTAGACCTTACCGCACCTAACTGCACTGGAGCCTTTCGGGAACTAGGTTTAAGGTACTTCAGGTCTATGCAGACTTAATTCTTTGAGAAATCAGGGCTGGGTTCAAGTCACCTCAACCGACTAACTAGAACTTTTCGAGACACACGCATGATTGTTGCCGACCGTGACCTAACTTAGACACTTGCACCTTTCACTTGGCTCAACTCAGTTGGAGTGGTGAGGGGGTTGGATTTGCCGGTCTGAGACGCACACGGGTGGAAACATTCGTCCTCGTCTAGGGAGGGAAGTGCACCCCAACCTGGTCCAATAGCAATGAGGTCTAAAGACAGGAGATTGTGGGTTGCGATAAAGCTTCAAAAGAGGGATAGTCTACTGGCTCAAGAAGAAAAACTCCTTATGTAAATGCTGTTGTGCATAGTATTGTGAAAAAAAATGGTCAGGCCTGTACAAAAATAAAATGCCTGCAAAGTATGTACATATGTTGTAAAGCCAATAAGCAAGCTTGAGTTCCAAAGTCAAATATGTGAGCCTGCAGCTGGATGACTTGACTACACTGGTCTTGCATCCCAGGATAGGTAGCTACACTGGCTACCGTCCATTCTTCTCTTCACCCCCTCCTCTTGAGCTGGTTGCCACTTGAAGGGAATACCCTGCTCCTCGAGGAAAGAGCTATTGGATTGGGGAATCATTGGGTTGTCATTCTGGAGAAGTCAGTTCCTTTATCATTTCAGTTGAAGAGAGCCACTATCACTTACACGGTACAAGTCAGCTTCATAGTTATAAGGGTTTGCGTATGATGTAGACCAGTTCTGACCAGGCTATTGAGGTGGGTTGAACCGAGTTCTATGACTATCGAAGGTTGTTGTATTTTAGAGCTGGTTCCCGACTAGGTTCCACACACATCTACACCCAAGGTCTGACAGGAGCTCCAAGTTCAGATTTTATAAAAACATGCATTGCACTGAAAGCACCCCTAGTCACTCTATCCTTCTTTAATTGTCCTTTTTCTTTTCTTTATTCTTTTTTATACTTATTGCATAAGTGTTTGCTAGGGACTAGTAAAGGCAAGTATAGGGGGTGATGAATCTCCATTTCATCACCTTTATTCTATCATTTTGGCCTCAAAAACCCCAGCAAATGCATGAAAATAGCATCATATTGTACATAATAGCATTCATCATTCATTGTATTAATTATACATTAAATAATGTGTTTAATGCCAAAATTATAGAATAAAGAGAAGAAAAGAAAAAAGAATAAAATATTGAAGATATTTTATGACCCAAACCTCGAGACCAAAGCCAGCATGGAATTGGTCGACAAGGAATAAAGTAGGGGGAGATAAGGGCCAGTATACAGTAAATATCTCATTTATTCATGCATTTATTTATGCATTTTTGACACCTATTTTGTGCATAATTATTTATTCATCAAATAAAGAAACTTTGTTCATGAAAGTTGTAGATAATAATGTAAATAAAAATACTAAATTGAGTTTGTGTAAAAATAATACTCAATGTACATTTTATACACAGAATAAAAAGTCAAAATCTTAATTTCACAGACCCATATCTTGCAAATAAAAACTCCAAATCACTCAAACTCACCTTTAATTGTATATAGCTTTCCAAGAACTATTTAATAAAATTGGTTTCATAATTTTTGGAGTCCATCTGCAAAAGTTAGGTTTTTGGCCCCCATTGTGCAGCCTGCCTGATTAAAATATTCAATATATTCATTGTCCATTATTTTTATCCAATTATATTTTTAGAATTTTGTAAATAATGTATATAATACATGTACATACTGAAATTTGAATAAAACTAAAAAGGATTAATAAAACAAAATAGGCCTATGCAAGTTAATAGGCAAAATACCTATGACCAAGTATGTACATAAATAAAAGGGGAAAACATTCTTTAATTATCTTCTTCTTTTATATTTTTTTATAATAATGTAAATATTACATATAACTCATTAAAAATGTAAATCCAAAATAAAAATCAAGAAAATGCATTAAAATAAATAAAGTATACATAATATATAGGTAAAATACCTATAAGTATAACCATCTATACATATACCTATTTATTTTAAAATGTAAATAAACTCATAAAAATCAAATAAAAATATATTTATACTCATAAAACAAGTTATAAATTTATAAAATAATAAAATAAAATAATAAAATAAAAATAAACAAAATAAAAATAAATACATAAAAACATACTTATAAAAACATTATTAAAATAAACCCGTAATAAAACACTTCAAAAAATTAAATATAAATTGTAAATAAATACTACATTAGTTAATAAACATTTTTTATTTTATAAAATAAATTCTAATTAATTCATTTGCTACGTGTAATAAATGGGTCATGTTTGGTCTGACGTGGGCCAATCAGAGGCCAGGGACTGTTGACCTCTGGTCAACTCCCCCCTGCGCCTTTGACCCCCGTCAGAACCATCAAGTCCTCATTTTCCTCCCTTTTTCCCGCTCGACTCGTCCATCCTTGGCCATCGACGTCTTCTGACAAAATGATCTCCGATTATTGTACATCACCGCCACCAACCCAGATCGGCCATATAACCTACCGATTTTTCGTGGTGCCCCGATCAATAAGGGTCCATACCCATGTCTATAAATAAATCCTTCGACCTCCTATCCCATTTTGGTCTCCCTTCGGTCACTTTCCACCCTCAATTCCAGCCCGTGGAGGATCCTCGTGACAGGGGGGTGCTCCTGGCAGTTCCAGACGGTCGGAGGAGTTGAAGGAAGTGCCCACGACCGCCTCTCGCCGGAGGTCCTGCTCCCTGGTCGACCACCAGGTATAAGAGTTGTTCTATCCCCTTTTGTAGCTTAGTTTTGGTTGTTAATCTTTAATCTAGCCTTTAGAGTAGTTAGTAGGACCTTAGGTGCTCGATTAGAACCAGATCGAAGTTCGCCGAAGTTCAGCTCCGGCGAACCTCTCTACCCTGATCGACACACGAATCGACCCCCTGCTTCATCACATTTCGTTTCCCTACGCGTTCCTCGCTTAGCCCACTCGTCAGATCAACCAGAGCCTCGCCAGCTCTGCGAATCGAGGTCCACCTCTTCCACATCGCCGGACCTCGCCACCCCCGGTCATTCCTTATCCCTTTAGCCTTAACCCCTGGTCGTGGAGAACCCCCTCGAGCCCCTCATTCTTTTGGTGCAGGTCTGAAGCTGAACGGAGCCCCCTGGGGCTCGATTCTATCCCCTGCGAGGTTCCAGGACCCCCCCTTCTTCTCCGAGCTCGTTCAACCGATCTAGGGGGTCCTGGGCCTTCTGGAGTACCTCGGACGGTGCGCGTCGTCCCGCCGGACGTTTGGAACCCATCATCAGCAACCTGGAGCGCCTGGAGGCGGAGAAATCACCGATCGAAGCCAGGGAAGCCAGTTGTTCTTCCCTGTTCTTCACGTGCTGCAGTCACCGTCGGATGAAGGAGACGGCCCCAGATCTAATCAGGGTCGTCCGTGTAGCAGATGCCTCGGCCGTGCGATCGGACTTCGGATGCAATCTCAGTCGCAGATCGTCGAAGGGGTATCGGGCTTCGAGGGCTCGACACGTGGATAAGTGGCGCGCCCATCGCCGTTGGATCACGCGCCTGTTGGGGGTAAATTTCAGACACCTCCCCCTGCTTTTTGTATTTATCTTTTAATGCTATAAATAAAAATCCCCGTTGTAAATAAGTTGTAAAATTTATGGAAGACCCCCTTGTAGTTTATGTATTTACATATTAGTCCCTCCGCGCCTCACGTGCAGCACCCACGTGAGGCACGTGATTTTTGCACTTAAACCCACCGGGTTTTATTAATTGTAAAATGGCCTCGAAAATAAAAATAAATGTTTATTCATGTTGTAATGTTTGCATGGATGCCCCTGATAAATATTTTAATTGCAAAAATGCCCCTGCCAGACCATATATTGTTGTATGCTTTGTCCATTTATTTTGTGCTTGATATTAACTTGAAAAATTTTGCAAAAATGGATATAAGCTCCTGTTAGTGTACCCTTGCACGCTATATTTTTAGTTTTTAATTTTGTCGCATTTTTGCATTTATTAAAAATCAAAAACATGCCTTTTAATTACTGTCTAACTTAGAAAATTCCAAAAAAATATTAAAAGACCTCGGAAAATTCCAAAAAAAATCCCTAGTGTGTATTTTGACCTGTTTTAGTGTCAGTCCAAAAATCCCTAAAAATCTCAAAAGAAAAACCTTCAAAATTCAAAAATACACAAAAACTTCAAAAAATATATAAAATCAAAGAAAACTCAGAAAAATATAAACTCAGTTCCTATTTCTTCTATATTTTATTATCTGTATTTGAAAAATAGAGGAAAAATTTTGTAGCTGTTTGCTATTTTTGATTCCTATTTTACTTACGGCCAGTACATATTTCACTGTTTTCCTTTATTTCAACATTTATAAATACCAAAAACAATTTGAAAAATACCAAAAAATAACCAAAAAAGTAAAAAGTTATGAAAATACCAAAAAGATTTTATTTCTATATTTTTGAGTGTTTTTGTATATTTTTATAAATATTTTATCACTCCTCTCTCCCCTTTGTATATATATTCCTCTATTAAGAAAAAATATATATATATATATCTATATATACATATGTATAAATGTCTAAAATTCTAAAATTAAAAAAATAAATAAATATATATACATATACATATATATCTAATGTATGTATTATATCCTATATACTCACCCTCTATGGGTATATATATATACATTTATATATTTATATTTTAGTAATTATATATATACATATATTACCTAATTATATTCTTAAAATAAAAATTAATATATATATATATAAACCCACAAAAATAGGCTTCACACATGGATGACTCTGTGGTACATGCACATCTTAGGCTATTGCATTTTGTATTGCTCTCTGTGGTTCGACCTCTACATACTTAGTCACTGTACGTTTTGTGGTAGAGTAATAAAGATTAATTCACACTTCTTTTTGGACTTAACTTCTTCATTCTTTTATTGTGGGTTAATTGCTGACTAACACCGGTATTCTGCGAGCGGTCGCCTCAGCGACACCTTATACATATTATTCATGATGACCCTCGTATGAATTTACCGTGTTATCAGAGATCAAAGGCAAAATAGGTCATTTGCACAAACTGATATTTTTGGGGGTACTCTACATATATAGAACACAATGATTTTCAGGTTTTGTAATTTTTGTCATTTTAAAAAAGATAAAATCTAGAAAAAAATATGATAAAATCAAAGACAGATATTTACACATTAATCTATTGTTTTGGATTTTTATTAATTAAGAGAACGAAGAAATAAAATAAAGTACGAATAATAGAACTTTTGTATAGACTGTTAGTGAACACTCAGACTCAGTTAGTTTCTTTGATTTTGGCCTTATTTTAGATTTTGATTTTTGCACATTATAATAAAACTTTTGTCAAATAAAATAAATGAAAATGAAATGAAGTAAAAAGAGTTAAATATGTACATAAAATAATAGGTCGAAATGTGGTAAAATACACAATGTACAAAACAGGCCCAAATCCCAGCTTTCACGTGTGAGCTCTGATTCAATTGAACTTGGTCTTGTTTTGCAGGTAATTGAGTGTACATTAGTTCAAATGTGAGTATGATTAAATCAGACATTGTGTGAGGAACATATCAGTATTTTAGTCTAATTATCCTGAAACTAGGTTTTGAGCTTATGGACAACTTATTTTTGTCAATGGTTTTTTTTATTTTTCTTTATTCTTGTTAGTAATATGTACACAGTGGAGGTGGTTTCAAGTGATTATGAATTAGTATGAATTATTTAAAAATCTGGGATGTTAGCTTATTTTATAGGTCAATTGGGCTGAGATTTTTTGCTTTTATTTTATGCAATTATGCATAATAAAATGCAATTATTATTTATGCATGCATGAATGTTAATTATGCAAGATGATGGATAAAATGTAGATGAATTTTGGGAAACTGGACTTAATTATTCACTTTTAGAGTGATGAATCTGAGATTCATCAGTACATTGATAGATTGTGGTGTTGTCTTGTTCTCTCGACTAAAAAAAGCTAAGACATCACTAACACTGTTTATATCCACTCAAGGTCAAAGAGAATAGATTAGGGAGGGTCTGACTTGATCGACTTTCTGAACACTCGATTTTGTCAGAACTGAAAAGTTATTGAAACTGCAAACTTTAGTGAAGTTGATCATTCGAACAAATCTTTAAACCATGGGTCGACTCTACTGAAGTTTATGTATTTATGTGGTTTGGATCTAAAAAATCAAGACTTTGTGGGCGTGTCTGCTGCAAACCCTCAACCATTCATCTTGAATATTTCCCTCTCCCTTCATTATGATTTATCTTATTCTTGCTCGAGACTAGCAAGATTTAATTATGGGGGTATGATGATTACGGTATATATTCATAGAATATGCTCAAATTATGTGAAGAATAACCTTAATGAATGATATATATACTCCAATTTTGTATAATTTACATTTATTTATTCCATACACACAACAGAGAAAACCACCTAAAATATACAGAGACGATTAATCACAGCATAATTGACACTCCATGATAATATATCCGGACAAAATATTTCAACGATCTTTATTTATATACATATATTTATTATGAATTATATGGTGAGAATACACTCAATATTGAGATTGATAATTATCCATGTTCATCACCAAGATATAACTTAAATAATTATCTTTATAATCTAACAACTCATATTTATATTTATTATAGTAAGGGAGAAAATAAAACTTCATTGGATTTATATTCATAGCATTAAATTTATTCAAAGCCAACACATTGTTTCCCATAACATTTTATTAGAAGAAAAAAAGGGGAGGATGGATTGTGTAAAACTCCCAAACTATTTCCCATGTATGGAGCCACTTACCCACACAACTCTCCCATGCACTAGCCACCCATGCATGTCCCCATTATTTTTCTCTCTTTCCCATTCCTATGAAACTTTCGCATGCATGAATTTACTCCTTTCCAAATTAAGTCCCTTTATTGTTTCTTTTTGCAGGTGTCACCCAATGCCTCTATAAAGAGAGGTACGATCCTCTCTAACAAAAAAAAGGCACAACTCCTCCCTGGGATATTCTTCCTGGGAACTTCTTCCACCAGCATTTCCATCTCCTCTCCTCGTTGCCGACACTTCATTGCCGCCTCCTCTGCACGCCCCAGTTCACGTCCTTCCCCTTCGCGGCCAGGTTGCGCACTCCTTCCACATGCCCGGTATCGTCCGCGGTCGATAGAGGCCGTGGCCAGCTGTCCCTCCTTGTCGATGACCTCTATACGAGTTGCAGTCCTCACCTCGCCACATACCTCCTTCGCACGCCTGGTCGTCCTCCTCACGCAGCCAGCAACTACAGCACTCCAAGTCCTCACGTGTATAGCAAGGTCGCGTACATTGCCTTCCTCCTCGCCGAAAGCATACGAGCTACCGTGCACGGCCTTCCTCCTTGCCCAACGCACGCCCAGCCTGCTCAAGAATGTGTCCTCCTCACGCGTATTCTAGCACGTGTCCTCACGCATACTTCAGCCCACGCGTGCGCCTTCTTCCTCGCGCACACATCCGCGGCCACCAGCCTGTGTACTCCTCCACCGCACCTCCTCACGCACATCATCGCATGACCATTAGCCCGTGCCACCGTCTTCGTTGGCATTGCCTTGATTTCGGATCCTGATAGAGAAGCATTTCCTTTTCTTCTCATTTGTCTCTTGCATTCTATTACATTAGCCAATTTTATTTAAGTTTAATTTGAGGAACAACTTTTATTTTGTAGGCTATTCTCAACTCTAATTTTTCTTTAAATACATGCATTGCAAATTTTGCATTATATTATTCCATCTTGAAACATATTGCAAGTGTCACTTTATTTCTTCTATATTAATTCACAATTCAGCCCCCACTTTATTAATTAGTTGCACTCATGCCCTCATTTGTTTACTTTAAATTCTAGAAAGTATTTTCACGATAGATTTTATTTTCTCTTCGAGATTTCAATATTTTCCTTTCATCACCTTAGATTAAGATCTGAATTAAGTTCGAAAGAAGAATTAAGATCGTAAATTTGCTTGGTCCGTGTAGATTCGATCCTCTACTTGCCTCTTACATTTTTCTATAATCTGATCATGCTCATAGTTGTATTATTTATTTGAAGTGACTGATTTTCATGCATACACAACGATAGTGATAAAAACATCATTTAAACCGTGCAAAATCATTGTTTCAATAATTAAATCATTATAATAGAATCAGAAAAGGAGGATGAAACCAAAAATAGTACAAGGGGGGCATCCCATGTGGCTCTACATGGGCATCAATCTTGGACTCCTAATATAATTCAGATCCTCGTATTTTTTATTTATCTCTTGATTTGTTTAGCCGATAATTAAAAGGACAATTACAACTCATGTTTCGTGAAGGCAAAGGATTTATTCTTAGCCTTTAGATCATCATCCAAAGTCACACATGGATGGATGTCCTCTTTAGGAGTGGGACTCGTATGGATGTCTCCTTCTTGTATTTAAGAGAGGGCTTGACCTCTCTCTTGAGAATACAATTCATTCTATTAATCCAAATTTCCTTGAGATCTTAGAGAGAAAAAAAGAGATTTGAGAACTCTCTTTACCATCCTCTATTTACCATACTTAGCCATACATGTCCACCAAATTTCCCTCTACCTTCTCTACATTGGTTCATCCATCTGAGAGAAAAGAAAGCCTTCTTCTTTTTTCTTCTTTTACATGAAAAAGGATTCAATTTCATGTAATGAAATAAAGAGATAGAGATCATATTGATATCTACTTGACAAGGACATTTTCAAGTAGAATTTGATATCAAAGTTCGTGGGAAGCTACGTCGAGTCATCTTTACGCTCACGAGAGGAGAGTCGTTGGGTCAAACTCAGTTTGAGAGTTCTCTTTCTTAGAGACTCATGCTTCAATGGTTACTATAATACTTATGTTGTTATGCGAAATGATTTCGAAATTATTTCCTATACCATGTGATTTCGTTATAAAATTTTTATGCTTGTATTAGAGTTCATAGGATGGACTCTTGTTGTTTGTTATCTCTTTGATATTATTTCTGTGTTTTCATGATGAAAATATAAACTTCCTTTAATTTATAATAGATCCATCATGAAAAGGATTTAGATTGCATCCGAGTCTGGTCAATAATAGGTTATATTTTCTCAATTGTTGGGTACATTATTTTTCCCACTACATTGATATTTTGAGTGATTTAGTAAAATATGATGTTGATATTATTCTCCCTTGTTTAGAATATTTTTTGGGGATATATATTATTTATGCATGATCTTGAAGCATGCCTAAAAGACTCAACAAAAGTTGGTAGCATTTGGGAGAAGATTTGGTTGTCGAAACCACCACAGACTCCAATTTTGATCGAAGATCATAGCCAGAAAATAATTTTTTTCCTATTATCATATAACATATTAAAATAAATATAACAGTCATTACTCTAGTCCCAATCTATATGAAAAAGTTTCACATAATTCCAATCGTGCAGCCTTGAGAAGTCGTATTTCCCTATAAGCAGAGTTGGAAGAGGAGTCGATTGTTACAGTGACTTGTTTTTCCTATTTTTAGACTCAAAATAGATGAGAATATATATATGATATATTGACATTAGGAGTTAGACCTAATATTTTAGAAATATTTGAGGTCACGGCAAATTTTATGTCTGCGTCATATGATGCCTTCCAATTTGAAGTCTGATTGTCGCGACTTGTAAATTTGAAATCTGAAATCATTGAATCTTTATTGGGATGCATGCAATAAATTAGAATGTCTATTTATTGCATGTTTCTTTTATTTATGCACTTGATTGATTGTGAATTAATTAGCAATTGAGAATCGACTTAACTGATCGGTTGCAAGTAAATCCTTTCACAGTTAGTCAAAATCGAGATTGATTTGGTGACTAAAGCATGGATTGATGTGGTGGTTGAGTAACTAGCACCTTGATATGGTTAAGAAAGAGCTCACTCTTCTTTCTGCATGATTTGGCTGAAGAGATCTATAGAAAGGTTGAATATGAGTAGGTCATATTGTGATATTCTAAAAACTAAAGAAGAATATAATTGTGGATAAATTGATCGTATGGGTTGCTTGATTGATTGTTCTAATTCTTAACTGATTAAAGCAAAATAATAAGAAATGATCTTTCCTTTAAAGTTTCCTTATTAGATTATTCATGAGAATATGATTCGTAATGACTAATTATCGACTTAAACAATATGGACAAGTCATATGATGACATAAATGGTCTCCTGTCATTGCGAAGAACTCAGTCGCCATGGGTTGTATTTTTTGGAGACACTCATGTGTAGTCATGTCTCTGAAATACAAATTCACATGAATTAGATTCTTCATTTTTCAAAAGAGATGGATCGTATGCTTAGTGACCCCAATAATGTTTCCAATATTATTGGGTCATTATTGGAGTGGATATAATACAATGTGTAAATTCACTCATTGATGGTTGGTTTAATAGACAACATGCTAACCCCATATGTGTGGGGGGCATGTGTGTTGAAGACAGAACTAGGAATGCAAGTTGAACTTGAAAGGTGGAAAGGGTTTCTGCTTCTTTCATTGTAGTTGCATTTTCTCATATCATTGGAATGCAATGAAAGTATAAATGAGACCAAGATCTCATACTAAGGTCTTTGGGTTAGCCTACCTCATGCTTTAAAAGCTTAAAAAGAGAAATATTTTCAAAGTACGAAAAACACAAGAGCATCTAGATTTAAAATTATTAATCACCTTAATCAAGATTAACTAAAAGTGCAAATATTTTTAACTTCAAATGAAATCTCTCAAACCACTTAACAAACTACCTGAGGTCAATCAATTGACTGGTCCAAATTATTCTGATTAGATACGTAATTTGAACTTGTACTTGAGATAGAGCATAAAGCATATGTTCTCTCATTTATAAGTATGAGAACCCTCAAATGAAGGATGATCGGAATTTAATAAGAAGTCGGACGATAATAATTTGATCGCCTGGTCTACACTCTTGGATCATTGTCTAATGTACTTGAGAAGCAACTTATAGGCATTGCATCCATTTAGGACATCTTCCTAAGTCTGAAGGAGATGTATGGAGAATTGCACTCTTTCTGCATTAAGATCCACCAAGGATATTATGAAAAAAGAGAATACATTTAGAAGTGCAATGGTTGTATAGGTTAAAGGGACATTGGATTGTTAAATCTGGTGCTTTTGTTCATGTATGCAATTTGTTGCATATATTTCAAGAAACTAGAAAACTTGATGAAGGGTTGATTAATATCCATTTCATCACCTTTATGCTTTCATTTTGGCCTTAAATCTCTTGCTAAATGCATGTATACATCATTAATTTGTCAAAATAAACACTCTGTAAGCTTTACAAAATATTGTATATTTAGTGTATTTAATTCCAAAAGAAAAGAATAAAGGAAGAAAAGAAAAGGAAATGAAACACCATAGGTGTTGAGTAACCCTAGACCCTGAGACCCATACATCATTATGACTTGGTTGACAAGGAATAAAGTAGGGAGAGATAGGACGGCCAATTGTATAGAAGATACACTCAAAAACCCTAAGATTCATAGGCCGATAATTACAGTTTGGGACCTATTTTTTATTATCTTTACACCTCAAATAATAAAATCCTCTATATGAATATTACAGATAAAAATACAAGAAAAATACAAAATTGATTTCATAGAAAAATAATGCATAGTGTGCCTGGGAGACGCAAAATAAAAAGCCAGAATAAAAACTTCACAAACATGTATATTCTCCATATTGTATCGAAATTGACCAAAGTCACTTTAAATAATAATCTATTTATTAAAGGTATTTTCATCCAATTTGGAGTTAAGATGCAAAAGTTAGATTTTGTGCCTTCGTTATGCAATATACTTGTATATGATATTCAATATATTGATTCTTTATATTTTTCACTTTATTTTATTTTCCCAAATTTAAAAATATTGTTTAAAACACATGTACGTAATTAAATTAAAACAAACCATTGAACATAAAATAAAATAAATAAATACACTCTCATACACAGATGAATTATACTTGTAAGTACTTATATAATAAATATGCATATTTATGTTAGTAAATAAACAACTTCAGGAAACATACAAAAAAATACCTAAATGTGTGTTTAATTAAATTATAAATATATAAAATACAAATATATCAATAAACTATAAAATACAAAATAAAAATTAAATAAACAAATGCAGGTATAAATACCTACATGTACACGTGAAAAATGTAACACATAATAAATGGCATTGTAAAATAAATAAAAATCATAATTAAATACTACATAAAATTACAAATATTTTTATGTTTTCATCAAAAAATAATAAAATCATTTATCACTTTTAATCGAATCACCAAAATATTTCATTTATTCTTTTTTCGGGTTAGTTCACGTGGACCAACCAGTGCCCTTGGACCATTGACCCCTCTTCAACTGTCCAGCCCCCTGCCTCCTCTTCTGTCAGAGCACATAAAGCTCTGACTTTGTCCAATTTTCTAGATTCCTCTGCTCTCCTACTTCCCTCGAGCAACCCACCAAACTGTAGCCCTATCGTCCCTCACAATCTCCCACACTCGAATCTTCACCAACCCTTGTACTCATTCGCGTCGCCTCTTCACCTTTTTGGTCAGAACCATTTCTATAAAACCCCCTCTCCGGCTTCCCTTTTTATTTTGATCTTCCTTCAGCCGTTGTAACCCCTAGAGGTGAAGGATATGGGATAAATCCTCAAGCGTATCACAAAAGCGTGAGCGTCGTATCGAATACGACAAGGAGCGACTAGTCGCACTAGTTGCTCGATGCAACGGAATTGAAAAATTTTTCTTGCGAAGAAACCACATGATCCAAGAACACTTCTCGGATCGTTTTGTCTAAACCACAAACAAGTAATAGGATTATCTCTTGAAGCGTGGTTGCGATTGAGTCTCTAAACGAAGAGACCTCCTGTCTCAAGTCTGATCCGACGGAGGAGACGCTTGCGAGCGCGGGGATGAATCGCGTGCTTCTCGCAATCCATGTTGATGATCCAAACAGCGGATCTCCTGATCTCGACACACGAGATACGACGTCTTCTTCACGAGTGAGGCGCACTGAAGGAGACAGAGATCCACGAGCAAACGATCGGGCAACATAACGACGACGCTGTGGCGATGGAGACTCTCTCTAGGGCGTCCATGGTGGACGGCCATGAGAGGGAGAGAGAGCAGGCATGTAGAAAGAGAGAGAGAAGTGCTTCAATAGCATGTACTAAGAGAGCATGGTATGCCTCTCTATTTATAGGGTTTTGGGATCCATGGATCTCAATCCATGGGACATATAAAATCAATGGATGCGATTGATTTATGTCTAATCCAATGGTCAAGATTGTTGTTGGTAAAAGCCAATAACTTGTTATTTAATTTAGATCAAATATATTTGATAAATCAAATATACATCAATCCTAAATTTAAACCAATCAAATAAGGAGACAAATTCCATGGAGATCTCATCTCCCATTGGAATATAGTGGACGGCCACTTGTTTCCAATTGGAGGTAATCTCATGAGATTTCATGAGATTGCATATCTCCATGAAAATCTCCATTATTTATTCCAACAACTTTTGTTGTGATTTATTCTTCAAAAATAATTCATAATTAATTTTGAGAATATTGCAATCTTGCCATTGGAAAGTTGTGAATCATATTCACAACCCAAAACAAAATGTAATTTACATTTTGAATTAATTACACAATGTGTATCCAATATACATCATTAATTAATTAACAAATATAAATTACAATTAGATCTCTCTAATACATTATAAATCACATTTATAATATATTATGAATAATATGGATAGTGTTATCCACATTATTCATTTCCATGATAATTAAATCGCATTTAATCATCTTGGATCTCTATTCTCACGTGCCCAAATAATATGAATCACATTTACATTATTCACATCTTTGATAATCAAATCACATTTAATTATCTAAGATAACTCTCCTTATAATATAAATCAAATTCATATTACTCATGATAATTAAATCACATTTAATTATCCATTTTCTCAATGCTCGGATACATATATCAACAACAGAATTATCCATAAACTCTTTCAAGGATAATGCGCTTTCTCCATGAATACTTGGAGATAAGGACAGGGCAATTGTATTGTTCCACGTATAGTGACTTGGATATTGAGATCACATCTCAAATCCAGATCTCGGGCCTCCCTTAGATGCTTGATTAAATCAAGACCGCAAATCTAATCTCCTCATTATAGCTGAATCACATTCAGATCAATGTCCAACATTTGGACTAAGATTAGATTACTTCTCTACTGAGAGGAGTCACTAAAATTCAGACCCGTTTCATCACTCCCTAGGAATGGAAGCATCATGGTTATACAACCGTTTATGATCACATCACCCTCAGGTATTCCCAATACCTGTACATCCTGCATACTGGAAGACTCAGAATAAACCTGAAGTATAAGATCAATTTTACACTGCATACTTCAGAGTTTTATCATTAAGTTTCTCATTCGATCATTGGGAGTCGGTATAGATCATATACTTTCCAAAAGCATATATCATACCTAGGTCTTGATCATATACTTTCCAAAAGTATATATCGAACCTACAAATTCAGTCAAGCTTCCAAAGCGAGACGACCGTGCACGGAATTTGATTCTTCCCAATATCTCATGAGTGAGCTCATGTCTTCCGGTTCAATAATGAACATGTATGATCCCTTTGAGAGATCGTATTACTCATATGCCCTTATATGCACACCAGCGCACCGGTGTATAGACCTTGATTAGGTCATCAACCTATTGGTGCCAAATGTACATACTCAGACATATAGTAACACATTTGTCTCCAGTCAGAGGATATGTGCCTATATCATGACAGCATACGACATATGACCTAACTTATCTAACAACTCCGAATCTCTATTCCTATGCAGAGGACCTGCATCAAGAGGTCAGTTAGATATCAGCCTTCAGAGAAAGGATTTCCATCTCCTTCTCAGGATGGAGATCATCTCTTAATAATCATTTGACGGTGCTTGATGAGTCCTCAATCTAACTCATTAGATGTTCATCCAAGCACCAGCCTCTATGATTCAATATTTGAATCAACAACTGTATGATCATCGAGATGGCCATGGTACATAACCCTAATTGTACTAAGGGACCTATTATGCAAATTATTTATTCTTCATTTCGTATCAGGGAATGATATTTGCAATAACATTTATTGCATAATGGCTCGTCGTGGGCTCGCATGTACTCTCCCACTAGCCCAAAGAGCCATTAAAGGGCTTAATCATATAAACCCATACTCATGTGACAATCATAGGATATTTAGATAACAGCTAGGTAAGCTGATCAGTCACTCTGTTCCTGATGAATCCACATTTCATCATCTTTATTCTACCATTTTGGCACCAAAAACCTTAGCAAATGCCTGTAAATAGCATTAATTCCATCATCTTAGCATCCATGCATGTGCATCTAAGTAGTGTATAAAATGCTGTAATTAAGGCCAAAATTATAGAATAAATAAAGAAAAGAAAAAGAATAAAATATTGTAAATATTTTATGACCCAAAACCCCCGAGACCTAGGCATCTTGATGAATAGGTCGACAAGGAATAAAATAGGGGGAGATAAGGGCCAAATACCTATATTTATTTAATTCATTCTTTATTCATTTTGGGACCTAATTTTGGTTCCACTTTTTATTCATCAAAAAAAGAAACTTTGTACATGAAAGTTGTAGATAATTTAATAAATAAAAATATAAAATTGATTTCACAGAAAAATATTGTACAGATAAAAAGTTATGGTCTGAATAAGAATCCAGAATCCCAACTTCCCAGACCCGTATCTCGCAACTGACAACTCCAAATGCAGCATACTCACCTTTAATTGTATATAGAAGAAAATAAGCTATTTAATGGCGATGGTTTCGCATTTGTCGGAGCTACGGTTTGAAAGTTGAGTTTTGGACCCATATTGTACAGTGTACCGAATAAAATATTCAATTTATTATTTATTTATTATTTTTGTATTTTTATATTTTTATAATTATGTAATTATTACTTATAATAATTATGTACATTAAAATTGGAATAAAAACCTAAAGAAAAATTAAAATAAAAATACTAGTATAATAAGAGTACATAGATACAATACTATACAACACACTCTTATAATTTATTAATTATACAAAATAAATCAGAAAAATAAAATAAAAATATAATTGTGTATATAAAAGTATTCTATAATTTTATAAAATACTAAATAAAAATAATAAAAATAAAATACCTAAATAAAATTAAATACTAAAATATATAGATATATATACCTATAAAGGGCATAAATGCAAACTTGTAAAAATACATCTCATAAAAATAAATAAAAATCATAATAAAATAATTTATAAAAAAATAAACACTTTTCATTTTATAATTAAAAATCAAGAAAATCATTTCCTATTTTTAATTGAATTTAGAAATGTTTTTTTCCAAGGTTTTTTCTGGTTGGTCCACGTGGACCAACCAGACTTCTCCCTTGGTTGACCTCGGTCAACTCTCTGACCGAGGTCTGATGCCTGTCAGAAATGGGTTTCTTGATCTTTGCCCCTTTTTGGAGGGTGCATCTTACATCGTTTCATGATGGTTTCTTCACGAGTTTTTGTCCTCGAAGATCCCTCTTACACACCCATACCTCATTTCGGGGATTCGCTCAAAGTTTCGCCCGTGATCACCTCTGGAAAGTCGCGCCAGAGCCAAGTTTCAAAACCGACCCCCAAGCTCCCATTTCAACTTTGAACCCTCTTTGACCCGTCTTGGCCAACCTTCGTCGAGCTCTGGATCGAGTAAGGTGACAGGGAGCTCTCCAGCTCCTCGTAGGAGCGGTCAGGCGGTCGAGGCGGAGCTTCCACCCATCTCCGGAGCCCTCGCCGCCGTGAGGTTTCTTCTTCGTGGCTCCGGCCACTGAGGTCTCTCTTTTATCGTTTTTCTTAGCATAGTGATAACCCTAAGTTCGTTTCCTTCAATCATTTCGTATCCTAATCACGCCAGTAGCTATCACCTCGCCATTTGAAGCTCGCCGGAGCCCCGCTCCGGCGAACCTTCTCCCGCACGTTTCGCCCTCGATTCCACCTAATAACGGCCCAGATTCCTCCATCTCGCCTCTCTGTGCTTTTGCTCATCTTTGCAGGATCTGGAAGACCCCGTCTGAGGGGTGCTCTACCCAAAAGACGACCACCAGGTCCACCTCCGCCGCTAACCCTCGTCGGAGCTCCGCCCGAAGTCTTCCACTTCCATCTCCGGTGAGCCTCTCCCTCTTATTCTTCTATTTTCATATAGCATTAGTGTATATTAGGGTAGGTTTATACCAGTTTCGTGTTTCGTTACGCCGTTCACCGTGAATATTCGATCGAAGCCACGGCGGAGCTGAGCTCCGCCCGACGTTTCCGGCCACTCCAGTCGTCTATCGCCGCCCAAATCACATCCATCCTTCTCCCCTCTCCGCCGCTCGCCGGAGCTCTTCGCCCGCACCACCAATCGCCTCATTTGACCCATCAGACCCCACCATTTGGCTCGCCTGGTTTTTGCGAACTTAACCCTGCAGGTCCGAGCCCCAGAGAAGGCTCCATCGACCATTATCGACTCCAGGTTCAGCCGCCTAGGTCACCTTTCTCGTCCGGCTGCTCCACGCCGCCTCGCCTCGCCGGAGGCCACCATCTGACGCGGAAGGGCCCCAGGATCCTTTTGCCCTGATCCGGGGGCCAGAGCGGCCGTGTGTCGGCCGCAATCGCCGCTCGAAGCTCGCCGGGGAGGTGTTCTTCGTGAACCTCCCCTGCCGTTGATCAGAGGTCTCCTCCAGACGCCATCTACGCCGTCCGATCATCAAGCGCCTCCAGCCGTCCGATCGATCCTTAATGATCTAATCTCAGCTGCCCAGGACGAAGGGGTACGCACCGACAGATGCGCGCCACGTGGATTAGTGGGACGCCATCGGCCGCACGATCGAGCCCGTGGGTATTTTGCATGTTCCACCCATGACATTTTGTATTTACTTTTTAGTCTAAAAACTTTTGTTTGAAGTTTCAATAGTTTTGTAATATTTTGCACTCAGGCCCTCACAGTTTCACTATTTGCACTTTAGTCCACGCCACGTCACCTCACGTGACTGGGGCGCGTGACTGTGGTATTTTGCATGTTCGGCCCGGAACTTTTAGTTATTTGCAATTACATCCCTGTATGTAGTTAATTAAATATCTTTTGGAGAAATTGCATGTATGCCCAGCCGGTTTTCATTAATTACAATTATACCCCTGCGAATGACATATCACGTGATCTGTGCGTGCCTTTTTGGTGAAATTTGCATCTGAGCCCCTGGATGTTTTATAATTACATTTATTCCCTGCCAGGCTTAGGATTTTTGTGTGCTTAGATTATTTATTTCACGCCTCATTTAATTGCTAAAAATTCTCAAAAAATAGGTTTAAGCTCTTGGGTACTTGTTCTTCCACGCTACATTTTTTGTTTTTGATTTTATTTTATTTTTATATTTATTAAAAATCAAAAACTTGCTTTTTGTGCACTGTCTAGCTCCTAAAATACCAAAAAAATATAAAAACACTCCAGAAAATTCCCAAAAAAAATATATCTTATCCACTTTAGTTCGTTTTAACTCCAGACCAAAAATCATTAAAAAATACAAAACCAAACTCCTAAAAATTACAAAACTCCAAAAACATTTATAAAAATCCTAAAAATTCCTCAAAAATCCTAAAAATACAAACTTTGTCTCTGAATTTTCTTTGTTTCATTGTCTTTAAGTGAAAATTAATTTGGAGAATTTTCGTTACTGTTTCCATTTTATTTCTCCATTTTAAGTTTCATCCTTGCATGTTATTCACTGTTTTCTCTATTTTGACATTTAAAAATACCAAAAACATTCTAAAAATTACCCAAAAAATCACAAAAACAGTAAAAAAATCCTAAAAAATATCAAAAACATTTTATTTCTGAATTTTTGTTATTTTTGCATATTATTTTATAAATAGTTTATCTTATCTTTTATTACATTGGTTTTAAGTTCCAATATTAAAAAAATATAAAATATAAAATTATAAAAATTAGAAAATTAAAAATCAAAATACGAAATTAAAAATTAATAAAAAAACTAAAAATTAAAAATTAAAAACCCACAAAACATCTTTGCTTGCTTGCTTAGTGTAGACACATCACACACATTCATTTGAGCACAATTTTTGAATTACCCTGCTTGCTCCCTGTGTTCGAACTCTCTGCATACTTGTCACTATACACCATTTGTGTAGAGTTAAAAATAAATTTTAACTCCACATTTATTTCTAATTTATTGATCTTTAGTGTGGGTTAATTGTTGATTAAATACGAGATTCACTTGTGAGTCGCCACAGCGACGGTCGTCTCCGCCTTGTGTGAGACACCAATTTTGACCACATCGAATTTTGTGTTTATCAGTTCCCAAGAGACTACGCTGTCTTTTTACGGCACTTGCATATCCCCTAGTAATAGTGCTCGCATCCAATGCGAATGCTGCATCTTATGCAACCAATACCCAATTTGTTACAGTGTCCCTGACACTATAGCTCAATAATTATTATAACTAGTATTTCCACAATCCTTATAGAATACCTTTATTCTTGGAGATCTCTATCTCCTAAGGTATCTATAGTTAAGACCCTTATAGATCACTATCTACAAGGGTCTTAAACTTTTGAAGATAAGACTTTGAGATCACTATCTCTATGTTTCATCATCTTTGAAGATATTGTTATTACCGCAATCAAGTGTTTATCTCCATAGTAAGATAGTAATAGATTACTACTCCCACTGCCTGGCAGACATCTGGCTCTTTTGCACATCTAGCATACACTCAGCTTCTCATCATTGATGCACCATGTGCAAGCAGTTCTAGCGTTCACTTCCTCAACTCTCTGAGGTGCTATCCCTTTAGATAGGTCACTACCACAGCTTAAGGGAAGGAAGCCTGTTTTGGAATTTTCTAGAAAATGGAATAAGTCCAAGGTGTACTACTAATGCGATGGTCCCAATACCCTCTTCCTTTGCTTCTAAACGACTTCAGAACTAAGATTTAAGAGGTATCCTTGAGATCATATCTCAAGGTATGGAACAACCAAATTATAAAATACTTATTATTATCCTTATATCATTCCAAATGATTAGGATAATATCTACATTTAGCATGATTGAACACAATGGCACTCCCACTAGCTTCACATGGTTCATCAAGATTTTATAAGAATCATAACATTTATAATTTCATCAAATCTTATGTTCCAACTACAAGAAGCTTATTTGAGTCCAAAGATGGAGTTCTTTAGCTTGCACACCTTGCTTTCCTCAACCATGAAGCCCTGGGGCTACTTCATATGAATATCCTCAGATAGGTTTTCATAGAGGGAATGCAATCTTGACTCACATCATGAAGATGTCATAGTCAAGTTGTGTTGTCAGCAATAGTTAGCAATATTCTGATGGGGTAAAGCAAGGTCACCGGAGAGCAAGTCTCATCGCAAGCGATGTCCTTCTCTTGCGGTGTGTAGCTCATGGCTACGAACCATCTTTGACGGTCTCTACCTTCTCATCAGGTTCCCTCTTTCTCTTGAAGACATTTACACCTTAATGGGTCTTACCCATATAGATGGATCCTTGAGGATCCATATACAACACTTGTATATGAAGTCTACATTAGACTTTTATTGCTAACATCCATCTTTCCATGTCATGATCCTCAGGAGCTTCATCACACGAAGTCCGATCATTTTCAGACTTAACTGACACATGGAGTACATCCTCAAACTTATTTGAAGAAGTATTAGTGTTTCATCTTCAATTATACTTTTCGTTTCTGATTTCAGGAACCTCATTATCTTCTCAAGATTAAGTGAGATCATTCACTTCATTTTCATCTTGATTCTTTAAGAGTCTCATCATCTAAAAATCACAATCTCAGAGATGAGATCTTTTAAGAATCTCAAGGTCATAAAGTAGGTATCCAATACCATCCTTTATTTTCCTAATGAAGTTGCACTCTCTGGTGCTAGATTCCAGCTTACTAGCTTGGAACCTTGTTAGGATATACAATGTAGTCTCTACTACATATATATACCAGAAAACTAAGAGATAATTATGCTGAGATTAATCATTGATCAATCATGTCACACATGATCAATTGTATCTCCCTACAACTTATTGAGTTAAGGTTCATTAGGAGGATTGAGATAGAAATGATATTCACATCTCCATAAGGTATTCCTTGAATTCATCTAATAGGTATAAACTACCTTGGTTAGATCAAATTCATTTCATCTTCCTTCAAACTTTGGTTCTAAACCAAAATTAAGAAATCTTTAAACATTTCAAAGGTTTCTTAGGTGAAGAGAAGAAATTTCATAACATACATAATCATCAATAGATATCACATATCCATAATGTTTACTATGATATAGATGATACACATACATCAATATGTATGAGATCATGAATACCTTGACATCTTGCACCTTTCCTAAAGAAAGGTGTATTGGACATTTTTCTTTGAATACAATATTCATAAGTATGCAAGTTTTGAAATTTTAGACATTCTAAAGTTTCATCTCTTACTTGTCATTGATCTCATCAACAGACATATGTCCAAAACATGATGTCAGATCATTGTCAAATGATCTTTATCCTCCTATTGATCTTTAAAAGGTTTAATTTTCAATATTAGAAATCTTAATGGACCATTCATTAATTTTCTAATTTAGCGGAGTCCACTAGATGTTAGATACTATCTTAAAATATATCCATCATAACTCTCTATGATGGGTTTATTCCAGAATTCAAGTTTATTTTCAACATTTAGAAATAACCTATGAGTGTATTCTAATATCCAGGTCACAGAGACATTCTCTAATACTAAGGGCTCCCACTAAAAATATGAAGTCTATTGATCCAATGGAAATTGTTGCAACAATTGCATCACTTCCAACATGAATGACCATTAAACCTTAAGATCAAATTTCTAATATTCTAATACAGATGCAACCAATTGCAAGTGTCATTAGAAGATTAAGATACAATTATTAGACTTTATATTATCAAATAAGTAAGTCAATATCAATGATTATATGTAGATTATTCTGATGTACTAATCGATTACTTCTCTAATGATTCTATATAGATTTGATAGTCATACTATCAACACATCAACTTATTGTAGTATTGGTATTCATTCAACTCTTTGGATGTCATATGGAAGTCATAGAAGTATAATCAACTCTTTGACTTTCCTTCTCACTTGGGTCCAACCCATGCTTCCACTGTGCTCCCTTTATCTATAAGCAACCATTGCTCAAGACAAAGGATCTCTTATGTTGAAATCAAAAAAATCAATATAAGAGTATTTCAACAATTATACATGCTTCTTTCAATTCATACAATATGAATATTATGAAGTTCATGAAAGACTAGAGTATATATAGTAGAATGATGACACTCATTGTATCTACATCCATTTAAACTCTTAAAACTTAGGTTCAGGTAGGTACTCATACAATTTGAATACATCATGTCCTATAGAGCCACCATTCTGCATAATGTAGAGAACCATGTCATTCATGATTATATGTCGAGAGCACATATGTATGCCAGAACATCTTCTTAGATTTTTATAAGGATTATTTGATAATTACGATCATTATCGACATGTCACTTCAAAAGTACATTCGACGAGATCAAGACTTATAGAGACATACAAACCCTAGGGTTTTAGTCCTATTGTCTAATTAATTATCATTCCTCATTATTATGAGGAAACTTGCACATTGCAACCACATACATTATGTGTCCAATTGCAAGTACAATATCTGGATCATAGGTCCAATTCATGATATTCTACTGGTTATTATTGAGTATAACATTGAGTGGGATTAAAGAAAGATTATCTGAAATAAGAAATTTACATAAAAATATATAAATATATAATTTACTTTGATTTAGGAATTTTTATATCAAAGTTGTCTTGCCATGTCAATAATGAAAGTTCATTCCCTTAGTCAATTTCAATGTAAGAGATATACTTACCATTATATCTCAAGCAAGATCTGGGATCTCCTTCCTTATCTTTGTTACATCCCAATAATATGAGAACCTGTAACTCTGATAAAAAGAAGCGGGAACACATTTCGCCTTGCAAGTCCAACTTGCATCTCCCATTTTGGTCTTTAACACCCGAGCCCACCACCCTTAAGGTGATGTTGACCCGACATTAATTGAACCAACCGTCAACAGGAATACAACTCGCTATGCGCAATCTAATATCGCCCCAATAATATGAGGACCCGATATTGGGGTCACTACGCATACGTCCTTACTCTTTCAAGAAGCGATGAGCCCGTTCCAAATGGATTGTATGCAGGAGCTGTCACTTCGGACAGGCGTCTCACACATACAATATCTGGCAACAGAACCCTTCGCCTTGACGGGAGACCATGGATGTCACTTATGTGATCCTCCACCTCATATTCAAACTTCAATTAATTATCATGAATCATATTCACATAATTAATTCTTCCAAGGGAAATACACATTTATTCATAATAGAGTGTTTTAATTGGATATAATTAACTTAATCATATTAAATTAAGTACCAATCCAATTCAATCAACAAACTTGATTTTACTTGAATATATGGTATTATCTCAAAATACGTATTAATTCGAATTTTAATAATTAGAAAAATACATCATGATCTCTCAGGCATCATTCGTTCCCTACCCACTGTCATGGCCAGTACCGACGGGAGTGGGACGGACCGCATCCGGTGCAACCCGCTACCCCAGCAATCCCCGACTAGACACCATATCCGCCTCGGGAAAAATAATGTTGAGTCAATCACTTTGTACTTGAGCTGATCAGCAGTTCTTCAACCGAAATTGTACTATATAGTAATAATCAAAACATTTTTTATTATAAGGAAATTTTCTAGACAAATTCTCAATCCTATTCAAGCAAGGAGTTTGATGATTGTGTTTCAAATTATGATCTTGATTAAATCTAATCAATTTATTGGTTAAGGCCAAGTTAATTAAGGAAATAATCATCATTCAATATTTCTCAAATATTTTCCATGATTATTTCATGAAATTAACAATTAATTTCACTAATTGACAATCACATGGTTCTTGATTAGGACTGTAATTTCAGCAGTGATCCCTACTTATTAAAATTAACATATCTCAATCAATTTAAATCCAAATTAGACAAAACAATTTTCAAAGATTGCTAATTTGATTTAGGACAGAACCTAAGTGATATTTCATGCATTTCTAGGCGGATCAAAACAGTAATTAACTCATTAATCATGTTAAGATTCCCAGTTCCCACAACAGTGAATACATGTTCATTAAAACAACCATATCTCGAGCAAATGAAATCCAAATTACGTAAACTTGGATCCTATGGTTTCCTCATTTAATGGGAAACAAAATCCAAGTTTTATTTTCTTGTTTAAACAACTTAAACAGGGCCGAAAATAATCACTAAATAGAAATGCGAAAATGAAATGCGATAAAACTTTCGCAACCCTAACGAACCCAAGTCGCCTTCGGTTTTATGGATTGTATCCAAAACCTTCAACCTAGCTCTGATACCACTTGAAGGATATGGGATAAATCCTCAAGCGTATCATGGAAGCGTGAGCGTCGTATCGAATATGACGAGGAGCGACTAGTCGCACTAGTTGCTCGATGCAGCAGAATTTAAAAATGTTTCATGCGACGAAACCACATGATCCAAGACCACTTCTCGGATCATTTTGTCTAAACCACAAACAAGTAACTGGATTACCTCTTGAAGAGTGGTTGCGATCGAGTCTCTAAACGAAGAGACCTCCTGTCTCAAGTCCGATCCGACGGAGGAGACGCTTGCGAGCACGGGGATGATTCGCATGCTTCTCGCAATCCATGTTGATGATCCAAGCAGCGGATCTCCTGATCTCGACACACGAGATCCGAGGTCTTCTTCACGAGTGAGGCGCACCAAAGGAGACGGAGATCCACGAGCAAACGATCGGGCAACATAACGAAGATGTTGCAGCGATGGAGACTCTCTCTAAGGCATCTATGGTGGACGACCATGAGAGGGAGAGAGAATAGGCGTGTAGAGAGAGAGAGAGAGAGAGAGGTGTTTCAATAGCATGTACTAAGAGAGCATGGTATGCCTCTCTATTTATAGGGTTTTGGGATCCATGGATCTCAATCCATGGGACATATAAAATCAATAAATGGGATTGATTTATGTCTAATCCAATGGTCAAAATTGTTGTTGGTAACAGCCAACAACTTGTGATTTAATTTAGATCAAATACATTTGATAAATCAAATATACATCAATCCTAAAATTAAACCAATCAAATAAGGAGACAAATTCCATGGAGATCTCATCTCCCATTGGAATATAGTGGACGACCACTTGTTTCCAATTGGAGGCAATCTCATGAGATTTCATGAGATTGCATATCTTCATGAAAATCTCCATTATTTATTCCAACAACTTTTATTGTGATTTATTCTTCAAAAATAATTCATAATTAATTTTGAGAATATTGCAATCTTGCCATTGGAAAATTGTGAATCACATTCACAACCCAAAACAAAATATAATTTACATTTTCAATTAATTACACAATGTGTATCCAATATACATCATTAATTAATTAACAAATATAAATTACAATTAGCTCTCTCTAATACATTATAAATCACATTTATAATATACTATGAATAATATGGATAGTGTTATCCACATCTTTCATTTCCATGATAATTAAATCTCATTTATCATCTTGGATCTCTATTCTCACGTGCCCAAATAATATGAATCACATTTTCATTATTCACATCTTTGATAATCAAATCACATTTAATTATCTAAGATAACTCTCCTTATGATATAAATCAAATTCATTCTATTCATGATAATTAAATCACATTTAGTTATCCATTTTCTCAATGCTCGGATACATATATCAACAATAGAATTATCCATGAACTCTTTCAAGGATAATGCGCTTTCTCTGCGAATACTTGGAGATAAGGACAGGGCGATTGTATTGTTCCACGTATAGTGACTTGGATATTGATATCACATCTCAAATCCAGATCTCGGGCCTCCCATAGATGCTTGATTAAATCAAGACCGCAAATCTAATCTTCTCATTACATCTGAATCACATACAGATCAATGTCCAACATTTGGACTAAGATCAGATTACTTCTCTACTGAGAGGAGTCACTAAAATCCAGACCCGTTTCATCACTCCCTAGGAATGGAAGCATCATGGTTATACAACCGTTTATGATAACATCACCCTCAAGTATTACCAATACCTGTACATCCTGCATACTGGAAGACTCAGAATAAACCTGAAGTATAAGATCAATTTTACACCGTATACTTCAAAGTTTTATCATTAAGTTTCTCATTCGATCATTGGGAGTCGGTATAGATCATATACTTTCCAAAAGCATATATCATACCTAGGTCTTGACCATATACTTTCCAAAAGTATATATCGAACCTACAAATTCAGTCAAGCTTCCAAAGCGAGACGACCGTGCACGGAATTTGATTCTTCCCAATATCTCATGAGTGAGCTCATGTCTTCCGGTTCAATAATGAACCTGTATGATCCCTTTGAGACATCGTATTACTCATATGCCCTTATATGCACACCAGCACGCCAGTGTATAGACCTTGATTAGGTCATCATCCTATTGGTCTGCCAAATGTACATACTCAGACATATAGTAACACATCTGTCTCCGGTCAGAGGATGCGTGCCTATATCATGATAGCATACGACATAGGACTTTGGTTATCTCGATCTCATTAAGTCAACTCTTTGACCTAATTTATATAACACCTCCGAATCTCTATTCTTATGCAGAGGACCTGCATCAAGAGGTCAGTTAGATATCAGCCTTCAGAGAAAGGATTGCCATCTCCTTCTCAGGCTGGAGATCATCTCTTAATAATCATTTGACGGTGCTTGATGAGTCCTCAATCTAACTCATTAGATGTTCATCCAAGCACCAGCCTCTATGATTCAATATTTGAATCAACAGCTGTATGATCATCAAGATGGTCATGGTACATAACCCTAATTGTACTAAGGGACCTATTATGCAAATTATTTATTTTTCATTTCAGATCAGGGAATGATATTTGCAATAACATTTATTGCATAATGGCTCGCCGTGGGCTCGCATGTCCAACAAGAGGACCTCACCATTGAGCTCCTAATGATAGTAGGAACCGCTTCGGACCCCTGCAACGTTGATAAAGTGGCATTGGCTCTGTTCTAGGTTCACCGGACCTCCCCTTTGGCGAGCTTTATCTCCTCCGAGCTCCAAAGCTCGTCAAGCTATTAGGTATGTTTCTTCCTATTACAGTTAGTCCTTTTATCATATAATAGATTTTAATCTACCCTTTCAATCACGCATTTAGCTTGATTTCAAAAAAATCAAAATCGCCGGAGCTTCAGCTCCGATGCCAAATACATCGTGCTCCGACCTTGTTACGACTTCATTCCACTTCTATTCACTTTCCCATCGCCTTTTTCTGCAATAACCCTTTGTTTCCACCCGATTCATGCATGGAATCAGATCGTCATACTCCACCACTACCAACCGAAGTCCTACCATTCTATTGCCCCTGCGCTTTTGCAGCTTCATAAGAGGGTCGAGGAGTTAGCGCTCGACCCCCTTAACAGTTTTGTGTAGGACCACGATCGTGAGATCCACCTGGAGCACCATTCAAAGGATAGAACAGAAGCTCCATGTCGCCAAGTTCCAAGACTCTTCAAGTTAGCCATGAACCCTCTGGAGTTCCTTGCCAGTCACGCATCAGTTCCAAGAAGCGAATGAGCTTTTCAAAGAAAGAGGAGGAGGCCAGAGGTAACCAGAAGCAACCAATCAAACTCGTCGGTAGAGAGTTCTCCCAGTTCCTACAGCAGTCCTCTCCATCGTTCGATCCGAGGTGTGGCCCAGATCCAATCTAGGCTATTGAAAACAAAGTGAAACCCCCTCAAAGCCGTGAGATCTGTCACGTGGATCATCCTCTATCGTTCGCTAGCGCGCGACTAAAGGGGTAAAATACAAAGTGACCCTCTGCCTTTTGCAATTAATTTTTAACCTTGGAAATATTTATTTCAGTTATAAAGTGTGCGTACAAATTGCAATAGGGCCCCTGACCTTATTAAATATTACATATAGGTCATGTGCCACATCGACTCACGTGATGTCCCATGTGAGCCAGATATTTTGTAACCAATCCCCACCGAGTTTGGTTATTTAGTTTTGGTATTTAAATTTGTATATATAATTCAGAACTTCAGGATATTTTGCATTGTGTCCTTTGAATTTTAATTACATTACACAAATATCCCTACCAATTCTGTGTATTTATTTTCGTGAACTTTATTTTGGATTAGATAGCTCTTGTGTGTGGAAAATTATGAAACAATAGATGAATGTGATCCATTGTGTGCTTATCCACATTGCTATTTTATTTTTGCATTTTCATTGTATTTTTCATTTATTAAAAATCAATTACGAGCTATTTAATCCCTGTTCAGAGATAAAAACGCAAAAATTAGAAGAAAAAACCTTAAAAAATCCAAAAATTGAGATAGTATAATATTTTATAATATAACTATAGACCAAAAATCACAAAAAAAACTCAAAAGAAAAAACCTAAAAATTGAAAACGCTCTCTAACCCTAAAAAATAGAAAATATTTTCAAAAACTTCAAAAAAATAAATTTTTGTTCTATATTTATCTATATATATTATTCTCTACTTATTAAAATTAGTTTTGAAAAAAAAATTTACCTATTTAATATTTTTTTAATTTCAAATAATTCAGCATATTTATTAGGTCCCTAATTTTATATATTTTGGACTTTAAAATACCTAAAACTTAGCAAACAATACCCATAAAATCAAAAAAATAAAGAAAAATATAAAAGGTAAATTTATTTTATTTTGTAAATTTTGATTATATATCCATAATCCATATTTATAAATATAATACCTTATATTGTATTATATACCTATATATATCTATATATAATTAATATTACTAATAATAATTATAAATATTTTATAGATATTTTAACTCCCTTTAAAAAAAATAAAAAAGGACTATTCTTTCTTATATTTTCTTATTTTCTATATATATATTATATTGGGGATGGGGAGTATGCACCCAGGTGCATGTAATTTTACATATACCGGAACCTATATCTTTTACATTTTTTACTTTTTTGGAAAATATCACCATGTATATTCATCTATATATCCCTCCAATATGTCATTCGAATTTCATTAGAAAGAGAGACTCCTATGCCCTCCATCTAGAACAAGTTGATTACATCAATTCTAAGACCGTTAAAATTACCTGTTCTAGATGGAGGGCGTAGGAGTCTCTGTTTCTGACGAAATTTGAATGGCATATTGGAGGTATATATAGATGAATATACATGGTGATATTTTCCAAAAAAAAGTAAAAAAATGTGGAAGATATAGGTCCCGATGCATGTAAAATTACATGCACCTGGGTGCATCCTCCCCATCCTCTATTATATTATATATATCATTTATATTATACATATTACATATATAACCATATATATCTTTATTATATATTAAAAAGAAAAGAAATTAAAAATTAGAAAATATAAAAAGATAATATAAATTAAATAATGATATAAAAATAATTACTTAAAAATTATTTAATTAAAACCCACAAAAATATTTGAGTAATAAGAGAGTGAATAGTATGCATTTATACATATATTATTTATTCATTTTTCATTTACAAATAATATACCTACTACGCCAACTTGTTACATGTGTTCGACACCTTACCTGTGTATCCACTATGCACACTTGTCTGTAGGGTTATAATAAATTTTGATCCACGCATATCTGCTTTGCATTGCTTCATTTATTTAATTGTAGGTTATCTGGTGACTTAATCCATTGATCTCTACGTCGGTTACCACGACAATTGAGGTCCCACCTTGTGTGGCCTCTAGACAGCTCCGCTCTACTCCTCTGGGATGACCAAGGGGAGATAGTCATCCAAATGGGATCATATGAAATTGTCGCAGAGATTGCCATTGGAACCTATAAACTATTATTATATAGTGGGAGTGTCCAAATCATTAGAGAGTGTCTCTATCTTACAGATGTTAGAAGGAACTTAGTAGATACATCTAAGCTAGTTATACATGGATATATTTTCCTTTTTTTAATAAACTTATCAAAAAATATTATGGTAATTTTATATCAGATGGTTGTAATAACCGATGGACTCTATGAGTTATACATGCATGGAAGTGCCATAAATGTTAAAACTAATCATGATAATAAAACTCTTAAAAGATCTAGGGAGGTTGAAGATCATTTAACCATGATCTGGCATCAAAGACTTGGACATATATCTGTTGATAGGATCGATAGACTGGTGATAAATCCTCATTCATCACTCTTTATTCTTTTATTTTAGCTAAAAATCTTTGCAAAGTACCATGTATATGTTTGTAAATAAAATAAAATATCAAATTACATGCTTTGTGTAAATAGCAATAATTAGCATGTTTTTGTGCAAAAATAAAAGAATAAAGAAATAAAGAAAAAGAGGGAAATATTTAGAATAAATATTGAGTGACCTAAACCCAAGGGAGGGCCAATCATTTGCCTGACTGTAAAATAAAACAAGTAAAGAAAGATAGGGCCATTCATCATTGTTTAAAACCCTCTCTTATGTATATATTTTATTTTGATAAAAATAAAAATAAAAATGTGTTTCTCTTATTTTGTATATATTTATAAAAATAAAAAATAATGAGAAAAATAAAATAAAAACAAAAATAAATAATTTCTCTCTCTTCAGTGTACATATACCATGTATATAAGAATAAAAGACCTATTTATTTTACCCTTGTAAATAAATAATAAAAATAAAAAATCATTTATATCCCAAAATTTATGTTGTAAATAAATAAAATATAAAATTGGGATAATTGTAAAAAAATAAAATAATTGTAAAACGTATAAGTATTTATATCTGTATATAATAATATATCATGTATATACGTTAACTTATTTTTCAAAAAAATAAATAAAAACAACTAAAAAATACTTTGAAAAATAATAAACATTTTTTATTTTGAAAATATTTTAAAATAAAATCATTTGCTATTTTTAATGTAATTTATAAATAATTTCGAAATGGCGAATTTTCATTGGTCCACGGGGGAGTGTTGACCCCCGGTCAACTCTCCCCCCTGGACCACATCTCCGCGAATCCGCGTCGCCGACCCGACTTCGCCAATTTTTACTGATGTGATCCGCCTCCCATTCGATCAAACCCCAAGCTCCGATTGTCAAGCACACATCCATGATCCACACCCGATCTTCTTCTTAGGGGTCCGTGCACCGATTTGCTCACCCGACTCCCATATTCCCGGACCCCTACCAGTATATAGCATGAGCTCCAACCGCCTTCTCCCGCACCTTTGGCCCCCGTCTTCGACCCCAGTGACCTCCACCTTCCTCCTCGAGTGACAGCGAGTGAGCTAGCATGTTGCAGCGAGTGATTGGAGGCGAAGCCCTGGGTCCGGCGACCATCATCGACGAGCTCCGCCACTAGCGAAGCCCGAGCCTATGGAGGCATCGCTCCATCGAGGCGAAGACCCTGGGAGGTAGCTGACCTCCACCACAGATGATTTCGACCATCAGGTACACCTGTTAGCCAGTATCTAAGCTTGATTTCCAGATTTTAGGTTTCACGCCGCCGGCCTTCGCCGGCCGATTCCCGACCATCCGATCATCGATTCATCCATACGACCATCCTATCATCTCCACGAGTCTTCTCTCCATGTTCTTCGCCCATCCATACACCCTGGTTCGCCCCGGAACCTGGACTTCGGATCTCCTCCACCGCCGCTCGTCGGAGACCCACACCCCGACTCATCTGTTCATCCCCTTCGCCCGCTAACAGGTCGAGGAAGTTTGTCCTCGACCCCTCTTTCTTTCTGTGTAGGATTGAAGGCCCAAGGACCTCATCTGGAGGTCCTAATATCGAAGCATAGCTTCTCCAGCTTCTCATCGTCGCCGGGGACCCTCGAGGTCCTTCCGGCCTCATTGGAGCAGTCCAATAGCTGCGGGACACCATCAGCTTCCTTTTCCCCATCTCCACAGCATCGGAGGAGGTCTCCACCGTGCGCCATGGACGAGCGAAGTTTGTCGGCGAAGTGTTCTTCCAGGAGCCTCCATCACCGTTCGATCGAGCCCCTCGCTCCAGTTTTGATCTCGAACATTCATTTGCGGGAGGCTCGTGACCATACGATCCAGCTGAGGATCAGATCCGAGACGTCGATTAGTGAAGGGGTACTGCCGTTCTCCACCGTTCGATATGAAGAGGACCCCTTACCAGCCGTCAGATCATAATGAAGGGGTAAATATCCCTTAGGCCCTCCTTAGTTTTGCTTTTACATTTGAGTCCTGTAAATATTTTATGTAGTTGTTTTTATTTTGGGTAATTTGCATGTAGGACCTTGTATTTCTTTTATTTACATTTTAGTCCCCCTGTATGTGGAGCACGTGCATCGATACGTGACTTGTGGAACATTTGCATGTTTTATCCTAAAGTTTTGTGTTGTTATCGCTTACATTTTTATAAATAGGAATGACAAATATGCCCTTGTTTTCGTGAATCACAAGCGCGCCTCGTGCCCTTCTGGGCCTTTTGCAACTTGGGCCCCAGACTTTTTACATGTGTTATCATTTGGCCCAGAACTTATTTTTCTTTCACTTAGGTCCCTGTGTGTTGTGCCCTTTCTATTGGTTGAATAAAACATCAAATCAAATCCAAATTTTGTGAAATTTAGACACGTGGCCCCTACCACTGTGCAAAATTTTCATTAATTATTCGAGACATTTTTGTTGCTATTTGCTATTTTTAAAAATTCAAAAACCTTCATTTTTTGTTACCTATTGGAATTATAAAATCAATTAAAAATATTGAAAACTCTCCAAAAATTCTAAAAAAATAGCTACTGTTTGTTTTTGTGTTTTCTTGCTTCAATCCAAATTTCATTTGATTTGGACTTATGAAACCCCTAAAAATTTAAAAACCCTAAAAATCGTATAAAATGATTAACAATTCTACAAAATTCAAAAAATTGCAATTTCCTTTCCAGTAGCTTAGATTTTATTTGTAGTTTTTTTTATAAAAATTGTCTCCAGATTCTTAGAGGCTATTTTATATTTTTAGATAGCCTTTCAAATCTAGTTGCACATTGATTTCAGTTTTTAGCCTTATTTCATTTTTTATAAAATTAAAAAAATATAAAAATCTAAGAAAATAACCAAAAACACTTAAAAATATATAATCCAAAAATATTTTTATTTCAATTTTCTTACTTTATTTGTGTTGTTAAATAATTTGTTGATTGAGCTCTTTTTGCCTTGTTTTATATTTTCTTCATAATTAAAAATCACAACAAAAATTAAAAACCCATAAAATCCACCAAAAATATTTTCTTTATTTTATTTAATTTTAGACTACTTCGTAGGCCTTGTGCCAATCCGTGCTCCTTGAGTTCGACCTTGGTCGCTATACCAGGTTAAATAAAATAGTGAGATCGCTATTTGACTTTTTGACTGATTACTCTATTTTGGTGGTCTTGTATTTTTCTTATTTATTGAGCCTCGCTATTCGGGTCACAACGACCCTTATTATTTACACCTTAGCCCGATAGTGAGATTTTCGGTCAATCAGAATGGCGCCGTTGTCAGCGAGCACGGCTTAGTAGTCGTGTTTTGTTTTGTCTTTAGTTTCGCAGCTTTTTCCGCGGCTTTTCTTTCTTTCGCAGCTTTTCACAGCTTTTTAATCTTCTTTTGTTTTATTTTATTTTCTTTTATTTTATTTCTGTGTGTTTTTATTTAATTTGTTTTTATTTCCATTTTTGCATATATTTTTTTCCTTTATTTTATTTTCTTTTTCATTATTATAATAATTGTGGTCTGACATCTTGTTTGATTTACTTGCGAGGGCCTGAGGATCGAGGCGTCTTTCTTCGGAAAGTTGAAGCAATCGCGGGAGTCGGAAGCAGCTCTCTTCTCTACAGAGCCGCAGGAGAGCGTGAGGAAGTTGAGCAGGAGAGAGGAGAGGATAGCTTAGTATAGTTTAGTTTCTTTTTCAGTCAGATCCATATTATTGTAATAATACAGGGACAGGACACTTTCAGACTTGTGGATTGTTGCGGTCTGTTTCGCCGAGAACCGGTGTGCTCGGGGGACCCCACTGAGTTTTTCGCTGGTTTTGATTTTATGGCTTTTATTTTATTTTGTTTTCTGAGGATTTGGCCTTAGCTTAGGAATTTCTTTGCTTGCGACGTAATTGATTAGGTCCCTAGCCTAATTAGATTCTATATTCCTATAGACCGTCTAATTGGACCTAATTAATTAATAAGAAAAAGCTAATCTGGTCACTCGAGGGGTCACGTGCCGCTAGAGGCCATATATAGCGCTGGCAGGATCCGTTGTGACGGACACCGATCGGCATCAGAGATCGGACTCCGACCCCTACCGTTGACCCGTTAGATACTGTTCTCTCCATGTAGAAATTCCTGTTAAGGTCGTTTTCTTCGCTGCATCATATAGGTAGTTTTATTACTGCCTTTACTTTTATGTATGGATCACCCTGCATGTATACCGATGGAGTTAGGTATGCATCTCTTACTCTGCATGCATCATTGATTTCTTCGCGCATCGACTTTTTCGTCTTCTCCCCCCGATTTCTGGACTTAATAAAATCAGGAGAAACTGAAAAATTCATTAGGTGATTGCTTTTATCTGAAAAATACCTAAAAAAGGAAAAACCATAAAATTGGGACTGCTAAAGCAAATTGGACTTAAAAACCACCTCACAAAAAAATCTTGTATTGGGACAGTAACCCCCACATTGGATCGTTTGATTGGGCGAGAGAGTGACCCACACCCTAGGTAGAGACATATCTGACTCCTCTTCAGACTACTGCTTCTGGACTAGTCATTCTCCAGTGAGGATCGCTCCGGTCTCCGGTAAAGAGGGCCGCGATATCCTTAACAGAGCGAGCTGATCGGGTAGCCAGTAAACGTTCCACGGCTTGTACTGGCTGGGAAGATCTAGTTCGGGATCGAGACAATCTCCTGGGGGTGTTGGATTCCTAACAGCTCGCTAATCGCTCTGATAGACTGTCTTCTCACCAAAATAAAAAAAGATAAAAGACCGAACTCTTACGGTCATCAGCTCGCGTTGCGTTGGAGAATTTGAAGTTTGCTTAACCATCCTGTTTGCTTTCCAGATCCCATCCGCCTAACTCGCCAGATCAATATGATGGGTCGGAGGTCCCTTAGGCAGCCTCTGGCTGCACCGCTTACGAGCACTCCGGCTCACTCATCTAGGTCAGTTCGTGAGAGCCGAGACCCGCTCTCCGAGCCTGAGTTCGGTTCCATCCTATCCCCCCCCCCCCCCGACCACCTTTCTTTTGATAGTCTTGAGGTGCCCGATCAGATAGAGCAGCATTCATATGATATTTTGGCACCTGAGCTTGGATTTTTGCCTTTGCAGAGACCATGGCCGGCAGCAGCGAGGACCGCACCGGTGGCCCGAGAGCCAAGCAGACATACGTATTGGACCAAGGTGCGATCAATAGCACCTTGATAGCTTCCCTCGAGATGATGCAGCAGCAGATCAGAGATCACGGAGCTTTCATGGTAGAGATGCGTCGGGAGATGGAGCGGATGAGAGCCGACTGTGAGCAACGCAGACCCGGTGTACCAGAGATACTTGAGGGAGAGCAGCCAGTACAGCCAGCTTAGCCAGCAGCAGGAGCCCGCCCGATGAGAGAGTTGCACAATCCTGGTGCAACTCTAACCCACAGATGGATCGTGCTGCCAGCCATAGCGGGGGACTTTAAGTTCCCGCCGCAGACTATTCAGTTGCTTCTCCGCTTTCACGGACTTGCCACCGAGGAGCCACATCTTCATCTCCAGGAGTTTGATATAATCTGCAGCACCATCTACGATCGCCAGGTGGACGAGGACACTATCTGGATGATTGATTTTCCGTTCTCCCTCGTAGACAGAGCAGCCAACTGGCTGAAGCATCTAGGGAGATTTGTTACCACCTGGGAGAAGCTCCGCACCGAGTACTTGAACAAGTATTATCCACTCGGTCGGATGAATGCAGCGAGGGCCTTGATCAGCAACTTCTCCATGCTCCTCAATGAGCAATTCCACGAGTCATGGGAGAGGTTCAGAGAGCTTACAGATAGATGCCCGCACCATGACATCTCAAAGTCGAACCTAGTTCAGAGCTTCTTTTACGGGCTTACACCAGAGCTGCAAGGGTTGGTGAATGCATCATGTGGCGGTTCCTACTTCGCCAAGGATGAGGATCAGGTCTGGGCCATCTATGAGGAGATGGCTGAGAACTATACAGTGATGTCCCAGACCCGACTTTACACTCAGGGACGACCCCAGCTACAGGCTGTGCAGTTTCAAAGGATAGCACGATGTCGGTCCTTCTACTTCGTCAGCGGCAGCAGCACAGGCCGAGTCGACAGCCGCTGACATGGGTATCATCAGCGAGAAGCTGGACCAGATCGAGCTGATAGAGAATAAGCAGTGCCAGGGTATGATGAAGATCGATCAGATGGCACAGACGCTGAGTGACCTAAAGATACAGATCATGTGTCTCCAGGAGGCACAGACGGCTTCTCAGCCCCGTCTTAGGTCACGGGCAGACCCAGGCAGCAGCAGCAGCACTGCCCAGCCCTCCACCTAGTACCGACAGATTCACCATGTCCAGGCGGAGTCGTACTAGCAGCAACCGCAGCAGCAGTACTTTCAGCTGCCACCATCTCAGGACAACCAGATGGTGGTGTACCAGCCTGACTAGCCCCTGGCAGTACTCCCCCCACCCACCTACAAGCAGGAGCCATTGATGGATGTCAACGGGATATGGTATGACCGACCCTATCCCGGTAACCAATGAGACCATCCTGGATTCTGTTGGTCGATCGGAGGCACTAGTTCCCAGCAGCAGCCTCCAGTTCAGGGTGGCCAGTACGGCCAGAAGCGAGAGCACCAGCAGCCCCAGTTCCCAGCACACCAGCAGCCATCCCACTAGAGAGAGCAATATGGTCCTCGTCCCTATCAGCAGGGACAGTCTTGGAGGCAGTAGCAGCCTCAGCAGCAGTATCACTCACAGTACCCTTCTTATCCCTCTCACCAGCAACAGCAGCCTCATTACCGATGAGGCCACCCGTCAGGTTCTCAGGGGTCCTCCTATGAGAACCTAGCCTTAGACGACTTAGCCCGCCTCATCTCCGATCAGCATGCTACCTTCCGACGGGAGATGGACAAGTTCAGATAGGAGATGAGAGAGATAGTGAAGGGTAAGGCCGCCATTCCTTCACAGATAGAGCCGAACCCGAACAACCTCAAGAGGAAGTCTGAGAAGGTAAAGTTCACAGAGACCACCACTGTTAGTGATTCCCTTGGTGATATTGCTGCATATATGTTTGATGATGATTTTGTCACACTTAGGAGCAGTAGGATGCCAGCAGGTGGTGCCTCGTCTGAGCAACGACCTCACGCCACTTCAGGAGAGTCAGACAAGGAGGAGAGCAGTGCTGATGTTGCTCATGATCAGGATGATGACGGTGGTGCTGACACCACCAAGGATGTTGATCCAGCTGACGGTACTGAGGCCGTTGTTTCACCAGATGGAGGAGGTAGTACTGATGCTACATACCAATTGTCGAGCCAGAGCGCGGTGCTGATGCCGCAAGTCCAGATGCCGAGGGTGGTGCTGAGGCCACCATTTCCAATTCTGCTAGTCTTGTTGTTTTCCCTTCAGTTCATGTACCTCTGGACATTTCTGTGAATAAAGGAAAGGGTTTGTTATTTTCTGATCCACCTGTGTTGATTGATGATGTATGTGTGGATTCTGTCGTGCTTGAGCAGCCCAGACCCGATCCTAGTCCTTCATCTGAGAAGGACCCATCCGTCCCCTTTCCCCAAGCATTCCGCTTGGCTAAGGGGCCCAAAAAAGACCCAAAAAAGTCCCACCAGTTAGATTTCAGCCAACACATGATGGACCGATTTCAGATAGAGCTGACTCTACAGAAGGCCTTGGAGCACATACCTCTCTTCCAGAGATCCCTCAGAGACAGGACCATAGTTCAGAGGAAGAGGCAGAACCATCAGTCAAAGATCCATATGCTCACTCACGCCACTTGCTTTGCGATCCAGAACCCTCTGCCAGCCAAGAGGCCAGATGCAAGAGCCTCGTATGTCAGATGCCAAATTCAGGAGTAGAGGTTCGATCGTACTCTATTAGACAGCGGGTCTTCGATCAACCTACTTCCGGCAGCCCTACTCGACCGCTTTGAGTTGGGCCCTCTACGAAAGAGCATGACGGTCCTTCAGTTTGCTGATCGATTTGTCAAGAGGCCGAAGGGGTTTCTGAAGGATGTTGTCATCACGATTCAGGGCCTGAAATTCCCCGTGGACTTCGTTGTGTTGGACATGGAGGTCCCTGAGTCCGTGACCGATACCCCCCATTTTAGGATGCCCGTTCTTGGCCACAGCCAAGGCAGTGTCCGATCATGATAGCGGGAAGGTATACTTTCGCGTCGAGGGTGAGAGTATACAAATAGAGACGATCAAGGAGACTAGAGCCAGAGATTCAGCTTGCTCCAAGCCACCATCAGATTTAGAGCAGATGACAGAGGCAGGGCGAGACATCCACCAAGACTGTGATTTCGTGATTACAGATGATGAGGCAGTTTTGGCATATCCAGCAGCACAGGCCATCCTCTCACCTTCAGAGTTCGTTGATGCACAGATGCCAGCAGAGGAGAGCTTGGAGAGCACATCCCTGGTCCAGGATACATCTCAGGCAGCAGAGCCGGTTCCCGATCATGAGGTATATTTTTCTTGTGATTCTGATACAGATCCCTCGGAGTCGGATTTTGACTGGGCAGAGTTTGATGATTTGATACCGTGTCTGACTTCCACATAGCCTACATCTAGGGTGGAGCCTGACCACGTACAGAGCAAAGAGACACCAGCCGAGCAGTCTTCACTAGATTCAGAGTTTCAGCAAGAGTTCTCATTCTCCCATGCAGATTTGGTCGCATTCACTCAGACTTTTCAGAGGCCAGATTCGCCAGCACCGAGTTGTCCAGAGTTGAAGCCATTACCATCATCGCTGAAGTATAGGTTCCTTACAGGTGAGCATGAGATGTACCCAGTCATTATCTCAGCGGATTTGACTGGAGAGCAGGAATCCCATCTGATGGAGGTTCTTGAAAAGAACTACAAGGCGATTGGATGGAGCATATCCAATCTCCATGGGATAAGTCTTTCCCTGTGCTCCCACCATATCTATCTCGAGGATGACGCGAAGCCGTCGCGTGAGTTCTAGTGGTGGTTGAACCCGAACCTTCGAGATGTTGTCATAAAGGAGATCACAAAATGGTGGAGCACCGATTTTATCTACCCCATCTCTGACTCCAAGTGGGTCAGTCCATTGCATGTGGTGCCCAAGAAGACGGGCATCACCACAGTTGTCAGCGAGTCTGGAGAGGAGATCGCTACCCGGGTACCCACTTCTTGGCGGGTCTGTGTGGACTACAGACGATTGAACAAGGCCACCAAGAAGGATCATTTCCCGCTGCCTTTTATTGATCAGATTATAGAGAGGCTGGTAGGGAAGAGCCATTACCATTTCTTGGATGGGTACTCCGGATACAATCAGGTGGCCGTTGCGCCCGAAGACCAGGACAAGACTACCTTCACCTGTCCCTTTGGGACATATGCTTTCAGACGGATGCCCTTTGGATTTTACAACGCTCCGGCGACATTCCAAAGGTGCATGTTGTCCATCTTTTCGGACATGGTGGGGGAGTGCTTGGAGGTTTCATGGACAACTTTTCGATCTATGATGACGGATTTGATTCTTGTCTTGACTGCCTAGACCGCATCCTCCAGCGATGCATTTGAGATTCACTTGTGCTTTCATGGGAGAAGAGTCACTTCTTGGTGACTCAAGGGACGGTGCTTGACCATATCATCTCCAACAAGGGCATGGAGGTTGATCCGGTCAAGGTTGATATCATTAGGAAACTCAGTCCACCGTCCAACTTGCGGCAGTTACGGTCTTTTCTGGGGCACGTCGATTTCTATCGACGATTCATTCATGATTTCAGCAGATTGCCCAACCGTTGACTGATCTGGTGATGAAAGACACCGAATTCATTGTGGATGATAAGTGTCTGTGTCATTTGAGACTCTCAAGAGTCTAGTTGTAGAGGCTCTTGTCCTCCAGCCGCATGATTGGTCTCCCCATTCGAGATCATGACGGATGCCTCCGATTTTTGCCGCAGGGGTCGTGCTGGGACAGAGGAGGATGGAGTTCCCTTTGCTATTCACTACACTAGCCGGACTTTGGATGCTGCTCAGCATAACTACACTGTCACTGAGAAGGAGAAGCTAGTTGTAGTTTTCTGCCCTAGATAAGTTCAGATCTTACATCATTGGATCTAGAGTGACCATTTACACTGATCATACCGTCATCAGGTACCTCATGGAAAAGAATGATGCCAAAGACAGATTGACCAGATGGATCCTTTTTACTCCAGGAGTTTGATATAGAGATTAAGGATAAGCCTGGAGTCAAGAATGTGGTGGCGGATCATCTCTCCCGATTGGGAGTTTCTTGAGGATTCTGAGAAGATTGAGCTATTTGTGAGACCTTCCATATGAGACAATCCTTGCTATCACCTCTCTCCCGTGGTACGCCGATATTGTGAACTATCTTGTTGCCAAGAAAGTTCCACAAGATTGGACCAGGCAACGACTTGAGACCTTCCTTGCGAAGGCCAAGTTCTATCATTGGGAGGATCCCGTCCTTTATCATGAAGGAGAGGATAGCGTCTGGCGTAGTGCATTCCTCAGGAGGAGCACCACAGCGTCCTCACTTACTGCCACAAGCTTGAGGTAGGAGAACATTACTCTGGGAGGAGAACGGCACAGAAAGTGCTCCAATACGCATATGGTGGCCTACTCTCTTCAAGAACTCTGATGAGTTCGTGAAGAGGTGTACTGACTGTCAGAGGATGGGCACTTGTGGACAGCGTGATATGATGCCGATGCAGCCCATTCACTTATGTGAGGTTTTTGACGCATGGGGCATCGATTTCATGGGTCCAATCCCTAAGAGCCAGGGATTCGAGTACATTCTGTTGGTCATTGATTATGTTAGTCGTTGGGTTGAGGCCATCCTGCCCAAACTGCAGATGCTAAGACTGTTTGCATATTTTCAGGAAGAATATCATTTCACGGTTCGGGGTGCCTAGAGTTTTGATATCTGACGGGGGGTCTCATTTCGTCAACGACAAGGTAAAGGCCTTGCTAGCGAGTTCAGCATAGACCATCGAGTAGCTACACTGTATCATCCTCATACCAATGGTCTTGCTGAAGTGTCGACAGGGAGATCAAGACTACCTGCAGAAGGTCGTCTGCCCCTGACTGAAAGGATTGGTCACAGCTTTTGGACTCAGTCTTGTGGAGCATATCGGACGTCCTTCAAGATGCCTTTGGGTACATCTCCCCTTTCGCCTTGTTTATGGCAAGCCCTTCCATTTACCTGTTGAGCTGAGACATAGGTCACTTTGGGCAGTCACAGACAGTGACTGTAGGAGATCAATGGAGGGCAGAGTTAGCAGCCCTGGAGGAGCTTCGTGATGCAGCCTTTTCGAGCAGCCATCAGTACAAGGGAGAGAGTAAAGGAGTGGCATGATCTCACATCAGCCACAAGCAGTTTAAGCAAGGACAGTGAGTATGGTTGTTCGATTCCAGTTGAGATTATTTTCAGGAAAGCTACAGAGCAAATGGAAGGGACCCTATCTGGTCCGAAAGGTACATGAAAAATGGGAGTATTGATATATCTGAGTTGTCTTCTGAGAGTACCTTTCGTGTTAACGGGCAGCGGCTCAAACCATATCTAGATCATGAGCTGCTAGTCGTTGACGTTGCTCCTATTCACTTGCATGAGATGTGGTCTCTTGACTCACATCCTATCGCATCTCACGCATGATTATCACTGTTCTCTCCCGACTTGAATAGATCTAGTTGTCCATATCACACTATTCTTCAGTCCAACACCCATTTGCATCTTCGATTATGCTATACTTTGGGTGCACTTTACCCTAAGTATAGGGGGTGTGAGACTTTTGATTTTCCTTTGATTCATTTCTACCTTCGTTTTGCTGCCTATACTTAAGGATATTTTACCCTAAGTATAGGGGAGGTAGACCTTGTACATTCTCCACTCGGATTTCCCTTTGTGTACAGCCTGCTATACTTAGGATTACTTGATCCTAAGTATAGGGGGAAAACCCCCGTGATTCTCTTTCCATTTCTATTCTTTCATTCGTCTTTGTATATATCCTTCCTTTTCACTTCCCTATACTAAGCATGAGTTATGTCTTCTTCATCGCTCTTTATTCATTCTGAGGGGCCTCGTTCGAGCTAAGTATAGGGGAGTGTAGTATATATTTCATATATACTTTAGCCATAACTTCGTACCTTGTGTGAGTGTGTTAATAAATAAAAATGGCTAAAACCCTTAAAATCCATAAAAATTAAAAAATCCTTGTAAATAAAATCCTTTTTTCACATACATAGCTATGTACAAAATTATTTTGTAAAAAATGTTTGTAAAAATCTTTTATGTAAATAGCTTGTAAATATTTTCATATCAAAATTATGTATATAGTACAAAATTTTTGTAAAATGTTTTGAAAAATAAAAAGTTTGCAAAAAACCTTGTGTAAATTTGTGTAAATATTTTGCAAAACTTGCATTCATGCATACCATCCATGTTTTCAAATATTTCAAAAAATTTGCACATTTGTAAAATTTTGTAAAAATTGCATATTTATAAATATTTGTAAGTTTTCCCTGAATTATAGTTGACTTTTAAACTAGCCTGGAATTAAATTGAAAAATGAAGCTGGTTAAGATCTTAATCCACCTAATTCTAAGAGGAACCTTAGAGGTCTTAGGGTTGAGACTTTTTCAGGTTCATGGTGACTTAATTCTATGAGTCACCTAGGCTATGATCATATGTCATCTCGATAAACTAAGTAGAGCACTTAACAAACACACACATGACTCTTATAGACAATGGCTTTACTTGGACCAGCACTTTACACCGAGCTCTCCACGGATGAGCTGGTGAGAAGGCAGTCTTCTTTGACTTGGGGTAGCATATGAAGGTAGTACTTCTAAGGCAGAAACCTCTCTTCTTCTTATAGTGGAGGAAGAGCGTCTCAACTTGGTATGGTAGCCGTGAGGTCTAATGACAGGAGTTGTGGGTTGCAATAATGCTTCAAAAGAGGGATAGTCCACTGGCTCAAGAGGAAAAAACTCCTTATGTATATATGCTTCACTTTGTAGATATGTTGTAAATATGCACAAAAAAATGCAAAAAGAAAAGAACTCCAAAAAGTGATGGTCTGATAGAAAAATGATAATCCCACCGGAGTGCATAGAGTGCAATAAAGCAAAGCTTGTTATCCATGTCCATCTTATGAAGCTTGCCAGCAGGGAGACTTAACTACACTGGTTGAGCTCCTAGGATACATGGCTACACTAATCATGGTCCATTCTCTTCTTCCCCCTCTTCTTGAGCCGGTTGACTTGAACTTAGAAGGGAATACCTCGCTCCTCGAGGAAAGAGTTGCAATACTAGGGTATTAGAGTTACCTTGTTGGGGAGGGTTGTCATTTTGCTACTTCTGAGGTGGAGAGCTATACCTCACTTACACAGTGAAAGAAGAGATTCATGGTCTTCAGGGTTTGTGTATGTAGACTTTTTCTGATCTGGATTGTTGAGGAGTCTTGACTATAGATTAGTGGAACATAGAGGCTGTTAAGTTTTAAACCTAAGTCCAAATAAGATTCTGACACATTAATAATCCAAAGATCTGACTGAGCTCCATACTTCAATTTAATGAAGGCAAGTTTAATAATCAGCTTTGATTCATTCTTTCCCTTCTTTTTCTTTTCTTTTTTTTTCACTTCTTTTTCAAATAAGTGTTTACTAAGGGATTAGCAAAAGTAAAGTATAGGAGGGTGATGAATCCTCATTCATCACTCTTTACTCTTTTATTTTATCTAAAAAACTTTACAAAACACCATGTACATATTTGTAAATAGATTAAATTATCAAATTACATGCTTTGTGTAAATAGCAATAATTAGCATGTTTTTGTGCAAAAATAAAAGAATAAAGAAATAAAGAAAAAGAAGGAAATATTTAGAATAAATATTGAGTGACCTAAACCCAAGGGAGGGTCAATCATTGGCCTGACCACACAATAAAACAAGTAGAGAGAGATAGGGCCATTCATCATTGTATAAAACCCCCTCTTATGTATATATTTTATTTTCATAAAAATAAAAATAAAAATGTATTTTTCTTATTTTGTATATATTTATAAAAATAAAATAAAAATGAGAAAAATAAAATAAAAACAAAAATAAATAATTTCTCTCTCTTTAGTGTACATATACCATGTATATAAGGATAAAAGACTTATTTCTTTTACCCTTGTAAATAAATATTAAAAATCAAATAAAAATATTTTATATCCCAAAATTTATGTTGTAATAAATAAAATATAAAATTATGATAATTGTACAAAAATAAAATAACAAAAATAAAAATGTAAAATGCGTATGTAATTATACCTGTATATAATAATGTATCATGTATATACGTTAATTTATTTTTCAAATGAAATAAATAAAAATCACTAAAAAATACTTTGAAAAATAATAAACATTTTTTATTTTGAATTTTTTAAAAAAAATCATTTGCTATTTTTAATGTAATTTATAAATAATTTCGAAATGGCGAATTTTCATTGGTCCACGGGGGAGTGTTGACCCCCGGTCAACCCCCCCCCAAGGACCATATCTCCGCGGATCCGCGTCGTCGACCCAACTTCACCAATTTTTCCTGATGTGATTCGCCTCCCATTCGATCAAACTCCGGGCTCCGATTGTCAAGCACACATCCATGATCCACGCCCGGTCTTCTTCTTAGGGGTCCGTGCACCGATTTGCTCACCCGACTCCCATATTCCTGGACCCCTACCAGTATATAGCATGAGCTCCAGCCACCTTCTCCCGCACCTTTGGCCCCCGTCTTCGACCCCAGTGACCTCCACCTTCCTCCTCGAGTGACAGCGAGTGAGCTAGCGTGTTGTAGCGAGTGTTTGGAGGTGAAGCCCTAGGTCCGGCAACCATCATCGCTGAGCTCCGCCACCGACGAAGCTCGAGCCTCTGGAGACGCCGCTCCATCGAGGCGAAGACCCTGGGTGGTAGATGACCTTTACCACAGACGATCTCAACCATCAGGTACCCCTGTTAGCTAGTAGCTGAGCTTGATTTCCAGATTTTAGGTTTCACGCCGCCGGCCTTCGCCGGCCGATTCCCGACCATCCGATCATCGATTCATCCATCCGACCATCCTATCATCTCCACGAGTCTTCTCTCCACGTTCTTCGTCCATCCATACACCCTGGTTCGCCACGGAACCTGAACTTTGGATCTCCTCCACCGCCGCTCGCCGGAGACCCACACCCCAACTCATCTGTTCACCCCCTTCGCCCGCTAACGGGTCGAGACAGTTTGCCCTCGACCCCTCTTTCTTTATGTGCAGGATTGAAGGCCCAAGGACCTCATCTGACCATGCGCCACGGTCGGACGAAGTTCGCCGGTGAAGTGTTCTTCCAGGAGCCTCCATCAACGTTCGATCAAGCCCCTCGCTCCAGTTTTGATCTCAACCATTCATCTGCGGGAAGCTCGTGACCGTACAATCCAGCTGAGGATCAGATCCGAGACGTCAATCAGCGAAGGGGTACAGCCGTTCTCCACCGTTCGATCTGAAGAGGACCCCTTACCAGCCGTTGGATCATAATAAAGGGGTAAATATCACTTAGGCCCTCCTTAGTTTTGCTTTTACGTTTGAGTCCTGTAAATATTTTATGTAGTTATTTTTATTTTAGATAATTTGCATATAGGACCTTGTATTTCTTTTATTTGCATTTTAGTCCCCCTGAATGTGGAGCGCGTGCATCGACACGTGACTTGTAGAACATTTGCATGTTTTATCCTAAAGTTTTGTGTTGTTATCGTTTACATTTTATAAATAGGAATGATAAATATGCCCTTGTTTTTGTGAATCACATGTGTGCCTCGTACCCTTCTGGGCTTTTTATAATTTGGGCCCCAGACTTTTTACATGTGTTGTCATTTGGCCCAGAACTTACTTTTCTTTCACTTAGGTCCATGTATGATGTGTCCTTTCTATTGGTTGAATAAAATATCAAATCAACTCCAAATTTTGTGAAATTTGGACCGTAGCCCCTGCCATTGTGTAAAAATTTCACTAATTTTTTGGGATATTTTTGTTGCTTTTTGCTATTTTTAAAAATTTAGAAACCTTCATTTTTATTACTGTTGGAATTATAAAATCAATTAAAAATATTAAAAACTCTCCAAATTCTAAAAAAATTGCTACTATTTGTTTTTGTGTTTTCTTGCTTCAGTCCAAATTTCATTTTATTTGGACTTACAAAACCCCTAAAAATTGAAAAGTCCTAAAAACTTTATAAAATCATTAAAAATTCTACAAAATTCAAAAAATTGTAATTTTTTCCTGTAGCTTAGTTTTTATTTGTAGTTTTCATAAAAATTATCTCCAGATTCTTAGAGGCTATTTTATATTTTAGATAGCCTTTTAAATCTGACTACACATTGATTCAGTTTTTAGCTTTATTTCATTTTTTATAAAATTAACAAAAAAATATAAAAATCTGAGAAAATTACAAAAAATACTTAAAAAATAAAATCCAAAAATATTTTTATTTCAATTTTCTGACTTTATTTGTGTTGTTGAATAATTTTTTGATTGAGCTCTTTTTGCCTTATTTATATTTTCTTCATAATTAAAAATCATAAAAAAATTAAAAATCCATAAAATTCACCAAAAATATTTTCTTTAATTTATTTATATTTAGACTACTTTGTAGGCCTCGTGCCAATCCGTGCTCCTTGCGTTCGACCCTGATCACTATACCAGGTTAAATAAAATAGCGAGACCGGTATTTGGCTTTTTGACTGATTATTCTATTTTGGTGGTCTTATATTTTTCTTGTTGATTGAGCCTCGCTATTCGAGTCGCAACGACACTGATTATTTACACCTTGGCCCGATAGTGAGATTTTCGGTCAATCAACTAGTGAAGGACAGACATATAGATTTTCCAGGAGTCCGTAATTTACCAACCTAAGAACATTATATTCAAAGAAAATTGTTCATGACATCCTTGAAGGATACGAGAAAAAAATCCTCAAGCGCATTACGGAAGCGTGAGGATAGCATCGTATGTGATCAAGAGCGACTAGTCGTACTAGTTGATCGAGGCAGCGGAATTTAAAAAAAAATAATCGATGAAACCACATGATCCAGGAACACTTCTCGGATCATTTCATCTAAACCACAAAGAGTTATTAAGGTTACCTCTTAAAACATGGTTGTTACCGAGTCTCTAAATGAAGAGACCTCATGTCTCAAGTCCGATCCGACGGGGGAGATGCTTGCGAGCATGTTGAGAGACGTGTGCTCCTCGCAGCGAATCTCCTGATCACGTCACACGAGATCCGACGTCTTCTTCATGAGCGAGGTGCACCGAAGAAGACGGAGATCCACGAGCAAATACTGCAGCAGCATAACGACGATGTGCGGTGATGGTGACTCTCTCAATGGCTCCATGGTGGACGGCCACAATGACAGAGAGGGAGAGAGTCTTGGCGTGTAGAGAGAGGGAGAGAGAGCATTAATTTTAGGTGTTACTTGAAGAGCAAGAGGTGCCTCTTCTTATATAGTATTTTGGGAGTCTATGGATCCCAATCAATGTGCACACAAATCCAATGGATAAGATTGATTTGTATTCCTTTCAATGGCCATGATGTTGTTGTTAAAAACACAATAATAATTTATTAAACTTAAATTAATATATATCGATAAATCAATATAATTAATTTCAAACCAAATTAATTAATCAATCTTGGAGATAATGAGAACATTGACCATATCCCCTAAAATAGAGGATGGCCACTCAATCCCAATGGATATTGGTGTCCGTCCACCCTATTAAGGTGGAATGGGTCAATTATCTCTTGAGATCTCATTATCTAATGAGATCTCATTGTCTCATGATATCTTCAAGATTTACAACAATATTTGTTCCCAAATTATTTCACAAAAATAATTCATAATTATCTTGTGAATATTTCAACCATTCCATTGGAAAAATGTTAATGACATTTACAACCCAAAACAAAATGTAAATTATATTTTCAATTAATCAAACAATGTGAATCCAATTCACATCAGTAATTAATTAACAAAAATAAATCACAATAGTCTATCTCTCTAATATATTATAAATCACATTTAGAATATATTTTTGATTAATATAGATAGTGTTATCAACATTATTCATATCCATAATAATTAAATCACATTTAATCATCTTGAATCTCTATTCTCATGTACCCAAATAATATGAATCACATTCACATTATTCACATCTTTGATAATTAAATCACATTTAATTGTCATAGATAATTCTCCTTATAAAATGAGCCAAATTCATATTATTCGTGATAATTAAATCACATTTAATAATCCATTTTTCTCAATGCTCGGATACATGTATCAACAGTGAAATTATCCATTAACTCTTTCAAGGATAATGTGCTTTCTCCACAGATACTTGGAGATAAGGACAGGACGATTGTATTGTTCCACGTATAGTGACTTGGATACTGAGATCACATCTCAAATCCAGATCTGCAGACCTCTTATAGATGCTTTATTAAATCAAGACAGCAAATCTAATCTTCTCATTACATCTGAATCACATTCAGATCAAAGTCCAACATTTGGACTAAGATCATATTACTTCTCTATGAGAGGAGTCACTAAAATCCAGACCTATTTCATCACTCCCTCGGAATGGAAGCGTCGTGGTTATACAATCGTTTATGATCACATCACCCTCAGGTATTCCTAATACATATACATCCTGCATACTGGAAGACCCAGAATAAACTCAAAGTATTAGATCAATTGTATGTTGTCTACTTCAAAGATTTATTATTAAGTTTCTCATTTGACTATTAGGAGTTGGTATCGATCATATACTTTCCAAAAGCATATATCATACCCGGGTGCTATTCATATACTTTCCAAAAGCATATATCAAACCTACAAATTCAGTCAAGCTTCCAAAGAGAAATGATCATGCACGGAATTTGATTCTTCCCAATATATCATGAGTGAGCTCATTTCTTCCAGTTCAGTAAATGAACCTGTATGATCCCTTTGATAGATCGTATTACTCATATGCCCTTGTATGCAATCCAGTGTGCCGGTGTATAGACCTTGGTTAGGTCATCAATCTATGGGTCTGCCAAATGTACTCTCATACATATAGTAACACGTCTATTTCTGGTCATAGGATGTGTGCCTATATCATGACAGCATACCATAAAGGACTTTGGTTATCTCGATCTCGTTAAGTCAACTCTTTGACCTAACTAATCCAACACCTCCGAATATCTTTTCCTATGCAGAGGACATGCATCAAGAGGTCGGTCAGATATCAACATTTAGAGAAAGGATTGTTATCTCCTTCTCAGGTTGGAGATCCTCTCTTAATAATCATTTGACGGTGCTTGATGAGTCGTCAATCTAACTCTTTAGATATTCATCCAAGCACCAGCCTCTATGATCCAAAAATTGAATCAATAGTTGTATGATCATTAAGATGGCCATGGTACATAACCCTAATTGTACTAAGGGACATAATATGCAAATTAGTTATTCTTCATTTCAGATCAGGGAATGATATTTGCCACGACATTTCTTGCATAATGGCTCGTTGTGGGATGGCATGTCCAACAATCTCCCACTAGTCCAAAGAGCCAATAATATGCTAATCTTAAACCCTCACTCATGTGATAATCATTGGGTATTTAGAAAAATAGCTAGGTAAGCTGATCAGTCACTATGTTCCCCAGAGACTACGCCGAGTCCTTTTACGGCACTTGTATATCTCCTAGTAACAATACTCCCATCCAGTGCGAATGCTGCATCTTATACAACCAATACTCAATATTAGGGCAGTTATATTGTCTTTGACACTACAACTCAATAATCATTATAACCAGTATGTAATTTCTTTTATCCTTATCAGAATACCCTTATTCTTGGAGATCTCTATCTCCACAGTTAAGACCTTTTAGATCACTATCTATAAAGTCTTAAGTTCTTGAAGATAAGACTTAGAGATCAATATCTATAAAGTCTTGTCATCTTTGAAGATATTATTATTACTACAATCAAGTGTTTTATCTCCATAGTAGGATTAGTAACAGTTTACTGCTTTCAGTTTACTACTCCCACTGCATGGCAGACATATGGCTTTTGTACACATTTAGCATACACTCGGCTTGTTGTAACTGATGCACAAGGGCAAGCAGTTCTAGCATTCACTTCTTCAACTCTTTGATGTGTTATTCCTTCAGATAGGTCAGTACCATACCTTAAGGGAAAAGCTTTCTTGGAATTTTCTAGAAAAATTGAACATGTCCAAGATATACCACTAATGTGACGGTCCCAATACCCTCTTCTCTTTGCTTATGAACAACTTCAAAACTAAGATCTAAGAGGTATCATTGAGATCATATCTCAAGGTGTGGAATAGCCAGACTATAAAACACTTATTATCATCCTTATATCATTTCAAATGATTAGGATATCATCTACATTTAGCACGATGAACACAATGGCACTCCCAATAAGCTTCACATGGTTCATCAAGATTCTATTTGAAATCATAACCTTTATAATTTCATGAAATCTGATTTCCAACTACAAGAAGCTTATCCGACTCTGTGATGGAATTATTAAGCTTGCACGCCTTGCTTTCCTCAACCATGAAGCCCTGGGGCTACTTCATGTGAATATCCTCAGAGAGTTATTCATAGAGCAATGAAATCTTGACTCACATTTTGAAGATGTCATAGTCAGGTTGGGTAGCTATAGTTAGCAATATTCTGATGGGCTTAAGCATGTCTACTGAAGAGCAAGTCTCATCGCAATCGATGTCTTCTCTTCGTGTGTATCTTGTGAATACGAGTTGCGCTTTGAAGGTCTCTACCTTTTCATCAGGTTCCCTCTTTTTCTTGAAGATCCATTTACACCTAACAGGTCATACCCTTATATGTGGATTCTCGAGGGTCCATATACAACACTTGCATATGAAGTCTACTTTAGACTTTATTGCTAACATCCATCTTTCCATGTCACGATCCTCAGAAGCTTCATCACATGAAGTAAGATCATTGTCAGACTTAACTAGCACATAGAATCCATCCTCAAACTTATTTGAAGAGGTATGAGTGTTTCATCTTTAATTATCCTTCTAGTTTCTGATTTTAGGAGCCTTGTTATCTTCTCAAGGTTTAATGAGTTCCTTCACTTCATTTCCATCTTGACTCTAAATAGTTTCATCATCTAATAATCATATCCTTAGAGGTGAAATCTTTTAAGAATCTCAAGGTCATAAAGTAGGTATCCAGTGCCATCCTTTATTTTTCTAATGAAGTAGCACTCTCTGATGCATGATTCCATCTTACTATCATGGAGCCTTATTAAGGATATATTGTAGTATCTACTACATATATACCTTAGAAACTAAGAGATAATTATGTTAATATTCATCATTGATCAAATCATGTCACATATGATCCAATTGTATCTCCCTACAACTCTATTGAGTTAAGGTGCATTAGGAGGATTGAGATAGGAATGATATTCCTTTCTCCATAAGGTATTCCTCGAATTCATCTTATAGGTACTTTCTACCTAGGTTAGATCAAATTCATTTCATCTTCCTTCAAACTTTGGTTCTAAACCGAAACCGTGGAATCTTTGAACATTTCAAAGATTTCTAGGGTGAAGGGAAGAAATCTCATATCACAAATAATCATCGAATGGTATCACATATCATCAATATTTATTATGATATAGGTGATCCACATACATCAATATGTATGAGATCCTGAATACCTTGACATCTTATACCATTCTCAGATAAGAGTGTATTGGACATTTTACTTTAAATACAATATTCACAAGTATGTAAGATTTGAAAGTTCGGACAATCTAAAGTTTCATCTCTTACTTACTAGTCCATTGATCTCATCAACAGACATATGTACAAGGCTTGATGCCAGATGATTGTCAAAAGATCTTCATTCTCCTATTGATCTTTAAAGATTTAATTTTCAGTATTAGAAATGTTAATGAACTATTCATTAATTTTCTAATTCAGTAGAGTCCACTAGATGTTAGATTACTATCTGAAATATATCCATCATAACTCTTTATGATAGGTCTATTCCAGAATTCATATTTATTTCCAACATTTAGAAATAAACAAATAGTGTATTCTAATATCTAGGTCATAGAGACATTCTCTGAGACTAAGGGCTCTCCCACTGGAAATATAAAGTCTATCTATTCAATAGAGGTTGTTGCAACCATTGCATCAATATCCATGGATGACTATTAAACCTTAAGATCAAATTTCTAGTCTTCTAATACATATGCAACCAATTGCAAGTGTTATTAGAAGAATGAGATACAATGATTAGACTTTTAATCTTATCCAATAAGAAAGTCAATTTCAATGATTAAATGTAGACGTAGGTTATTCCGATACACTATTTGGGTCCTTCTCTAAGGATCCAAGATAGAGTTGATAGTCATACTATCAACACATCAGCTTGTTGCAATATTGGCATTCGTCCTACTATTTGGATGTCATATGGAAGTTACAAAAGTACAGTCAATTCTTTGACTTTCCTTCTAACTTGGGTCTGACCCATTCTTCCACTATGATACTTTTCATCTATAAACAACCATTGCTTAAGACAAAGGATCTATTATGTTGAACTCAAAAGACTTCAATGTAAGAGTATTTCAACATTTATGCATGCTTCATTCAATTCATACATTATGAATATTATGAAGCTTCATGAATGACTTAAGTATAGATAGTAGAATGATGACACTCGTCATATTTACATACATCTTAACTTTTAAGGACTTTGATTCAGGTACGTACTCAAACATTTTGAATACATCATCTCTTATAGAGCCATTAGTCTGTATGATGCATTGAATCATGTCATTCATAATTAAATGTCAAGAGTACATATGTATGCCAGAACATCTCCTCAGACTTCTATAAGGATTATTTGACAATTGCTATCATCATCGACATGTCACTTCCAAAGTACATTCAATGAGAGATCAAGACTATAGAGATACACAAACCCTGGGGTTGTAGTCATATTGTCTGTTTAATTGTCATTCCTCATTATTATGAGGAAAGCTTGCGCATTGCAACCACATACATTATGTGTCCAATTGCAAGTACAATATCTTGATCATGGATCCAATCCACGATATTTTACTGGCTATTATTGAGTATAGTATTGAGTGGGTTTAATGAAGATTATCTGAAATAAGAATTTGAGATAAATATATATATATTGTTTACTTTGATTTAGATTTTTTTATATCAAAGCTACCTTGCCTTGTCAAAACTGAAAGTTCATTCCTTTAATCACTTTCAATGTAAGAGATATACTTACCATTATATGTCAAGCAAGATCTGAGATCTCCTTTCTCATCTTTGTTACATCCCAATAATATGAGAACATGTAACTCGGATAAAAAGAAGGGGAACACATTCTGCTTTGCAAGTCCATATTGCATTCCCAAATCGATCGTTAACACCTGGGCCCACCATCCCTAAGGTGATGTTGACCTGTTGTTAATTGAACCAACCGTCAACAGGCTTAAAACTCGCTATACGCAATCCAATATTGCCCCAATAATATGAAGACCTGATATTGGCGTCACTACGTATACGACCTTACTCTTTATAGAAGCAAAGGGCCCGATCCAGATGCACTTGTATGCAGGAGCTATCACTTCGGACATTCGTTTCCTACATACAATCCCTGATGACAGAACCCTTTGCTCGGGAGACCATGGATGTCACTTATGTGATCCTCCATATCATGTTCAAATCAAATTAATTATTATGAATCATATTCACATAATTAATTCTTCTAAGGAAAATAATAATTATATTCGTAATAGAGTATATTAATTGGATATAATTTATTTAATCATATTAAATCAATTATCAATCAAATTCAATCAACCAATAAACTTGATTGTTACTTGAAAGGATGGTATTATCTCAAAAAATACGTATTATTTTGAATTTTAATAATTAGAAAAATACATACTGTCATGGCCAGTACCAATGGCAATGGCACAGACTGCGCACGGAGCAAACTGCTACTCCAACGCTCCCCGACTAGACACCATATCCGCCTCGGGAAAGGATAATGCCAAATTGATCACTTTGTACTTGAGATGATAATCGGTTTTTCAACCGAAGTTATATTATATAATAATAATCAAAATCATTTTGATTTTCATTATAAGAATATTTGCTAAACAAATATCCAATCCTATTCAAGTATCAAAGTTTGTTGAGAAGTGTGTGATGTAACCAATTTGTGATCTAGATCATATCTAATCAATTATTGGTTAAGGCAGTGTCATTTAAGGAAATAATTATCATCAGATATTTATCAATATTTATCTCAGGAAATTAATCATTAATTTCCATTAATTTAATTGAATGACAACCACAAGGTTCATGATCAAGTATGTAATTTCTAGCAGTGACCCCTACTTATTAAAATTAACATATCTCAATCAATTATATCCAAATTAAGCAAAATAAGTTTCCAAAGTTTGCCAATTTGATTTGCACTAAACTCAAGTGATATTCACGCATTTCTAGGCATTCTAAAATCGTAATTAACTATTTAATTACGTTAAGATTCATCATCCTTGAAACAGTGGATACATGTTCATTAAAATGATCGTAACTTGAGAAATCGGATTCCAAATTAGGCAAACTCAAATCCCAAAATTTTCTTAATTAATGGGAATCAAGGTTTGAGTATGTTATTTGAGTCCTTTTCTTTTCTTTTTACTTTGATTATGGACGAGTTGACAAGTCACATTCAGGATGAGTTACCTTGGTGTATGTTATTTGTTGATGATATTGTGTTGATTGACGAGACTAGAGATGGAGTAAATGAGAAGCTTGAGGTTTGGAGACATGCATTGGAGACTAAAGGTTTTCGTATAAGTAGGGCTAAGATGGAATATATGGAATGCACCTTTGATGGAAGCAATGGTGAAGGAATCGATGTGAAGATTGGTGACGATAACATTCAGAAGAGAGATTCTTTTAGATATCTGGGATCTATTTTGCAACATGATGGAGAAATTGATGGAGATGTTACTAATAGAATAAATGCAGGCTGGCTAAAGTGAAGAGGAGCCTCCGCTGTTCTCTGTGATAAGAAAATCCCTTTAAAAATCAAAGGAAAGTTTTACAAAGCAGCCGTGAGACCTTCTATGCTTTATGGTTCTGAATGTTGGCCTGTGAACCATAGACATGTGCAGAGAATGGCTGTAGCAGAAATGAAAATGCTAAGACGGATGTGTGGACATACACGTAAAGATCGGATTCGGAATGATGCAATCAGAAAGAAAGTTGGTGTAGCTCCGATCGAGGATAAGATGCGAGAAAACCGCTTAAGATGGTTTGGTCATTTGCAAAGAAGGTCAACTGATGCACCGGTTAGGAGATGCGAGTGTTGGGATGTTGAGCCGGCTAAGAGAGGGCGAGGACGGCCCAAGAAGTGTTGGAAAGAGACTATACGAAGGGATCTTAGTTTTTTGGATATAAGGCCGAGATTGACCCAAGATAGATCTGAATGGAGACGAAGAATCCATGTAGCCGACCCTACTTAATTGTGGGAAAAGGCTTTGTTGTTGTTGTTGTGATGGGAATCATTATCCCATTGATAATCATGTGGTTGAACACTTTTAAACAGGGTGAAAAATGCACTAAACAGGGTTGTGTGAATGAAAATCGATGAAACATCACACAACCAAAAACTTCCCAAGTCATCTTATGTTTATGGATCATATCCAAAACCTCCAACCTGCCTCTGATACCACCTGAAGAATATGGGAAAAAATCCTTAAGCACGTCACGGAAGCGTGAGTATCGCATCATATGTGATCGGGAGTGACTAGTCGCACTAGTTGCTCGAGGCAATGGAATTTTAAAAAAATTAATCGATGAAACCACATGATCCAAGAATACTTCTCGGATCATTTCATCTAAACCACAAATAGGTATTAAGGTTACCTCTTGAAACATGGTTGCGATCGAGTCTCTAAACGAAGAGACCTCATGTCTCAAGCCTAATCCGATGGAGGAGACTCTTATGAGCGCGTTGATGATATACGTGCTCCTCGCAATCCATGTTGATGATCCACGCGGCGAATCTCCTGATCTCGTCACACGAGATCCGATGTCTTCTTCACGAGCGAGGCGTATCGAATGAGGCGGAGATCCACGAATAAATACGGACAGCATAATGACGATGTTACGGCGATGACGACTCTCTCAATGGTTCCATGGTGGACGGCCACATAGAGAGAGAGGGAGAGAGTCTTGGTGTGTAGGCAGAGGGAGAGAGCATTAGTTGTACTTGTTATTTGAAGAGCAAGGGGAACCTCTTCTTATATAGTATTTTGGGAGTCCATGGATCCCAATCAATGTGCACACAAATCCTATGGATGAGATTGATTTGTATTTCTTTCAATGGCCATAATGTTGTTGTTAAAATAACAACAATAATTAATTTAATTTAATTTAATATATATTGATAAATCAATATAACTAATTTCAAATCAAATTAATTAATCAATCTTGGAGATAATGAGAAGATTGACCATATCCCCTAAAAGGGAGTACACTACTCAATCCCAATGGATGTTGGTGGTCGTCCACCCTCTTAAGGTGGAATGGGTCAATTATCTCATGTGATCTCAATATCTCATGATATCTCCAAGATTTACAACATTTGTTGTCAAATTATTTCACAAAAAATAATTCATAATTATCTTGTGAACATTACAATCAAGCCATTGAAAAAATATGAATCACATTCACATCCCAAAATAAAATGTAAATTATATTTTCAATTAATCATCCAATGTGAATCCAATTCATATCGATAATTAATTAATAAATATAAATCACAACAGTCTATCTCTAATATATTATAAATCACATTTATAATATATTTATGATTAATATGGATAGTGCTATCCACATTATTCATATACATGATAATTAAATCATATTTAATCATCTTGGATCTCTATTCTCATGTGCCCAAATAATACGAATCACATTTAGATTATTCACATCTTTGATAATTAAATCACATTTAATTATCTTAGACAACTCTCCTTATAATATGAATCAAATTCATATTATTCATGATAATTAAATCACATTTAATTATTCATTTTTCTCAATGATCGGATACATATATCAACAGTGAAATTATCCATGAATTCTTTCAAGGATAATGCGATTTCTCTGCGGATACTTGGAGATAAGGACAAGGCAATTGTATTGTTCGACGTATAGTGACTTGGATATTGAGATCACATCTAAAATCCAGTTCTTGTGGACCTCTTATAGATGCTTCATTAAATTAAGACCGCAAATCTAATCTCCTTATTACATCTGAATCACACTTAGATCAACGTCTAACATTTTGGACTAAGATCAGATTACTTTTCTATGAGAGGAGTCACTAAAATCCAGACATGTTTCATCACTCCCTTAGAATGGAAGCATCATAGTTATACAATTGTTTATGAGCACATCATCCTCAGGTATTCCTACTACATGTACATCCTGCATACTGGAAGACCCAGAATAAACCCGAAGTATTAATCAAATTTACATTGTCTACTTCAAAGATTTATCATTAAGTTTCTCATTTGACTATTTGGAGTTGGTATCGATCATATACTTTCCAAAAGCATATATCATACCCAGGTGTTGATCATATACTTTCCAAAAGCATATATCAAACCTACAAATTCAGTCAAGCTTCCAAAACGAGACAAATGTGCATGGAATTTGATTCTTCCCAATATCTCATGAGTAAGCTCATGTCTTCCGATTCAGTAAATGAACCTGTATGATCCCTTTGAGAGATCCTATTACTTATGCTCTTGTATGCACACCAGCGTACCGGTGTATAGACCTTGGTTAGGTCATCAACATATTGGTCTTCTAAATGTACATACTCAGACATATAGTAATACATCTATTTCTGGTCAGAGGATGCGTGCCTATATCATGACAGCATATAACATAGGATATTGGTTATCTCGATCTCGTTAAGTCAACTCTCTGACCTAACTAATCCGACACCTCCGAATCTCTATTCCTATGCAGAGGACCTTCATCAAGAGGTCAGTCAAATATCAACCTTTAGAGAAATGATTGTCATCTCCTTCTCAGGCCGGAGACCCTCACTTAATAATCATTTGACGGTGCTTGATGAGTCCTCAATCTAACTCTTTATATATTCATCCAAGAACCAGCCTCTATGATTAAATAATTGAGTCAATGGTTGAATGATGATTAAGATGGCCATGGTACATAACCCTAATTGTACTGAGAGACCTATTACGCAAATTAGTTATTTTTTATTTTAGATCGGGGAATGATATTTGCAATAACATTTATGCATAATGGCTCGTCGTGGGCCCGCATGTCCAACAATCCTTCTCTAAGAAAGGTGAAAGATATGAAGGTATACTTGACCTAATACATATTGATGTATGTGATCCCTTTCATTCTGTGACTCATAATGGACATCACTAATATGTTATATTTATTAATGATCATTCGTGTTAGGGCTTCTTTTTACATCCAAATTGAAAGCCTTTGACAGGTTCAAAGAGTTCATGGTTTCAGTTGAGAACAAAATCAGACATAAGATAAAAGAAATTCGATCTGACCGAGGTAACAAATACATCTCAAATGAATTCAAAGGAGACCTTAAAGAGAGAGGAATTATTTCCAAACTCTCTCCTCCAAGTACTCCTCAACTCAATGGATTTGTAGAGAGGTGCAACAGAACCATGGTGGACATGGTAAGATCAATGATGAGTAAAGCAAACTTACCTCTTAGTTTTTTAGGACATGCAGTAGAGACTGTAACTTATATCCTAAACAAGATTCCAACTAAATCTTTACCTAAAATCCCTTATGAGCTTTTGTATGGTATCAAGATAAGTGCACAATACTTAAGAATTCTTGGTTATTTGGCTCACGCTAAAAACGTGGATGGAAGCAAATTGGAATCTCATACTAAAGAATGTTGTTTCATTGGATGCATAAAGGATGGTATTGGATACCAACTTTAAAGTCCAAAGGTATTTGTTTCCAGAGATGTCAAATTTCTAGAAGATGAATTCCTTAAAAGTCAAGACAGCAATGAAGTCAAGAACTGATCGTGTCTAGAGAGACCGGTGAGGTTCCCACACTAGAAATTGAAGAGATAATTGAAAATGACATGTACATACCTCTTAGAAAGAGCTCTAGTTAGGTAAGACCACTTGAAAGGTACAGATTCCATATATCGAAAGATACCGATGATAATCCGACTTCATATGATGAAGCATTAATATATCATGACATGGATAGTCGTGTGCTAGCAATGAAATCTGAGATAGACTCTATGCACAAGAATGGTGTATGGACCCTTGAGGATCCACATAAAGGGATCAAATCCATTAGGTGAAAATGGATCTTCAAGAGAAAGAGGAGACCTTATGGAAAGGTAGAGACCTTTAAAACACGGTTCATAGCCAAGGGCTCACACAAAGAGAACGCATCGATTATGATGAGATATTCTCCCACGTAGCCATTCTTAAATCCATCAATGCATTACTAGCTATGGTTGTACTCTTAACTATGAAATCTAGCAGATATATGTCAAGACTGCATTCCTCAATGGATACCTTGAGTAGGATATCTATAAGGAGCAACTCCATGGCTTCATAGCTAAGGCAGTCAAAGTACTGATTGACTCAACAAGAATATGAACATCATATGAGGTTTGTAAACATCGAGTTTGATCCTTTTAATGTCATCGATCCTTTTAATGTCATCTTTGAATGGCATGACATTAACTAACATCTGCCATTATGTCACTGTAGTTTCATTACCCTTGTATAACTTGACATAACAAACGAATGTTGGTCTTATCTCGAAGTTTAAGGATGACGGAGAGATGGCGTAGGGAATAGTGTAAGTGCAAGAAGGAAGGAAATGAAAGAGAAAGTGTCTCATGGGAAGCCTTATCTCGACGCTTATTGTTAACTTCTAGAGATGTTAACATATATAAACCATTTTGTAAACTTCAAGTTCGATAGATTCTATCTCATCGTTCTTTAAAACAAACGTCGGGATAGGATGATTTTATTGTACTAGTCCAGCTCGAAACCCCGAGCAAGAATACTACTATAAGACTTTTACAAGGTCAACTTAGAGATTCACCGAGAAAAATTAGTTCTTTGGTAGAAACTAATGAGATACCCATACGATTATATGATATCAATGTTATTGTACTTCAACTAGAATAATAACGCAAGTATAAATTGTATACATTAAAATATGAATACATTGAAAATTTTGTACGTGTCATGTAAATCGTCAATCAAAATATTTAATGTATGCTTTTTTAAAGAAATAATTTTTGGAGATATAAAATTCTTATATTGATGTAATAATTTTATCAACTAATATATGAACATTGATTAATATGTGTGCATTTACATTCATAGAATCAGAATACCTGTGAAGTATGTGCATCATTCAAAACATGTCATAAAAGTATGCACTAATGATAATCGTTCATTCATGTTTTCCATAAACATAACACAAACTTCTACACGCATACCTGTTGTAAAGTATAAGCATCACATTAAGCACATGCAAAAAAATGCTATTGACAATTAATAGGTTCGTGCTTTTTCTATAAATAAATTATAATTTTATTGGGAAGATTGTAATGTGCTCCTGGCGAAATAAGTTTAAAATATCTAAAGATTTCATTTAAAAAAACTATCAAATTCTGTTTGAGAAGCAAAAACTACATAGTGTATTGAATTATTTTATAGTGTGAATACTTACTAAAACCATTAGATACTAAATACTATTAAGACTTCCCTGTCAAGCATTCTTATGATATTTATATATATAATTTACACCTTCACTTTATGATATCCAAATCCAAATATAATAATCTAAATTTAATTCAATCCAAATAAAAAATCTAAGAAATGCAAGGAAATTGTGTTTAAGCTTGCTCACTAAATCAATCAATGTTACACCACCTTTTTCGCGTACTAATTTTGATGTAAAGAACAATAATTCAGCTAATCTTTCTCTCTTCACTTCACTTCCACCTTTTCAAGGGTGGAGGTTCGGCGAATACATGGGAACTGAATGCCCAAAGCATTAAGATATTCACGCATCCTCGAGGGATGGTACTTCCAACAGACGACATTGGGCTGAAGATCCGAACTGATGCAGCAATCGTACCTCGACTAGTATTGATACACCAAAAATCATCTGGAATTCCTGCAATCCTTATGATTCGGTCCAAGGCAAGAGGTCATGGAATATCTTCAAAGACCATCAGCATTAACGTCTTCGTTTTAGACAAACCTGTCATCATCCCATTAGTGCTTAAAATGATCACAAACAGAGAAGAGTTGCTAACCAGGTCAGTGATCTGGTACATCATCTGTATCTATCTATTCCACAGTCGAAGATCCAGCAGTCTTCACTCCTCAGAGTCTAACGATCTCTGCGAATAAATGAAAGAACGTGTATCAGCAACAAATGTGGCTATTCCCTCAAAAAAGATGATGTTTAGGCCCCTGAAAATCAGAAATTCACAAATAACCACCCCTGCACTGCGTCAGATGAAACTGGCCAAATGGAATAAAGTTTTTTTTTGAAGTCTAACATTTCGGGGGAGGCACGACGCGGTGCTCGCCCCAAACTTTTTATTAAAAAAGCAAAGGGAGCAAACAGTGAGCTACAGTGTGACCGAAGAATGGATGAGAAGGAAAGGTGGGATCGAGAAGATCCAACGAGATCCCCCAAAAGAGAGATGTTACATCAAGGACCAATCATGGGAGAGCATATGTGCATGCGCGATGACATTCTCCTTGTAGAATCTTTGTCCCCTAAAAATCGTCGCATTACGCCCCAGCCAAATCGCCCAAACGCACGCGAGAAGAGCAATGATTTCCCCCCGCGACCTATCCGTATTTGCCCTGAGAGAGTCCCAGAAGGCCACCGAATTCGAAGAGTTTATCCAAGGAATGCGTGCCTCCACCCACACAGCAGAAGTGCCCGGGTACAGGAATACCAGGTGCTCCAACGTCTCCACACCGGCGCCGCAAAAAAGACAGTCCGAAGAAGCGACCCCAGCGAATAACCTGGCGCACCGATCACGAGTCAAGATCCTGCCGCGGCGGAACAACCAAAGGAAGAACGCGACCCTCTCCGGAAGCTTTAAATGCCACAAAAAACTCAGATCCCTGCACATTACATCTTGCTGCAACGACGATTGTTGCGAAATCGCCCTGAACGCCCGCCTCGTGGAGAAGGCGCCCCCACGCCATGCCCAGTGGTCCCGACCCCCCGAGGGCATGGGCGCATCCTTAAGCAGCTCCATCATAGCAAGAATTTCGTCGAAACGCTGATCAGAGAGATTGGACACGAATGAAGGGAACCAGCCATCCCCCGACCAGCAAGATGCCACCGAAGCCCGAGAATCACGCGTCAAAGCACAAAGCCGCGGGAAGGAAACACTGAGAGGACCAACACCAGCCCAATTGTCCCGCCAAAACATGAATGAGTTTCAAATGGAAGAAAGTTTTTAAGAGATAGAGATAGAGAGCGGTGATAGGGGCTGATATTATCTGCTTTCCTATCTTCAGAGGGTAACTCCAGGGTTGTAAAAGTCGCCCGACTGGCCCGACTAGTAGGTCCGAATAGTCTAGTCAGTGGGATTGCCGACCTAGTACCAACTAATTCAGACTAGGTACACTAGTCGACCGATTTTTTGCTTGGAGATACCTTATTCTTATATGTTTTGCTTTTTTTATAAGCAAACTTATTATAATATGCTTAGTGTTTTATTTAAATTCAATTACTTTTTTATTTTATTATGATAGTATAAAAATGTACAAAATCTATGTAAATATATGTATAAAAATGAGTTATATATTTAAAATAATCATAAAATTCAAAGCCGATTAAAGTCCGACTAAATCCGATTTGTCGTCAGACTGCCGATTAATCCTTAGTCAGTGAACCAACCGACCGAGTACCGACTACCGACTTTTGCAACCTTGAATAACTCACAGCCTTCTTTGGGAGTATAAGTGCCCGGACCTTCTTTCTACATCATTGAACCAACTCTTTTAGATATACCCTTCCTTTTGAACATGGCTCTGCTTCTACCAGGACTGACTGAAAATAATTCACAACTTCTCGCACTGTGTATGGGAAAACGGAAGGCATTTTAGACATTTTAGTGCCGGTGCAGCCACCTATGCATGGAGCCCTTCCCCGCTCGTGCATCATATATCTAATTATGGGTGATGTAAAGATCCTCATACTATTGATCCTTAAGCTGTAAGCTGAGCCCAATTGGATTTAGTTGACTTCTAATTGCCATCGTAAAAGTTAGGGTATCTTCACATGTAAACACAAATATCTCACAAGTAGCTCAATCACATGTACCAGTTGATATAAGCAGATCCTCTACCTGCATCATGCATATATATTTCGCCAGTATGGGATTCATATAATTTGATATAAAAGAACCATTGTGATGCAGCATGATTCCACTTTTAGTCAACAATTTTTATTTTAAATTTTATCTAATTATGTAAAAGGCTCATTATACAAGGCCTTATCCCCTTTTCTTTTCTACATGTTTTCTTTTTTATTTTATTTTTATTTCCAGAAAGTTGCTGCTATTTAGGGGGGAATTAGCCTCTATAAAAGGCCCCCTTGTAATAGGGTTGGGATTAAGTTTGAATGAAGTAATTTTCTCCCTCACTTAATTCTCTCTCTCTCTCTCCCTCTCTCTCTCCTCTCGGCCCGCACCCTCCCTCTCTCCCCGATTCTTTTCTTCCCCCGTGCCCTAGCCCTTCCCCTGCCGCCGCCTCCCTCCCCTCTCCTCCCTCTCCCTCTCGCCGCCCTCTCCCGACCCTCCTCCTCTTCCCGCTACTCCCAGCCGCCCTCGCCATCCGCCCCCTTCCCCACCAGCGCCTCGCCCCCGGTCCGACCCTCCCCAGCCCTCCTTCTCTCCCACCCTAACCGTGCTGCCCCCAGCCACGCGCCCCCCCTCCCGCATACCAGCCTCCCCTGCCTCCCGCCTGCGCCTCCTCCTCCCCAGCGCCATCCTTCCCTGCCGCCTTCGCCTTGCCCTGCCCCGCGCCATCTTCCCCGCACGCCCGCAGCCCACTCCTCCCGCCTGCGCCTCTTCGTCCCTGGCTACCTTCAGCGCCCCGCCAGATTCGCCACCGCCCCTGTTACCTACGGATAATAGGCCAAGTGCCGCAAAGGTACCCTGCCCCTCGTCCCACGGAGATCAGATCTGAAGCGTGCCGTTCTCCCTTGTCCGTTGTGGTATGAGCGTTATTTTCTTCCACATATTATTCCACCATATAAACTTAGTATTGTGGCTTGTTATATTGCTATTCGGTTTGGTGACTTATTGAGATCCTAAATTGCAATATCGTATTTATTTCCATTAGTCGTTAACTGATTGATTTGCCCTAAAATTGTGGATGAAACCGGTGCTAAAACGCGCGTCATTGCGTTCATTTGTTGCTGATTTTTGCGCATCGCATATCATCCTTTTTGTATTTGTCATTTAGTCCTTAGTTTTCAATTGTTAGGAACGCCATTTAGTTCATTACTCATTTAGGTTGCATCAATTTGGTATCAGAGCATAACGACTCTGCATCTCGCCTGCATTCCATTCGTTTCATTGCATTAAAAAAATCAACCACAAAATCAAAAAAAAATCCCAAAACAAAAGAAAGAGAAAACCCTAGGATTCCCATGGCCGAGAAACCGTCTACTTCTCAAACCGGCCACACCCAACACCCTGAGCGAACGTTAGAATCCTTGGATGCTAAAATTGATCGGATATTCGAACGCCTGAGCGGGCAAATTGCCACTCTCAGTTGTCAAATGCTAGAGAAAATCATGGCAATGAGACGCCAAACAAAGGCCGGCGTACTAGTGGGAGATCACATTCACGGAGTAACACGTCCCATGACTCTAGCTCATCTACTTCTGACGGACACGTTAGCGATTGTCACTCCCAAGAAAGTGACGAAGAAGGACCAGGAGATGACACCCCTTTCACGCCCAAGAATCCAGATCCCCTCGCCTCTGGATATCAGTTCCCACCACGACCTGGACCTAGGCCCGATGATGGATGGGATCGAGGCATCCGTCTCGATGTTCCAGAATTTGATGGAGGACGAAACCCTGATGTCTTTTTGGATTGGCTCCAAACCGTCGAACACTTCTTTGTATGGAAATCTATGCCTAGTGAGCGAAAGGTTCAATTTGTCACCATCAAACTAAAGGGACATGCTCTGCTATGGTGGGACCGTTTGCAATCTGAACGCAAGCGAAAAGGGAAAAGTAAGATCCGCAGTTGGAGCAAGATGAAGGCCAAACTGAAAACCAAATTCGTGCCTGAAGATTACAAACGAGATCTATACGCACGACTGCAATCATGGAAACAAGGCACCATGAGTGTGAGAGAATACACCGAAGGGTTCCAAGCCCTCGTGCATCGCAACCGATTGCAGGAGACTCCTATCCAGGAAGTCACCCGCTACATGCAAGGCCTCCGCCAAGTTATCCACGATGAACTTTACCTCCACAACTGCCGAGACGTCGACGAAGCCTACAAGCAGGCTGAACGGGCTGAGACCAAGCTTGCTAAAGCCCAGACAAGAAAGATGTCTTTTTCTGTGAACTCCGTCCCTCGCACCAGTACCCCGATGACATCCTCCAAATCGATAGGTTCCCCATCAATCGTTACGGGTAAAATCCAAGCCAAACCATCAACTCCTGTCGTCGCCCGACTACCTATGGGAAACCCCGAACCAGGCATCTTGGGAAGTCGACCTATTGTAGGACCTGATACTTGTTTCCGATGTTATCAAAAGGGACATCGAGCAGCAGAGTGCCTTAACCCTAAGGCCAGACCCGCCCATTTATGTACCATCAACGACCCTGAAGACCCTGACCCTGACCAACAGGAATCACCTGAAGAGGATCCGACTGCTTTGACTGCTGACACCATGGGAGCCGATGACTATGAGCCTCTAGGAGTGGATGGAGACGTATCCGAACCGTTCTTGGTCATTGAACATGAGAACTTTATCGCTCCTAACAGCGCACCCACAAACATCCTGCTCACCCGCTGTCAACGACACTGATAGTTGGCTGCGACGCAGCATCTTCCGAACCACCTGCACCTCAGGAGGGCGACGATGTTCGTTGATCATTGATGGAGGAAGCATTGAGAACTTCGTTTCACAAGAAATGGTCAATAAGTTGGGTCTGCCAACTCAACCACTCGAGAAACCTTACAGTGTGGCCTGGTTTCGAGGCGGTACCCAACTCCCGATCCACCGTCAAAGCCTCGTTAGCTTCTCCATTGGACCTTCATATAAAGACGAGGTGTGGTGCCATGTCACCCCTATGGATGTCTGTCACATACTACTTGGGAGACCTTGGCAATTCGATCGAGACACTGAGCACAGAGGAAAACTGAACACTTACTCCTTTCTCATTGACAAGGTGCATGTGACCCTTAGGCCACAACGTGACGCCCTTAGCCCTCGCCAGGTGGCTACATTCCGAGCCGCGACCGCACAATCTGGTAAAAATACCCCACCATCAAAGTCCTCGACTACAGGTCCCGTATTGTTGATGGAAGCCCATACATTCCAACGTGAAATCCAGGAGAGCTCCACCATCTATGCGTTAATGGGACGTGAAGTGAGCCAACCAGAAACAACTACACCCGAAGTTTCGCCTGAGATAAAACCCATCATCCAAGAGTTTGCTGACATTATGCATGAAGAGTTGCCTGAAGGACTACCTCCGTTGCGAGACATTCAACATCACATCAACCTAGTCCCTGGAGCCAGCCTACCCCACTTACCCCATTATCGGATGAGCCCAAGTGAACACGAAGAAATGAACAAGCAGGTCACTGATCTTCTACGTCGTGGGTATGTTCGAGAGAGTATGAGTCCCGTGGCGGTTCCTGCCCTGCTTACCCCGAAGAAAGATGGCACATGGAGAATGTGCGTGGATGGTCGTGCTATCAACAAGATAACGATCAAGTATCGTTTTCCCATTCCGCGCCTTGATGACATGCTTGATATGCTATCGGGTGCCAAATTGTTTTCCAAGATGGATCTTCGCAGTGGCTACCATCAAATTCGCCTCTGACCTGGAGACGAGTGGAAGACTGCCTTTAAGACCAAAGAGGGCCTCTATGAATGGACCGTAATGCCCTTCGGCCTATCCAATGCACACAGCACATTTATGCGAACCATGAATCATGTACTGCACCCTTCATCGGAAAGTTTGTGGTTGTATACTTTGATGACATATTGATCTGCAGATTGACCAAAGACGACCACTTATCTCACTTACGACAAGTCCTGGAAACCCTGAGAGCCCAACAACTGTATGTCCACCTCAAGAAATGCTCCTTCATGTCTGACACGGTACTCTTCTTGGGATACATTGTCACTGCCGATGGACTTAAAGTTGACCCCTCCAAGATTCAGGCCATTCAGAGCTGGCCCGTGCCCAAAACCCTCACTGAGATTCGCAACTTTCTGGGATTGGCTTCTTTCTAACGACGCTTCATCCGGAACTTTAGCACTTGTGCAGCTCCGTTGGTAGATTGCACGCGTAAAGGCGCACCCGCCTGGACTCTTGAAGCAGAAACCAGCTTTCAGAATCTAAAACATCAATTGACACATGCCCATGTTTTGGCACTTCCTGACTTCACCAAGGTTTTTGTAGTCGATTGCGACGCCTCACATATCAGGATTGGTACCGTCCTAAGTCAAGAAGGACGACCTGTAGCGTTCTACAGTGAGAAATTGAATGAAGCTCGATCACGGTACTCTACTTATGATGTCGAATTCTATGTTGTGGTGCAAGCCCTCAAGCATTGGAGGCATTACCTGATCCAACGTGAATTTGTCCTTAACTCTGATCATGAACCCTTAACAAGCGTCATGCCAAATGGGTTAGTTTCCTCCAAGAATACGCGTTCCATCTCAAACACAAAGCAGGAACCCTGAACTGCGTGGCCGACGCGTTGAGCCGGCGAGCACATGCCCTGACCACAATGACCGTCAGCACAACAGGATTTGACACACTCAAGGACCTCTACCCCACTGATCCTGACTTCGGACAAGTTTATGCAGAATGTGTTGATATTGGGCAGGATCCGACAGCCACTTATGTTCTTCATGAGGGTTTCCTATTCAAAACCCACCGACTGTGCATCCCTGCCACCTCCCTTCGTGAGAACTTAATTTCAGAACTACATAACGGTGGCTTAGCTGGACACTTTGGAAGGGACAAGACCTTGACCCTTCTCCAAGAGCGATTTTATTGGCCGCAAATGCGAAAGGATGTTACAAAGTTCGTACAAAAATGCCAAACCTGTCAAAGATTCAAGGGTCATAGGCAGAACACTAGGTTGTATATACCTCTGTCGATTCCTCTGCGACCCTGGGAAGACATCACCCTGGATTTTGTGCTAGGCTTACCCCTCACAGTACGGAAAGTTGACTCTATTTTTGTAGTTGTGGACAGATTTTCTAAAATGGCACATTTCATTGCATGTAGAAAAACCTTAGATGCATCTCATGTCGCTGATTTGTTTTTTCGTGATGTCGTTCGATTGCATGGTGTTCCTCGCTCTTTTACTTCGGATCGTGATACCCGATTTTTGAGTCATTTTTGGCGCACGCTTTGGTCTCGTCTTGGTACTCGTTTGCAATACAGCACCGCTTATCATCCACAAACAGATAGGCAAACTGAAGTAGTTAACAGATCATTAAGAAATTTATTACGATGTCTTGCAGGGGACTCTCCGTCCAAATGGGATCTAATTCTTCCCCAAGCTGAATTCGCGTATAACAGTTCCACCAATAGGTCCACCGGAAAATCGTCATTTGAGAGTGTGTACGGCTTTCCACTTACCCAATTTCTAGACCTAAAACCCACAACCATGCAAGGGAGAAGTAGTGCAGCTGCTGAGGATCTGGTCGAACACCTAACCCACATCCATACTGAAATTCGAGCCAAACTCCAAACCATGACCCAGAAATACCAAGCCCAAGCCAACCTACACCGAAGAGAGAGCGAGTTCAGAGTTGGAGAATTAGTGATGGTCCACCTGAAAAAAGAGAGGTTTCCTTTGAGAATCCACCAAAAATTGAGTGAATGAAAGATTGGTCCATTCCGAGTCCTCAAGAAGATTGGGTCCAATGCTTACTTACTCGACCTGCCGCCGGACGCCCAGACATCGCCAGTCTTTAATGTAGCAGATCTCTTCTTATATCATGGAGATGAACAGACAGATGCCACCACGCCAACAATTCCCGCTGATGACACGAGCCAACCACCAGCCGCGACTGATGCCGATCAGATTGAAGATATCGCAGACGTCCGAGATATGACGACTAGACGTGGCCTCTTCCAACGATATCTAGTCAAATGGAAGGGACGACCTTTTACAGATTGCACCTGGATTGACGAGGATGAACTCCAACAACTCCGCCCCGATATACTTCAGAACTTCCACGATGCCATCTCGACGGAGCGAGATTCTTTTCAGCAAGGGGGAGTTGATGCAGCATGATTCCACTTTTAGTCAACAATTTTTATTTTGAATTTTATCTAATTATGTAAAAGGATCATTATACAAGGTCTTATCCCTTTTTTCTTTTCTGCATGTTTTCTTTTTTATTTTATTTTTATTTCCAGAAAGTTGTTGCTATTTAGGGGGGAATTAGCCTCTATAAAAGACCCCCTTGTATTAGGGTTGGGATTAAGTTTGAATAAAGTAATTTTCTCCCTCACTTAATTCTCTCTCTCTCCCTCTCTCTCTCCTCTCGGCCCGCACCCTCCCTCTCTCCCCGATTCTTTTCTTCTCTCGTGCCCTAGCCCTTCCCCTGCCGTCGCCTCCCTCCCCTCTCCTCCCTCTCCCTCTCGCCGCCCTCTCCCGACCCTCCTCCTCTTCCCGCTACTCCCAGCCGCCCTCGCCATCCGCCTGCTTCCCCACCAGCGCCTCGCCCCCGGTCCGACCCTCCCCAGCCCTCCTTCTCTCCCACCCTAACCGCGCCGCCCCCAGCCACGCGCCCCCCCTCCCGCATACCAGCCTCCCTCACCTCCCGCCTGTGCCTCCTCCTCCCCAGCGTCATCCTTTCCTGCCGCCTTCGCCTTGCCCTGCCCCGCGCCATCTCCCCCGCACGCCTGCAGCCCACTCCTCCCGCCTGCGCCTCTTCGTCCCTGGCTACCTTCAGCTCCCCGCCAGATTCGTCGCCGCCCCTGTTACCTTCGGATAATAGGTCAAGTGCCGCAAAGGTACCCCGCCCCTCGTCCCACGGAGATCTATTCTGAAGCGTGCCGTTCTCCCTTGTCCGTTGTGGTATGAGCGTTATTTTCTTCCACATATTATTCCACCATATAAACTTAGTATTGTAGCATGTTATATTGCTATTCGGTTTGGTGACTTATTGAGATCCTAAATTGCAATATCGTATTTATTTCTATTAGTCGTTAACTGATTGATTTGCCCTAGATTTGTGGATGAAACCGGTGCTAAAACGCGCGTCATTGCGTTCATTTGTTGTTGATTTTTGCGCATCGCATATCATCCTTTTTGTATTTGTCATTTAGTCCTTAGTTTTCAATTGTTAGGAATGCCATTTAATTCATTACTCATTTAGATTGCATCACACTGGCTTCCCAACTTGAGATAGGCAATTACTTACCTGGCTGTTTTTCATACATGGTGGTGCATTTTGGGATTCACATATTTGGAATGAAAAAGAGGGAAGGGAGAAGTATTAGGTGCTTGGATTTGCATTATAGAAGTGATACAGAGGGTCTCGAATGAAATAGAAAGGACTCAGTATAGTTATTTCTTCCCCTCCCATAATGGATGGATTGGAAGGGAAAGGAAAGGAAACCGCTAATTATTTATGCTACATGTGTCTCTTGCCTTCTTTCTTTGAACTACCTATATATCTCACCATCATGGATTAAGGATTTTTACACCATAAACCCTAAAAACTTTGTCAATTACATTCTCGACCTTGTGTTCATCATAATTATCACCTAAACCCCACAAACTTGCCAATTGTTACACTAAGGACCCTGTGGTTAACTCCCATTCATTTGATCGTTAAAATAAACCAGATTCCATCAAAAAATGTGTATAATACCCTTATTGTATATCAAATTTACAAAAGTATACCCTCCTCCGTATGGTTGGGCATTGGGTTGGGTCGTTCCGACCCGGCCCAAAACCCGACCCGCATAAGCCGACCCAAACCCAAACCCAAAATTTAGTGGGCAGGTCGTAGTCCCCAAAATGGCCCGTATATCAGGCCGAGTTCGGGCCTGAGAAGGCCCGAACACGCAAGTCTGATAGCCCAACCTATAAAATATAATTATATCCGGTATATTCATGTTCATTCCAAATACCATGTTCTACCTTTCATATCCTTACTTCGAGTGTAGAACATATGCTTTGACCCATTAATAATCATATCCATTAGCGTGGATTGAAGACAATATTACATTAATATGCAAGAATGGAATATGTGTCCTCAGGTGTTAGAGCATGTACAACTTTAAGTAATCAATCTGTATTGGGTCATAGTGCACGTATCTATAGTATAATATGTCATGTGAATTAAATAGTGGTTTAAGTTGCCATATTTTTTACCACATTTCTATTTCCAACATGCAATTAATGTCAGAATCACAAATTAGTTAGCGTACTTAAAGTCATAAACATGCACACATGCATAAGAAACAACCAGACAAATACAAGAAGAATGGAACGCATGATATTGTGTACATAGGTGTTAAATTGGCCCGACCCGCACTCGGCCCATTTTATTTGGGTCGGGTTTGGGCTTGGGCCTGAAATTTGAAAATAAAATGGGCCTAGACCCAAACCGTTAGCCCATATACTTAAATGGATTTGGGATGGGCCAATTCAAACCCGACCCGACCCGACCCGATGCCCAACCCTATGCCACCTCCCCAAGGAGTCGCTAGTGTTGCCATGACACATCCCAACACCACCCTAAACTCCGCCCCCTCCACAACACCACCATGACACCTTCCAGCAATCCTTCTCAGCTCTTGATCAGATCGACGGTCACAATAGCTCTCATTGGAAGGCTCGGATCGAATTTTCCTAGCAATTCTAAAATATTTGAAGAATCATGAACAAGCACTTGTTCTTCCCCAAATTCAAGATTCACGGTGGTGATTTGATCGATAGGAGATGGCGGTCAATCTCCGATGAAGTCTCGGATCTCCGAGTCCTATGGTTGATCTCTGAGGAAGGTGACATTCAAATCTGATCAATGCCAATCGGTAGTGAATCTGAAACCCAACCTTCAAGGCGTTTGATCAGCCACTTTCGATGATGACAGCACCATGGAGCTACTTCCAGTACGAACAACGCGGTGATTAACCAATTCATCTGGCAACCTCCCATCTCATACGAGGTGAAGCATTCAAGTGGAGAGCTCACAACGTCCACATACTTGACAAAATAGGTACTCATGTCCTCCATCGAAACCCCACATTCATTCACACCTTACATCTAACAACTTATGTGCAAAGTAAACAAGACCAAATATCTAAACATTTAGGGGCAAATCAACAAGGGGGCAAGAACACAGATCTCCACAATCGAAAAGATGGAATCTTACTTCAATCTTCGAGAATCCAGCACCACTAACACCACAACCACCACCAGCACCTCCAACATGCTATCAAGATCTCTCGCAACCTCATCTAGGTGATGCGCCTCAGTTGGCACTTCCATCGATGTTGGGTTTCCCTGAATAGAGAGGAAGAAGAAAACGAAGAAGAGGAAAGGAGAGAAATGGAATAAAAACCACCATTGATTTTGGTGTGGCTTAAATAACTCATCCTAAACTCAAGACGAGTCAAATTATCGATATGGTTCGTGGTGTTAAATGGACCGAGTTTGCGAACCTAGATGAATGATCATTCCTCCTTAAGGATTATAAGAGGAGATATCCATGAGGATATGAGTAAATTTATTCTGAATGATCATTCCTACCTCCCATTTCATTTCTATTCCATTGTGCGCCTAGACACATAAAAGCTACTACCCTTCCTCTCCTCACCCTTTCCAAACATCAAATTATTTTCTGACTTTACGCTTCTCACCTTCCCATCCCCTTGATATCCTCCCCCTTCCTCTCGAACACTCCATCCATGCTCAATATTACTTGTGTATCCAATGTATTCTCATAAATATTACATAGTGCATAAGTAGGTCAAATATCAACATCTGATTTACACAAGCTTGCCTTTACTAGAATCATACAGATGAAACATGAAGAGTTTGACATATATTGCGTTGCGGACCCCGTGTCTAATTTCCCCCCTGTTCGTATATCTAATCTCACAAAATCCTTGCAAAGAACTTCATTTCTCGGGATTCAATCACACATACTTCGACAACCAAGCCACCTAAATTTAAAGTACAAATAAAATAGTCACTTTTCAAAGAGGTTAAGCCATCGGATATCTTCTTCTTGAATCAATTGAGCAACACCAGGTTACAATATTGCAAGTAAAAGAACATAGAAAATGCCATAATTAACGGATCTACCGTATGAGTATTGCAACAACAAAATCGTAGAAAACGCAATAATTAAGGAGCTACCATGTGAGATTATACTAACCTTGCATTGCAAATGAACGAGAAAAAGAACATCCAGGATAGGTGTCAACAATTTCATCACTTGTGATCGAAACCCAGGAACTGCATCTTCCCTTGATAAGCCTCCAAGACTTCGGGAGCATGATCCTGATACTTCTCTACGAAGCGCTTCACAAATGTCCGTGTGCCCAGGACCAGAGCAGATGGCACATTCATATCCATATTCACAAGGCCCTTCCTCATCAACAAGTTGAGCACACAGCACCTCGGGATCAAGGTCCTCTCTAAGTTAGACATCAAGACCTGCTTATACACCAACACATCTGTGGGCCGCATCCCGAGCACATTCATCGCGAAATCAAGATGCCGCCTGAGCCGCTCCTCCGAATACCCGTATAAGTTAGGCCATCTCCTGAATGCCAATTCGGCTTCGTCATGCGACCATCCGAAGCTCATGTAGGCCTTGACCTTCTTCTCCCACATCAAGCTGTTCATGGACTTCAAATCTATGGCGTTTAAAAACGTCATCTTCGACGGGTCGAATCCCATAGAGATCACAGAAGCAAGCAGCGAACGGAATCGCTCCGGCTTGTGGTATACAAGGGTCCATCTCTGGGTTAACAACAGCTTCCTAATGCTCGTATCAGGGACACCAGAGTCCTTCAACATAGCGACATTCGCTTCAACTCTGCTACGTGTGCGACGGAGAAGCCCCGGTATGCAGTCGATCGCGTGACGTACAATATGCTGCGTGCCAAGAAGGGACTTAAGGTAATTGAGGGACGGGATGATGGTGTTCTCCAAGCTGCAGCGAAGAATGAACGGATCAGAAGTCACCATCTTTATGAGATCGGAACGATCGAGGCCTAATTCTTGGCAAAGATAGCTCACTCTGGCTCCAACGAGATCGCCAGAGCGGGAGGAGAGGATCCAGGGGTATTTCCGAGCTAATGTATCGATTTGGGCATCGGTAAAGCCGTAATCTTTGAGGATTTCGGGCACCGGCTTGCGATTTCGACCGGTGGTAAGCGGGGAATGGGGGAGGAGGGGAAGAACACGGCGAGATGGGGGTCGATTGGGAGGAAACCTGGAGCAGGAGATGGATGAAATGGCGATTCTTCGGAAGGAGATGAGCATTGTGGGAAATTTGGGGAGGAGATCGGTGAAGAGCGGAGATCTAGGGTTTATGATGGAAGACGGGGGACGGGATGAAATGAACTAACGTGGTTGCAATTGAAGGTAATATAAATGGATCAATACCTTATGGGTCTGTTTGGTTGCGAGGGTACCCCGGGTATACCTTGTATCCTTAATTCCAACCTACATTTCTGGGTTGAGAATATTTAGATTGACTCTACAATTTTTTTGGTATAATAGTTTTTAACCTTGTTCAAATACACTTATTAACATAAAAAACATATTATAATCATTGAAAAAGTTAATATAACACATAATCAATGTCACATCACATCACAATTATCATCCACCATCCCAACCCTTCAAACAGCTACTATTCACAGGAGAATACCCCGACTCAGTCCAACCCAGTAACCAAACAGGCCCTATAAGGCATCCAAACATACAAAGGCCTAAAAAAATAGTACAACTCAGTAGGAAAATACAATTATAAATGTAATTACTGCATTGCATATCTAGTCATGTATTACAACTGATCCCAAACAAAGAGTGATCAATGTTGATTCATAACAAACACACTAGATCAAATCGTCTATAAACGGAGCCAACAATCTTAACAACGAAAAATGTTATGCGAAAGTCTTAATATCTCTACAATAGTCTGAATGCAAGTCAACATGCACCGGTTCTCCGTATATGTAGTTTTTTCTATTTTTTGAAATGAATTTTTAAGTATCTACTTAGAATATTAAGTGGGTTATGTGTCCCTAATTTCGTATAAAACGGACATTTCTAACATGTCCATCCAAATGGGTTGATTTTAGCAATTCGGAAACCGTTAAAATTTGATTTCTTGATGGATAAATTAGAAGTCCCGAATTAAGTTGACATTTGTATGGTGTCACGATGATGTATTGTATCCTCCCAGGATTTATTTCAAAAAAAATAAAAAACTAGACATTTATGACACTGGGGCCATGTAGACTTATATGTGCCTTGGTGCATACTACCCAACCCCTTATACTAATCAGTGATCTTGCAATTATATTCATTAAATCATATACTAATTGATTATAACCATTCCTCTCTATCAATTTTAAATAAAGACTTGATTTACATCTATGAATTATCTTTTAAAAAAAGAAAAAAAGAAAGTTCGATAGATTGCCATTAAAACGCGAAAGCATGTAAAAGAGAGAGTGTGACACATGTAAAGTCCCATTGCATATTACATGAGAAGAAAGGAAATGAAAGAGAAGGTGACTTGTGGAAAATATTATCTCGACGTTCTTTAAAACAAATGTTGAGATAGGATGATTTTTTTAGTAGACTGGCTCAGAACCCCCAGTGAGAATAAGTGGTTCCACCGTATAAAGTAATGTGAGACATGTGTATTATTAAGATATCAATGTTATCGTATGGTATCAGAATAATAACACGAGTAAAAATTTTCTACATAACATAAAATATATGTACATTGGAAATTTTGAACATGTGTCATGTAAATAAAAAAAGATTTAATGTTAGATTTTTTAAGAATTTTTTTGGAGATAGAAAATTCTTATATTGATGTAATGATGTACCCACATTAATGTTCTAGTGGTAGTGTAGTGTGCATACCACCTAAAAGATCAGGGTTCAAATACCTCCTTGTAGGGGTTGCGTCAGGTAATCGATAGTCGACATAAAAATAGTCGGATCTTTCAACATGGATTTGAGAACAAATCCATGTAGCTGACACTACTTAAATTGGAAGAAGTCTTGTCATTTTCTTATAGAGTTTTTATCAGTTGTGCCCCTCCGAGATATTGCAATATCAGTTATGCCCCTCCCTTTTCGGGAATATCAGTTGTACCTCCAACTTCTTCCCATTCTACACTTGTGCCCCTCGGGTTAGTTGTTGTCCATCCATAATACAAACGGGCATTAACTTTCAGGACACAAGTGGAATTAATTGAAAAAATGGATAAATTGGTCTTTTTCCTCACCCTCTCCCTCCATCCCACATCCTCCTCCTCCCTGAACCTGCTCCTCCCCCTCTACCGCCCCAAGCCTCCTCCACCTCCTCCGTCCCTGTCATCCTTCTCCTCCTCCTCACCCCTCTGCCTACAGCCTCCTCCTCCACCCCTGGCCCCTGCCTCCTCCGCCCCTGCCTCCTCACATCGCCCCCAGGTCACCCCCTGCCCCCGCCGCTGCAGCTCCCCTCGTCCCTGCCACCCCCGCGCCTCCCCCGCCCCATGCGCCTCCCCCTACCCCGCCACCCCCGCCCCCTGTGCCTCCCCCTCCCGTTGCACCTCCCCCTGCCTCGCCGCCCCCGCCCCCCGTGCCTCTCCCTCCCCTTTCCTCGCGCCTCCCCTACCCCCGCCCAAGGCCTTAAATGTTGATTTCGGTCACCATTTCGGTGATGACCAAAACAGAATTTTGATGGAATTTCGGTCAAATTTCGATCGAAATTTCGATCATTTCGGTCATTTTTTGTACTAGGAACCCCATATTTCAGCCATTTCGGTCATTTCGGTCGAATGTAGATTTCGACTGGATATCGATATTCGATAGGAATTCGACTGAATTTTGTTGAAATTTAAGGCCATGCCCCCGCCACCCTCGCCCCATGCGCCTCCCCCTCCCGTTGCACCTCCCCCTGCCCCCGTCGCCCCGCCCCCTGTGCATCCCCCTCCCCCTGCCTCGCGCCTCCCCCTACCCTCGCCACCCATGCCCCCTACGCCTCCCCCTCCTGTTGCACCTCTCCCTACCCCCGCCGCCCCGCCCCCTGTGCCTCCCTCTGCCCCGCGCCTCCCCCTCCTCTTGCGCCCCCTGCCCACGTCGCCCCCCTGCGCCTCCCCCTGCCATGCATCCTCTCCCCGCCCCCAGGTCGCCCCCTCCTCCGCCCCGTCCTCCCGATCCCGCCCTTCCTTTCCTCCACCGATCACCAACTCCTCCCAATCTAGCCCCTCCTGCCCAATCCGCCGAGCTCCTCTCCTCTGTTGCAATTGTAAAGGAGGAGATGCGATGGAGAAGAAGGAGCAAGGTTAAAATTAGAGAGCTTTCAGTTTTTGTTAAATTAAGATAAGTTTTTGACTAATTGATTCATTAAGATTCACAAGGAAAATTCAATAAAATTCACCATTTTAATTCGTAATGAGTGATATATCCGTGAAAATGCAAAAAAAATAGAGATTCGATGGAAGCATGAAGGTGTAACTAAGAGAGAGAAATTATGAAGAGAAAGGAAGAAGAACAAATGGAGGAGGAATAAGATGAAGTCTGGACAATTATACCCCTCTTTAACTGCACCATGGTTTGAAAAAACCATGGTTAAGTCAATTCATTGACGGTAAAATTAACGGAGGGGCACAAGTGATAGAACGACAAGAAGTTGGGGGGCACAACTGATATTCCCAAAAAGGGAGGGCATAACTGATATTACAATATCTCGGAGGGGCACAACTGATTAAAAATCCTTTTTTTATATTGATGTAATGATGTTATAAATTAATGTGGATATATATATATATATATATATATATGCATAGATTAATATGCGTGCATATACATTCATATAATCAAAATACTTATAAAGTATGTGCATCATTCAAAACATGTGCCAAAAAAGAATGCGCTAATGGCAATCATTCATTCATGTTTCCATAAACATAACACACACCCCTACAAGCATTACTGTCGTAATGTATACCCATCATGTTAAGCATATACAGAAAATTGCTGGATCGAAAATTAATAGATTCATGATTTTTTCTATAAATAAAATACAAGTTTATTAGGAGGATTGTAATGTACTCTAAACGAAATACGTTTAAAATATCTAAAGATTTCACTTTAATTTTTTTCACAATTTGTTAATGAAGCAAAATCTACAAATGTATTAAATAGTTTTATATTACAAATATTTATGGAATTTTTACTCGGCAGACCCTATAAACTTTGCCAATTACTTCCACGACCTTTGAAACAACCTAATTCTCCCATCGATCTCGTAAACTTGCCAACTCTTACCCCATAAACCCTTCGGGTAATATGTTTGAAGCCCATGGCAGTTCTTAGGGTAATTTACAGGGTCAATGGAGTAATTACGTCGTGCAAAAGGTCGTAGAGGTAATTTAAAAAGTTTATAGCGTCTGTTGGGTAAAAATCCCAATATTTATTTACTTAAACTATTAGATATTGGGATTTTTATCAGATGTGCCTTCTTGAGATATTACAACATAATATGCCCATTCCTTTTTTGGAATATCAGTTGCATCGCAACTTCTTCCACAATGATCACTTGTCCCATCCGATTAGTTGCCGTCCACCCTCATCCCAAACGGATGTTAACTTAAGGACGCAAAGGTAATTAGATTAAAAAAGTAGGGGTAGAAATATCTTTTGCTTGTCCTTTTCTTTTTCTTCCTTCCACTCTTCCTCCCTCCTTCTCCTATGGCTCCCCTTCGGGCCCTCCTCCTCCCCTCCCCCTCTAGGTCCTCCTCCTTCGTCGCCCCTCCCACTCTAGGCCCACCTCCTCTGCCCCTCCCCCTCTAGGCCCTCCTCCTATACCACCTTCCATCCCCCTCCAGGCTCTCCTCTATCCCTCCTTTATATCCTCTGAAGAGCAACAACTATCATCTCCTCCACTCCTTATGCACCACCTCTTCCCCGATGAATCCCTAGAAATTCTTTCTTATCACATCCACGATCAACACATACAAATCGAGATGAGCTCGAAGGAGAGAGGTTCGATAATCGCAAAGACATGACTTAAATCTGTTGGGATACAACCTGGTACCAACTTTGCTCTGATTCCAGTTCTTGGGAACACGACTCGCCGATATCGCCTCCTCTCAGATACCAATCATTGGATACGAACCCCTTGGATACGAAAGCGGATGCAGATACGACCACCACAATCACGGAAGCACGTGAAAGAAAGAGCACCAGATATAACGGTGGTCGGTCACCTCTCACGACCATCGGAGAAGAAAGATCACTATACGAAGACGAGTACAACTCTCTCCGTTCCCTCGCTCTCTTATCTCTCTCTCTCTCTCTTCTCTCTCTTTTTCTCTTGTAGTATTGCCCCTTGTTGTAGTGTAGAGGCAATGCCTCCACCCCCCTCTTTATAAAGCCCAAATACAACCCATAGTCCTATTACCAATAGACTATAAATAGAATACAACTCAATAACTATTATGATTAGGAGTCCAATCCCATTAGGATTCCTAATCCCGATTTGACTCTAATCCTAACAATATCCCTCTTGAATTGAATTCCATCACGATCTCTTCATCCTCTTGAGTCTGCACTGGACCATCCTCGTCATCTGCAAGTCTCGTTAGCAAGATCTCACCAACTCTAGGTGACGCACCCGTCAATGAGCACCCTCAGCATGCCCCTCTCGGGAACTTGCACAACTCATCATTGTACCTCATGACGTGGCACCACGAATCTCTCGTGACTAGAGATTGTGTCGACATCCTCTGGTAAAGCAAATCGCACTCGCTTCTCCTTTTTATGCATTTCTGCAGCAGAGATGCTGATAACATGCCACTCTCTCATCGTACTGCTAGTCTTGGGAATAATTGTAGCTCCATCACTTGTCACGACACTTCCTTCGAGATTATACACCTTGTTCGGCATCCTTGTCCCACGCATCACCACGCATGCTCCCTTGCTCGCTCTGAGAACTCCCCCTTCAATGGTGACTCGATGTCCTTATGACTAGATCGTTCCCAGTGAAATCAAAATTTTCTTGGTTGTAGGAATGTGTCTGACACCTGTCAGAGTTCATACTGCTCCATTAAACATGCGGAACTGCAATGATCCAATCCCCTTGACGTGGTGAATCTCGCCACCTCCCATCTTGATCGTGCCATCATTGCATGCCTGATATGTACTGAACAGTTCTCTGGATGAGCACGCGTGTTCTGAACATGCCGAGTCCAGAAGCCATCTTGAATCTGCGTTCATCTCCCTAGAGCATGCTAGCAAGTCTCCCTCATAGACTACGGTGGAATCCTCTTGGTCGGATTCACAATCACCAACCTTCTTCTTTCCCATCTCCTTCTCATGTATTGGACAATCAACTATCTTGTGACCCTCCTTCTCACAATAGAAGCATTTGATCCGACCTCGTGACTTGGATTGACCTCTGAATCATGTCTCCCTTGATCTTGAGCATCTATCCTCGGTTGCCAGCACATGACCTTCATCATTTATTGCTTCATCCGTCGACCTCCGTCGAGACTCATTCATAAGCAGCGAAGCAACTGTCTCGTCCAATGTGATGGTCTCTTTGCCATAGAGTAACGCCATCACAATATGATTGTAGGAAGATGGAAGGAAGCTCAACAAGATCAGTGCCTTATCCTCCTCCTTGAAGAGAGATTCTCCTTTCGCATTCTTCTCCTCAACTGTAGAATCTTGTTGAATTCATCCAAGTGTACTTCGAGCATTGTCCCGTCGGTCATATTTAGACCATAGAGCTTCTTCATCAATAGTTTATTCATCAAAGATTTGGACTTGTATCGTTCCTCGAGATTCATCCAAACCTCCACTGGATCCTCCATACCAATGACTTCGCGAAGAGTGTTGTCTGCCAAGAACAATTGTATTGTACTGTTCGCGAGATCCCTCATCTCCTTCCAGCCTTCCTCTTTCATCTTCTCCAGCTTCTTTTCTTTATCTTGGAGAGCTTTCACAAGTCCTTCTCGTGTGAATATGTTCTTCACCCGTTGTTGCCATAAGATGAAGTCACTCTTTCCGTTGAAGGGTTCCACGGAGAATGATGCACCCCTCGATGTAAATTTCACAATCGCTTTCTTATCGTACCTCCTTGTATGATCTGAATAATCATAGTAGAATCCTCCCAATCCGAACCGTCCAACTCATTCGGAGTGTACAAAAACCCCTATCTAGACTCTTGGATCACCTCAATCGGACTCCGGATGCTCCCGATCTCAATGGTTCACCGTAACCGTTAGATATTAACTGCCTATGAAGAAAGCGCACTTGTTGCATCATCTCCTCAACGTTAGATCACGCTCTGATCCGCTACGTTGTATCCCTCCAACAACGATGACTCCGGCTCTGATACCAGTTGTTGGGATACAACCTGGTACCAACTCTGCTCTGATACATGTTGTTGGAAACACAACCCACTGGTATCGCCTCCTCTCGGATACCGATTGTTGGGTACGAACCCCTCAGATATGGAAGCAGATGAAAATACGACCACCACAACCACGGAAGCACGTGAAAGAAAGAGCACCAGATATAACGGTAATGGGTCACCTCTCACGACCACCAAAGAAGAAAGATCAATGAGTACAACTCTCTTCGTTCCCTCGCTCTCTTATCTCTCTCTCTTATCTCTCTTTTCTCTTGTGGTATTCCCTCTTGCTATGATGTAGAGGCAATGCCTTCACCCCCTTCTTTATGTAGACCAAATACAACCATAGTCATATTCCCAATAGACTATAAATAGAATACAACTTAATAACTATTAGGATTAGGAGTCCAATCCCATTAGGATTCCTAATCCTAATTTGACTCTAATCCTAACAAAATCTGTGGCTGGGACTTGCTTTCTTCCTAACGAGGGTCACATGTTGTACGATCAAGGTGATGGCTTTTGGAGTTCCACCCTCCAAACATGCAACAGCGAATGGTCCCATCATCCACCTGCTCTTTGGGACATCGATGGTCATCTGCCTCTCAATCTTCACCTCCGATCTATGGTGAATGATCGAGAAGGAGCAATGCACGGAGGAGCTTCCAGTCGTTGCTTCTGAGGGACCTCCGATGGTAGAGAAGGTGTAGCTGCAATAACATCTCATATCGTAATCTGGAGGTTTATTTTTTTCTTTTTTAAATTACCATACATGGATGAACGTGCCATGTCATGGTGTTTTGTGTATGATTCTCACTTCATATGTGAAATTCTCTAGAACGTACTAGAGGGGGAAGGGGATGCATATATGACAACATTCAAAAGTTCATACAGTTCCATTTGACCATCGACATCTTAGCCTGACCATCAACTTCATCTTAGACGTGTTCTTGGGGGAGGGGATGATGTGGAGAAGGCAGGATGTTTGGATAGTTGTGCCCCTCTTAACCGCACCATAGTTTGGAAAAATCATGGTTAAGTTCTACTCATTGACGGCTAAGCTAATGGAAGAGCAAAAGTGATAGAACAACGATAAGTCAGGGGCACAATTGATGGAACTCATACTTAAGACAGAGCGTAAATCATATGTTCTCTCATCTATAAGTATGAGAATCCTCAAACAAAAGACAGTTGAGAATTTAATAAGAAGTAAGATGAGAAGAATTTGATCGCTTGTTGCTACGCTCTTGGATCATTGTCTAATGTGCTTAAGAAGCAACTTATAGGTATTGCATCTATTCAAGACATCTTCCTAAGTCTGAAGGAGGTGTATGAAGATGTGGATTGCACTCTTTCTACATTTAGGTCCACTAAGGACATTATGAAGAAAGAGAATCCCTTTAACAGTGCAATGGTTACATAAATTAAAGTGAAACACGGCAAGAAGCATGGATCTCAAAGTTGCTCGATCCAAAAGAAGAATAAATGTGAAACTGTTGATCAATCTTCTAATGCTTCAACATATCTGATATCCACAGAGATGGATGTCTACCATCATTGTTATAATTTGTGATACTGAAATTTTAAATGTTCAAAATACATGAATACCTTTAAGATGGAAAAAGGTATAAGTCCAACAAATAAGAAATCTGTTCATCATTGAAACCAACTAGATTTACATTATTATGGGTTTATAAATAAGATTCATAAATTATGATATAACTCTCATAAGACATTGCCTGCATGTGTTTCTTTCACGTTATATTAATGATAATTGATACGATAAATATTTTTAAGTGGTGTTATTGGCTAATTCTTGTAGTATTTTTATAGATTTGTTGGATGGCATGATCTTGGTCAAGTTGGGACTAACATATGTCGAATCATTGGCTTAGAATCAAGTCAGATTATTCAAATATGATGCTACAAAAGTGGTATAGGATGAAGACAATGAAGAGGTGATTGTTATAGCTTAGTTGGATGGCATGATCTTCGTTAAGTTGGGACTAACATATGTCGAATAGTTGGCATAGAATTAAATGGGATTATTCAAATATGATGCTACAGAAATGTTATCAGAACAAGATAAGAAAGAGGTAATACTCCGTGATTTGCCTAAAGAGTGATCCTTTGAAACAAAAGTCCTTTTGTTTAAACACAACATGCTTGTTTGATCTTATAAGTAGAAATTGTAATTTTTAGATCGATATGAATGGCCCTCAGAAGGACTGTAGATGAGCAGAAAGAACGAGTGTTCTAGCATGCGAGCATGAGGATCCAGAGGATTAATGTTACACCTTCACTTTATGATATCCAAATCCAAATGTAATAATACAAATTTAATCCAATCCAAATAAAAAAATCTAAGAAATGCAAGGAAATTGTGTTTAAGCTTGCTCACTAAATCAATCAATGTTACACCACCTTTTTCACGTACTAATTTTGATGTAAATAACAATAATTCAGCTAATACATGGATAAATATGCATACCCCCCATAACAAATGGATCTCCCAACCCCTTATTTCTTTCTCTCTTCACTTCACTTCCACCTTTTCAAGGATGGAGGTTCAGCAAATACAAGGTAACTGCAAGCCCGAAGCATTGAGATGTTCACGTATCCTCGAGGGATGGTACTTCCAACTGACAATGTTGGGCTGAAGATCCGAACCGATGCAGCAATTGTCCCTCGACTGGAATTCCTGCAATCCTTATGATTTGGTCCAAGGCAACAGATCATGGAAGATCTTCAAAGACCAGAAGCATTAACGTCTTCATGTTAGACAAACCTGTCATCATCATATTAGTGCTTAAAATGATCACAAACAGAGAAGAGTTGTTAACCAGGTCAGTGATCTGGTACATCATCTGTATCTATCTACTCCACAGTCGAAGTTCCAGCAGTCTTCACTCAGTCAGAGTCTAACCTCCTCTGCAAATAAATGAAAGAACATGTATCAGCAACAAATGTGACTATTCCCTCAAAAAAGATGATGTTTTAGGCCCCTGAAAATCAGAAATTCACAAATAACTACCCCTGCACTGCGTCGAATGAAATTGGAGAAATGGAAGCAATTTCTTAGGAGATAGAGATAGAGAGAGGTGATAGGAGTGAATTGGGAGAGGCTAGTGTCTGCTTTCCTATGTTCAGAGGGTAACTTGCAGCCTTCTTTGGGAGTAAAAGTGCTCGGACCTTCTTTCTACTTCATTGAACCAACTCTTTTAGATATACCCTTCCTTTTGAACATGGCTCTGCTTCTACCAGAACTGACTGAAAATAATTCACAACTTTTCACTGAGCATGGGTAAACGAAAGGAATTTCAGAGAATGTAGTGCTCGTGCAGCCACCTATGCACGGGGCCCTTCCCCACTCCTGCATCATATATCTAATCACGGGTGATGTAAAGATTCTCATACTATTGAAGAATATTGTCTCCTTAAGCTGTAAGCTGAGCCCAATTGGATTTAGTTGACTTCTAATTGCCATCATAAAAGTTAGGGTATCTTCACATGTAAACACAAATATCTCACAAGTAGCTCAATCACTTGTACAAGTTGATTTAGGCAGATCCTCTACCTGCATCATGCTTATAGATTTCGCGGATACTAGGTCTACATGAGTAAGAGAACCACTTGCTTCCTATGTAGATAGCTTAAACAAATTCTTACATGGATGTTTTTCGTACGTGTTTTAGCTCAGTTTTTTAGGGTGAAGTATGGGATTCATATAATTGGAACTAAAAGAACCACTTGCTTCCAAACTTGAGTTAGACAATTACTTACCTGGCTGTTTTTCATACATGGTGCATTTTGTGATTCACATATTTGGAAGGAATTAGGTGTTTGGATTTGCATTATTGGAATGATATAGAGGGTCTTGAATGAAATAGAAAGGACTAAGTATAGTTATTTCTTCGCCTCCCATAATGGAGGGATTGGAAAGGAAATGAAAGGAAACCGCTAATTATTTATGCTACATGTGTCTCTTGCCTTCTTTCTTTGAACTACCTATATATCTCATCATCATGGATTAGGGATTTTTACACCACAAACCCTAAAAACTTTGTCAATTACATTCTCGACCTTGTGTTCATCATAATTATCACCTAAACCCTACAAACTTGCTAACTATTGCACTAAGGACCATGCGGTTAACTCCCATCCATTTGATCGCTAAAATAAACCAGAGTCCATTGAAAAATGTATATATTACCCTTATTATATATCAAATTTACAAACGTATACCCTCCTCCCCTCCACCTCACCTCCCCTCCTCTCCCCATCCTCCACCTCCCCCAATCGTCGCTAGCACCGCCATGACACATCCCAACACTACCCCGAGCTCCGCCACCCTCCCCAACGCCACCACGACACCTTCCAGCAATCCTTCTCAGCTCTCGATCAGATTGACGGACACAATAGCTCTCATTGTAAGGCCCGGATCAAATTTTCCTAGCAATTCAACAATATCTGTAGAATCATGAACAAGCACATGTTCTTCCCGAAATTCGAGATTCCTGGCGGTGATTTGATCGGTAGGAGATGATGGTCAATCTCTGATGAAGTCTCGGATCTCCGAGTGCTATGGCTGATCTCCAAGGAAGGTGACATTCAAATCTGATCCATGCTAATCAGCAGTGAATCTGAAACACAACCTTTAAGGCTTTTGATTAGCCACTTCCGGTGATGACAACGACATGGAGCTTCTTCCAGTACGAACAACGCGGTGATTAACCTCTTCCTCTGGTAAGCTCCCATCTCATATGAAGTCGAGCATTCAAGTGGATTGCTCACAACATCCACATCCTTGACAAAATAGGTACGCATGTCCTCCATCGAAGTACGCATGTCCTCCATCGAACCCCCACATTCATTCGCACCATCCATCGAACAACTTGTGTGCAAAGTAAACAAGACCAAATATCTAAACTTTTTGAGGCAAATAAACAAGGGGACAAGAACACAAATCTCAACAACCAAAAAGATGGAATCTTACTGCAATCTTCAAGATCTCCAGCACCACTAACACCACCACCAGCACCTCCAACATGCTACCAAGATCTCTCTCAACCTCATCTAGGTGATGCAACCTCATCTAGGTGAAGAAAAGGAAGAAGAGGAAAGAAGGAGAGAGACGGAACAAAAATCCACCATTGATTCTGGTGTGATTTGAATAACTCATCCTAAACTCAAGACGAGTCAAATTATCGGCGGGTTGGTGGTGTTAAATGGACCAAGTTTACGAATCTATATGAATGATCATTCCTCCCAGATGATTATAAGAGGAGAAATCCATGAGTATATGAGTTAATTTATTCTGAATGATCATTCCTCGCTCCCATTTCATTTTTATTCCCTTGTGCACCTAGACACATAAAAGCTACTCCCTTTCCTCTTCTCACCATTTCCAAACATCAAAATATTTTCTGACTTTGCACTTCTCACCTTCCCATCCTCTTGATACCCTTCCCCTACCTCTCAAACACTCCATCCATGCTCAAGATTACTTGTGTATCCAATGTATTCTCATAAATATTACATGCTGCAGAAGTAGTTTTTCTCTGGTTAAATATCAACATCTGATTTACACAAGCTTACCTGTACTAGAAATATACATATGAAACATAAAGAGCTTGACATGCATCCTGCTGCGGACCCCATGTTTAATTTGCCCCCGTTCGTATACCTAATCTCACAAAATCCTTGCAAAGAACTTCAATTTCTCAGAACTCAATCACACATACTTGACAACCAAGCCACCTAAATTTAAAGTACAAATATAATAGTCACTTTTCAAAGAGGTTAACCCATCGGGTATCTTCTTCTTCAATCAATTGAGCAACACCAGGTAACAATATTGCAACTAAAAAACATAGAAAATGTCATAATTAATGGAGCTACCATGTGAGTATTGCAACTAAAAAAATGTAAAAAATGCCATAATTAAGGAGCTACCATGTGAGATTATACTAATCTTGCATTGCAAATGAATGAGAAAAAGAACATCCAGGATAGGTGTCAACAATTTCAACGTTTGTGATCGAAACCCGAGAACTGCATCTTCCCTTGATAAGCCTCCAAGACTTCGGGAGCATGATCTTGATACTTCTCTATGAAGCGCTTCACAAACGTCTGTCTACTCTGGACCAGAGCAGATGGCACATTCATATCCATATTCAAAAGGCCTTTCCTCATCAACAAGTTGAGCACACAGCACCTCGGGATCAAGGTCCTCTCTAAATTACACATCAAGACCACCTTATAGGCCAACACATCTGCGGGCCGCATCCCGAGCACATTCATCGCGAAATCAAGATGCCGCCTGAGCCGCTCCTCTGAATACCCGTACAAGTTAGGCCATCTCCTGAACGTCAATTCGGCTTCGTCATGCGACCATCCGAAGCTCATGTAGGCCTTGACCCTCTTCTCCCACATCAAGCTTATTACGAGAACATACTGGGATGAATTATGAGAGGCCCAAGGGTTCCCTTATATAGGAGAAGAACCCTTGGGTAAATTACAAAAATATGAAATAAGAAAAAGAAAATTACATAAAGGGTCATACTAAAAATAGTAATTATCTCAACACTCCCCCTCAAGCTGGAGAGTAGATGTCAATAAGGCTCAGCTTGGAACAACATCTCTGATAAGGTCCTCTTGCTAGAGCCTTTGTAAGTATATCTATTGTCTGGTCTCCAGAATTGACATGCGTAGTAATGATAATACCTTTCTGTATCATGTCACGAGTGTAGTGACAATCTACCTCTATGTGCTTCGTCCTTTCATGAAAGGCTGGGTTATTTGCAATGAAGAGAGCAGCTTGATTATCACATTGGAGGTGCATGGGAAGAGGTACTTCTATGGTCAGATCAGTGAGAACATATCTGACCCACATCATCTCTGTACTAGCCTGTGCCATGGCCCTGTTTCCGATTCAACACTTGATCTAGCAATAACAGTCTGCTTCTTACTCTTCCATGAAATCAGAGAATTTTCTATGAACACAGCAAATCCAGATGTAGACTTTCTATCCTTTGGACACCCAGCATAGTCTGCATCTGCGTATTCTGTCACTGAGAGAGATGTGCCTCTGCTGAAAAGAAGTCCAGTACCAGGTGAAGTCTTTAAGTATCTCAGAATCATATGGACTGCATCCATATGTGCTTGTTTGGGCTGCTCCATGAACTGACTCACTTTGCTAACCGCAAATGCTATGTCGGGCCTAGTAATAGTTACATATAGTAGCTTGCCAACAAGCTCTCTGTATCTTCTCTTGTCGACCTCCTCAGTATCATCATCATAGAACTTCATGCTTGGGTCAAGTGGAGTAGTGGCAGGTCTACAATCTGTCATGCCAATTTCTGAAAGAAGATCTATACCATATTTCCTTTGGGTCATTACAAGACCCCGTTGATTCCTAGCAAACTCTATTCCAAGGAAGTAACGTAAATGTCCAAGGTCCTTGGTCACAAACTGTTGACCTAGGAAGTCCTTGGCATCCTGAATACCCTGCTCGTCATCTTCTGTAATAATAATGTCATCAACATAAACAAGAATGGTTGTAATACCTCTCTGAGTCTTTTGTATGAACAAGGAGTGATCAGCAGTTGATCTTGCAAACCCTTGCTGCTCTATCAAGTCCGAGAGCTTTTGGAACCATGCTCTTGGGCTTTGCTTGAGGCTATAGATAGCCTTATGTAACCTGCAAACCTTCTGACACTCCCCCTCAGCAGCAAACCCAGGTGGCTGCTGCATGTAGACCTCCTCTTGTAGGTCACCATAGAGAAATGCATTCTTCACATCAATATGATAAAGAGGCCAGTCTCGTATCACAGCAACAACAAGGAGAATGCGTAGAGTAGAATGTCTGGCAGTTGGGGAGAAAGTATCATGATAGTCCACCCCATATGTCTGCGTAAATCCTCATGCTACAAGTCTCGCCTTATAGCGATCCACACTGCGATCCGCACGGTGTTTCACAGTGAACACCCATTTACATCCCACGACTGATGTATCAATAGGAGCTGAAACAAGGCTCAACGTACCACGTGATTGTAGCGCAGCCATCTCCTCCTCCATGGCTAACCTCCACTGACTATCTTTGAGAGCCTCCTGATATGTCTTTGGTATCTGCACGACTGATAGTGCTAGCGTAAATTTCCTGAAATCCTCTGACAACCTGCTTAAAGAACACTGGGTTGCAAGAGGGTAAGTAGCACACGCCCGTTTCTGCTTTTGTAGAGCAATTGGTACGTCAAGATCATCACGGGCCTGTATATTTCCCTCTTGAGAGGGTGCATGTTCCTCCTGTTGTACAGTTAACTCAGTAGTGCCATCAGTAGAAATAATATGCTCATTACATACCTGAGGTGTGTTGGATGATGGGCAAAGCCTGTGAGCATGGCGAATAGAGTGAGATCTACGAGGAACAACAGTAGGTAAGAACTGAACCAATGGTGGTGGTAGCGAAGGAGGTGGTGGTGGCAGAGGAGGAGGTGATGGTAGTGGAGGTGAAGGTGAAGAACCAACTGTAGGAGGTGGTGGCATATATATCTCATTATCAGAGTTAGATGGAGTAAGTATATCACCTGTGGCGAAAAATACATGATCGACTCAAATAAAGTAACGCCAGCACTAACAAAATATTTTTGCCTTAGGGGATCAAAGCAGCGATACCCCTTTTGGGTACGAGAGTAGCTGACAAATACATACTTGACAGCTCTAGGAGAGAGCTTGTCACGTCCTGGAGAGACATCATGAACAAAGACAACAGATCCATATCTCAACAAAGCTGTTCATCGACTTCAAGTCTATGGCATTAAAAAACATCATCTTCGTCTGGTCAAATCCCATAGAGATCACAGAAGCCAACAGCGACCGGAATCACTCCGGATTGTGGTCTACAAGGGTCCGACTCTGTGTTAACAACAACTTCCTAATGCTCATATCAGGGACAACAGAGTCCTTCAACATAGCAACATTCGCCGCAACTCTGCTACATATGTGACGGAGAAGCCCCGGTATGCAGTCGATCGCGTGACGTACACTATGCTGCGTGCCAAGAAGGGACTTAAGGTAATTGAGGGACGGGATGATGGTGTTCTCCAGGCTGCAGCGAAGAATGACCGGATCAGAAGTCACCATCTTTATGAGATCGGAACGATCGAGGCCTAATTCTTGGCAAAGATAGCTCAATCTGGCGCCCACGAGATCGCCGGAGCAGAAGAAGAGGATCCAGGGGAATTTCCGAGCGAGAGTTTCGATTTGGGCATCCATAAAGCCATGATCTTTGAGGATTTCAAGCAACGGCTTGCGATTTCGACCGGTGGTAAGCGGGAAATGGGGGAGGAGGGGAAGAACACGGCGAGATGGGGGTCGATTGGGAGGAAACCTAGAGCAGGAGATGGATGAAATGGCGATTCTTCGGAAGGAGATGAGCATTGTGAGAAATTTAGGGAGGAGATCGGTGAAGAGCGGAGAAATTTGGGGAGGGTTTATGATGGAAGACGGTGGGCGGGATGAAATAAACTAATGTGTTTGCTATTGAATTTAATATAAATGGATCAATAGATTATAAGGTATTTTTACACAAAAGGCCAAAAATAGTACAATTTAGTAGAAAAATATAATTATAAATTTCATTATGCCTTGCAAATATAATCATGTATTACAACTGATCTCAAATAAATAGTGATCAAGGATGATTCATAATAAACAAACTAGATCAAATCAACTATAAATGAAACCAACAATCTTAACAACTGAAACCGTTATGCGGAGTCTTAATATTTCTACAATTGTATGAATGCAAGTCAATATGCATCGGTTCCTCAAACATGTAGTTTTTCAATTTTTGAAATAAATCCTTGAGGTATTTACTTAGAATATTAAGTGGGTTATGTGCTCCAAATTTCGTGTGATACATACATTTCTAACATGTCCATCTGATTGGGTTGATTTTAGCAATTCAGAAACTGTTAAATTTTGATTGTCTTGATGGGTAAATCAGAAGTCTCGAATTAAATTGAAATTTGAATGACGTTACAGTGATATATTGTAATCTAACCCCAATGATTCATTTCAAAAAAAATGAAAAACTGAACATTTGTGACAGTGGGGACATGTAGAGTTGCATGTACCTTGGTGCATATTCTGCAACCCCTTATATTAATCACTTATCTTACAATTCATTAAAGCATATACCAATTGACTATAATTTGATCATTACTCTCTATCAATTTAAATGGAGACTTGATTTACATCTTTGAATTATCTTTTTTTAAAAGGTCGATAGATTGCAATTAAAACGTGAAAGCATGTAAAAGAGAGGGGGCGGTACATGTAAAAGTCCCTATTGCATATTACATGATTTTTTCGCTCATGTTCGGTCTGTTTCCACCCCTAGGTATTGGAATGGAGGAAATGAGGGAAAAAGGAAATGAAAGAGAAAGTGGCTCGTATTTGATTTTTGCTTTATTTTTTTTGGATTTTTACATGTTTTATTAAAATAATGATTTTAGAGAACAAATGTAAAAGAAATAAACTAATAAACATTATTTTTACATAAAATAATAGGGTTAAATTAGTCAATATGTACAATACACAATACGACTACAAAACCCAGGTTTCACATAGGAACTCCGATTCAATTGAATTTGGTCTTGTTTTGTAGGAAATTGAATGTACATTAATTCAAAAGTGAGTAAGGGTCCATAGGAGATTATATGAGAGAGATATTCACTTTGACGGCTTTTAGTCTCAAAACCAGGGTTAATTTTTATTGGGCAAATATACAAGTTAGTATTTTTTGATATTTTTCATTTATTAGTATTAGTAATATGTATACTATAGAGTTGATTTTATTTGATTATGATTTAGTGAAAAATAAATAAAAATAGGAGAATATATGGTAATATACAGGTATTATTTACAAGATTTTTGGGCTTCTTATTTAATGCAATTATGAATGCTAAAATACGATTATTATTTATACATGCATGAATGATAATAATGCCAAATAAATGGATAAGTGCAACTAATTACTCTGGAGTAAAGCTCTATTTTCAACTTTTAGAGTGATGAATCACATATTCATCAACGCCCTATACTTAAACCTTGCTCGCCCTCGAGCAACTAAAATGAAATGCATAAGTGAAATGAGATTGGGTTCCATACCAAGGTCATGAACAAAAGGTAAAAATGGAGCTCGGCGCGACCTTTGGATAATAATTTGGCGAAATTCCTTATGAGAATTAGGTTTTAATAACATCATCCTCCAAGCTGCACAAGTCAACTTCCAAACTCGACTCAGAAGTCATCTTAGATCAACCCACTTCTTAAGCATCCCATATGAAGACTTAAAATATGTCTCTTGTGTGTGAAGGGTGTTAGCTCTTCCCATCCAAAATGCCGAACTAACATGCAATCTCCTCTTTCAGTAAATCATCCTCGGGGAGTCAAGTATATCCTTCTAAGTTCAGGAACGTGCTAGTTCACAACGAGTAGGGGGAGGAGTATAGAAGAAGGGGAAAAGAAGTGGAGAGTAACCAGTGTACTCAACTCTCCTATAAAGCTTGGCCGGTGTAGCTAAGTCTCCACTAGATCTGTAGGCTATTTGAAGCTTGGACCATTGTGGTCAAATTATTGTTTTTTTTGTATTGGCTTCTTTTTGGTAGATATTTGTGGTTGCTCTAGATGGATCTTTTGTACCCTGATGGATATATAGTCTTTTTGTCCACCCATGTTTTAGGGTCTTAGAAAAATTGTGCTAGCAGCCCATCCCTCATCCGAAGCTTTATTTCAATACAATACTCCGATCTTTAGATGTCTACACTACCCCTCTCGTCAATGGGAAGAATACAACCAACTAGAAAGACACACATGATCTTCCAACACCTCATCTGAGTTGAACTAAGTGTGCCGTGTAGAGTACAGAATAATTACTTATTCAAGAGTCTACTCAGAATGAGGAGACCAGGTTAGACACTAAGAGTCAAGTCTAGACACTTCCTTATGTACTCGGAGAATTAAGTCTAATACCTGAAGTTCCTAAAATCCTACTTCTCAATAGAAGTTCCTCTGAAATTTAAGTAGATTAAGGTCAGGTCAAGTCCGTCCTCGATTTCTATTCATAACTCGGTTCCAAACCCATTGAATTTCTACTTTGCATATGTTTGATATGCAAATGAAATATAGATGATATGACATGCCTATGAATGAAGTGCAATTTTTTTAATGAATGCAAGGATGATATACAAGAGTGAATAAGAAGCCCTTTTTATTTTGCAATTTTTTTGTTTATTATAGCTCCTATTATACAACAATTGTACAAAAGTATTATTTACAGAAATTTACAAGATTATACAAGATTACAAATTATATATAATTTATAATTATACATATTTACATGTATTTTACAACAAATTTACAAAAGAATATTATTTTACAAATTGTTTTGGTTTATACATTATACAAATTTACAACTTCTATACAATATACAAATATTTTACATATTTACATGTATTATTATTATTTACCATTTTACCCACCTAGTAATTATTGAATAATATATATAAAAATACGCAAAAGTACGAGCTATGGGTAAAGTATATATGTAATATATATACCTCTATACTTAGCACATGCTATTTCCTCAGAGCACAAGAATCGAGGAAAAGACATAGCTCATGCTAAGCACAGGAAAGTGAAAATAATGGAAGTATAGCAGTTGACATGTCCACCTATACTTAGGCTCTGGTCAGCCTAAATATTACAGAAGAGTAAAAATGTGGCGGTCGAGGTCAAGAGGAGAAATAATGAATATACACGCAGGAATCAACCCCCCCTTTACTTAGGCTATGGTCAACCTAAGTATAGAAGAAAGAGTACGCGTAAGAACTGATGGGATTAGGGACAGAGAATATACACAGAGAGAGAGAGGGGAATTGGGAAGGTGATACTTGAAGATTTTTGTAGTAGTGAAGATTCATGCGTTCCCTAGGAGTAGATCATGGGATTCTAGGATACACATGAATGAGATCTCTTCAACACAGGTTAACTTCTCATCCGATCGTACAAAATGCTTTAGAAATTGCCTGTTTACGAGAAATGACAGTGTACCATCTGTGAGCTTTGAAATTTCTACAATGTCGTTTGTGTGCAATTCTTTGACAATGAAGGGTCCTGTCCACTTGGACTTCAACTTGCCTGAAAAATCTTCAATCTGGCATTGAATAATCATACCTTCTACCCTGGGACAAAATTCTTGTGTCTGATATGTTTATCGTGCCAATGCTTGGTTATGTCCTTATAGATCACATTGTTATCATATGTCTTGTTTCTGATTTCTAAAAGCTCATTTAAGTCCATCTTTCTGCTCTGATGTCCTTCATGTGTTGTTCCAGTTCACTTTCTTTAATGCCCATTCAGATTTGTGTATCAGCTCGGTGGGCAGATGACATGGCTTTCCATAAACCATTTGGAATGCAGAGGTTCCAAGTGGGGTCTTGTAAGCAGTTTGGTGAGCCCATAGAACTTTTTCCAAGAGCTAGGACCAATTCTTCCTGTCAGGGCAGACTAGCTTCTGCAAAATGCCCTTGACCTCCCTATTTGACAACTCTGCCATTCCATTCGACTGTGGGTGGTATGAACTAGTGGCTCGGTACTCGATGTCGTAGTCCTTTGTTAACCTTTTCATTTCCCTATTCACATAGTGGCTACCCCCGTTAGAGATGATGACTTTGGAGATCCTGAACCATGAAATGATATGATCTTTCATGAACTTGTAGACAATTTTGATATCTGCGACTCAGGTAGGGATAACTTCCACCCACCTAGAGAGATAATCAACTGCCAACAGAATGTGCTCATAGCCATGGCTGTTAGGAAATGGGCTGATGAAATCTATGCCCCATGCATAAAATATATTGACCATAATGATAGGTTGCATGAGCATTCCATCTTTGGGACCTACGATTCCTCGCAATCTTTGACAAACTGGACATGACCTAACAAATGCATATGCATCACAGAATAGGGTTGACTAGTACAAACCACACTGGAGCACTTCTCAGGAAGTCCTCTACCCGAAGTGATGTACTCCTGCCTCCAAGGGATGATTGTATGTGAGGACACTCATGTATTCCTTCTGAGGAATACACCTCCACCAGGCACAATTCGGTCCTTCAAAGAAAGGGAACAGATCCTCCCAATGATATTTCCTAGATTCCGACTTAAATCGATCAATGCTGCTCTTGGGCCAATCATGGAGAGTTGTCCTAGAAACTAAGAAGTTCACAAGGTTGGCATAACATGGGAGAGAGTCGACAAATCAGATCGACTCATCGGAGAAGGAGTCCTTGATTGGGTCAGTCTCAAGGGAACTATGTGACTCAATGCAGAAGAGGTGATAAACCACCACATTTCCACTCCAGGCTTATCCTTGATATGCAAATCAAACTCTTTGAGTAACAGATTCCACCTAAGAAGACACTCCTTTTCATCCTTCTTTTCCATGAGGTACTTGATGGCTGCGTGATCTGTAAACACTGTAACCTTGGAACTTAAAAGATGTAACCTGAATTTGTCCAAGCCAAAAACTACGGCAAGCATTCCCTTCTCTGTGATGGTATAGTTTCGTTGAGCCTAATCATGTACTTTTCTTGCGTATCGGACAACATATGGGATTCCTTCTCTCATCTATCCTAACGCGACCCCAACTACAAAGTCAGAAGTGTCCGTCATGATCTTAAGGGTAGAGACCAATCTGAGGCCTATAGGATGGAAGCATCTGCGATCTTCCTCTTTAGGAGCTCGAAGGCCTCAAGACACATGTGATCTACAAAGAACTCCATGTCCTTTCCTAAGAGCTCCATTAGAGATCAGACAATCTTTGAGAAGTCCTTTATGAATCTATGGTAAAAACTGACATGCCTAGGGAATGATCACACTTACTTAATGTTGGTTGGTGGTTGGAGCTTCTTGATCACATCCACCTTTGCAGGGTTAACCTCCATTCCTCTCTTGGAGATGATGTGCCCCCAACACAATTCCCTCTTGAACCATGAAATATCTCTTCTCCCAAGAAAGCATCAGATTCACTTCACCCCACTTCTTGAGGACTTGATCCAAATGAGATAGACAAGTGTCGAATGAATCAACCTGGATCGAGAAGTCATCTATAAAGACCTCTAGGAAATCTTCCACCATCTCAGCAAATACTGCAATCATGCATCGCTGGAAAGTACTTGTTGCATTGTGTAACCCAAAGGGCATGCGCCTGAATGCATACATACTGAATGGACATGTAAATGTGGTATTTTCTTGATCCTCAGGAGCGATGGCCACTCCGTTTTAGCTCGAGCACCCGTCTAGGAAGAAAAAGAATTCTTTCCTACTAGTCTCTCCAGGATCTGGTCGATCTATGGTAAGGGAAAATGATCCTTTTTTGTCACGACATTCAAGCTTCTGTAATCCACACAGACATGCTACGATGTGGGTACTCGCCTCGCAATCTCCTCTCCATCCGAGTGATGAATCTCATATTCATCATGTTAAAATTGACATATTAAACTCCTTACTTAAATAGTCCAATAAAAATCATTGATAATTCATTCATTTTATCTTGTATTATATTGTACATAAACTGTGTTTAATTAACCTATATTTATTACTATTATTTTCTTTGTTTTAAATTCTCATTAAAACCCATAAAAATTAGGTTAATTAATTGTCTATAATTTCCTTAACCTATAAGAGAGATAAAAAATACTAAAACATCTCAAAATAAAAAAGGTTGTGTTTTTATCCCCTTAAAAACACCCCCCAAAATACTCATTTGTACAAATGACCTCTTTTGACGTTTTGTCCAACATGAAACTTGTAGATCTCATCGAGATCTACAACTTTCATGCCTGACTTTTTCCTAATTTTACCTTTAACTATTTCTTTTAGATTTTTCTTTATTTTTGTATTTTTTATTTTTTTCTGGAGCCGTCATGTGGCGCTCTCTGGAGCCGCCACGCAGCCACTCCCTCCTTCCACCACCCGACCATCTCCTGGCCATTGGATCCTTCTTCCACGCCTTCATCCTAACCGTCCATCTTCGCCTCTACGTGTGCCGTCAGATCTGATCTCTGATCAGATCTCTGCCACTCTTCTCCGCCTAGCTCACATCCGCCCGATTCGATTTATTTCCTACGGTTCCCCTCACACCACGTCACCCATTCACCCATCACCGTTGGATGGGACCTTAACTCCCATCTGGACCGCCCACCTCAGCGTAAATTCCAGCTGCTTGATCAGATCAAGGAATCCGATCTCCTCCCTTCACCCGCGCCGAAATCTCTATCGTTGGTTCACAAGATCCAACGGTTAAGGCATCGTCCACTACCTCCAGTGGACACTCTTCCAGGCGTTACGACTCGCAACCAAGCTGCTCCCTTCCATTTTTAGTGCCCTCCCCCGGTCACCTTCTCGCTCCATAACGCCACCTCCACAAAGTTGTTACCATCTGCACCATCACGTAGACTTCACTACCCCCTCTATCACTCCTACAACCGTTCAAAACCTCCCTGCCACCACGTAACTCCCTGTCGAACCCCCTATAAATCAAAAGCCTCCACCGCACTTCAACGCTATCCACCATCCAAGGGGCTTCAGCCCAGTCTGCCTCGGACCTCCAGTGACGGCAGAGGGCGGAAGCCACGACGAAGACGATTGAGTAACCCCGATGAGATCCATGGTCCTCCGACCATGTCGCGGCCGCCTCCGTGCATCGTTGAGCACCGAAGCCCGGCTGACTTCGTCATGCGACGACCAGAGCGGCGCTCGCCGCTCAGCCCAAGCCTCCTCGATCACCTTCCTCTTCTTCCAACCTCCAGGTATCTCTTTCCCCTTGTTTTTCGTCAACTTTCTCACAATTTTCCCACCGCTCACAATTATCTCCATCATCGCCTAACCACTTCACGAGCTCCGCCAACCACCAACGACCTTCGTGTCACCTTTTCCTTCCTCCAGAACCACTATGCTCTCCGACCCAACTCCTCCGTCGTCACGACGGAGGTCTCCCAAGGGCCACCGCCTTCTCTGTCACCGCAGGCCCTTCACTCACTCCCACCTCACTCGCACACACTGTTGACATGCCTAGGCTATACAACTAACCTTGCAGGAACCTCCAATCGTCAATGGGCGGGCGTTGTACCTAAGCTCCGATCTCGGGATCCACCACCGGTAGAGATCCATCGATCAGCCACTCGAGTCACTCCCAGAGCATCGCCGCACCTCCAGCTCCTTTGTAAACCCCTCAACCTTCTTCTCCGACCTTCAGGCGAGCGCTTCATAGACCTACAAGTATGTATATAAAACTCGATTGACCTTTTATCACTTTTAATGCCAATGAACTCACTTCTCTGTCCAAAATCTCAAACTTTCCCACTCCTCCTCGCTCTATCATCTCAGGATATCTGTGGATTTAGCAAGATAAGAAAAAGAAAGGTCCGTTCTCTCGATTTTGTGAAGTGAAGACGACTGTGAATAGGCGACTGGGATGGGACCTAGTTAGCATCGACAAGACTCTCAACAACTAACTTCACTATTGTTCCCAGAATTATTTTATTTATACTTTATTTTTTATTTATTTACTATTTCAATTATTTCAATTATTATTTTATTTTATTTTATGTATTTATTTATTTGTTTCTACTTTATTTTATAGGCTAGGCAAGAAGAACCCCAACTGTATCTCCCTCTTTGATGAACGTCAAATTCACTTCTTTAATAATATAAAATTTTCGTAGTATTGGAAGCAAATTCGGTTCAGCAAAAACCACAATCTTTGAATGTTGTGGAGTATTTATACTTGGCAAGTCTACCAAGGTAGAACACATGGACACAAGCTACTCTATTTATTTATTGATTTTTGAGCAATTAAGAACAATGTGAATAAATTCTCAATTTCAGGTCTTCATGAAAATGTAGGGTACACTATGCAGATTACAATGCAATAAAATGATGCATGCAATTTTTAGTTGATTTTTATGTGATTATAAGATGATGCATGAGAGTAATGCAAGGGAACTTATATGCAGAACAAAAGATTACAAACATACCCTAAAAAGATCACCGAAAATGAGCAACATAATAGGAATTGAAATCACGGTCATTTTAATCACAACATTAAGATCAGTCATCAAATCAGAGCAAGGACAAGTAGAGCAAGGTTATCATCTAACATTAAAAATCACTTCATTTAAAATGATGGCAAATGAGAAAATTGGACATGCCATGAGATAGAGGAAGAAACAAGGATCAAAACGACACTAAAATCATGCAATTTGGACCTACGATACTCAAGCTATGAAGAAAACAATGCATGGGCATAATTGTAATAAAAATGCAAGAAAATAAAACGATAAATATTACATTTAGTTCCCTGGAGGGACCTAAATGTAAATACTAAAAACCAAAGCTACAAGGGCATCCCTGTAAATTATCCAGGCACGTACGTGAGGCATGTGCATGGGGACCAATATGCAAATAGCCTAAGTTCTGGGGTCTTTCGTGCAAATTACCCAAGTCCTCACGTGCACAGCTCGTGAGGGACTAAGTTCGGGATGGTCGTAGGCTCGGGCTGACGTGGCATTTGCTGAAGGCTCGGATCTTGGCTTGGGCCACCCGAGCCTGTAGGTTCAACATGGAGGGTCGGATGGTCGACATGGCTTCATCATGGACGTCCGATCCATCTGGATCGGACGGTACCTGCTCTTCGTCGTCCACCGCGGGTCACCAGAGGAGGCGGGACTCCGGTGACACGATAATAGCTCCACCGCGCCTTTTCGTGCGGGAAGGAGGTCCGGGGAGCTCGCGGCCTGGAGATGCGATAAAGATTCGACCACGTCTGGAGCAGCAAGGCAGAGCAAGATCACCGGAGTGGGTGCTTAAGATCGGCATGGAGGCGCAGGCTCCGGCCATTGAAGAAGTTAGACCTGCAGACATTAGTAAAGCTGAAGCGTGCCTTTGTGCATGAGTGAGGTGAGTGAAATGGGGTGAACGGAGGCCGTGGAGACGAAGGGAGTGGTGGTCGTGAGGCATCTTCTCCGACAAGGTGGAGAAGAAGGTGGGTCGGTGCAGAGGAGATTGCGGAGAAACGGGAAAGGTAAGCGGAGTGGTGGCGTGGATGCTGGATGTCGGGCGGAGGTCTTGAGATGGTCAGATGAGGGTGGAGGCAAGTGAGGAAGTCGGAAAAATTAGGAGACATAAGGGAGGAAACAAATAAAAGGTACTTGGACGGAGCCAGGCAATCGGCAGAGGGAGAGGCTTGGGCTGAGCTTCATTCGAAGCTCTGGTCATCGTCCGACGTGCTCAGCCTAGGGCACGGAGCTCGAGCGGGGCGGAGCGGCGCCCGCAGCACGACCATGGCGGTTGTGGGTCGACACCTGGGTAGGAGACCCATTATCGCTGATCGAACACCTCCTCCGCTGTCATCGGAGGAGGGTGAAGCTAGGGGCTACCCAATGATTGGTGGACGATGGTCACTGGTGGCGGAGGTGCAAATTTTATAGGAGGCGATGGCCAGCCGTTATGAGGTGGTGGTGTGTTTGGAAGGCTGGAAGAGTGAAGGCGACATTACGTGGGAGTTGCGCGAGGAAGGTGGAACAGTCAATCGAAGAGAGGCGTTACATGAAGAAGAAGGAGGCTAACGTGCTCTCCAAAATAGGAAGGGGTCAGAGGGTAATGCCCGGGGAGAGAGGTAGCTGGAGGAGGACGATGAGTGGGAGCCGTTGGATCTCGCGATCCAACGGCTTGGATAGAGACGTGGCTGGAGGGTTCAGATCAGATCCTTAGGATGTGATCGAACGACGGAGATCGATGCGCTGATGGATGGATAGGATGTGATCTGGAGGAGATCCAATGGCCTTGGGAGAATTGGTGACGTGGACAGATGCTAAACGTCGGATTAGTAGTTGATCGGATGACTGAGGTTTAGGCGCGAAGGAGCGGATGAGATTTGATCAAAAAGAGGATCAAACGGCTGAGGGTGAAGCGGGAATGGAGGGTTGAGATTGAGGCAGGTGGTGAAGATCGGACAGCCCAGGAAGGAGCCGGGTGGTGGCAGGAGAGGCGGGCCACGTGGGCGGCCCAGAGGGAGCCACATGGCCCAATCAGAAAATTCGAAAATGTAAATACAAAGAAAAATACAAAAGAAATAGTTAGAGGCAAAATTTGGAAAAAATCAAAGCATGAAAGTTGTTCGTCTCGAGGAGATCTACAAGTTTCATATTGGAAAAAAAAGCCAAAAGAGGTCATTTATACAAAAAGTTTTTTTGGGGGGTATTTTTAAGAGGGTAAAAACACCGATTTTTATCTTTTGAGTTGTTTTTGTATTTTTAGTCTTTTTAAGGGTTAGTGATGTTATGGACAATTACTCTACCTAATGTTTAGGGGTTTTTAATGAGAAAATAGATACAAAGAAAATAAAGGAAATTAAGTGCAATTAATTAAGGTTAATTAAACAATATATTACAAGATAATATTAAAGAATTAATGGTGATTTTTATTGGATTGATTAAGCCATGGGTTTAATTAATGACTTTTATCATGATGAATACGAGATTCATCATACCCCTATACATAAACTATGCTCGTCCTTGAGCATCTAAAGAATGAAGGAGTCGTATTAATTCCTGACAGTGCAAGTGAAGATTTCAAGGCTCAATCTTTCGAAGACCCTTAATTTAAGTGATCCTAAAATTCTAGGTTTATCCAAGCCTTAGTCAGAAGGATTCCAACTTCTCTAATTATCAGACTCTCTTTTTGTACATATAATATAAGGATATGAAATTAGGTTTACTGCATTTCATGAGAGTCGAGTCGAGGCATCACTCAAAGTTCCAGTCCCAAAGACTCTCCTCTAGATCTCATCCTCAATACTAGGGAATAAGTCTATTCTTGCTTCGGTCAACTGTCTCATTAGTTCATCAGACTTGAAATGTGGATGGACAGCCAGATGATGGAGGGCATGGGATTGTGTCTATTTTTCTCTCCCTCACATTGGAATAAGGGGACTCTCGAGTGCCTTTTTACTCAACACATGTAAATTTTTAGATTGTTGATCAATGTGTCCGTCAAGAGAGTTGGAGTCGTCTGCACTTGTTTTTCTGGGAGTACACCGGGGTGTTTCTTTTCAGAGTATCTTAGATACCTTTGACACCCAGACTTGTATCGCTTACGATGCAGAGCCCTTTTATGGTGTCAGCCCAACTCCTTGGTCGTAATTAGCGCTTGGTCCAAGTGGACACTTTGAAAAATGTTTGGGAGCGCTCGCCATTGGTGGAAGCTCATTTATAATTTTGACTTTGGATGATAGAGCTTTTACTTTGACATTTCATTGCTTTGGTTGGCTAGCTCCACTGTTTTTACCAAAAGTTGGCGCACATTGATCAAATATTATCATTAAGTTTCATCACACCCTGGCACATAGGTAGATATCAAAGAGATATCATATGAATCTTGTTCACATACTGGATAGGGTTTCGCTGACACTCAGGTTTTCTGAAGCCTTTATTAACTTTATCCCATCCTCGAATATCATTAGATCGGGTCTAAACTCAAATCTCTAGTCTTAGTTTCTCAAGTGATATCTCAACTCATCTCATCAATCATGCAGTTGTGAAAGTGATTGTGTTGATCATATTCTTTGAAGGTAGAGATGAAGAGTACAATATAGCGCTCAAATATTTCAAATGAGGGAAGTGTGGATAATTAAGTTTAAAAATCCTAATGACTAAGGCGTGCTAACTCAGACTCTTTAGATCACAAAAATCCAGTGTCCTCAAAATCCTCAAGCCTTGAGTGAATGTGTTTGTGTCAGGAATACACCAACTCCTTAGTTAGTGACTTTTTGGTGTGATTTTTTTCTTTTGCAGATTTTTATGGATTTTAATTTTCATTTTTATTTATTTCTTTTATTTTTATTAATTCTTTGGAGAGACAATGACTGGCCCAGGCTCAAATGAATAAAAGTATCTACTCTCAGCCAGTATGGGTGTAAGTACGAGCCTTTAGACAGGCATGTGTTACTTGAGGACGGAGCCATATACAGTGTCCTCTAAACCACCCACTCTGCTAAGGGAAACTGAAGTTTCCTCACTGAAAGTGTCTACTAAGCCTAGTAGTCAGAGTCTAATTCAAAGAAAGGTTTTCAATTTTTCAATTTTGTTTGAAAAGGAGTATTTACACAAATTAATCCCTCAATTTTTAAAAAATTATTTTACAATGTTTTTACAAAACTTAGTTCACAGGAAGACTAAAACCAAGCCCGAGAAAGAATTTTCAAAAAGTTTTAAAAATACGAGCTATGGCTAAAGTAAATATATAGTAATATACGGTATACCCCCCTATACTTAAATTTTGCTATGTCCTCATAGCACAAGTGATGTGAAGCCATGGCTTGGTCAAATATAGGGTGATATAGCAGAACTGAGGAGGAGGGTCCCCCTATACTTAGGTCGAAAATTGACCTAAGTATAAGAAGACAACATGAGGGATGGGTGATTAGGTGGGTCCCCCCCTATACTTAGGCTACAAATATCCTAAGTAACGGATCTAAGTGCGGGGGGCGGGGTTCTTGTGTTTGGAGGGATAATTACACTACGGTACAAGGGCGGAGGGGTTGTTTTTACAGAAGATGGCGATCAAGAGAGAGCGAGAGAGAGAGAGAGTGAGAGTGAGAGAGAGAGTGATTGTGAAATATACAGAGAGGGGGGTCAGTGTATATGTACAAGTGTGCGTGTGTGGGGGGAGGGGGTAGATCATCTAGTGATCTATTTTTTTGTACAACATGCAAGCCTTCTAATGAGGACTGTAAAATATGCAAATGCAACACATTTTTTTACAATATGCAAATGCAGGCAGACTGCTAAAATTTCCAAAAAAAATTCTCCACCAAGTCTTTTGCGGTCTCTTCAGCGGGAGCTCCCAACTCCACGCCTCCATGGAGATCAAGCGTCCTCGATCTTCATGGGCCCTGCCACAAAAGAGAAATGTTAGAAAGATATAGAGGAAATTAATCAGCAAACATGATGCAAAAAATGATGCATGAAATGAGGACCTGTAAATCTTTAAAATATTCAACACAATGATAATTCAATGAATACACAAAGTTGAGACGTGTCCACGGTAACATCGCCATTTGATGAACGTCAAATTCGCCTCTTTAATAATCTAAAATTATCGTAGTATAGGAGGCAAATTCGGTTCAACAAAAATCACAATCTTTGAATGTTGTGGAGTATTTATACTTGACAAGTCTACCAAGGTCGAACATAGGGACACAAGCTACTCTATTTATTTATTGATTTTTGAGCAATTAAGAATAGTGTGAATAAATTCTCAATTTCAGGTCTTCATGAAAATGCAGGATACACTATGCAGATTACAATCCAATAAAATGATGCATGCAATTTTTAGTTGATTTTTATGTGATTATAAGATGATGCATGAGAGTAATGCAAGAGAACTTATATGCAAAACAAAAGATTACAAATATACCCTAAAAAGATCACTGAAAATGAACAACATAATAGGAATTGAAATCAGGGTCATTTTAATCACAACATTAAGATCAATCATCAAATCAGAGCAAGGACAAGTAGAGCAAGGTCATCATCTAACATTAAAAATCACTTCATTTAAAATGGTGGCAGATGTGAAAATTAGACATGCCATGAGTGCCTTTGTGAATGAGTGAGGTGAGTGAAATGGGGTGAACGGAGGCGGTGGAGGCGAAGGGAGCGGTGGCCGTGAGGCTTCTTCTCCGGAAAGGTGGAGAAGAAGGTGGGTCGGGGCGGAGGAGATTGCGGAGAAATGAGAAAGGTAAGCGGAGTGGTGGCGTGGATTCTGGATGTCGGGTGGAGGTCGTGAGATGGTCAGATGAGGGTGGCGGCAACTGAGGAAGTCGGAAAAATTAGGAGAAATAAGAGAGGAAATAAATAAAAGGTACCTGGATGGAGCCAGGCAATCGGCGGATGGATAGACTTGGGTTGAGATTCATTCGAAGCTCGGGTCATCGCCCGGTGTGCTCAACCTAGGGCACAGAGCTCGAGCAGGGCGGAGCGGCGCCCGCAGCACGGCCATGGTGTCCGTGGGTCAACACCTGGGTAGGAGACCCATTATCGTTGATCGAACACTTCCTCCGCTATCACCGAAAGAGGGTGAAGCTAGGGGCTACCCAATGATTGGTGGATGATGTTCACCGGTGGCGGAGGTGCGAATTTTATAGGAGGTGATGGCCGGCCGTTATGAGGTGGCGGTGTGTTTGAATGGCTGGAAGAGTGAAGGCGGAGTGAAGGCAACATTACGTGTTGGTTGCACGAGGAAGGTGGGTGAACAATCAATCGAAGAGAGGCGTTCCGTGAGGAAGAAGGAAGCTAACATGCTCTCCAAAATAGGAATGGGGCAGAGGGTAACGGCTGGGGAGAGAGGCAGCTGGAGGAGGACGATGATCGGGAGCTGTTGGATCTCGCGATCCAACGGCTTGGATAGAGACGTGGCTGGAGGGCTCAGATCAGATCCTTAGGATCTGATCGAACGACGGAGATCGATGCGCTGATGGATGGATAGGATGTGATCTAGAGGAGATCCAACAGCCTGGAGAGACTGGATGACATCGAGAGATGCTAAATGTCGAATGAGCAGTTGATCGGATGTCTAAGGTTTAGGCGTGAAGGAGCAGATGAGATTTGATCAAAAAGAGGATCGAACGGCTGCGGGTGAAGCGGGAATGGAGGGCTGAGATTGAGGCGGGTGGAGAAGATCGGACAACCTAGGAAGGAGCCAGGTGGCAGCAGGAGAGGCGGGCCACGTGGGCGGCCCAGAGGGTGCCACATGGCCCAATCAGAAAATTCGAAAATGTAAATACAAAGAAAAATACAAAAGAAATAGTTAGAGGCAAAATTAGTAAAAAGTCAAAACATGAAAGTTGTTCGTCTCGAAAAGATCTATTTCATGTTGGACAAAAAGCCAAAATACCTCATTTGTACAAAAAGTATTTTTGGGGGGTATTTTTAAGAGGGTAAAAACACCGATTTTTATCTTTTGAGTTGTTATTGTATTTTTAGTCTTTTTAAGGGTTAGTTATGTTATGGACAATTATTATACCTAATTTTTAGGGGATTTTGATGAGAAAATAAATACAAAGAAAATAAAGGAAATTAAGTACAATTAATTAAGGTTAATTAAACACAATATATTACAAGATAATATTAAAAAATTAATGGTGATTTTTATTGGATTGATTAAGCCATGGGTTTAATTAATGACTTTTAGCATGATGAATACGAGATTCATCACTCTTGCCTCGAGATCCTCCAACAAAGGAAGGTAGATCAACGAAACCTTGTTCCCCAAGTTGTCGAGGAAAAGTATGTCACCCATCAACTGCAGAATGTAGGCACGTGTATATTGTATGATACTCTCCTCTTCTGCGTCGATCGGGAGTGCTGAGAAGTGGTCAAACAACCACGTCATACGTATTCATGCCTCGTTGATTTGGGCCTTTCCGGCCTAATACCCAAGAGTCCCTCGCAGTGCCCTGCCCAGTTGGGAGATGTGGTGTACATAATCGCTGCCTCCACATCAATCCTAAGCCCAAAAATATAGGCCACATCTTACAACGTAACTATCATTTCACTGCAGTGCATGTGAAAGGTGTATGTCTCCGGTCGCCATCTCTCCACAAGTGTGGTAATAAGGTACCAGTCCAATGATATGAAATCATGTTGCATGATCCCAAAAAAACATACCATGTATATATAGGGAACCAATCTCTCATCCAAGGATATGTGTCGTAGATTTCTCTCTTCTCTTGCATCTAAGCTATCGAGTGACCTGAAGTCATATAGATCAATTAAAAGCATATTAGAAATTATTAAATATTGTTTACAACAATAAACGTACATCTCTAGTCCAAACTATTTGCGAACGGTGCTCACGCTGGTGGAATAAAATGAAGCAATCAGTTGGGCCCAACTCCATCTGTTTCAGAAATTTTGAAAGCGTCAAATTGAAAACCATATTAATAAATCAATGGAATTCAAGAATTTATATATTAAAATCAGTGTTCAGGAAAGCGACCAAGTTAACCGCATACTCGTACTTGGTAGCTTTACCGCTCCGAGTATGGTGAAATGACCATGTATGCGGGTTGACCTGCATACTCGACTAAGTATATCCCCTATGCGGCTGCCTACTCGGTCACTTTTCTAATAAATATTTTTTATTTAACCTTAACTAGATAACCCTATCTGCATAATAACATAAAACCACATACTCTCCTGCGTAAAATCACATACTCTCCTGACTGAGGATATTAACATAATGTTAAATTTTTATTTATATTTTTTAATGATAAAATTACCAAACCACATATTCCCTGCATAATCTCCCAAATACCGCATACTCTCTACGCAGTGACCCCTCTGACCGAATACTACATAGCATATTCTTGAACATTGATTAAAATAAAAAAGTATTTGTACTAGTTTTATTAGGATATTTCTCCTACTATGACCCTCTGCACCACGGGTAAGATGGAGGAGCTTCGAAGGTGGTCCGGAGGAGGTCGTCGAGCACGCGGGGGGCGATGGAAATCATTCACAAGGGGGCAGCGCGGACACAACAACAGGGGAAGGGATAAGAGGGCAAGTTCTCAAACGCAGGTTGAGGTTCTGAGAAATGATTGCTGGGACTTGATATTACGAAAGAGCTGCCTCTATGGGAGGCGGCTTTCCTTTAGACAAAGCCACCCTTTATAGAGACGTCTTGCCTACGATACATAAGAAAATAAAATATTTCCGATCATTCAATGCCAATACCATTCGAGAGTAATGACTCAGACGAATTTTCCTCTAACAAATAGTTCAGTGCCAAATGGAACTGCTCTGGACATCATATAAACATGCACGACTGTGTGAGGAGAAACTTCACAATGCTCGAATTGGGTACATAGAATACCTTCAACACCGCAACATTGGCCGCAACTTTGCTGTGCGCGGGACGTATGAGCCACGGGGCATGCACGATCACACGAATTACGTAGTACTGTGAGCCGAGCATGAACTCTAGGTAATTGATGGACGAGATTAGGTGTTCTCTAGGTTGCTTTGAAGAACACCCAAATTGGAAGTTACGATCTTTACGAGATCAGACCGACTGAGGCCCAATTATTGGCAGAGATAGCTCATTCTGGTGCCCATGAGATTGTCGGAGCGGAAGGAAAGGATCCAGGGGGCTCTCAGTGAGAGAATGTCGATTTCAGTATCCATAAAATCATTATCCTTGAGAGTTTTGAGCACCGACTTGGGATTTTGATCGGTGGTGAGCGGGGAATGGGAAGAAGGGGAAGGAACACGACGAGATCGAGATCGATGGGGGAGAAAATCAAGAGAGGGAGATGATGGCGGTGGCGATTCTACGGATGGAGATGACATTGTGGATCGAGAGAGGAGCGATTGCGAGTGGGTGGGTATTGAGGGGAGGTGGACACAAGTCTAGGGTTTGTAATGGAAGAAAGGGCCAAGAAACAAACTAAGGATCTTGCAGATCCAACAGACGATGTTTAACTGTGCAGGATTCTCTCAAAAAAACTGTGCAGGATGAACGGTTGATCTCTTCCTAATTTGAATGGGGTTTTCTTCCTTTTTATTATTAGGGTTCCTTATGTTTGGATGTGAGATAAAGTGGTCGCATTACAAATACTTCATGTACTATAACTCATTCTATTGTCTACAATATTTATCTCGTCCTTATCCTTCAAACCAAATAAACAAAAATGAAGGATAAAACACATTTATCCCTTATCCATCATCCAAATGCATGGAATGGAGACTCAAATCAGAACCTTTCTTACAATCCATCTTTTGATCTTTCAGATATTTCATAAAAGGGACTCTCTATCGATCCCCAGTGACCAATCCTCACATGAATAACTAAGGATCCAATAAGTCCATCCCTCGGACGTGTCAATTGGGCAAATACCTACATAGTGACTAGGGTGGATATCTCGTATCCAAAAACTGGTAGTTCGACCTGTCAATCCTCCAGGACCCAAATAACTCAACTTTCGCCCATGAACAGTTTGTGTCAATGGATTAGTTCGATCCAAAACATGAGATAAAGGATGTAGACCAAAAAACGATTCATAAGTGGTTGTTAATGAAGTTGAAGTTACTAAATTTTGAGGAGTCGGTATCATTTATACAGGAATGCCCTAGATATAGTTCCTCGTACTGCATTTTCTAAACGGACAAGAACTAATCCAAATTGATCCCATAACACGTCTGCTACAGAGCGAATACATTTATTTTTCAAATGATTCATATCGTCAAGTATATCCATTCCATATTTCATTCCAATCAAATAATCGATAGTAGCCAATACATCTCGCAGTAACAAAAATGTATTGTTCTAAGATATATCAAGATTGAGTCTTCGATTCATATTTCGTCGACCATCCTTCCTAATTCACATCTTTTTTGAAATAAATCCTTTTGTAATTCCTTACTGAAAAGTGCCTAGATTACCCTACTTAATTCAACCGAATTAACGATTAAATTTTAATGATGCTCATTGTAGTCGGGTAAAATCGGACTTATCAAAACCACTTTGATTAATATGTCAATTAAATGTAAGCGGTATTTTTTTATTTTACTTGGGCAAGCCCAAGGTCGAACTCAAGGAGGCAACTTTTTCCTTAGATTGATTTGAAGTCAATTCCGATGTTATGTTTTCAGGAGAATATTTTTTTGGTATTTTTTTATGCATTTAAGAAATGCAATGCAATTCAAGCCAAATTCGAAGGTTAAAATGCAAAGTATAGACAAATTAAGTCCAAAAATTATGAAACTTGGCCAGAATGTGAAATGCAATGTAATTAAGCTACTGCATTTTTTTGGAGTTTTTCGACTCTATATGAATTAACTATGAATTAAAAATTAATGCAGGGTGATTTTCGCAAAATTAATTTTAATAAATACCAATTAAATTATTTTCAGATATAAAAATTATCCTAGATACTTCTATGTGAGATGAATCCAGGAAAATTATTAGACCTCAAAAATGATGAATTTTGGACCTATTAAAAATTAATGAAGCAAAATACTAATTAATTTATTAAGGCCTCATTATGCGTGCAAATGATGTGATTTTTGGGTACAATGTAGAACTACCTAACTATACTTATTATGATTTTTTGGTAATTTTTGGAGCAACAATTAATTTAAATGTAATTAAAGGCACACAGTAGGAAAAATATGCAAATTTCTACAAAAATAATTATATTAATTTCCTCGAAGCCCCACAAAAATGTAACAAGTCTTCACAATGATAGAATCCAAGATGTTCTACAACATGTAATTTTTGGAATTAATAAATGATGCTAAATGAGTGATTAAATAAACGTGCAAACACATGGGTGTAAATGCAAACAAAAATTGATTAAAACAGAAACATGCTTACATGGACTAAAATGCAATTACCTATAATGATGAGGAGATGAGTGTAAATTCTCCACGGGACCACGTGCACCTCACGTGATGTTGTTGGCGGGGACTGAAATGCAATTTCCAAAACTATCAGGGGCTCGGTTGTAATTTTCCCAAAATTCGCACGTGGGTCATGTCATATGCGAGGCTCGGATGGTGGCTCGGACGATGCTGGAGGCTCAGGCGTGGTTCGGGAGCTTCGGCTAGAAGCTCGGGTCCGGAGGCAGGCTCGGCTGGCTTGTGGCGCTTCGGCTAGAGGCTCGGATGCTCCGAACCTAAAGGGTCGAAGAAAAGGCACAGAGTAGGCGATGTGGCCACAGATGGACAATCAGATCTCAAGGATCCAACGGTGACTGTATGTTCGCCGGAGGATACGTGGATGAATGATGGTTGTTGGATGATCACCAGGGGGGTGAATCCAATGACAGTTGTAGCTTAAGTTCCTTTTCCTCCGCCGTCGTAGTGGCGGCAACTTCAGAGCTCCGGCGAGGACATTGCAGCTCCGCCTCCCTAGCTCTGACCAAAGAGACCTTCCCAGATCCTCCTGAATGAACGTTGATGAAGCTGGAGGTCCGGGGAGGATGATGGACGTCCTAGAAGAGGCCTTCGACACCGTTATGTCGGAGTTGAAGCATCTTGAAGAAGCTCCAGCAACAAGTCTTGCCGTTGAAGAAGGAGGCACCTGCAATGTTAGAGATTTGCCTAATTGTGGTGCGTGGGCTCTCGTGGATGGGGCGGGGCAGGGGGGTGAGTCCTTGTGGGGCGAAGCAGGTGATTGGCCGATGTGCTCCTCCGCCGTGAGGGGCAGAGCATGAGGTCGGAGGTCACGATGGTTCGTGGAGATGAACGGAGAGATACGCGGAGATGGTAGCTTCGAGGGGAAGCTCGATCAATGGTCAGTGGAAGGTGAGATTGAGCGAAGAAGCCTAATAAATTAGGGGAAGATTGAAGGGAAAGAAAGGGAGGATCGAAGAAGATGATGAAGATGTTTACCTAGGAATTGGAGCTCTGATTGGAGCCACCGGTCGTCGCTCTAGGGCCGGCAGGTGCCCGAGCTCAAGAAGCTTGATGGTGAAGCTGTTACACGGTGAAGGTTCACCGTGGATCTCACCGGAGAGAAATCCTCTGTCATCGCTCGACTTCTTGCCAAATCTCTGTCACGGATCGGTGGTGTAGAGCCCGAGGGTCTCTCATGCAAGGGCGGATGGGGGAAAATGTGGTCGGAGATAAAGTATTTATAGAGTTGGAAGGTGGCAGTCCAGTGATGGAGGTCGTGACTTGCGTGGTGATTTTGGAGCGAGGGAGAGGGAGTTATGGAGCGTGTGGTCTTGCGCGGGGATGGTGGAGGTGCGGGCTCCATCGTGGGGTGCCCGGGTTGTGGAGACAATGGTTGGAGCTGTGGTGGAAATGGAAAGGGGGAGATGAGATAGAGACATGGGCAACGTGGGCGAGGAATCTTTGGAGGTTGAAGACGAGTCCTCCGCCATTGGATCTTGCGATCCAACGGCTGAGGTTTAGGCGATGAGGAGAGGACAAGATTAAATCAGAGGAGTGCGATCGTAGGGCGAAGACGTGCCATGTGGCAGGATTTGGGGAAGGCACTGAAGGACGATGGAGATTACATCAGGGATAAGGATCGGATGGTTGAAAAGCATGGAAATTGAGCGGCTGAGATGGAAGCGATCTGGAGAGGATCGAGTGGTGATGGAGAGCGCCACGTGGAGGGAGGAGGTGAAGGCGCTAGAAGGCGGTCCAGATGCAATCTGGGCTCTGATCTAAGGGTTGAGATTAAAGCGGGAATGGATGGCTTGGATCTTGAGCTGTAAGGGATGATCAGATAGCAAGAAAAAGGGGGGCGCGTGATGAAACGGGCCGCGTGGCGCAACCAGAAGGCACCACATGGCCCAATCACATTATTGTGAGGAAGAAAGTGAATTATAAGGGGGGAAATGGACGAATTTGGAAAAAAAACTCAAAACATGAAAGTTGTAGATCTCGATGAGATCTACAAGTTTCATGTTTACCAAAAATGGATACGAGGTCAAATGAAGAGATAAAATACAAGGGTGAAAATATCAATATGTACAATATACAACAGGGGCTCAAAACCCAAGTTTTGCATACGATCTCCGATTTTAATGAAATTGGTCTTGTTTTGAAGGTCTTTGAATGTATATTACTTTAAAAGTGAGTATACCTAAATCGAACACTGTATGAGAGAGATATGCACATTTTAAGTTTCATGGTCTCAAACTTGGACTCGGGTTTTATTGGTCAATTTTACAAGTTAGTATTTTTTCATATTTTTCTTTAATTAATGTCAGTAATATATACACTATAGAGTTGGTTTTATTGGATTTGGAGTTAGTATAAAATATATACAAATAGTTTTTTTTACAAATGAATTAGGCTCCTCATTTAATGCGGATATGAATACTAAAATGCAGATATTTTTTATGCATGCATGAATGCTAATTGTGCAATATAAGTGAAAATGTGCAGCTAATTACTCGGGCATAAAGCTCTATTTTAAACTTTTAGAGTGATGAATCACATATTCATCAACCTCCTATACATAAACCTTGCTCGTCCTCGAGTAACTAAAATGAAATGCAAGAGTGAAATGATTTTGGGTTCCATACCAAGGTCATGAACAAAAGGTGAAAATGGAGCTTTACTCAACCTTTGGATTAATAGTGTGGCGGGACCTTATTGGGAATTGAACTTAAGACCTAACAACCTTTAAGTTCCACAAGTCTTCTATTCAATACGCCTCAACAGTCAGGTCAGAACAAATCCTCATACGCAAATTTCTGATGACTATGAATCTTACTTGTACTGTGTAAGTGAGATATAGCTCTCCACATCAGAAATGGCAAAGAACCAGCCTCCTCTAACAAGGTAACTCAAATTCTCCGGTCCAATAACTCTTTCCTCGAGGAGCAGAGTATTCCCTTCTAACTTCATGTGCGACCCACCTAAGAAGAGGAGGTGGAGAGAAGAATGGATGGTAGCCAGTGTAGATACCTATCCTATGATGCTTGACCAGTGTAGCCAAGTCATCCAGCTGCAGGCTTCCATGGTATGAGGCTTTGAAGCATATGCCTTGCAAATATACATACTCCGACATGCATTTTATTTTCAATCTGGACTGTCCATTTTTTGGAGTTCTCTTTTTTTTCTCTTCTTTTTTTTTGACATATATACAAGATGCATCATGTACATAAGGAGGTTTTCTTCTTGAGCCAGTAGACTATCCCTCTTTTGAAGCTTTATTACAATCCACAGCATCCCGTCCTTAGACGTCAACACCACCAGACTAGGTTGAGATGCACTACCCTCCCTAGAGGAGGATGGATGTTTCCACCCGTGTGCTACTTCAAGCTAAAGGATTCTACCTCATCACCACCTCATCAATGAAGAGCTACGTGCATGGTGCTTGTCCAAGTTAGGTCACTATCTAAAAAAAAATCATGCGTGTGTATGAAATATTCTACTTAGACCTATTAAGACGACATGTGAACATAGACTTGCGGACTCAAAGTCACCTGACCTGAAAAAATCTTAACTCCAGTTCCTATAAGGTTCCTCTGAAATTAGGTAGCTTAAGGTCAAATCAAATCCATCCTCGACATCTATTCATAACTTGGTTCAGAACCCACTAACTTTTCACATTGCATATGCCAGATATGTAGATGAGGTGCAGAAGACATGCTATGCAAGACATTTTTTAAACTATATATGCAAGGATTGTATGCAAGAGTAAATAAGAAGCCTATTACTTTTTTTTGTAAAAAGTATACAAATACTATAAAGTTCGCCAAAATTTGTTTAAAAAATTTACAAGAGTATTACAAATATGCATGTATTTTACAATTTTTTTCAATTTTTACCCACCCCGTAAAAATACGCGAAAATACACGAAAGTACGAGCTATAGGTAAAGTATATATGTAATATATACACACCCCCCTATACTTAGCCTATGTTATGTCCTCAGAGCACGAGAAGTGAGGAAAAGACATAGCTTGTGCTAAGCGTAGGAGAGCTAAAATAACATAAATGTATAGAAGTCGGCTCTCCCCCCTATACTTAGGCTCTAGCATCTTATGTACAGAAGAAGATCAGAAATGGGGCGGGAGAGGTTAAGATGATAAATGGAGGAGTATATATACATGATGGGCATCGATCCCCCCTATACTTAGGCTCAGGTGAACCTAAGTATAGGACATGAGTGAGTGTGAGAACCGATGAGATCTGGAAAATATACAAAGAATGGTGAAGAGACTCGGGTCACTCTCCCCCTATACTTAGGATTTGGTCATCCTAAGTATAGCATAAAATGAAACGATATGGAGCTGGGGCGAGCTGATTCGAATCACTAGGGAGGGAGGGAGGGAAAGGAAATATATACAAGGAGGAGTGAGAATATACAAGGGTCAAGAAGGTTTGTGACAAACCTTCTTGCGGGAGCGAGGAAGTAAGGAATATACAAGTGTGTCGCTGTCGGAATCGTCGTTAGATGAATAGTAGTGAGGTGAAAGGATCGTCCAACGTGGGTCGACACATGGTTGCTTGCTTAGATAAGGCTTGAGAACAACCAAATTGAGCTCACTCATATAAATCACCTCATCCGAACCTGATGAGGACTCCTCAGAAAATTTCTTCCTTGGTATGTTGAAGGAGACTTTCTTAGTCGGTTTTCTAGAACCTGAATCATTGAGAGGGAGTGGAGAGCGACGCACCTTGAGGGGTTCGGGGAAACTCCTTGAGGAATCATTTCTCGACTTCCTCTCACTAGATAACTGACTAGAAGAGGGAGCAACCGCGTTTTTATGTGGAGTCAATTTAGTCTTGGTTGTTTCCTTTGAAGGTTCAGAACGTGGTGCGGTGCTGACCATGGATTCCTCATCAGACGAGTCACGATTGTAATATTCCTGAAGGGTCAGCACGCGTCTCGAGAAGATGCTAGTGATCTCAGTTGGCTTGGCATTGTTGGGCTCTTGTGTCGGATCATCAAAATGGTCAAGGCAATCAACAAAGGTCGTGTCCAACTCAATGATAGCTTCTGGTCGTGAATCCTCCTTAGAAGCTGTCATGGTGGTGGTGCAAGCAGTTGGTGAAGTGGAGGTGTGGGGAGTCTCTGAACCAACGGTCGTCCGGACAGTCGGTCTCTCAGGTGTAGCATAGAGGTGAGACTCATCTACCTCTCGATGGTCACGACTGTCAGCGGATATGTGGGTCACCTTAGAGTAAAGTGTATCAAAGAATGGGTGAGGTCGAAGCGCTCCCAATATTGTAAAATCGATTTCCCGAGTCTCGCAATCTATAGTCGCCTTAGCCCCTCTTATTGCTCGATCTCTTGGGCATCAATTTACTTCTCACAAATCATTTGAGGTCAGGAAAGTGATCTAAGGCCTTTATTAAGGGAAGATTAAAAAGCGATTCTTCATCGAATGCTTCCCTTAAGGAAAGATCCAATTTTTTCAAGTCATTTTTATTTTCAATTTTTATGTGATTTTTGGGTTTTCAATTTTTTTGGCCTTTTTGAGATTTTAAACTTTTTTGGTATTTTTGGTGGATGAATGATCAGACTCTGGATTGGAGGGTAAGTGGTTAGTAGATGAGGTAGGTAGAATAGACTCCAGCTGTACATAGTATGTGGGTTCCCTAATGTTCGCTCGGTTTTTAACATCAAATCAACTTACTTCCTATTTCACTTTAATACCCAAGCTGGCAGAAATTGAGTGCAATATTTCCATGACGTCTCTCAACTTGGCACCAAATGATTCATTTTTCACGATGAGTCGAGAAATGTCATCCTCCAAAATGTTCTCATGACAAATCATGGGAGAGGTCTGTTCAGTTGGAGGATACTGCTGATAACTTGGGGTCTCATACTCAACATACATAGACTTCGGCATGTAATGTTGGGTCGAATATGGACCATCTGAATGGAAAATATTGGTCGGAGCCTCATAAGATGGAGTCAATAAAGAGGGGGCTCGTAGATTGAATTCATGAGTCCAATCCCCCGTAGGCTCTCCGAATGGCTGGTCAATGTAGGCTTGATAACTAGGGCTGAAAAAAACCAACTGATAGAGAGGCTTTCCTCAGAGTGTAAGAACGACTTATATTATTGATAGAGGCTACTCACTCTAGTTGCTGAGTCTGGCTTGGGATCGACGGGCCGCTTCTGCCTTAAGCAATCGAGGAATGACCCTGCTGTCTGCGCAAAAAAGTGCCTTTTTCCTCCACTCAGAAAGTAGGTGAAGCTAGAAAGGCTCGATAATCTTTGACACTTGATCGAAGAGTTCCTTCCCAAAGTGGGGCGCCCAAGAGCTTGCATCAGAAGATATGCTCGATTAATCCGCTACCCAGGAAAACTAGAGCTGACAGCCCTTTTCACTATCAAAAGGGGGAAGGTTACTGATTGACATGCCAGCGGGGTCGACGAATATTCGAATTTTCGCAGATTGCTAGCTAGTGGCATTAGCCTTAGAGGCAGGTGCGAAGAGTAGAGCGAGAAAACAAAGTGACTTTTTCTGGTTTGAGCCTATGTCGAGTATTAGGCTCCAGTCTTACTCTGAGATGATGCGAATTTGCCCTTGCCTCCGCCGAGCCAGCGTCATTATACGCTCAAGATCTTGTCTACTACCCCTAGTCCTGTTGCAAACAACCGGAAATCCTCAGGCTGACATTGAAGCCTTGAGTGACGTCGGAGGGGAAAGGAGAAAAAGGAGAGTGGATCTCAGCGGGTAGAGAGGTACGATTTCAGTCTCACTCATCAAGCATAGTCTCTACGTATTATATATGATAGTTGTAGTAGGACGTCTTATCAATAGTCGACTCCTAGCTCTTCCTCGCTAGTCTTCATCTGCTTCTGGGAATCCACAGTACCACCAACCTCAGATTTATGATAAAGAAAGCAATGGCTAATAGGATAGATCTGAAAAAGGACTCAGCAAGGACCCAAGCCGTTGCGTTAATCGCGTTCGAGGCAAGAGAGAAACTCACGATTGGGAAGATAGCCTTCCTCTGCTTAGGGTTAGGTTCCTCGCTCGGTGACTTCACTTCAATAAGGACGGAAGACTATCAGTCAAGCTGGACAAGACCTAGCCGTGCCGGAAAATCCATCAAATCTCACATCCTCTTTCTTGTATAATTCTTTCTCAAAAACCGGAAGTGAACTGTTCGTGATAGTATAGTACTGAAAATGGTCCTGAAGCGTGAATGATCCTAGGGTCGGGAGTTTTGGCCAGTACCAAGGGGGTGAAATAGGTGGTCAAATCCAAGCATCTAGTCTCTGACTTTCAATATCAGCTGCGTCATGGAAAGCGCGAAGAAGGAGGACAAGTACTGGATCAGCGCTCCCGTGTCTGGAAGAGGTCAGTGATGCCACTGAAAAATGGAGTTCGACCAAAGTCCTAAACTAGGCATTAGACGGGGCAATCAAAATATAGACTGACCTTCACTATTGAAGAAATATCTGGTCAGCACCACCCGCTTCTTGGCTTTCGACTCTTGCTGATGACTACTAGTAGCTAGGGACTGCCTCAATTGACTGGAGGATTCCGTCAACTTCGAGTCACCTTCTTCTTTCCTTGCTTTTCTTTTCTTTTCTTTCTTTCTTTCGTGAGTCCTGCTCTTTTACTTGCCCTCTGCGGTCACGTTTGTATTCGCCTCTTCTTTCTTCTTGTAGTTCACGTCAGTTGGTTGTCGACCAACAAAGTCGTCCTCTGAGGTTTATCGAGGGAACCTTTTAGTAGCGTGTACACACGCGAGGGGTCTGCCTTTCCTGGTCTAATGTGGCGGGGAGGTGCCAGGAGGAGGTATCCTGATAGCTCGGCCCTCTTCCTGCTGGCAGCAGAAAGTGGAAACCCGACATATACTCACTATGAAACCACTGTCATACCTTCTTCATGCTATTATATATTCTAGTTCTTTCCGCTATTCCTAAGGCAGTAGCTGCCTACTTGAATGCCTTAGCTCTATCTCCTACTTCTAAAGAAAGATAGTGCTCACTTTCAGATTGATATTTCATATTTAATAAGAGCTTTCTCACTTTTCTAGCGTAAAGAGAAAGAAGTAGCCTGAGGCGACCGAGTAGGCAGCTAACCAGGGCGGCTAAAGCATGGGCTGGAAGAGTGGCAGGGGAGCCGTTTCAGTCCCACTTCCAGGAGCGGAAATAAACCCACCTCAACGGAGGTGGATTTCACAGCTCTCACTGCTACAACCTCAGTCTACTACTTCCCGGAACTAGACTCAGAAGAAACCAATGCTTTCCCGGAACTTCCCTTAGCTTACGCACCTATCTGATCTTCTCGCTGCTCCGCATCCTCCCTTCCCCTCAGTCCCTAGCCTTGCAACTTACCGACTGCTCCCCTCGACGGGTTTGCTTCTTCCTACTGACGCTGCCCGGACAACATAGAAAGGCGGATGAGCAATAGGAAGATCAAAAGCAAGGTCGATGCCAATATCGCGAGAGTTTGGGAGCCTTACTATACTGATTGTTTCAGTTGACTGACTCTATCTCTATATTTTGAGGGCTTTAAAAACCTGGATTCCTGGATTCAATCTCGTCCAAATCAAATGGGTGCTAATCTGGTCTTTTCGGATGATCAGCCACACTGGGACTGAGACACGTCCCGGACTCCCTCGGGGGGCAGCAGTGGGGAATCTTGGACAATGGGCGCAAGCCTGATCCAGCAATCTCGTGACCCCTAGAAGTGAATTAGTCTTGCATTTCTGTAGAAGAAACAACATTTGCCTATTTATTCGAAAGGCCTGATTTTGTGTCCCCGTGAGGGTTTGGCATATCTCCTGTTCGTTTTTGAATAATAAATATGTTGTTAAAAATGGCAAAAGTACGTCACGCTTGGAGGAAGAAGGGGGAAGGTAGCGTGCAAATGAGAACTTCTAATATATATCTTCAGCCTGTCTTTTTTTTCTCCAGTGGTCGTCTATCGCTACCTGGGAGGAAGAGTGAAAGAGATGAGCCCGAGGCCGGAGTCGACTTCTTCATTCCATTAGGGAGCCCGGTCTTGACTCTCCTGTGTGGTATTCATTCTCGTTCGGCTCTTGGAATCACATCCAGCAGTGGAGCTCGACAGCCATTCCCAGTGCTTGCAGAACAATCTCGGTAGTAGACTCTGAACCAGTCCATCGCATACGCGTCAAGTCTAGAAAAAGATAAAAAAGGACGCTGGAATGGCTGGCAAGGCTAGTCTAGTGGACGGCTCGAGAGCCGACCCTTTTCGTCAAGGCCCTCTCCATCTCCCATTGCGGAGAGAGAGCTGGAGGATCTCCCTATTGAACCGTCTGATTGGGGATCAACTAGCATTCCGGGTCAGCTTTTTCCTAAGACGAGCTGGACATAACGCAAGTGTGCCACCTTTCCCTCACGGTACTTGTACGCTATCGGTCATTGAGGTATACGTCAGGCATCAGAGGGTGGTCCCCCTTTCTCGTGTAAAAGCGATCTCGAACACTTAGCATTTTACTGGGAAGGATCGAACCCCTGTAAATGATTGGACTGACTAACGGGGAAAAGAATAACATCTTTCCACCCGCTGTAGAACTAACTTCTCTCTTGACTACTTTAGACTCTCGCGACTGATATTATAGAAAAGATACTATAACACTCAGAAAGCAAAAGTGAGTGAAAGCGTCGAATTGGCGATTCATCATCTGAACTTCACGTGGTAGTGGTACTGATTTCGGTTCACCAAGAGGACGAAAGAGCTCAGCAAAACCTACCGGTCGTACGGCATTGAGAGAAAAGCAGCCATTAGCCGATAACCCAGCCTAAACCCGGTAAAGAGGTAAGCTAGTCCACTGGGGGGGGATGAGATGAACGGGGGAATCATGCATCTAGCTGGAAAGCAGGAACTAGATAGAAAGGCCTTCTTTGTCTTCCAGGCGTCGAGGAGCATCTCTCAATCTAAGCTACCCGCTCGACTTCTTTGCTGTCATTGATCAGGACTTTCAGCTATCTATCCAGCCCCCCTATGGGAAGTAATAGGGAAAGAAAGGCTCTTTCAATGGGTCCGCACCAAAGTTGCACCGTGAAGATGGGAGTTCTGATTTCCGCCAAGAAAGACACCTGCTGCCACTTCGCACTGCTGCCTCGTGAGCGTCAAAGAGAAAGCGAAGTAGCTTAAGGGTGGGTCCTTGCTGAGTCCTTTTTCAGATCTATCCTATTAGCCCTTGCTTTCTTTATCAAAAATCCGAGGTTGGTGGTACTGTGGATTCCCAGAAGCAGTTGAAGACTATTCTTTAGCGAGAACGTCTGGACACTGTGGGGGGATGACTTTCTTAGCCTGAGAGGCATGTCTGTAATGGCCTTAGGATTGCTAGTCCGGAAGATGAAATGAGCCCTAGGGTCACCGGTGAAAGCTGCTTCAACTCCCCGCTGGATCAGTCGCGCCACAGGATTTCCACTCGCTCCTGAGGTCAAGTCGGGATGTGTATATGTAAATTGTTGTCTAGTCCCTACTTGAGGTGAGAATTAAGTATGTGGGGGCATATAATTTTGCCAATCATCTATCTCAGCAATGGCTTTCTCTTCATTCAATTCTTTGATTCAATCAAGCTCTCGAGAATAAGAACAATTAGCCCAAGATGGAAATGAATCCGGAGTGTTAGAATATGGAATAGGTGAGAAATGCGAAGAAGTGGAGAAGTCAGTCAAAGTTATGACTTCATAATCGGGTTGAGGTGGATCCGACCACGGGTAAGGGTCCCCCATGGATGGCGGAGGATGCATGGAAGAAGGAGAAGGTGAAGATGAACGGTATATGTTCGAGGAGGAATGACCAGAGGTCTCAGGGTATGGGGACCAATATCCCGGCATCTTGAAGCAGATCGAGGTAGAAAATGTGCAATTACACAGGATAACGCACACAGATAGAAAGACAAACACAAGAGCAAACCCTGAGTTCACACTCAACACAGTAAAGACCCGAAGCCAGGTCCGATTAATCTGGTTGATTTTAAGTGTGATTTTTCAGGCAAATAGCAAGGGTTACACAGTCTATAGGGAAGTCGGCTCAAAGCTGGATGCGTCTCCCCTATTTAACATGTCGCTTAAGATACCAACACCCTTCCTTTCTTCGCTCCTGTCCCAAGCTGAGAACTCAAGGACCTGCCTCTATCTACCTACCAAAGTATGCGGAGGCTGACAAGGCTTTAACTTCACCCCTATCTACCTGTCAGAGTAGGCGGAGGCTACTAGCAACTTGTCGTGGTGCACCGCAATTTCACCCCTATCTACCTACCGGAGCAGGTGGAGGATACTTGGCGATGGTCAGTTGAACCCATAATTTAGCCTGTGATATTTTCTCGGATCATGGTACATGATATGGAAGGCGGAGATTTTGGCTCTGCCTTAGGGTGTGCACATACACTCTGTACCCTCACTTAGCCTGAAATCAAGGTCGGGGTTATTCTCTCGCAAACAGAATTTCTAATTTTATTTTGATTCTTTTGGTCAATTTCTTTAGCAGTCCCGGTTTTAAGTTAGACGACCACTTGATTAGTCCACACACAAGGCACGCCTATCATCCATTCCCAATTTCCTTTAATCCTAAGTTAGAAAACCAAGGTATAAGGAGACGAGAAAAGCCGATGCACGATAAACCAATGATGTATGCCAAGTTCAGAAGACTTACAATGATCCTCACGCTCTACATGCGAGATGCAAAACAAAATTGAAATTTATCTATATGGATGCAAGCGAGAAAAAGCCGCTCCTAGATAAGTAGTTCTATTAGCGAGTGAAGAACAAGTTAAATTTGGATAAAGTCATGCGGTCTAAGTGCGTCTTTTAATGGTGAAGTGTGGTCCTAGATATTATGAGCACAAATAGTCCTAAGAGAGTTCTAAGAGCCGCAAGTGCAGGTCCTATCCTACGTTAACAACCCCACAACACACGGGGACTCATTTTATTATTACTTACACGCACGAGAACCCAAACGGGAACTGCTGTAAATGCAAAAAAAAAATTACAAGTCCTCTCAAAAATGACTCAATTCAAATCAATGTAGGTCTTCGGCTCGCCTAGTGAATCACCTCCATGTCTCGTGTTCCTCGCACAAAAATGAATGATGGTTAGAGAGAGAACGACACAAAATAAACAAATGTTGAAAATTGGATAGAAAAAATATTCACAAGAAAAACCGGGAATCAGCCTACCCGGGGATGGAAAATCTAAAATCTAAATCTTCTAAAAATTAACCTAAGCTGTGCCTCCCCGGCAACGACGCCATTTGAAAAGTGCCTAGATTACCCTACTTAATTCAACCAAATTAACGATTAAATTTTAATGATTCCCATTGTAGTTTGGGTAAAATCGGACTTATCAAAACCACTTTGATTAATGTGTCAATTAAACGTAAGCGGCAATTTTTTTATTTTACTTGGGCAAGCCCAAGGTCGTACTCAGGGAGGTAACTTTTTTCTTAGATTAATTCCAAGCCAATTCCGATGTTAGGTTTTCAGGAGAATATTTTTTGGTATTTTTTTAATGCAATTTAAGAAATACAATGCAATTCAAGCCAAATTCAAGGTTAAAATGAAAAGTATAGTCAAACTAAGTCCACAAATTATGAAACTTGGCCAGAATGTAAAATGCAATGAAATTAAGCTACAACAATTTTTTTGGAATTTTTCTACTCTATATGAATTAACTAAGAATTAAAAATAAATGCAGGGTGATTTTCGCAAAATTAATTTTAATAAATACAAATTAAACTATTTTCAGATATAAAAGTTATCCTAGATACTTCTATGTGAGATGAATCCAGGAAAATTATTAGACCTCAAAAATGATGAATTTTGGACCTATTAAAAATCAATGAAGCAAAACATTAATTAATTTATTAAGCCTCGTTATGCGTGTAAATGATTTTTGGATACAATGTAGAACTACCTAAACTAGACCTATTGTGAATTTTTGGTGATTTTTGGAGTAACAATTAATTTAATACTCAATTAAAGGCACAAAGTGGGAAAAATATGCAAATTTCTATGAAAAGAATTATATTAAATTCCTCGAAGCTCACAAAAATGTAACAAGCCTTCACAACATGCAAATTTTGGAATTAATAAATGATGCTAAATGAGTGGTTAAATAAATGTGCAAACACATGGGTGTAAATGCAAACAAAAATTGATTAAAACAGAAACATGCTTACATGGACTAAAATGCAATTACCTATAATGATGAGGATATGAGTGCAAATTCTCCACGAGACCACGTACACCTCACGCGATGTTGCTGGCGGGGACTGAAATGCAATTTCTAAAACTATCAGGGGCCCGGATGCAATTTTCCCAAAGTTTGCACGTGGGTCACATGATATGCGAGGCTTAGATGGTGGCTCGGACGGCGATGGAGGCTCGAGCATGGTTCGAGAGCTCCGGCTAGAGGCTCGAGTCCAGAGGTAGGCTCAGCTGGCTTGTGGCGCCTCGGCTAGAGGCTCGGATGCTCCGAGCCTAAAGGGTCGGAGAAGAGGCACGGAGCGGGCGACTTGGCCACAGATGGATCGTCAGATTTCAAGGATCCAAGGTGACTGGACGTTCGCCGGAGGATATGTGGATGAATGATGGCCGTTGGATGATCACCGGGGGTGAATCCAACAACAACTGTAGCTTAAGTTCCTCTTCCTCCGCCGCCGCGGTGGTAGTGACTTCAGAGCTCTAGCGAGGACGCTGCAGCTCTGCCCCCTAGCTCTGACCAAAGAGATCTTCCCAGATCCTCTTGAGTGAACGTCGATGAAGCTGGAGGTCCGGGGTGGATGCTGGACGTCCTCGAAGAGGCCTTCGACGCCGCTATGTCAGAGATGAAGCAGCTCGGAGAAGCCCCGGCAACAAGTCCGACCGTTGAAGAAGGAGGCATCTGCAACGTTAGAGATTCGCCAAATCGTGGTACTTGGGCTCTCATGGGTGGGGGGGGGGGGTTGAGGCCTTGTGGGGCAAAGCAAGTGATTGGCCGACATGCTCCTCTGCTATGAGGGGCGGAGCAAGATGTCGGAGGTCGCGATGGTTCGTGGAGATGAACAAAGAGATACGCGGAGATGGTAGCTTCGAGGGGAAACTCGATCAATGGTCGGTGGAAGGTGAGATTGAGCGAAGAAGCCTAATAAATTCGGAGAAGATCGAAGGGAATGAAGGGGAGGATCGAAGAAAAAGATGAAGATGTTTACCTGGGAATTGAGGCTCTGATTGGAGCCGCAGGTCATCGCTCTAGGGCTGGCAGGTGCCCGAGCTCAAGCAGCTTGACGGTGAAGCTGCTGCACGACGAAGGTTTGCCTGGATCTCACCGGAGAGAAATCCTCTGTCATCGCTCGACTTCTTGCCAAATCCCTGTCATAGATCTGAGGTGCAGAGCTCGAGGGTCTCTTGTGCAAGGGGGATGGGGGAAAAGGTGGCCATAGATGAAGTATTTATAGAGTTGAAAGGTGGCAGTCCGGTGATGGAGGTCGTGACTAGCGTGGTTATTATGGAGAGAGGGAGAGTGAGTTATGGAGAGTGTGGTCTTGCGCGAGGATTGTGGAGGTGCAGGCTCCATTGTGGGGTGCTTGGGTTGTGGAGAAGATGGCTGGAGCCGCGGTGGAAATGGTAAGGGGGAAATGAGATGGAGACGTGGGCGAGGAATCTCCGGAGGTTGAAGACGAGTACTCCGCCATTGGATCTCGCGATCCAATGGCTGAGGTTTAGGCGATGAGGAGAGGACAAGATTAAATCAGAGGAGTGCGATCGTAGGGCGAAGGACGCACCATGGGGTGGGATGTGGGGAAGGCGCTGAAGGACGGTGGAGATTACATTAGGGATAAGGATCGGATGGTTGAGAAGCATGCGAATTGAGCGACTGAGATGGAAGCGAACTGGAGAGGATTGGGTGGTGATGGAGAGTGCCACGTGGAGGGAGGAGGTGAAGGCGCTAGCGGGCGGCCCAGATGCAATCTGGGCTCTGATCCAAGGGCTGAGATTGAAGCGGGAATGGATGGCTTGGATCTTGAGCTGTAAGGGATGATCAGACAGTGAGAAAAAGGGGGGCACGTGGTGCGTGATGAGACGGGCTGTGTGGCGCAACCAGAAGGCGCCACGTGGCCCAATCACATTATTGTGAGGAAGAAAGTGAATTATGAGGGGGAAAATGGTCGAATTTGGAAAAACTTAAAACATGAAAGTCGTAGATCTCACTCGATGAGATCTACAAGTTTCATGTTGATAAAAATGGATACGAGATCAAATGAAGAGATAAAATACAAAGGGTGAAAATATCAATATGTACAATATACAACTGGGGCCCAAAACCCAAGTTTTGCATACGATTTCTGATTTTAATGAAATTGGTTGTTTTGAAGGTCTTTGAATGTATATTACTTTAAAAGTGAGTAGACCTAAATCGGACACTTTTTGAGAGAGATATGCACATTTTAAGGTTCATGGTCTCAAACTTGGACTCGGGTTTTATTGGTCAATTTTACAAGTTAGTATTTTTTTTTGATATTTTTCTTTAATTAGTGTCAGTAATATATACACTATAGAGTTGGTTTTATTAGATTTGGAGTTAGTATAAAATATATACAAATAGATGATTTTTATAAATGAATTGGGCTCCTCATTTAATGCAGATATGATACTCAAATGCAGATATTATTTATGCATGCGTGAATGCTAATTATGCAATATAAGTGGAAATGTGCAGCTAATTACTCGGGCACAAAGTCTATTTTCAACTTTTAGAGTGATGAATCACAGATTCATCACTTACATAAGGACTCAGAAAATATTGGGTCACCACCTACACAAGCAAATTGTTTATAAAACTCCAAAATGGCATTTTCCTTTGACCCAATCTTCTTTTCTCCTTATCATTTGGAAAAGACAAGAAAATTTTAGGGTAATAAACATTATCTAGAATTTCTCTTTGATTCGAACTCATATCTGATAATAGAACTAGAATAAATATTTTTTGTTTCCTACTCACGTGTGCCCATATTCGTGCTTTTATATCAATTTCTAATTCGGATCTTCCTCCCCAATCTGATATTATAGTGCTGGTACTAAGCCTTCTACCACTGTAAGTAGGGTCAGCTACATGGATTCGTGCTCAGATCCATGTTGAAAGATTTGACTATTTTTTATGCTAGCTGTCGACTACCTAACGCAACCCCTACAAGAGTGGGATTTGAACCCTGGTCTTTTCTATTATAGTGCTGGTATAAATAGAAATTCCGTTATGATCTAATTCTGAATGGTTGTAGATACCCAAGCTTTGCAATATTTTATTAATCACAACTCGATAAAGTCCATTTACTGTAAAGGTTACCAGGGAACTCATTAGAGGAATGTTTCCAATAAATATGGTTTGTTCTTGCATATCTCTACTAGTTATCAAAATTAAGCCTACAGGTACATATAATTCAGAAGAATATGTGAGTGATTCATATACAACATCTCTTTCTTTTATCAAAGGTTCCACCAAATTGATATGTTTCCACAAACAATTTAAATTCAATTTCATGATCCTTATCTTCAATTTTTTGAAATTTATGAAACTCTTTTGTCAAGTCATGATTAATGAACCTACAAAATCCCTCAAATTGTATCTGGCTAAATCCAGGTATTGTGAACATTTCGTCATTTCTATTATAGAGCATCTTAATCTTAAGTTTCCTGTTTATAGAAAAAATCCCACTATTGGCTCATACTTCATCGAACCATGATCATATGGATCGATCTAGCAATGATGGAATATATATCATGTTTATTGAATCGCATGAAATTTTAGCCAACCTTATCCATATTTATAACTTCATACCTATGAATAGAGACAGAACAAAAGAATAAAGAAAATTTTCGCTGCAAATTTGAATTTACGACGAATACAAACGGAAATGGATCGATAAAGCACTTCTCTTCTAGAAAAAAATTATGCTACTTAGACTTATGGTATGGAATCTTGTATAGTATAGAATTGCCCAATTAATCCAATTTCTACCTATTATGATATTACAATCGGAGTGGTTATCAAAAAAGATGCAGGATTCAATCTGCTCTCTATGAATGAGATAACGAGAAAATAATATAAATATAATTAGGAGAAGTATAGAATTTACTTTTATTTTAACACTTAATATCCAAAAAAATATCCACAGCTTCTTTTTGTTTTTTTGTTTGGGTAATAGAATTTATAGAATATGGTTAAAGCGGGTACGCGTAATTGTATTTATCAAATACATACCAATATAGTTATATGTATATTCTCACTTTTATGGTAATTTCCTGTGGAGCAACATGGGTCGTGCTATATCATAATTATTTTTTCTATTCCATATATTCAATGAAAAATGAAAGCACAACAATTCCCTATAGAAAAATATGTAGATAAAATACATGACTTGTATATGTGTAGAAATTTCTGTTCTAGGGTTTACACACACGCACACACACACACACACATATATTGTTATAATTACAAAAAGATTGATTATTGAAATAATTGATTTCGAATTGTTTTTATTTTCTTATATCATTAAAAAATGGGAGATATAAATTTAAAAACCGCTCATTCGATTAATTCCAAGTAAATAATTAAGTAAATGGTTAAGAATTTTTCATAATTTTCTTTTCTTTATAAAAGAAAAGTTTTTAATTGGTATATATATTGAGATACATTCAATTGAAGAAAATGATATCAACCGGATCCCATAAACAAAGAAAGCATAATTCCCTTTTGAAATTTAGAATAAGTACAACAAGATTCAAGATATAAATCAAATAAAAAAAAGGTTCGGTGGTCTCCCCTACAAAATTAAAATAAGTAAAGTGTGTATGATATTTATATCCTTTTTGTATTGTTATGGCGACATGACCAAGTGGTAAGGCAGGGTACGACAAATCCTTTATTCCTCGGTTCAAATCTGGGTGTCTCCTGATTAGCTCAATAATCAATAAAAGACTTGGGATTTTTGAGAACTTAAAAATAAGGGTTATTTTATGCCTATCGGTATCGATTTTGGCTACACCTGGAATCATTATTATTAATTTTTTAAGGTTTATGGAACCCACGAGTTCTTCAAGTACCGCTCCTATTGACCAAGAATTCATTAAGTTATATTTAGATCAGAAATCTCAATTCTCAAAGGATTCCTAAATTTCACTGCTTCATAGTTTTGAAAGGAACTGAAGACACTTTTATTAGGTAGTAGGTAGGGGTATTCCACTGATATTTACTAAGAATGTATATTGTATTGTATTTAATGCTTTCCAATTCTACTAGAGTTACTATACTATAGATATGAATATTATAAATATAGGAATTTGTTACAAGCGAGTTCATAGGATTGTTCATCCACAATAGCTTTAAGTCAAAATCCTATTTTGACTCTGCACCCCTGATTCCGCTATGATTGGTGATCAATAATAGAATAATTCCTTTATTTCATAAAGAAGATATGGACATAATTACATGGATATAGTAAGTCTCGCTTGGACTGCTTTAATGGTAGTCATTACATTTTCCCTTTCACTCATAGTATGTGGAAGGAGCAGACTTTAAAGGTACTACTAATTGAGTAATCAAATTGTATTAGTTGCTTAATGATCACTTTGCAAAGCATTTTAAAATCAAATTATGAATTATTCTGATAGTTGTTTCGAAACTCAACTCAAGGGATACCTATGATGTGATTTTTTTTACCAATTCTAACTGAGTTCTTCCAAAATAGAATATTTTGATTTTAAAAATTCATTCTTGCTAGAATTTGAATTATGGATGTTTTTTAATTATGGATATTCTAGTGAGAAGCAATCAGTCCCCCTTTTTTCCTTTAGTTTGATTCTCTCTTCCTTTATTGTTATTTTTCTAAGAATAAGTAATTCTGCTATTATATGCAGATATATACTTTCCACTAGAAACTATTAATGGTTTGGTTATCCAAAGAGACCATGCCCCCACACATAATAAAAATCAAATAAGATTTTGCTTGCGTTAAGTGATACGTATATCACACATTTAACTAAGGTTTTAGATTCATTTTGTTTATGCTTTATCGATTCATTTGATGTCACGTTTAAACATGATGCATCGGTGGGCCTACTACACCTTTTCCAAATTGGAAGAAGTTACCGTGGAGCTCTGCGAATCATCCGTTAGTGGCTCCATCGATAACTTCTTTTGAATTCGAATCAAATTCTTTGGTTTTGTTTTCTTCGTTGTATTTTTTATAATTTATCTTATATATTTTTTTATAATTTCTCTTATATATAATACATATATTGTTTTTATATATTTTAGTTATATATTTTAGTTATTTTTAATTTTCACTTTTGTATTCTATATTTAGATTTAGAATATATCTTAATATATATAACATAATAAGATAATGGTTTCAATAGAACCCATGATCCATATTTATTTCTTAAAATTCTAAGAAACTAAGGAAATTAGATTAGAGATTAAAATAGAACAGTTGACCTTCGATTATTTTGGATTGGTCGAAATTCATAAAATGGATGTAGCGAAAAATAGAATTAGAGTATTGTTTACATATACAAAATATATGATATGTATGTACTACTATACAATCATATACCTGGATAGTATGGTTAAAGATTTACATAGTATTTATACTATATTTAATTTATACTCTATTATTAATTATTATTTTCTATCATATTGAATTATTATATAATAATTCAATATAATTGAATATAATAATATTTAAATAATTATAATATGATAATTATAAGATATACTTTTATGTTAGTTCTTTTTATTATACTATCTTAGATAGTGTTTATTCCGGTCCGATTATTTCATTAAGACTCGAGATTTGAATCTCTTTTATTTCTTCAATCATTAATAAGAATTAATGAGTTTCAATCCAATTAATCATTTTGATTAATCATTTTGGTTGACGATTTTTACGTAGATGATAAGTAAAAAGGCAGTAGGAACTAGAATAAATAGTGCAATAGCAATAAATGTGAGAATATTTACTTCCATAATCTCATTGTTTTTTTTGCTTCGCAATAACTCGAGATCTAATCCCATAGAGATGATAAATTTGACTCCTAGACATTGAATGGGATGAATTATATCCTAATTATACAGAATCAGATCTATATTACGAATAACAATATCTGATCTATCAAATCAATTCATAGTCGAGAATTGAATAATATAACATGGAAAGATCCTTTATCCATACCAAAAAAGGGATTCTTGATCCAATAAGGAATCCCATCCCATTGAATTTCTCATACTTTTCCACTCTTTATTTCCTATTTTCTATAATAAAATTAACATTTTATAGAATTCCATTTGAATATTATTGTACTGTTTACATCTTATACTACTTAGTAACTTATTCTACTATATAAATAATATATACAATTATCCTTTCCAATTATCTGATGAGGTATCATATGACCTGTATTCCTATTCCATTGCTTGCGTATCCAACCAATAAAAAAAGTGAATTAGAAAAAAATGACTTATTAAGTTAATTCTAAACTAAGTTTTTTGTAATGATTTCATTTGGAAGACATATTAATTTGTAATGCAGAGAAGTATAATAAATATAAATCAAGATATAAAGGATATAATATTCAACAAATTGATGAAAAGAGGGGGCATTTTCTTTGATTTATATTTTTCTTAGGATTAGAATTCTCACTCAATCCTAGGATTAATACTGGTGTGTATACATCACAAATTCAATATGCCATTTGAATGAAAATAAGACAAATTATTTCCCATTAAATTAGATTATTTCAAATTAAATTAGTAATTGAGAAATATTATATAATAATAAGGGATTGTTTACAAAGTATTTAGTAGAGTTAATTATGTTAAATACTCATTAATTGTGCATTGTATCATAAATAAATACATATATTATATAAAATATGATACCGATCGAAAATAAGTATTCTACTACATTTCATTGATCAAGAGGAATTGAAAAAGTAGTATAGTATGGTATCTCTCAAAATCCCTAATTACTACGATACTACTTGCTGATTATACCAATCTACATATACCGCTCTCTTTACTCAATCAGTACTAGTGGAATAAAGAGCAATTCCCATATTTATTTGATGTTGATGAGAAATGCAAAAGAAAAAAATCAAGCTACTTGCTGTGAATTATATTTTGCTTGTTCCATTCCATCCTTTCATTTTCTCTGAAAAAGGAAAGATGAATTGATCAATTCATCGAATCATAGTTCGAGACTGACGGGGCTCGATCCCGCAGCTTCCGCCTTGATAGAGCGGTGCTCTGACCAATTGAACTACAATCCCGATGAGGTGTACATCAATACATATTGGTTGGTTTCATTCAAATTGTCACAAACTACAATCCGCATGGATATGGATTCTCGTGAGAGTGACACGGATTACTAGTAATCTTGGAGGTATTTTATTGTCATAAACTTGATATTGAATCTTTCAATAAGAAAAAATAAATCATGTGTTACCTCTTTCATGATACTTAGGATTTATGAATCTAGATCTTAAAAAGATAAGAATGAATGGGAAAAGATGGGATAGAAAAATATGACTCTTTATTATTCCGGATGATATTACATATCAGAAGACAAATTGGTTATATCATACTCATGGAGCGGTGAATTATTGGACCGAGCTGGATTTGAACCACCATTGACATATCACCAACACATTTACAGTCTGTCCCCATTAACTGCTCGGGCATCGAACCAGGAATTATCGTATGCTCGACATCTTTTGTCATGGTGTAGGTACTAGACTAGTCTTATGGTCGATCTATCAAACCCCAAGGAGCTAGGGCCCCCCGCTTCGCTTGTATCGACGGGATGGACCCCCACCCAATTCTCCACCATCTCTCCTTCCTCTGTCGTAGCGGTGATCCCTTGCTCTCACGTTTGAGTGTTTGCTCCTCGTTTAGGCCGGAGGAGCTAGGGGCAATCGTCTCGTTGCAGCCACCTCCGGGTTTACCATCTTAGCTCCAAATTAAATGAACCACCTTCATTAAATATATTATTAAAAGTTATATACAATTAAAGTGATTTTGGTCCATTTTGATACAGTATGGAGAAGATACATGTCTGTGAAGTTTTTATTTAACTTTTTATTTGGTATGTCCCGGGCACACTGTCCATTATTTTTTCTATGAAATCAATTTTGTATTTTTCTTTGTATTTTTATCTACATTATTCATAAGACGGTTTTGTCATTTTAGAAGTAAAAATAATAACATAAAATAGGTGTAAAAAATCAATTATAGATGGATTAAAATTAGGGTTTTATGTATGATTTTGTGTGTGTATTTTTGTATATTTCTTTTGCCCTATCTCTCCCTATTTTTCCCTTGTTAACCACCTGGATAGTACCATGACCCTTGTGCCCAGGACTGCACAACCAGCCCTATGAACCGACAACTCAAAATAAACCTTGGTTTCAAACCCTTCGGGACCTTGCGACGAGACGCAGACATTCCTCAAGTCATCATTCCCTTCGGGAACTTCCCGGGCAGGGTTAGGGGAACATCCAATGCATGCCTTCGCGGATCCAAACATGCTCACAAGGTGCACAATAAGAATAAGACCCATAGAGACCTCATAAGGTTCCGTTTGAGCTGCAGATCGTTAATTTGGAAAACCAGTAGAGATATGCAAGAACAAATCGTATTTATTGGAAACATTCCTTGAATGAGTTCTCTGAAAACCTTTATAGTAAATGAAATGTATCGAGTTGTGATTAATCAAATATTGCAACTGGAGATTGCTTGGTTAAGAAACTCAATCAAATCAATAAACGTCTCAATGTTATCTTTTCCTTTCTTTTATATTGACTGTTTAAATATTCAAGAGCTAATACCATTCTAATGCCCCTTTTCTCCATGCATAAACTGAACCAGCAATTGGGATAAGCACAAAAATTAAAGCTTCTATAAAGACAGATACACCTAATACGTCAAAACTCATTGCCCATGGATAAAGAAAAACCATTTCAACATCAAAAACAACAAAAACCAGAGCAGACATGTAATAGCGAATTCGGAATTGTACCCAAGCATTTTCCATGAGCTCTATACCCGATTCATAACTAGAGAACTTCTTTGTTCCCTCACAAATTAGAGCTAAAACCCTGAAAATTACAAATGCCAAGATAGAAATAACACTTGATATTATTAGAAATGCTAGAAAATATCATATTCATGAAACAAAAACATAAATACACTCCTATTAATGTGTACTATACTGAATTTCTATTTGAATTGGAATTTTCAATTCATTCAGTACTTCCTAGGTGAAATAAGAATTTTTTTATCAAACCACACAACTTGCTTTCTGTAACATGCTTAAAGTTCTATTCTATATGTTTCCATGCCTCTTTGGTACCTCGAAAAATAAAATGGACAAATTTCTTTTCTTAGGAACACATACAAGATTCATCACTACAAAAAAGGATAGTGGTAACCCTACCATTTATTAATTTAATAGTAATAGAAATCCATGTCCTACCAAGATAAAATTTGTAACTCGCTATCCTCTTGCCTAGTAGGCAAATTTTGACCTCTGTGGAAAGATTTATTCATTCGGATCGACATGAGGGTCCAACTACATTGCATTGTCTCATGGTACAACCCTCTTCCCACTGAGCCTGCATAGACAAAATGTAGGACTGGTGCCAATAGTTCATCACGGAAGAAAGGACTCACAGAGCAGGTATCACTAGCTAATACTAATATAACTAAAGCTAATTCTAATTACTAATATAATAGAAAAGAACTATCTTTTCTGTATACTTTCCCCGGTTCTATTGCTACTGCGGGCCTTACGCAATCGATCGGATAATACAGATATTAGATATCTTTTCTTCAATGAGAAATAATATAATAATTGGCCTATAATATGATTTATAAACAACATTTTTATATAGTGGCGAACTAAATATAATAAATAGAGATATCTGAAATCAGTCCCTAATATTAATATATAGTCAAACTACTATCTCTCTTGCATTGAGATGAACTGTGAGTGGATAGTATAGTGGAAAGGAGAGTCAAGAAGTCATCCGGAGCGGTGGGCATCACAGCTAGTCTGATCCTCGCTGGCCACTATTCTGATTCTAGTTGAAGATATAATGAGATGGGAGAGAGAGATAGTACATATGTTGTGGAAGATGTCGAAAGTGGTTGGGCAAGACAGCGTCTGTATTCAACATCAGTGTCCTCTTCATTTCATTTAATAGAGCATCGACCGCTAGTCCCAAGCCAGAAAAGAGAAGTAGGCCTCAGGGGATAGAGATCTCGAATCGAGAAGGGCATCTTTACTCATCAGTTCTAAGAGATAGATTGGCTAGTCCGTAACTTGCTTCGTGTGTACACGGTCGGCTCCCCTTTGTATATCGCCTCAGCAGGCGAATCCATATTTTCACCATCTAACTCGTCCGATTCTAATAGTTCCGGGTCCAATAGAGTCTCATTTAAATAATGAGGAAGAGGTGGGGACAGAGAGCAGGTTAGAAGGAAGGGAAATCGAGGCAGAGAGAGGCAGTCCTCGTAAAAGGCTGATCAAGGTCCATATTTCTATATATTCAAGTCAAAGACCTCGCACATCAGCTAGAATCTCGGTCGGCTTACTCACCATGATCATACAAGCAGTCAGATTCCAATTCTATTGAGACCATGCCTAAAAGCTCGGGGTGCTAGAATGAGGAAGAAAGAAAGGAGCTATTTGAGATTATAGCATGATCATCAACTATATCTATTCTATATGAAATCCAGATTAAAATACAACAACACACCCTCACTTCTCGAAGTAGTGGACTATTTTGAAGTAGAATCCAAGGGCTGATGAGCCCCTTTCGTCCCCAGTTATTATCAGCCCAAATGCTTGGAAGGTTCAAACGATGGCAAGAAAGCATTGGATAATTCACATCCGGCAAGATAACAGAAAAAGATGAGATGGAATTGAAGTCGGCTACTCTCATGCTTCCGAAAGTAGATGATAAAGACACTCAAAAGGTTTATAGGAAGACATAGCGCGCATCTCGCCATAATCAGTCTTGGCAAATGTGCGAAGGTGAAAGCTAAAGGAGATCTGACTCGGGCTAGAAATCTTGGATGATCATGACAATGCCCCTCTTTCTATATATTACAAGCATGTCAAATGGTCTTAATATGCTTCTCAGTATCAACCCTTCCTAAAGCACATTTCCCAGAATGATTAGTTCAATGCCTAACTAGACTATAGCCAAATTAGAAACCGTTATTTGCAGTTCTCATTTTCATCATCACGAACTCACTCTGACTTATACGCATGAATTGAAGTGATCCTGAATCCTTTTTTCTTCCACTATATATGTCGGGGTCCAGTTAAGCAAGAAAAAGAGTTGGGACTGGCCAAATATCTATATCCCTGCCCGATTTTCTTGACTATATGTTCAAGATGCTCTGATAGTCCATGCTGGGACCTCTAAATCATGCTCGATCGCCGCCGCAGCCGACATGATTCCTGTGCTAAGCTAACTATCTGAAAGAAGGTGGGAGAGAAGGCAAGGCATTATTAGGACAGGGGTCAACCGAACAAAAAAGAAGCATGAATACGAGCAAGGGTCAGAATTGGAGAGTGAGACTAGTAGACTGTCTATCCATTCTTATCTAAACCGTCTACTCAATAAGCTACGTCAACAGACAGAGTGAGAGTCTTCGGCCAGAACCTCTCTGCCTTTTCTAGGTGAGAGAGTGAGAAATGACTAATGAATGTGGCATCCCATCCTCTCATTTCTCGGCGACAGAGCAAGTTTCGGATAGCAGGAAAATAGTCGCAACAAACTAAAAAGAAGTAACTGCGGGTGAATCCTACCTTATCTAAACCACTAAAGCCTTAGGGTGCGAGAGAATGGGGGTTCCACGAAGAGTCTAGAATCCCAGGGCCATGGATGGGGACATTTGAAAAATAAATGTATTCGCTCTGTAGCAGACCTGTTACAAGATCAATTTGGATTAGCTCTTGTTCGTTTAGAAAATGCAGTTCGAGGAACTATATCTTAGTCAATCCGGCATAAATTGATACCGACTCCTCAAAATTTAGTAACTTCAACTTCATTAACAACCACTTATGAATTGTTTTTTGTTCTACATACTTTGTTTGGGTACTCGTATAGCCATCGATGATCGTTGAAGTGACTAATTCTTGGAAATAAGAGGCGTTGAGGACAAAGAAATTGTTGGAGTTACCATTTCTATCGAGTACTAATATGATTGGTATTAAGAAAAAAATAAAAGCTCTTACAGGAAGGCTGGCTAGAAATTTCTTGTAAAAATATTAGCCTCTGTCAGTTCATAATGAGAATATTGAAATTTTGATTTCATATATTATTTGTACTATGCACAGAAGGGAGAAGCCGTATAATATGAAAATCTCACGAACGGTTCTAGAACAGAGTTTATTGGAATAGAATGAACGACCGTAACAGATGTCAGCTCAATCTGAAGGAAATTATGCGGAAGCTTTACAGAATTATTATGAAGCTATGCGACTAGAAATCGATCCTTATGATCGAAGTTATATTTTCTCGTTCATTCTACTCTTCACAAGCGGGTCCGAACAGAAATGCTTTTATCTTATCCCATCTTAATTTTTTTGTGGCACATAGAAATCAACATATATGGATAAAGAATCCCATTCTGGAACCATTCAAAGCCCATATCATTAACCTTACACTTATCAAAGAAAGTCTTCTTTTTTTGAAGATACAAAAAATTCCAGGAACTAAGTGAGATTTTAATCCTTTTTTAGTCCCTTTACTGGACATAAACATCAGTCTTTTAGTAAGATAATATGGAAAAAGTAGTCGAGTCGGGATAGCTCAGTTGGTAGAGTAGAGGACTGAAAATCCTCGTGTCACAAGTTCAAATCTGGTTCCTGACAAGAAATTTTTGTATAAATATTCATAGAAATAAAAAAGGTTGGTTGGGATAAATTTAGTACTCTAGAGTGTGCTACATACTTATTCATATAGCTGTATATATATACCTCCATTTTTATCTTTTTTTGTAAAAATATATTAATTCATCATAATATATCTGAAGTTAGTTGGTTAAAAACCCCGATCAAAGTCTAGTCTAGAAGAGTGGAAGGGTAGTGTATCACAGATACAGTATGTTGATCGTTAGAGAGGGCAAATGAACCGATAAATAACTCATTCCACTGTCGGATTTTGCCAATCGAGCCCCTCACCTCCTAACCAATATAGAAATATGATGAAAAGGAAGGCAAAAAAGAAAAAAGATCTAGTTTGAGTGTTGACTTGTAATTTTTATTTAGAAATCCTTTTGTTATTATCGATAATAAATTGACTCCTAAGTCTTAATGACAAGGGTACAATTGTTAAATGGAATGTTCTGTAGGAATCTTCCTGGGATTACAAAATAAAGAAGGGCACAAATGTTATTGGCAAGGTTTGAAAAGACACTGAAAATAAGTGACACGAGATAATTTGTATTAAAAGGGACATAGAGTCTCTTATATAGAGATTAAACCCTAACACTAAAGAGTGAAGATCGTACGATAATCCTTGAGCATGAATTGGAAAATGCATAAGTTGCTGAAATAAGAAAATAAATAAACACATACATCAACACCCCTCTAGTTGGTCATATCCATCGATCATTGCCCAACGTAGAGGTAAGCAAGGAGACGTGCTTCTTGGGAAGTTAATGAAACCAACTATAACACCCCTAACTCCCGAGGTACAGGAATAGTGTGCAATATTGGTATTGCACGCCCGTGTGGTTCGGTGGCCACACAATGAAGTTCTGGAGGACTTCACCTTAGCGTACAAACAACTAAGGATGGGGTTTACCGCACGAAAGTTGGCCCCTTGGCACGACACAAGTGTTCACCAGTACTTGATAGAGCTTGAGCAGCAACATCCTACATAGTAGCGTGGGGCCACTAATGATGTGGCATGTGATGACATGACATGATGATGAGGCAAACAACATGGCATGCTCAGAACGGGCGACAGGGCGTCAGTTGCAGAAGACAAAGGGATTGAACGGAAGATGAAGAGCCAAGGCATGTAAAGAGTTATCTCGGAAGACAAAGGGTCTCCACAGAAGACGAAGAGAGTTGCATTCATTGTACATGTAATAATGGTGTCCCTTCGTATACCCTCGGCTTATATAAGGAGGGGTAAAGCTCATTTGTAAACAACACACTTAGAGTGAGTCTCTTTCTAATAAAAGATGGTTTAGTGTCATTGCTCTTGTGTCCTTGAGCTTGTGTTCGAGTATTCTAGCGGCGTGGTTAGTCAGTGTGCTGATGTACATCTACACGCAAAGAGGAAGGCTGGTTATCTTGCAAGAAGATACGCCACACATGTTAGTCTTAAAAATCGATGTTGAGATTTTACCCCTGTGACAACTGGTAACTGATAACTGACATTTTGCGAGGGTCAAAATTATGTTGCCGCTGAGGCGACCGCTCACAGAACATCGGTTAGTCAGCAATTAACCCACAATAAAAGAATGAATTAGTTAAGTCCCAAAAGTGTGAATTAATATTTATTACTCTACCACCAAATGCATAGTGAACAAGCATGTAGAGGTCGAACCACAGAGAGCAATACAAAAATGCAGTAGCCTATGATGTGCATGTACCACAGAGTCATCCTTGTGTGAAGCCTATTTTTGTGGATTTTTATTTATATTTATATATTTTTTATATATTTTTTTATTATTTTTATTTTAACAATATAGTTATGTAATATATATATAATTTATAGAATATAAATATATAAAGATATATACCCATAGAGGGTATGTGTAAAGCATATAATACATACATATGTATATATTTATCTATATATATAGATATATTTTTTTTTAATTTAATTCTCAGATTGTTATACATTAATAAATATATATATATATATAATATTTTTTTATTTTCTTTTTCAATAAGGGAATATATATAAGGTAGAGAGGGGTGATACAATATTTATAAAATATACAAAAATAGTCAAAAATTCAGAAATAAAGTCTTTTTGATATTTTCATGATTTTCTACTATTTTTGTGATTTTTGGGCATTTTCAACAGATTTTTGGTATTTTTAAATACTGAAATAAAGCAAAACAGTGGAGTATCTACTAGATGGGGGTAAAATGATAATTAAAAATATCACACAGACACAAAATTTTTCCAAACTATTTTTAAAGTAAAGAGGTTAAAATATAGAAACTACAGAACTTGAGTTTGCAATTTTTGGGGTTTTCTAGAATTTTTTATATTTTTTAGAAGTTTTTGAGTATTTTTGAATTTTTAAGGTTTTTCTTTTGAGAGTTTTAATGATTTTTGGACTGATACTAAAACATGATAAGATAGACCATAGGTATTTTTTTTATAATTTTTCGAGGTGGTTTAATATTTTTTTGGTATTTTATAAGCTAGATAGTAAATAAAATGCATGTTTTTGATTTTTAATAAATACAAAAATGCAACAAAATTGAAAACTAGAAATATGGCGTGCAAGAGCAAACTAACAGGAGCTTATATCCATTTTTGCAAAAAAAATCAAGTTAATAAGGGGCATGAAATAAATGGATAAAGCCTACAAAAATTAAACAGCCTGGTAGGGGCATTTTTGCAAATAAAATATTTCTCAGGGGCATCCATGCAAAAATTACTACAGAAATAAACATTTACTTTTATTTTTGGGGCTATTTTACAATTAACAGAACCCGCCAGGGTTAAAGTGTAAAAATCATGCACCTCACGTGGGACTGCACGTGAGGCGTAGAGGGACCAAACTGCAATACTGAAAACAACAGGGGGCCTACTGCAAATATTACAATTTATTTACAACATGAAGTTTTATTTTTGGCATTAAAATATAAATACAAAAAGGCGGGGGATGTATCTGAAATTTACCCCTAAAGGCGCGCGATCCAACGGTTGATCTTCGTCCACTTGACACGCGTCGCGCATCCATCGGCTGATACCGGTTCGCAGATGAAGGCTGAGATTAGATCAGCCTCGCTGATCGGATGGTGGGAGCAGGGCTTCATCTGACGGTCCTCGTTCGATCTGGGTCGGGCCTCCTGATCTGACGGCGATGGAGCCCCCTGGAAGAACAGGGAAGAAGCTCGCGTGCGGCGACCTTCGATCGTGAAGCTTGGGCTCCTACGGGCATCTCCCTCGCGTCTGAGATGGTCTGAACGTAGCTGGAGGCCCTCCGCGTCTACTGATGGTCTCGCCATGGCTCCTGGAGGTCCGAAGAGCTCGGACGAGGTCGGGACCTCCAGGAACCTCTTCCTGGTTTGAATCGAGCCCAGATGGGCTCCTTTCCTCGCTTGACCTGCATAGGAAGAACCGGGGGAGCGAGGGCTATCTCCTCGACCCCAGGTTTGGATGCTCTATCGCAAAATGGAATGAGGCGGAGGAGCTCCGGCGATAGGCGGAGGTGGAGCTCCGATTCGCAAAGACCAGAGGTCCTTGGTCGAGCAAAGATGATAGATAGATGGAGAATGCGATGGGGAACGAAGTGGGGTGAACGTGGCGGTCGGAACAATCGAGATCACGGTGAGCTCCGGCGAACTTCAATTTTTCGATTTTAAGCTACGCTAATTAACTAAAGACTAAACTAAGAACAGGAATGAAAAACTAACACTAAAATATACCTAAAATACAATAAAAGGGAAGCTCTTATACCTGGGGGCCACCAGGGAGCAGGACGGACACCGGAGCTCCGCCGCGTCAAAATTTTCCCTCCTCCAGCCGATTCGAGGTGCTGCGATGCTCCCCTGTCACGAGGAACCTCCCAGGGTCGAAATTAAGGCTTTTGGGTGGATGAAATTGGCTAAATTTGAGGAGGGGGGCGAAGCTTCTTATTTATAAACATTGGGATGGACCCTTATTGACCGGCGTTTATTGATTAATCCAATGAGCATCAAGTTGATCTAAGATATCGGCGGGTATCAGTGATCATCAGAGATTACTTCTTGTGAAGAAAGCGAGCTCGATCGATGGACGAGATGGCCGTAAAAAGGGAAGAAATCCAGGGAAAAGATAGTTCAGAGACGCCAGGTCTCGGATGGGACAGTTGACCAGGCGGTCAACAAGGGCTGGCGCCCCATTGGTCCACATCGGCCGCAAAAGGACAAATAGGAAGCCTTAGTTTAAAATGATTTATTTAACATAATAAATGATTTTATTAGAATTTTCTTATAAAACAAAAAATGTGTATTATTTCATGTAGTATTTATTTATGATTTTTATTTAATTTTTTGAAATGTTTTATTATAGTTTTATTTTAATAATGTGTATATGCATGTATTTACATGTATTTTGTGTATTTTATTTTTAATTTGTTTATTTTATTTTATTATTTTATTGTCTTATTTTATAAATTTATAATTTATTTTTGTGAGTGTAAGTGTATTTTTATTTAATTTTTATGAGTTTATTTTCTTATTTAAATAAATAGGGATATGTATATGTAGGTAGGCTTATAGGTCTTTTACCTATATATTATATATACCTTATTTATTTAATGTATTTTCTTGGTTTTTATTTTGAATTTGTATTTTTAATAAGTTATATGTAATATTTACATTATTATAAAAATATAGATGAATAAAGAATAAAATAATTAAATCCCCTTTTATTTATGTATATACTCAACATAGGTATTTTGCCTATGCATTACATAAGCTTATTTTATGTCACACATTCTTTTTGGTTTTCTTTTAATTTTAATATGTATATGTATTGAATACATTATTTACATAATTCTAAAAATATAATTTTGTAAAAATGATGAATAGTGAATAAATTGAATATTTTAATCAGGCAGGCTGCACAATGAAGGCCAAAAACCTAACTTTTGCTTATGGACTCCAAAAATTATGAAACTAATTTTATTAAATAGCTCTTAGAAAGCTTTATACAATTAAAAGTGAGTTTGGGTGATTTGGAGTTTTTGTTTGCAAGATATGGGTATGTGAAGTTGAGATTTTGGCTTTTTATTCTGTGTATAAAATGTACATTGAATATTATTTTTACACAAACTCAATTTTGTATTTTTATTTACATTATTATCTACAACTTTCATGAACAAAGTTTCTTTATTTGATGAATGCATAATTATATACAAAATAGGTGTCAAAAATGCATAAATAAATGCATGAATAAATGAGGTATTTATTGTACTATGGCCCTTATCTCCCCCTACTTTATTCCTTGTCGACCAATTCCATGCTGGCCTTGGTCTCGGGGTTAGGGTCATAAAATATTTGCAATATTTTACACCTTTTTCTTTTCTTCTCTTTATTCTATAGTTTTGGCATTAAAAACCTTATTTAATGCATAATTAATACAATGAATGATGAATGCTATTATGTACAAAATAATGTTATTTACATGCATTTGCTGGGGTTTGTGAGGCCAAAATGATAGAATAAAGGTGATGAAATGGAGATTCATCACCCCCCTATACTTGCCTTTGCTAGTCCCTAGCAAATACTTATGCAATAAGTACAAAAAAAATAAAGAAAAGAAAAGGAGAATTAAAGAAGGATAGAGTGAATAGGGGTGCTTTCAGTGCAATGCATGTCTTTATAAAATCGGAATTTGGAGCTCCTGTCAGACCTTGGGTGTAGATGTGTGTGGAACCTAGTCGGGAACCAGTTTTAAAAGACAACAGCCTTCGAGAGCCACAGAGCTCGGTTCAACCCACCTCAATAGCCTAGTCAGAACTGGTCTACATCATACGCAAACCCTTATAGCTATGAAGCTGACTTGTATAGTGTAAGTGATGGTGGCTCTCCTCAACTGAAATGACAAAGGGACTGACTTCTCCAGAATGACAACCCAATGATTCCCCAATCCAACAGCTCTTTCCTCGAGGAGCAGGGTATTCCCTTCTAAGTTCAAGTGGCGACCAGCTCGAGAGGAGGAGGTGAAGAGAAGAATGGACGGTAGCCAGTGTAGCTACCTATCCTAGGATGCAAGACCAGTGTAGTCAAGTCATCCAGCTGCAAGCTCACATGTTTGACTTTGGAACTCAAGCTTGCTTATTGGCTTTACAACATATGTACATACTTTGCAGGCATTTTATTTTTGTACAGGCCTGGCCATTTTTTTTCAACATACTATTCATAGCAGCATTTACATAAGGAGTTTTTCCTCTTGAGCCAGTAGACTATCCCTCTTTTGAAGCTTTATTGCAACCCACAATCTCCTGTCGTTAGACCTCATGGCTATTGGACCAGGTTGGGGTGCACTTCCCTCCCTAGACGAGGATGAATGTTTCCACCCGTGTGCATCTCAGACTGGTAAATCCAACCCCCTCACCACTCCAACTGAGTTGAGCCAAGTGAAAGGTGCAAGTGCCCAAGTTAGGTCACAGTCGGCAAGAGTCATGCGTGTGTCTCGAAAAGTTCTAGTTAGTCAGTTGAGGTGACTTGAACCCAGCCCTGATTTCTTAAAGAATTAAGTCTGCATAGACCTGAAGTACCTTAAACCTAATTCCCGTAAGGTTCCAGTGCAGTTAGGTGCGGTAAGGTCGAACCAAGCTCCAATTTGAGACTTTATTGGACTGATTCAATCATCAAGCTCACTCAAAAAGAATATGAATGGTATGCTCATGCTATGCACAATGAATGATGCAATTTTTCACAGAGAATTTACAAAACCAAAGAATCTTTTTACGCAGAATTTTTTCACAAGTAAAAAGCTTGACATATACAAAGGGTGCACACAATTATTTACACGGGCGTGCCGCATTATTTACAAAATATATGGATTCATAAGGACTTTTATAAGTTTCCATGGATTCTTTATTTAGGTTGTACAGAAAGAATTTTATGTATCTTATTCACAATTTACAAGTATTTGTAATGATGTTTTTATTTCTCAGGTCTTGTTTGAAAATAATTTTGCAAACTATAGTATATGATAATTTCTGCAAGCATTTACACACATTCGAAAACTATTTTTGCAAAGATTTTTCACACTATATATATACATTTTCCACAATAATTTTGACAAACAATTTTCAAAACATTTGCACATAGGTTTTTTCAAATTCTTTATTCCACACAAAGAAAAATTTTGCAAACCACACAATTTTACACAGGTTGAAAACATTTCACAGCAAATTTTTCAAATAGTTCACACTATTTTTCAAATCATATTGTATAGGTATTTAACCTGATTTATTAATCAGTATATACAAAAGAAGAAAAATTGTATTTGCTGTACGATATGGTTTTGGCTCTTATAAGCTTTATTTGGGATTATGCTTATTTCTGTATGAGAGATTTTTGTGCAGACTCCTCAGACTTACTTGAGAATCATTTTCCAAAGAATTTTGAAAACTATAGTCCAAAATAATTTTGCAAACATGTACACGCATTTGACAATGGTTTTACAAATGTTTTTCACACAGACTAGATAAGTTTTTCAAAGCAATTTGACAACCAAATTTTTCCAATCATTTGCACATTAGTTTTCGCACATTTTTATTTCACTCAAAGAAAATAAATTTTTCACACAACACTATTTTTTTTCAAAGGTTGAATACTTGTACACACTATTTTGCAAGCAATTTTCAAAAGATTTTTCAAAGAAACTTTTTACAGAAAATGCTTTTCCTGACTTAATAATCAGTAAAGAGTCTGAGGAGCTCACAATCATCTTTTATTATTATAGAGTTACTTTTTGCTTTTTAGATTGAGTTGATGTTTTATTTTTCAGTATGAGTTATGGCTTATAGTATATACATGGTATATACGACCCCCCTATACTTAGCTTGAGCTATGTCCCCATAGATCGAAGAGAAAAGAGAAGACATAACTCGAAGAGAAAAGAGAAGACATAACTCGTACTGAGTATAGATAGATCTAAAGAATAGATGTGAATGAATGAATAAATGAGAAGTTGACCGTCCCCCCTATACGTAGGATCAAATAATCCTAAGTATAGCAGACTGTACACAAAGCACGGAGGGTCAAGGGTGAGAATACACATATCGTACTCAGACTGTCTCCCCCTATACTTAGGGTAAGATACTCCTAAGTATAGACAAGAAGAGGAGACAATGGAGAGGATCGAAATGAAATGAAAGACTCGGGGTGCACATCCCCCCTATACTTAGGACAAAGTACGTCCTAAGTATAGAAAACTGTCTACAAGGGCGGCACCTTTTTGATACAAAGAGAAAATAGAAAAGGAAAAGAAGAAAAGAAGAAAAGAAGAAAATCAGATAAACATTTGTTGAAGTGCATAGTCTGAATCTTTTGATGCTGCAGCTGTTGTGGAGATGTCATCATGGTGCACGAGCTGGATGGAGTCAACAACGGCCAAGAATGTGTCTGGTTCGAGGTAAGGCTTCAGGAGTTGGCCGTTGACGACGAAGGGCTGTGCGTCAGGGGACAATTCTGATATGGCAATACTTCCATTGTCACGCACTTCACAAACTTGAAATGGCCCTGTCCACTTACTCTTCAATTTGCCTGGGAATATCCACAAATTTGCATCAAATAACCACACTTTCTGTCCAATATCAAAGGTCTTTCATCTGATGTGCCGGTCATGCCAGCGTTTCACCTTCTCTTTGTACATCAATGCGTTATCGTATGCATAGTCTCGGAATTCCAAGAGTCTGTTCTGATCATCCTTTCTTTTCTGACCACTTTTGCGTGAGTCCAAATTACAACTATTGATTGCCCATAAAGATTTGTGAATTAATTCAACTGGCAGATGGCACGGCTTCCCATATACAAGACGATAGGGCGACATGCCCAAGGGAGACTTGTAGGTGGTTCGGTAAGCCCATAAGACCGAGTCCAAGAGTTGAGATCAGTCTTTTCTGTTTGGCCTAACAAGTTTCTGCAGGATAGTCTTGATTTCTCTGTTTGATAACTCTGCCATGCCATTGGTCTGAGGATGGTAAGGAGATGCGACACGATGGTCGATGTCGTACTCCTTTGTCAATTTCTTGACCTTTTTATTAATGAAATGGCTACCCCCGTCTGATATGAGAATTTTCGATATCCCGAACCGCGAAATGATGTTCTTCTTCAGGAACTGACAGACTGTACGGCTATCGGCGGCTCGAGCAGGGATAGCTTCAACCCAGCGACTCACATAATCGACGGCAAGAACGATGTGTTCAAAACCTTGACTGTTAGGGAACGGTCCCATGAAGTCAATGCCCCATGCATCGAAAACATCTACTATCTGAATGATTTTCAGGGGCATTGAATCTTTGGCAGTAAGTGTACCTTTCAATCTATGACAGTCAATACATCTGTTGACAAATTCTGCAGCATCCTTAAATAATGTGGGCCACCAGAAGCCACACTGAAGTACTTTGGCTGCCGTACGATCTCCAGAGTGATGTCCACCAGATTTGAGCGAGTGACAATGCTCGAGGACACTAGATTGCACCTCTTGAGGGATGCACCTACGCCAAATGCAATCCGCTCCTTCCCTGAATAAAAGAGGATCCTCCCATTGGTAGAACCGGATAGTTGACATGAATTTTTTCTTCTGATTCTTCGTCCAATCCGACGGCGTTACCCCAGAGGCGAGGTAGTTGACTATATCAACATACCAAGGAAGAGAATCCACTGCAAGGATTGATTCGTCATGAAAGGTTTCTGTGATAGGTGCATTGTTCAGAGGAGGCTCATGCTGCTCTATTCAGGAGAGATGGTCTGCTACCACATTTTGAACTCCAGGATTGTCCTTGATTTCCAAATCAAATTCCTAGAGGAGAAGGATCCAACTGATCAGTCTTGGCTTGGCATCCTTCTTCTGCTGTAGGTACCGGATAGCAGAGTGGTCTGTAAAAACTGTGACTTTCGATCCAAGCAAATAGGATCTAAACTTCTCAAGGGCGAAAACCACAGCCAGCAATTCTTTCTCTGTCATTGTATAATTTCTCTGTGCTTCATCTAATGTTCTGCTGGCATAGTGAATGGCATAGGGCGCTGATGAACCGCAAAATTGGCCCTTTAAGAGTGTGTTTTTAACACTCGGAATTGTCGTAGCAGTCGGGCCGATTCGGGTTCATCAAAGAGACCATCTCATTTAAATATATGTCAATAAAAAATGAGATGGTCGTAAATTTTTTTTACTTGGTAAGATACCAAGGTCGAACTCAAGGACACGAGCCTTTCTCTAATTATCCGGATTTCTATTTATTTAACTAAGTATTGAGTTAGAGATCTATAGGTCAAATCATGCATGGACACCACAATCTAATGCATTAAATAAATAAACATGCATTTTTTTATCAATTTTTATCATGCAAAGAAATGCCATGTAATGCAATGAAAATATGCCCTCAATCAAAGTAATGAGCCAACTACACAAGGAATCAATTTCAGATTTTATTGAGATGATCAACTTGATTAGAACAAGGCATAAGTTAAGAAATAAGAGACACATGGCTATGAAATAATACATCAAGATTACTGTGTCCAAAATGAAAATTGAGTATGCCATTAGAAAGTTCATCAACCAAGCTTTAAAATGAAATTGAAATCACCTCAATCGGAGATATGTAGCTCAAGATATGCATAAAAGAAGCCAGGGGCATAAGTGCAATAAAACATAAAAAAGATAACTACAAATAGGTCCTTGTGAGGGACTAAAATGTAAATATGAAAAGTATGAGGCCTTTCCTGTAAAATACCCACACGCACATGGGCATTTTTGCAATTATAAAAACCAATGAGGGCATAATTGCAAAATACCCAAATGCACGTGGACTGCACGTGCTCCAGGGACCTATCTGCAAATTGGAGAAGCTCGGAGGGCATCTCTGCAATTTTTCCAGATAAGCACGTGCCAGGCATGTGCTATCCAGGCTCGGAGGGCAGATGAGGCTCGGCAGAGGTTCGCGGTGCTTCGGGTCGGCTCGGGCGGTTCGAGGCTCGATGCAGGTTCGAGAGGCTCGGGAGTATCCAAGCCTGGAGGCTCGAACGCTAGGCTCGGGGAGGTTCTGGATCCGACACGTGGCTGAGTGTGCACCGTCCGATCTTCAAGGATCCGACGACATCTGGATGTGGCTCCTTGCGGGCGACGTGGCTGAATTGTGACCGTTGGATGAACACCGGTGAGGTGCATCCAACGGTCACTGCTCCTCCATCTTCCTCCTACAACTGGCGGCGGGAACTGAGCTCCGGTAAAGGAGCTCCAGCTCCGCCGCTCCATCCTTGGCACGGTGGAGCTCGCCCGATGCTCCTGAAGGTCTGTCGGTGAAGCTGGGAGCTCGGGCGAGGTGATGGACCTCCTGGCATGACCCATCGGAGCCCGTACGTCGAAGTTGGAGCTGATGAAGGAGAGCTCCGATGATCGTCCGATCATTGAATCTTTAATGACCTGCACTGTTAGGAATACCTAGCTGAAGCATAGAACGTGTCGTGAATGGAGTGGGAGCTCGATTGGGCGAAGAAGACAGGAGCTCGAAGCTCCTCCGCCGTGAGGGCAGAGGAGATGGGTCGGTCGGCGATGAGGTATGGAAGAAGGAGTCTGAAGCTGTCGAAGGCGGCGCGTGAAAGGGGGAGGCATGGCGGAGCTCTAGGAGCAGTCAATGGAGTGGGAAGGGGGGTAGAACGACCTAGAAAATTACGAGCAAATAAAAGAAAATACAAAGAGGGATCAGAGGAGCTTACCTGGTCGAAGGCGGAGCGGGGGGCTTGGGCTGGGGCTCGAATCGAGCCCCGGGTCTTCGCTGGACGTCGTCAGCCGGTCGACGTAGCTCGGGCGGTCGCTAGGCGCCGCAGCTCCGCCGTGATCGGTGGAGGGTCGACACCGGGGAGAGAAGTCATCATCGCTCAATCCTCTCGCCCCTCTCTGTCACAGAAAGGCGGAGGAGGGCTGGGCCTCCTCCCACGTAAAGGTGGACAAGGGCGAACGGTGGGAGGGGCGGAGTATTTGAAGAGCGAGTCTGGCGGTTCCGGTGATGGAGACGTGGGTTTGGAGGGAGAAATGGGAGGACTGGCGAGGGGTTCGTGGGTTGACTAAGATGTCGCAAGGAAGAGGGAAGATGGGGGACCGTCGTGGGGAAGTTGGCGGTGTGCGAGGTTGTCAGAGATGATGGGAAAAATAGGAAGGGTGGACGGGTTACGCGAGGTGGAGAACGTGGGAAGAGAGGGGGGTCTGGAGGTTGACGACGGTCATCTGACCGTTGGATCTGGAGATCCAACGGTGGGGAGCGTTGTGCGAAGGAGCGGTGTGGATTAGATCGGGGCGGAGTGATCAGAGGGCTGCAGAGCAGCCACGTGTCATGATGAGGGAGCGGCGCGAACAGACGGCGGTGATGGCCTTAGGTTTGATGATCGAAGGGTTGATAATCAAAGCGTCAGTGGACGGCAGTGATCAAAGAGACCAAGGCGGGATCGGACGGATCTCAAAGCGCCACATGGCAGGCTGTGCGCTCGGCGCTGACGTGCGGTGCAGATGAGAGACTGGGGCTGATCGAGCGGCTGAAGAACTGAGTGTGTGTGGAGATTTCTTAGCCGTTGGATCAAGTGAAGATCCAACGGCCCAGGTCAAGGGCGGATGGGACAAGGGAAGCGGGCCACGTGGCTCACTCAGATTGGGCCACGTGGCCCAATCAGATTATTGCAAACTTCAAGTTGAAATATGAAGGTCAAGATGGCCGAATTTGAGAAAAGTCAAAACATGAAAGTTGTAGATCTTGACGAGATCTACAAGTTTCATGTTGACCAAAACTGGAGATGAGGTCAAACAAAGACTCGAAATATTTTAAGGGTATTTTTAAGGCTAAAAATACCACAGATTTTTGTTTTGCCATTTTTTGTGGTTTTTAATTTATTTAAGACTCTGTTAATTACAGGACATTAACTCGATTTTATTGACAAAACTTTAAGCAAGGGGGTTAATAATAGAACATTAAGATGATGAAATGGAGTTTCATCACCACCCTATACTTAAACTATGCTCGTCCTCGAGCATCAAAGAGAATGACTGAGTTGGATTAACCCCCTTGTGCATGTGAGTACAAGATCCAATCCGATCAAGTCGACTGGACTTTACAGGTCCAAAATTCTAGAGTTCAATCCAGCCTTAATCAAGAGGTATCTAATTCCTCTAATTCTCCAGACTCTCTCTGATGTGCATATAATCTAAAGGATATGACATTTTAGTGTTGACTGCGATTCTGAGAGTAGAGTCAAATCGTCACTCAAAGTCTTTGGTCAAGAAAATCTCCTAAGGACCCAATCCTCAACACTAGGGAATAAATCAAATCTTGCATCCATTCCACCGTCTCTTTAGTTGTCAGTCTTAGAAAATGTAGATGGCAGGCCAGAAACGGAGGGCCTGGGATTGTGTCATTTCTTCTCTCCCTCTCATTGGAACAAGGATTCTCTCTTAGTGCCTTTTACGCAACACATTTTTTTTGATGTTGATCAGTGCGTCCGTCAAGAGAAGTCGGAGCCGTCTGCACTTGTTTTCCTGGGAGTACACCGGGGTGTGTCTCTTTTGAGTACCTATCGTACCTTCTACACCCAGACTTGTAGCATTTACGATGCAGAGCCCTTTTTTGGTGCAAGCCCGACTCCTGTCCTAATAGCGGTGGTCCAAGTGGATACTTTGAAAAGTTTGGGAGTGCTCGCCTTTGGTGGAAGCTCTTTGATATTTGACTTTGTGGAATGAGAGCTTTTCTTTGAATTTCATTGACTTGTATAATTTGTGGCTAGCTCCACTGCTTTTACCAAGAGTTGGCACACACTGATCAACATTTTTTATTTATTTCACACCCTGGCACTTAGGTCAATTTCAAGAGATTAGTATAAGAACCAAGTTCTCATACTGGCTAATATTGCTGACACTCATGTTTCATGAAGCCTCCAAAGATTTTATCCCATCCTCGAGCACCATTAGATCAAATCCAAACTTGACTTCCTCATCCCAATTCCTCACGTGAAAAATCAACTCATCTCATCAAAACCGCAGTCGTGCATATGATGTGCTGATCATATTCTTTTTGTCTGAGACTAAGCATGGAATATAGCATGTAAATCTAGAAACCTAGGGAAATATGGACGATTAAGTCAATGACCCTGATGGCTAAGGTTGGCTAACCTAAAATCTCAAAGACCTCATCAAGCTAAGTTTTCTTGATCATTTCAGATCCTGGGTGGAAGTGTAAGTGTCGAGGATTAATCCAACTTCTTCATCAAAAACAAGATTTTTTTTAACTTCAAGAGATATTAGAACTTCCTAAACTTAATTGAGCATCTGCAATTCAGCTAGTATGGATGTAAGTACATGCCGAAGCCAGTTGCCTGAGGACGGGGCCTTGCGCGATGTCCTCTAAACCATCCAATCTGCTAAGGGCGAACCCTCACTGAATGTGGCTTACTTAATTGGGCTTAGTAGTCACTAACGGCTCCTAAAGGATTTTTGGTTTTTCTCATTTTTATGGATTTTAACATAAGTTAGACTCAACTTTCCTTGAAAAGACTTTCGAAACCATGTCACGCAAAAAAGTTTTCAAAACATTTTCAAAAGAATTTTTTTTAAGATAAGAAAAAAATCATTTTTGAAAATATTTTTATAAAAATAGCGTAACATAATATAGAAAAGCCGTGAAAAACATTTGAGTTCTCTTAGTTCAAAGAATTTTACCTTAGCCAAAAAGTTTTAAATTTTTCAAAATTTTCAATTGATAGCTAAAGTAAGTATACGGTAATTACGGTATACCCCCCTATCCTTAAGCTTTGCTATGTCCTCATAGCACTAGATGATACGAGTCCATAGTTCCATTTAAGTATAGAGAAATATACGGGAGCTAAGAGGAGATCCCCCTATACTTAGGTTATAAATAACCTAAGTATAAAGGCAAGGAAAGATGAGTAGAGAAATCATAGGGACTCGGGTCCCTCCTATACTTAGGCTGAGATTAGCCTAAGTATAAAGATGGGAATTGATGTTGGGAGGGACCCAAGGTGAACGAAGAAGAGGAATGTATCTACAAGTGAGCGGTTTGAATCTGCGGAGATGAATGGAGTGACTAAGGTTTTAGGGTGTGTATCAAAGTAAACATGGTTCAATCAATCAAGCAAAACCCTTAGTTTCACCAACTCACACATGAAACCAACCGAGGTTGGTTTATTATCTTGTCGGTTTTATTGGTGATAAAACATTAGATTTTTACGCAAAGAAAAGATGTGAAGTGAAAATCATTGCGTAAGCGAGGGTATTGCTCTCCCAAAACCGAAGTTTTACTCCATTTTAGGTTGACTTGCAATTAACAGTCCCAATTTTATTTTAGGTTATCACTGAATTATGGTTAGCACAAAATCAAGCAATCATCGTCTACCGTTCATTCCATTTTCCATTAATCCTAGGTGATCAAGCTAGGAAATGAAAGACGAGAAAAACATGTATTCGATAAAAACTGTGATCTAGGCTAAGCGATAAAACATGCAGTGACATGACGACAACACGTGAAAACTTGGGTTGTTTTGAAAACCGAGATCAATGTATGCAAGTCGATAAAAGCCGCACTTAATCATGCATCTATTAGCGGGGAATGATATCCATTAAATTTGGCTAAGTGAGGCGAGATTATGTGCGTCTATAAATTAGTGTGTCCTACCTACGATCAAGCATATAAAAATATGGAAAATAAAAACCGCTCAAAGAGCCGCATGCCTGGTCCTAGGTCGACACTCAAGTGGGGACGATCCCCACACAACCACGATCGTTCGATTACATTCGTGAGTCTTCAATTGAAGACCGCTGTAAAAGACGAATTATTACAAGTTCATGCATGGAAATAAAAATGCAAGACATTTTTTTTCTTTCTTCTCGACGTACTCCAAGCATGCTTCTACGGCTCCTCACAGCGGGTCGCATCTTGCTTCTCGCCTCCTTGAACCATCAAGGGCCCTGCCACAGAAACAATGATTAGAGATCAATCGAAAAGAAAATTTTATAATGCAAGTAAATAAACAATTTGACCTATAAAATGAACACTTAATAAAATAAACAAAACTCCAAATAATATGAAAAATGAGCCGTATCCCCGGCAACGACACCATCTGATGAACCGCAAAATCGACCCTTTAAGAGTGTGTTTTTTAACACTCTGAATTGTCGTAGCAGTCGGGCCGATTCGGGTTCATCAAAGAGACCATCTCATTTAAATATATGTCAATAAAAAATGAGATGGTCGTAATTTTTTTTACTTGGTAAGATACCAAGGTCGAACTCAGGCACACAAGCCTTTCTCTAATTATCTGGATTTCTATTTATTTAACTAAGTGTTGAGTTAGAGATCTATAGGTCAAATCATGCATGGACACCACAATCTAATGCATTAAATAAATAAACATGCATTTTTTTATCAATTTTTATCATGCAAAGAAATGCCATGTAATGTAATGAAAATATGCCCTCAATCAAAGTAATGAGCCAACTACACAAGGAATCAATTTCAGATTTTATTGAGATGATCAACTTGATTAGAACAAGGCATAAGTTAAGAAATAAGAGACACATGGCTATGAAATAATACATCAAGATTACTATGTCCAAAATGAAAATTGAGTATGCCATTAGAAAGTTCATCAACCAAGCTTTAAAATGAAACTGAAATCACCTCAATCAGAGATTTGTAGCTCAAGATACGCATAAAAGAAGCCAGGGGCATAAGTGCAATAAAACATAAAAAAGATAACTACAAATAGGTCCCTGGGAGGGACTAAAATATAAATATGAAAAGTACGAGGCCTTTCCTGTAAAATACCCACATGCACAGGGGCATTTTTGCAATTATTAAAACCAGCGAGGGCATAATTGCAAAATACCCAAATGCACGTGGATTGCACATGCTCCAGGGACCTATCTGCAAATTGGAGAAGTTCGAAGGGCATCTCTACAATTTTCCCAAATAAGCACGTGCTAGGCACGTGCTATCCAGGCTCGGAGGGCAGATGAGGCTCGGCAAAGGTTCGCGGTGCTTCGGGTCGGCTCGGGCGGTTCGAGGCTCGATGCAGGTTCGAGAGGCTCGGGAGTATCCAAGCCTGGAGGCTCGAATGCTAGGCTCGGGGAGGTTATGGATCCGACACGTGGCTGAGTGTGCACCGTCCGATCTTCAAGGATCCGACGACATCTGGACGTGGCTCCTTGCGGGCGACGTGACTGAATTGTGACCGTTGAATGAACATCGGTGAGGTGCATCCAACGGTCACTGCTCCTCCATCTTCCTCCTACAGCTGGCGGCGGGAACTGAGCTCCGGTGAAGGAGCTCCAGTTCCGCCGCTCCATCCTTGGCACGGTGGAGCTCGCCCGATGCTCCTGAAGGTCTGTCGGTGAAGCTGGGAGCTCGGGCGAGGTGATGGACCTCCTGGCATGACCCATCGGAGCCCGTACGTCGAAGTCAGAGCTGATGAAGGAGAGCTCCGATGATCGTCCAATCATTGAATCTTTAATGACCTGCACTGTTAGGAATACCTAGCCGAAGCATAGAACGTGTCGTGAATGGAGTGGGAGCTCGATTGGGCGAAGAAGACGGGAGCTCGAAGCTCCTCCGCCACTAGGGCAGAGGAGATGGGTCGGTCGACGACGAGGTATGGAAGAAGGAGACTGAAGCTGTCGAAGGCGGCGCGTGAAAGGGGGAGGCGTGGCGGAGCTCTTGGAGCAGTCAATGGAGCGGGAAAGGGGGTAGAATGACCTAGAAAATTACAAGTAAATAAAAGAAAATACAAAGAGGGATCTGAGGAGCTTACCTGGTCGGAGGCGGAGCGGGGGGCTTGGGCTGGGGCTCGAATCGAGCCCCGGGTCTTCGCTGGACGTCGTCAGTCGGTCGACGCAGCTCGGGCGGTCGCTAGGCGCCGCAGCTCCGCCGTGATCGGTGGAGGGTCGACACCGGGGAGAGAAGTCGTCATCGCTCAATCCTCTCGCCCCTCTCTGTACAGAGAGGCGGAGGAGGGCTGTGCCTCCTCCCACGTAAAGGTGGACAAGGGCGAACGGTGGGAGGGGCGGAGTATTTGAAGAGCGAGTCTGGCGGTTCCGGTGATGGAGACGTGGGTTTGGAGGGAGAAATGGGAGGACTGGCGAGGGGTTCGTGGGTTGACTAAGATGTTGCGAGGAAGAGGGAAGATGGGGGACTGTCGTGGGGAAGTTGGCGGTGTGCGAGGTTGTCGGAGATGATGGGAAAAATAGGAAGGGTGGATGGGTTACGTGAGGTGGATAACGTGGGAAGAGAGGGGGGTCTGGAGGTTGACGACGGTCATCTGACCGTTGGATCTGGAGATCCAACGGTGGGGAGCGTTGCGCGAAGGAGCGGTGTGGATTAGATCAGGGCGGAACGATCGGAGGGCTGCAGAGCAGCCACGTGTCATGATGAGGGAGCGGCACGAACGGACGGTGGTGATGGCCTTAGGTTTGATGATCGAAGGGCTGATAATCAAAGCGTCAGTGGACGACAGTGATCAAATAGACCAAGGCGGGATCGGACGGATCTCAAAGCGCCACGTGGCAGGCTGTGCGCTCGGCGCTGACGTGCGGTGCAGATGAGAGACTGGGGCTGATCGAGCGGCTGAAGAACAGAGTGCGTGTGGAGATTTCTTAGCCATTGGATCAAGTGAAGATCCAACGGCCCAGGTCAAGGGCGGATGTGACAAGGGAAGCGGGCCACGTGGCTCACTCAGATTGGGCCACGTGGCCCAATAAGATTATTGCAGACTTCAAGTTGAAGTATGAAGGTCAAGATGGCCGAATTTGAGAAAACTCAAAACATGAAAGTTGTAGATCATGACGAGATCTACAAGTTTTATGTTGACCAAAACTGGAGATGAGGTCAAACAAAGACTCGAAATATTTTAAGGGTATTTTTAAGGCTAAAAATACCACAGATTTTTGTTTTGCCATTTTTTTGTGGTTTTTAATTTATTTAAGACTCTGTTAATTACATGACATTAATTGGGTTTTATTGACAAAACTTTAAGCAAGGGGGTTAATAGTAGAACATTAAGATGATGAAATGGAGTTTCATCAGGCGCTTTCTCTTTCCTTTGCCCAAGAACAGCCCCGACTGCAAAGTCTGACGCATCGGTCATTTTCTCAAAGGGAAGAGACCAGTCCGGCGGCTGTAAGATTGGAGCCAGAGTAATAAGCTCCTTCAACTGATTAAAAGCAAGGAGAACCTGCTGATCTACATTGAACTCGATTTCCTTGCACAGAAGCTCTGTCAAAGGTCAGGCAATGCGGCTGAAATCCTTGATGAATCGCCTGTAAAATCCCACATGCCCCAGGAATGACCTTACATTCTTTACTGACTGAGGTGGCTGTAGATTCGAAATGACATCCACCTTTGCCGGGTCGACTTCCATGCCACGTTTGGAAACGACGTGGCCCAGCACGATGCCTTCGATGACCATGAAGTGGCTCTTTTCCCATGAAAGCACTAAATTAACTTCCCGACACTTCTGAAGCACTCTGTCTAGGTGCTCAAGACAAGAATCGAAACTATCACCATAGACAGAGAAGTCGTCCATAAACACCTCGAGAAAATTGCCTACCATCTCGGCGAAAACTGCTAACATGCATCTTTGGAAAGTTGCAGGTGTATTGCATAATCCAAAGGGCATTCTCTTGAAGGCGTAGGTGCCGAACGGGCAAGTGAAGGTAGTCTTATCTTGATCTTCAGGGGCGATTGCCACTTAATTGTACCCGAAGTACCCATCCAAAAAGCAGAAGAACTCCTTGCATGCTAGTCTTTCCAGAACTTGATCAATGAATGGCAAGGGGAAGTGATCCTTCTTAGTTGCTGCATTGAGACGGCGGTAGTCAACACACACCCGCCAGGATGTTAGTACCCGAGTGGATATTTCCTCTCCTTTGTCATTTGTAACCACGGTAAGCCCGGATTTCTTTGGAACTACATGCAGTGGGCTTACCCATTTTGAGTCGGAGATGGGATAGATAAAGCCTGCATCACACCATTTCGTTATCTCTTTCATGACGACGTCCCTGAGGTTAGGGTTCAACCTTCTTTGGAATTCGCAGGACGGCTTGGCATCTTCTTCCAGATAGATTTGGTGTGAACACAAAGCTGGATTTATCCCTCGGAGATCTGATACGCTCCAACCAAGTGCCTTGCGGTTCTTTTCTAGAACCTCGAGAAGCCGAGATTCCTGATCCGAATTCAGCCTGATGCTGATGATGACAGGATACATTTGTTCTTCACCCGCAAGGAAAGCATACTTCAGGCCTGCAGGAAGTGGCTTGAGTTCTGGTGTTGATCTGTCCAACTTGTTGGTCACTTCCGACACTATGCTGGTGGTGGGATGTACTTCCTAGAAGCTGCTACCATCCTCATCATTCTGTTGAGATCCTGGTGATGTGCCGAACGGTTCTGCACTAAGCTGATCGTGTTCGGTCTGGAGTGAATGCTCAAAGAGATGCGCCTGCATCTGAGAATCTGTCTCCCACGAATCATCGGAGCCGAGGGTAACTGTGCTTTCCAAGTCTTCCTCAAGGGTGAGGATTTCTTGGGTCCAGGAATCGTCTAGTGACAAGAATGAATCTCTGATCTCTGCAATAAAGTCACAGTCTGCTTTGCATGCTGGCTGGCTCTCATCAGTCGTGGCATTTGGCTCTCTATTCATGTTGATAGTGATCTGTTTAATATCCGAGCTAAAAGCAATCTTGCCAGACCCGTAATCAACCACGACACCTGAAGTACGAAGAAATGGTCGGCCAAGGATGATAGGGGTCTGGAGTAGAGGTGCAGGTGAGTCCATATCAAGGACTACAAAATCGGCTAGGAATTGCTTCTCCTGCACTTTAACTACGACGTCTTCCAAAAGACCTCGGGGCCGCTTGACGGATCGGTCAGCGAACTGAAGGATCATGCGTGTCTGCTTGAGCGGACCCAACCCAAATTCTTGCATTATGGATGCGGGCAGAAGGTTGATGGAAGATCCACTGTCAAGGAGAGTGCGCTCGAAGACCTGGTCAAAAATCTCACAACTGATCAGAGGTGCTCCTGTATCTTGCTTCTTCTGTGGGAGGTTGCTGATGGCTGCAACAGTGGCCATGGAGAGTACGTGCTTTTCTACATCTCAGCGTCTGTTTTCTTGCGCTGGGCGACGCCTATTAGTACATGCCTCTTTTAGCCCTTTCTTCACAGCTGACATATACTCCACTGCCTTCAACAAAGGAATCTCAACAGTCAACTTGTCTAATATTTCCACAACTTCTGGATCAGACAATGCCTTTTTTCGTTTTGCAATTTTTTTGGATTTTTCTATTGCATGAGGAAAAGGGATATGTACATCATTGGCAGGAAAATTAGAGTTCTTATTTACATCAAAATCATCGCCCATCAAATGTTGTACATCCGGACTACAAAAAGGAGTATAAACTGTATCATGGCATGCTGGTGCTGCAAGGCGAGCAAAAAGTGTAGCGCCCGCTCCGTCGGCTGGCGAGGGATCGGCTGCTGCTGGCGGCTCCTCCAAGGCTGGCGCGGCTTTGCTTCAGCTGCAAGCTTCTTTTTGTTGTTTTTGATTTTGCTGATTTTTTTTGTATTTTTAGCTGAGGCTGCTGCATATGCACGACGACTGGAATGGCTTCTCATTCTTCTTCCTCCTCACCCGCCCCTATAGCTGGCACGGCTGATGCGGAAGATGACGATCCACCTGTTTCTTTATTCACCCTACTTTTGGTAGCAGGCGGAGGCAAGGCCCTACCGCTCCTGAGAGTAACAACAATAGAATAAACAGTAATATCATTATCAAACACGGACGGGACATCACATTCTACCTGCTCTTTCTTCTTGAAATTATTGGGGTTGGCTTCGACCTGAGCTGGAATGGTGGTTCGAGTGGCAGTCAGGTCGTCAAGCCGATTGGTCATTTCTGCCAGCCCTTTGACAAGTTGGGCTAGACAATCCATGGTGGGGTTTATAGGGGGTGCTTTAGTGGGTTCAGCGTGCAGACCACGCTGCTGTTATATGGATGGGTGCGGAGGCTGTTGCTGGTGGTGCTGGGGTGGTGCAGGAAGTTGAAGTTGCTGATAAGAGGGGGGAGGATAATGCTGATATTGCTGAGGTTGGGCAGCCGCATACTGATGAAACTGCTGTGGATGGCGGTACTGCGGCTGCTGGTACGGTGGGTTCTGCCTCCATTGGTTTGCATACTAGGGAGGCTGATGGTACTGCTGATGAGGCTGAGAGGACTGTCCAAAGCTACCACCCTGAGGTTGGTGGTACTGCTAGTTGGCAAGTGGCTGACCCTGGGGTTGTCCCATAGGACGGGTCGACTGTGCATCATTGGTCCATACCCCGTTCACTTCCTGAATCAGGGGTTGTGGTGGGAATACTGGATCAGGTCCTAAAAGAAACTCTGGCCAGTAGACAACCATCTGCTGCTGCGGCTGGCCCTGGTCGGGTGCCTGCACGTAGTATACGTGCTGGACTGCCGGTGGCTGCTGGCTCGGCTGAGGCTGATGCTGCGGTTGCTGCTTGTCCTTCTTCTCAGCTGGAGCTTCGGATGGTGTTGCCGACTGAACAGAGTTGATGGTGCCCACCAACAGTTCAAGGTACTTGTTGATCTGATCAAGCTTGTCTAAGTTCTATGTCCTCTTCTCGATCACAGCGAGTTTTTCGAGGTCCTGTGATCGCTTCTCAATGATGTCAACTTTAGAGAGATGGCCCCCGATGATACTGAGGTTGGAGCTCTCATCTCTCTCTGCCTCATTGGATGCTGCCATGTGTACTTGCTTCTGGAGGATCTAGGGCTGCTTCTGATATACCTTGGATGAAGAGAGGGTGGCCTCTCCTTCGGCCATTTCTTCAAATATCTGCCAGACTACATCTTCATCCTTGTTAAAATGTAAGCCCCCACATGCTGCGTCAACGAGCCTTTGGCTCTCAATGTTCAGTCCCCCAAAGAAGTGCTGGACCAAGCTGGTCTTCGAAATATCATGATGGGGACACTTCTCCTGCAGGTCAGTGAATCTCTCCCATGCTTCATGTATTGACTCATGGGGTCCTTGGGAGAAATTACTGATTCGGGCTCGCATCTGGTTGAGCCGACCGAGAGGATAATACTTATGTAGGAAGGCTGACTTCAGCTCCTTCCAGGTCGTCACAACCTTCCCCAGATGGTTGATCCAATAGAGGGCCTTGTCTTGTAGGATGAAGGGGAACGCCATCATCTTGACAATGTCTAGAGGGACATTGGGGTAGTGAGTAGTGCGGCAAATGCGGGAGAATTGCTGCATGTGAATGTACGGCTCCTCACTGGTATTTCCATGGAATGCAGGGAGAAGAGCAATGAACTGGGGCTTCAGCTCAAAGTGAGCGTGTACCGGTGGAATGAGGATCCACTCGGTCATCTGGCTGTCTCCCGGGTTGTATGTTTCTTTTAGTGTTGGTTTTGGTGGCGGTAGTTCAGGTTCATCATCATCGGGACCACCACCTCCACCTCCACCTCCTCCTCCCCCTCTGCCTCTGCCTCCTCCTCCCTCGTCTCGGTTCATCATATCATTCAACATATCCTGAAAGGCTGTCTGCGTGAGGGCCTGCTCAGTCAGCTGCTGTTGGATGGCCTGGATAGACGCCAGTAATTGTACATTGACTTGATTCTGGTCTGGCATCTGTCCTTCTGGTTGGGATGGCTGCTGACCCTTGCCCTTTCCTCCGGGAGCCATGTCAGGGTCTGAGTCGGACGAAATGAACTCCGGAGTAGTCTCCAGGCTCGCTTTGTCTTCTATCTGCATAATGAGATAGTCCTGATCATACCACTTGCAATTTTTATTCGGCCGTCATGATGAAGCTGGAATTCAGGTCAACCCCAGCATGTTGTGAACGGAAAAGGATGTAGACTGTAATCGACTTCCATTCACAACGGTGAAAGTGGGACAAAAGTGATCCCAATTTATTAGGTGGCCAAGAGAAAGGTAGAAAACGAGGAGTCTGGAGATCGATCCGCAAAGTCCAGATCGGGTTCTCAGGAATCGCCTCGAATTTATTGGCGGAGTTGAGTTCATGGAATCGATGTAGGTGTCGGCAAGGTCCCGACGGAAACCATCCATGGATCAACTTCGCAAAGCACAAGAGAAAATCGGATGTTGGAAGAAAGATACGATGGTCAACGAGGAATAAAAAGGAGTGCAAAACAGTAGAAAGGCTCGGATGAGCGGGGTGGTCAAGAAGAGAATGACATAACAAAATTTGTGCAAAGGTGCGGGACTCGATCTTTAAACCTTAATCTAGATCCATACAAACACAATACAAAATCGGGATCACCAACTCACGCCATGTGAAGCCGTGAAGGTTCGGTTATTTATTATCTTTTCATTTTTAGAGTTGAGATTTCAGGCATATCTTATAACAAGTCCTTAGTATGCTACCCTATAGGAGAGAGAGTACTACCAGAAGAGTATCCCGTACTTGTCCTCCTGCTGTGTAACCTGTAGTCTGTACTTTTTGGAGTCCTTATAACCCTTCCTGGATCCCTACTCAACCAAAGAAATAGAGATAGAAAGTCGATAGGCGAAACCAATACTTCGGTTCTCGCTCGCAACAGAATCACCCGTGAGCGTGCAAGAACCTACTCGGACGCAGGACAATGAGACAGACACCCCCGTGAAGGCGTGGCCTATGCTCAGTACTTCGGACAGGGTCGATGCTCTACACAACAAAGAGTCATCATTGGTGACCAAGTCCTACTCGCCTACGTATGATAGAAGCGCCATTACTTCGGAAATCCAGGCGATACACAAGGCAGTTGCAGACTGGGTTTTTGGCTTTAATCCTTAGGGGGTCGCATTCGCTCAAGGGAGTAGGGTTTTGGTCCCCCTCCAAGGTACTTGAAAACAATGAGGGCTTTATGAACCCGGTACAATGATAGTCCATTACAGATTTTAATTAAGGTCAAAGTTTATTTAGCAGTCCCCTTGTTTTAATTTTTGGGTTTTCACCTTCTTTTTTGAGTCTGTTTTCATACCAGCGCCTAACGTTTTTGTAGATTCTCATTTAAGTCCTAGGTGCTCAAAATCAGAGGGAGATAGCGGAAAAGCCGTGCAAGTGGTTCCATGATGGAAATCTCACCATTGAACCGAATGATGCATGCTGAGTTAGAAGACTTACAGTGCATCCCAGCTCTCTCCATGTGGTATGCAAAACAGAATTTTTAAACCTATCTACATGTCGGTATGCAAGGCACAAAATTGCCCTAAACATTAGCTGCTATTAGCGTGAAGAACCATAAGTCGCTCATTCATCTTTAGCCTGAAGGGTCCGGTCTTGGCTCACCCCTCCTTTGCTCAACACACTTGAGTTTAGGAGATATCGCTTTATGGGGCTCGCTGTAGCACAAGGCTAAGAGAAAAATGAACGGCTTGTTTAAGTTTGACTAGATCCATACGAAGTAGACTATAGGAACATGCATTCTTATTAATGTTTGGACCTAGCTACCGAATCAAGCAACCTATATCTAGGGGCTCCAAGCACACAAAACAAAGTAAAATAAAGGCGGAAATCTCAAAACTTCGGAAAACAAAGAAAAGAAAGCGATGAAAAACTCGAAAAACCGCGATGAGGCCCCCAGGTGAACAATCACCCGGGCACTGGACCTCATTGTGAAGAGTAGAGTCCTGTTAAAATTTTCATGCCAAAATTGTCTCTCTCTCACCATGAATTACAAAAATGATCCTAAGTGTTCTAGACCTATCTAATCCCCATCTCCTTGCTTCCTTGGTGCTCTCTCCAGTTGGTCATGAGGTGAAGACCAACCTCCTCCAAGCTCGGCAGCCTTGGCTCCCTAAGAAACCATCCTCACGTGGAGGGCCCTCGCATCAAAGTCACAAAAAGATTGAATTAGTATAGCTCATTCAATCAACTAAAACAGATATAAATTAACACAATAAATAAATCAATAAAGCATGGTGATTAATTACATTAGAAATAGCTGCTCACAAAATCAATGATGAATCAAATTTTTTACACAAGAATGACAAAATAAAGTAGGCTATGCTCATTGCTCCCCGGCAACGGCGCCATCTGATAACTGACATTTTGCGAGGGTCAAAATTATGTTGTCGCTGAGGCGATCGCTCACAGAACATCAGTTAGTCAACAATTAACTCACAATAAAAGAATGAATTACTTAAGTCCCAAAAGTGTGAATTAATATTTATTACTCTACCACAAAATGCATAGTGAACAAGCATGTAGAGGTCGAACCACAGAGAGCAATACAAAAATGCAGTAGCCTATGATGTGCATGTACCACCGAGTCATCCTTGTGTGAAGCCTATTTTTGTGGGTTTTTATTTTTATATATTTTTTATATATTTTTTATTATTTTTATTTTAATAATATAGTTACGTAATATATATATATATAATTTATAGAATATAAATATATAAAGATATATACCCATAGAGGGTATGTGTAAAGCATATAATACATACATATGTATATATTTATCTATATATATATAGATATATTTTTTAATTTAATTCTCAGATCAGTATACATTAATAAATAAATAAATATATATATATAATATTTTTTATTTTCTTTTTCAATAAGGGAATATATATAAGGTAGAGAGAGGGGTGATACAATATTTATAAAAATAAACAAAAATAGTCAAAAATTCAGAAATAAAGTCTTTTTGGTATTTTCATGATTTTCTACTATTTTTGTGATTTTTGGGCATTTTCAACAGATTTTTGATATTTTTAAATACTGAAATAAAGCAAAACAGTGGAGTATCTACTGGCTGGGGGTAAAATGGTAATTAAAAATATCACACAGCCACAAAATTTTTCCAAACCATTTTTAAAGTAAAGAGGTTAAAATATAGAAACTACAGAACTTGAGTTTGCAATTTTTGGGGTTTTCTAGAATTTTTTATATTTTTTAGAAGTTTTTGAGTATTTTTGAATTTTTAAGGTTTTTCTTTTGAGACTTTTAATGATTTTTAGACTGCCACTAAAACATGATAAGACAGACCATAGGTAATTTTTTTGGAATTTTTCAAGGTGGTTTAATATTTTTTTGTTATTTTATAAGCTAGACAGTAAGTAAAATACATGTTTTTGATTTTTAATAAATACAAAAAGGCAACAAAATTAAAAACTAAAAATATGGCGTGCAAGAGCAAACTAACAGGAGCTTATATCCATTTTTGCAAAAAAAAAGCAAGTTAATAAGGGGCATGAAATAAATGGATAAAGCCTACAAAAATTAAACAGCCTGGTAGGGGCATTTTTGCAAATAAAATACTTCTCAGGGGCATCCATGCAAAAATTACTACAGAAATAAACATTTACTTTTATTTTTGGGGCTATTTTACAATTAACAGAACCTGCCAAGGTTAAAGTGCAAAAATCACGCGCCTCACGTGGGACTGCACGTGAGGCGCGGAGGAACCAAACTGCAATAATAAAAACAACAGGGGGCCTACTGCAAATATTACAATTTATTTACAACGTGAAGTTTTATTTTTGGCATTAAAATATAAATACAAAAAGGCGAGGGATGTATCTGAAATTTACCCCCAAAGGCGCGCGATCCAACGGTTGATCTTCGTCCACTTGACACGCGTCGCGCATCCATCGGCTGATACCGGTTCGCAGATGAAGGCTGAGATTAGATCAGCCTCACTGATCGGACGGTGGGAGCAGGGCTTCATCTGACGGTCCTCGTTCGATCTGGGCCGGGCCTCCTGATCTGACGTCGATGGAGCCCCCTGGAAGAACAGGGAAGAAGCTCGCGTGCGGCGAGCTTCGATCTTGAAGATTGGGCTCCTCTGGGCATCTCCCTTACGTCTGAGATGGTCTGAACATAGCTGGAGGCCCTCCGCGTCTACTGATGGTCTCGCCATGGCTCTTGGAGGTCCGAAGAGCTTGGACGAGGTCGATGAAGGTCGAGACCTCTAGGAACCTCTTCCTGGTTTGAATCGAGCCCAGATGGGCTCCTTTCCTCGCTTGACCTGCATAGGAAGAACGGGGGGAGCGAGGGCTATCTCCTCGACCCCGGGTTTGAAGGCTCTATCGCAAAATGGAGTGAGGCGGAGGAGCTCCGACGATAGGCGGAGGTGGAGCTCCGATTCGCAAAGACCAGAGGTCCTTGGTTGAGCAAAGATGATAGATAGATGGAGAATGCGATGGGTAACGAAGTGGGGTGAACGTGGCGATCGGAAACGGTCGAGATCACGGTGAAGAAGTCGCCGAGCGGAGCTCCGGCGAACTTCGATTTTTTTATTTTAAGCTACGCTAATTAACTAAAGACTAAACTAAGAACGGGAATGAAAAGCTAACACTAAAATCTACCTAAAATACAATAAAAGGGCAGCTCTTATACCTGGGGGCCACCAGGGAACAGGACGGACGCCGGAGCTCCGCCGCGTCAAAATTTTCCCTCCTCGAGCCGATTCGAGGTGCTGCGATGCTCCCCCTGTCACGAGGAACCTCCCAGGGTCGAAATCAAGGCTTTTGGGTGGATGAAATTGGCAAATTTGAGGAGGAGGGGCGAAGCTTCTTATTTATAAACATTGGGATGGACCCTTATTGACCGGCATTTATTGATTAATCCAATGAGCATCAAGTTGATCTAAGATATCGGCGGGTATCAGTGATCATCAGAGATTATTTCTTGTGAAGAAAGCGAGCTCGATCGATGGACGAGATGGCCGTAAAAAAGGGAAGAAATCCAGGGAAAAGACAGTTCAGAGACGCCAGGTCCCAGATGGGACAGTTGACCGGGCGGTCAACAAGGGCTGGCGCCCCATTGGTCCACATCGGCCGCAAAAGGACAAAATAGGAAGCCTTAGTTTAAAATGATTTATTTAACATAATAAATGATTTTATTAGAATTTTCTTATAAAATAAAAAATGTTTATTATTTCATGTAGTATTTATTTATGATTTTTATTTAATTTTTTGAAGTGCTTTATTATAGTTTTATTTTATTAATGTGTATATGCATGTATTTACATGTATTTTGTGTATTTTATTTTTAATTTGTTTATTTTATTTTATTATTTTATTGTCTTATTTTATAAATTTATAATTTATTTTTGTGAGTGTAAGTGTATTTTTATTTAATTTTTATGAGTTTATTTTCATATTTAAATAAATAGGGATATGTATATGTAGGTAGGCTTATAGGTCTTTTACCTATATATTATATATACCTTATTTATTTAATGTATTTTCTTGGTTTTTATTTTGAATTTGTATTTTTAATAAGTTATATGTAATATTTACATTATTATAAAAATATAGATGAATAAAGAATAAAATAATTAAATCCCCTTTTATTTATGTATATACTCAACATAGGTATTTTGCCTATGCATTACATATGCTTATTTTATGTTACACATTCTTTTTGGTTTTCTTTTAATTTTAATATGTATATGTATTGAATACATTATTTACAGAATTCTAAAAATATAATTTTGTAAAAATGATGAATACTGAATAAATTGAATATTTTAATCAGGCAGGTTGCACAATGAAGGCCAAAAACCTAACTTTTGCAGATGGACTCCAAAAATTATGAAACCAATTTTATTAAATAGTTCTTGGAAAGCTATATACAATTAAAGGTGAGTTTGGTGATTTGGAGTTTTTATTTGCAAGATATGGGTCTGTGAAGTTGAAATTTTGGCTTTTTATTCTGAATATAAAATGTACACTGAATATTATTTTTACACAAACTCAATTTTGTATTTTTATTTACATTATTATCTACAACTTTCATGGACAAAGTTTCTTTATTTGATGAATGCATAATTATATACAAAATAGGTGTCAAAAATGCATAAATAAATGCATGAATAAATGAGGTATTTATTGTACACTGGCCCTTATCTCCCCCCTACTTTATTCCTTATCGACCAATTCCATGCTGGCCTTGGTCTCGGGGTTAGGGTCATAAAATATTTGCAATATTTTACTCCTTTTTCTTTTCTTCTCTTTATTCTATAATTTTGGCATTAAAAACCTTATTTAATGCATAATTAATACAATGAATGATGAATGCTATTATGTACAAATTAATGTTATTTACATGCATTTGCTGGGGTTTTGAGGCCAAAATGATAGAATAAAGGTGATGAAATGGAGATTCATCAGTAACAGAGCGAGAAATGACGCCCACACCGGAGATCACATTGCTTCCTTGGAGGGAGTTGTGATGGAGATCCAGTCACAACTGGGTACTCATGCCCAATGCTTGGCTCGTCTAGAGGACGACGCAAGCATGGGATCGTTAAGCATCATCGGTGAGAGTCCACGCTCGGCTAATGTCGTAAAAAAACTTGGGGAGAAGCTAGAGGAGCTCAAGTCCCTGATGCAAGAGCTACATGAGGACCTCTCTATCATCAAGAAGGTGATCGTGAACGGGGGTAGATCCAATGACATGAGAAGGCCAAAGGTCCCATATCCCAAGTCATTTTCAAGTACGCGGTGGAGGTATATTTCAAAGCTGTCAAGACTCCTGAGGTGGAGAAGGTATCCTTGGCGGCAATGTACTTGTCTGACCATGAAAAGCTATGGTGAAGGAGCTGTGCATCTGAAGGAAGACCAGACGTCTCATCTTGGGATGAGTTGGTGAAGGAGCTGAAGGAGCAGTTCCTACCCACCAACATTGCTTGGTTAGCAAGGGAGGCGCTCCGAAGGCTGAAGCAGATGGGAACCGTACGGGAGTACGTACGATAGTTCTCGTCACTACTGCTGGATATTAAAGGTATGTCTGAAGAAGACAAAACTTTCAATTTCATGGTGGATACTAGGCTCAGACGGAGCTTAGGAGGCAAGGGGTGAAGGACCTCCAAACGACCATCGTTGTTGCGGATGCGTTGGTCGACTACAAAGTCCAACCCACTACGGAAAAGGAGATCGAGAAGGCAAAGAGCAAACACAAAGAGATTACTAAGCACAAGTTCAAGAAGTTTGGCAAGGATGAAACTTCAAGGGAGGGAGTAGAACCCTCCAAGAAGGCTGAGCAACCTAAAGGGAAGGGTCGCTTCATCTGCGATGGGCCACATTGGGTGCAGGAGTGCTCGAAGTGAGAGAAGTTGAACTCCATGACCATAGAGGAGAACACAGACGAAGAGGCGTTGTGTCTGTTGAAGTCGGACAAAGAGGAGAAAATGGAGGTGAAGCACGAAGATCCGGAGCTGGTGTACCTTGATGTTGTGGGATACAAGAAGACCCTTTCATCCATGATCAACACTGGAGCAACACACAACTTCCTCTCCAGCAAAGAGTTCGGGAACTTGGGAGTTCTCTTGGAGAAGAGCAAGTTCCGCGTGAAGCTTGCCAACTCTGAATCATTGCAGATCAAAGGTATGGCAAACTGCACCGTTCAATTGAGCGAATGGCAAGGAAATGTATGCTTCCTCGTGGTACCTCTCGATGACTTCCAAGTTATTTTGGGAGTCACGTTCTTGAAAAAGGCTAAGGCGTCTATGACTCCTTATCTGTAAGGAGTCTTCTTCGCGGATGCAGATAGCCCTTGCTTCATCAGGGCTATCAAGAAGAAAGGACAGGCCGGAGCCATGTCCATGATGCAAGTTTGCAATGGGATAAAGAAAGGGAAGCATGGTGTACTTGGCTACGGTATGTGTCGAAGAAAATGGAAAGGAACTACAGTCATGCCCCAAGGCGGTATAGAAGATTCTGGACGAGTTCAAGGATGTGATGCCAAAGGAGCTGCCAAAGGAGCTTCCACCGAAGCGAGATGTGGATCACGCTGTCGAACTACTACCAGGTACGGTGTCCCCTGCATTTGCACCCTACAAGATGCCGCATGCACATCTAGAGGAGTTGCGAAGACAACTCAAGCAACTGATGGACGCTGGTCTGATGCATCCAAGCAAGGCCCCATACGGAGCACCGATGTTGTTCCAGAAGAAGAAAGATGTGAGCTTGCAAATGTGCGTAGACTACCGCACACTGAACAAGGTGACGGTGAAGAACAAGCACCCCGTCCCCAGTGTTGAAGACATGTTCGATCGCTTGGGCCATGTCAAGTATTTCTCAAAGATGGATCTCAGGTCAGGATACTACCAGGTCTGCATCAAGGAGGGAGACGAGCCGAAGACTGCATGTGCTACGCATTATGGTTCCTTGTGTGGAGAAGAAAATAAGAAGTTGTTTATTCCATCGGACGTAGGGTTTATAGCATGAAACCCTAGGATCCTATAAGAAGAAATTACATAAGTGCCCCTTAATGGGCTACAGTCATTAAATATGATAAATAATAGCAACACTCCCCCTCAAGTTGGAGCATATTTGTCAATTATGCCCAACTTGGAACTAAACCAGGAAACACATCTCTTAGGTAGAGCTTTTGTGAGAATGTATGCAATCTGACAATCTGAAGATATGTGGGGCGTGGAGGTCTTCCCATCTCGAATAGCATTACGTATAAAGTGGCAGTCAACTTCAATATGTTTGGTTCTTTCATGAAAAACTAGATTGGAGGCAATATATGTTGCTGACTTGTTGTCACAGAGTAGTGGAACATGGGGAGATGTAGGATAGCCAATTTCTTTTAAGAAAGATGTCAACCAGGTAATTTCACATGTTGCTTGTGCCATTGCCCTATATTCTGCTTCGGCGCTTGACCTGGACACCACAATTTGTTTCTTGCTATGCCAAGTAACATGATTTCCCCAACAAACATTGTGTACCCAATGATGGATCATCTGTCTTCAGGCATGCTTGCAGAATACGCATCAGCATATGCAGTAATGTTGAGGTGGCCATTGTCCTTATAGAATAAACCACACCCTGGAGACCCTTTAAGATAACGTAATATCAATACAATGCCCTGCCAATGACTATAGCAAGGTTTTTCCATATGTTGACTTGCCATGCTCACTGCATGTGAAATGTTTGGCCTGGTTACAGTAAGGTAGAGTAGTTTGCCAACAATACTTTTGTATCTAGTAGGATCTTCGAACTCAGGATCCAAGGAGATAATATGCTTTCGTGTTTCAGTTGGAATACCTGAAGGTTTGTAACCAAGCATGCCTCCCTCTGTAAGAATGTCCGTGCAATATTTTCTTTGTGATAGATGTAGTCCTTCCGTTGTGCGAATTGATTCTATGCCTAAGAAATAGTGAATTTGACCAAGGTCCTTGGTGACAAATACTTTCTAAAGAAAGTCCTTGATTTCTGCAATTCCTGCTTCATCATTATCAATTATCACCATGTCATCAACATAGACGGCTAATATCATTGTCCCATTAGTCCATCGTCTCACAAATACATAGTAGTCAAAGGCCATTCTATTAAATCCAAGGGTGAGAATTTCTGTGGTCAGCTTGTCAAACCAAGCTTGTGGGCTTTGTTTCAACCCATAGATAGCCTTGCGAAGTCGACATGCATACTCCCCCTCGACGGAGTATCTCGATGGTTGTAACATGTAAACTTCTTCCTCCAGATCCCCATATAGGAACACACTTTTCACATCATGTTGGAATATAGGCCAATTATAGTTGACTGCAATAGATAGAATAGTGCATACCAATCCCAATCTAGCTACTAGCGAGAAGGTCTCAAAATAATCCACACCAAAAGTCTGCGTAAAACCCTTAGCCACAAGGCGAGATTTTAACCTGTCAATAGTGCCATCGGGGGATTGCTTGGTTGTAAAACCCCATCTGCATGCAACTGGTTTCACCCCTGTAGGGCATGGTACCATATCCCATGTATTTCTAGAAACAAGAGCATTCGTTTCCTCGTCGATGGCCATTTTCCAACCATGGTATTGTAAAGCCTCATTGTAGTCTCGTGGGATAAAATTTATCATCATTGCATCTGTAAATTGTATGTCACTACTCGAAAGATTGTCAGTGGACGTAAAGGAAGTTATTGGATGAATAGTGCACTTCCTTTTTGTTCGTCGTAGAGCTATAGGAAGGTCCTGAGGAGCATCCATAGGAGCAGTGGGAGGAACAATTGAAGAATGAACATCATCCTGTATGAACAGAGTTGGCAGAGGAATAGAAGAGGTAGGTCGAATATTCCTTCCTGTGTATACAAGAGGTGGGGGTGGTAATTCTAAGGGTATGTCATTGACATGTTTAGTGAAAAAACGGATTTGTTCAAAAAATTTGACATCAGCCGAGACGTAATAGTGATGTCCAACAGGATCATAGCAACGATACCCTTTTCGAGTCTTTGAGCACCCTAGGAAGACACATTTGATAGCTCGAGCAGTCAACTTATCTGCAGTATGGAAATTATGAACAAATGCAATGCATCCAAAAATGCGTAAAGGTAACGGAAACTGGCTTTCATTAGGATAAAGTAGTGAGAAAGGAGTAGCGCCTTGTAAAACTGATGACGGAACTCTATTTACCAGGTGAACAACAGTAAGAATGACATCCTCCTAATAAGTTTTAGGCACCTTCATATGACATAAAAGGGACATGGCAATGTCAAGAAGATGGCGAAGCTTTTGCTCTGCAATCCCAGTTTGCTGAGAGGTACAAGCACATGATGTTTGGTGTAGTGTTCCCTAAGTGTCAAAGAAGGTTTTCAAATTATGTTGAGTAAACTCTAATGCATTATCAATTCTTAGAATCTAGATAGTCAAAGACAATACAGTTTTAACAAACTGAAAGAAAGATGAAACAACCTTATTAATTTCTGATCATTCTTTTAATAAGTAGACCCATGAACATACACTATAGTCATCTACAAAGACAACAAAATACTTGTGACTACCTTTAGCACGAACTGGACAGGATCTCCAGATGTCACAATGAACTATTCAAAAGGAGTAGACTTTCGAGGAACACTTCTAGTAGGAAAAGATTTTCTATGATGTTTTTCGAACTGACATGCTTCACATTCAAAAGGTTTTAGAGTAGAGAGTTCGAGAAACATCATGGAGAGAGCTTCGGCAGATGGATGGCCAAGACGAAGATGCCATAACAGGGGGTCATTAGCAATAGAGATGGCTCTAGCAAAGTTAGAGTTTGTTGGAATGTCTAGGTAGTAGAGTCCATTCTTCTCATGCCCCCACCAAAAATCAGCGTCGGAATGTCTTGAAAATAACAATATAGCTCATCAAAAATCACATGGCAACGTAATTCAGAACATAATTTGTGAACCGATAGTAAGCTCAAAGTAAAATCCGGAGCACAGTGAACAAGAGCAAGTCGTAATTTAGAAGAGAATTCCATAGTCCCAACAGAGGTAGCGGGGGGATGTGCCCTATTTGCCACTCTAACAAATTTTATACTAGAGGAAGGCTGAGATGATGTCAGTAGACTACCTTCTCCTGTGATGTGAGTTGATGCTCCAGAGTTAATGATCCAAGTAGGCACATAAGCAGTTGTAGTGTTAGCAATTGTACCTGATGGAATGGCTAAATGAGCAGATGAGGTAGCGTCATTGGATGTATTTTCAGATTGCTGTAGCATTTCCATTAGATGAGAATAATCTGAGGCTGAGAGTTGAACATTTTGCCAATTAGATGCTTGAGTAGAATTATCGATTGTAGTATTATCATATGTAAGATGGACTTGAGGAGGCTTCCCAAAATTTACCCAACATTTTTCAGAAGGATGGCCAAGTTTCTAACAATGAATGCATGGTGCGAATGTTCGTCATCGTCCACGACTTCTTCCATAGTCATGACCACGGGCCCCTAGGAATTGTGAGTGACTTCCTGGCCCATGGGATGCAAGAAATCCGGATGTCTCAGCAGGTTGTTGATGCTGAACCTGAATAGTGGAATTCTCAATTTGTTGGAGTCGTCCAAATATTACCTTGATCGATGGTAAGGTATTTGAAGTAAGGAACTGCTCTTTGACATTCTGGTAACGAGAACATAGTCCAGCAAGAAAACGATACACCTACCATTCTGATCTCTCAATTACTTATTTTGAGCAATATGCACGTTGAAATATAGCAAGTTCTTCATAGAGTCCCATGAGCTGACGATAATATTCCACCAAGGTAGATTCTCTCTGTGATGCAGACCAAATCCTCATATAGATATCTGCTAATCGTGACTTCGTAGTTTGTTGGGAATATGTCTGTTCTAACTCATCCCACATCTCTTTAGCCGTCTCTTTGAATAGAAGATTGGCTGCAATATGCGGTTCGACATTTGTCATCATCTAATTCATTACTTGATAATTGTCTGTAAGCCACAATTCATATTCTTGATCTTCCTCTTTTAGAGGATCTTCAGTCAGTATTGAATTCTTCCTCTGACCATCAATAAAGACCTTGAATGCCCGAGACCATAGCACATATTTTTTAGTGCCTTTTAGTTTGATAGAAGTAGCCTGCATCATCATATATGATGCGAAAAATAGATGCTTTGTCTTGGTAGGTGTGGAGGCCATTACCGTCAACGATTAGATAATCGTAGAGTTATCAAACTTGTTTTCAATAAAGCATGGAGGGAATGCATTAATCAAGCATGGAAATCAAGAACACTTGTCCAAAAGAACATTATTTAGTGTGCAACTGAGACAAGGCACATGATCGCTGACAGCGAGATCTCTTTGAGATCTCCTGGCGGTGACTTGTGATGGGAGGTTCCCACAGATGCCGCAGATGAGCCAGATGCCAGATCTCCTGGTTGGAGCAGATCTGGGCGCACGTGATGCCCTAGTAAGATCTAGGCGAGCAACACCTGAGAGGGATATGGGCGAGCGAAACACGAGAAAGAAACCGAATAGGTCTGAATGAGCGACTTCGATGTCTGGAAGTAGTGATAGGGCGAGCGCCTTCGAGAGGTCTGGGCGGCGGCACCCTGGATCTTTCTTTAGCGGGATCTAGGAGCAACAATAGGGCAAACGATGGCACCCTCTGGATCTGGGAGCAGTGTTGGCGAAGCCCTGCGCGGGGCCCTAGGGCAAGAGAGGGCCCACACAAGGGAGAGAGATGCTTGTGGTGGCGGATGGAATTACTTGGACAAAGGCCCGGCCTAGGATCGTTGCTCGGATACCATGTAAAAAAGAAAAGAAGAAGTTGTCTATTCCATTGGGTGTAGGGTTTCTTATATAGCATGAAACCCTAGGAGCTGATAAGAACATATTATATAAGTGCCCATTAATGGGCTATAGTCATTAAATATGATAAATAATACCAACACCTTGTAATGCCGTTTGGGTTGACGAATGCCCCGGCTACTTTCTGTACCATGATGAATGATGTCTTCCAAGAGTATATCGACTCGTTTGTTGTAGTATACTTGGATGACATAGTAGTGTACAACAGGACCCTAGAGGAGCATGTCAAGAATCTGCGGATGGAGCTTGAAAAGCTGAGGCACCGGTTATACTTGAAGCTGGAGAAGTGTGCCTTTGGTCAGGAGATCATCTCCTTACTCCGGCATATCGTGGGCGGAGGCACGATACGCATGGAGCTCAAGAAGACTCAGGCGATTGAAGAGTGGGCAACACCCACAAAGGCAATAGAGCTGCGATCCTTCCTCGGATTGGTGATACTGCAGGAAGTTCATCGAGGGATACTCCAAGAAGGTGACGCTCTTGACGGACCTGCTTCGGAAGGATCAGCCTTGGAGATGGACGCGTGAATGCCATGAGGCATTCCAAAAGCTGAAGAGGGTGGTGGTGGAAGAACCTATTCTACGACTTCCAAACTTCGAGAAGCCGTTTGAAGTCCACACCGACACGCCTGACTATGCACTTGCATGTGTACTGGTGCAAGATGGGCACCCCGTGGCGTACGAGCCGCAAGTTGAATCCAGCAAAAAGGAGGTACTCCGTGCACAAGAAGGAGATGACTGCAGTGGTCCATTGTCTGAGGACATAACGCCATTACTTCCTCAGATCAAAGCTCGTGGTGCAGACAGACAACGTGGCAACCAACTGCTTTGCCACACAAAAGAAGCTGACTCTCAAGCAAGCGCGATGACAAGACTTTCTCGCTGAATTCAACTTCGAGCTTCACTACAGGCCTGGGCGGACCAACCAGGTAGCAAACACTCTCTCGAGAAAGAGCGACCAGAAGAGCCAAAGATCGCGGTGAATGCATCGATCACCCGCATATCTAGAGACATGTTGGAGCGCATCTGGGAGCAGACACATGAGGATCCGGTTACTTCATGCTTGGTGCAGAACGTGAATGATGGAGAAGTCCAGAGATTCTGGATAGAGGAAGGCGTCCTCTACGCAAAGGGCATGAGGCCCTATGTCCCCTCGAGCGACGATTTGAGGAAGATATTGCTGAAGGAAACACACGACACACAGTGGGTTGGTCATCCAGGGGTGGAGCGCACGTTGGCACTCCTCTCCTCAAGCTACTTCTGGCCAAAGATGGAGGACGACGTCAAAGTCTACGTGCGTACTTATCTTGTATGCCAACAAGACAAGACAGAGAGGAAGAAGACGCCAGAACTGCTAGAGCCCTTGCCCATTCCTTCATGCCTGTAGGAGAGCGTCTCCATGGACTTCGTCATTGGGTTTCCGAAAGTGGAGGGGAATAATGCGGTGATGGTGGTAGTTGATCGCTTCTCTAAATACGTGATCTTTGTACTACCACTCCAAGAGTGTACGACAGAGACCACGGTGAAGTTGTTCTTGCAGAATGAGGTGAAGCACTGGAGCATATCATTGGACACCGTGAGTGACCACGATGCTCGGTTCACATGTCGGTTCTGGACGACCTTATTTGAGATGTTGGGGTCCGATCTCAAATTCTCTACCAACAATCACCCGTAGATGGATGGACAGACGGAACAGATCAATGCCTTGCTAGAAGAGTACCTGAGGCATTATGTGACGGACAATCAACGCAATTGGGTGAGCTTACTGGATACTGCCCAATTCTGCTATAGCCTGCAATAGACCTCCACCACAAGCTAGAGTCCGTTCGAGATTGTGAAGGGTAGGCAACCCGTGACACCGCACGAAGTGGCTAAGCAGAATAACCAAGGGCGGTGCCCTGTCGCACATTGCTTTGCAATGGAGAGGTAGGATCGGTGGGAGGAAGCAAAGGACGCATTGTCTCACGCTCAACGCAGGATGAAGAAGGTGACTGACAAGAACCATAGGCCGGTCGAGTTCCAGGTTGGGGAGAATGTACTGATGAAGCTTATACCCCAGATTTGGAAGAAAATACTGAAGAAGACGGCTCACAAAGGACTCATTCCTCGTTACGATGGACCCTTTGAGATAGTTTGACGCGTGGGACCGCTCACCTATCAACTACGTCTTCCAGAGAGACTGGAGCTGCATCCTGTGTTCTATGTCAGCTTCCTAAAGGAGCACCATGAGGATAGAGAAGATAGCACCAGGAGGGCATCGAAACGTGCCCCTCCTAATGTCCGGGTTCAACATACGAAGATAGCCGAGAAGAATCTTGACAGGCGTGTGGAAGTCTAGAGCAAGAAGAACCGGAGGATCTTCTTCCTTATCGAATGGAAGGGACTCCCAAAGGAGGAGGCAAGCTGTGACCATGATACAATCTTGTGGTAGTTCAAGGAGCTCATTGATGATTTCTTGAAGATGCAGGATCAGTCATGGATGCCTGATGGATCAGGTGGGGAGGCATGTAACACCCCCAACTCCTGAGGTACGGGAATAGATATTGCACGCCCGTATGGTTATGTGGCCACACAATGAAGTTCTGGAGGACCACACCTTAGCATACTGACAGCTAAGGATGGGGTTAACCGCATTAGGTCGGAGACCATGGGTTCTCCTTGGCACAACACAAGTGTTCGACGACACTCGACAGAGCTTGAGCTGCAACATCCTACGTAGGAGCATGGTGTCCACTGATGACGTAACGTGATTACATGGTGTGCTGATGAGGCAGAAGACATGGCATGCTGATGGAGCGGGTGACGTGGCGTCAGTTGCAAAAGACGAAGGGATTGCACAGAAGATGAAGAGCCAAGGCATGTGAAGAGTCATCTCAGAAGAAGAAGGGTCTCCGTAGAAGACGAAGAATCCTTACATTCATTGTACATGTAATAATGGTGTCCTTTCGTATTCCCCCGGCTTGTGTATATAAGGAGAGATAGCACTCATTTGTAAACAAAACACTCAGAGTGAGTCTCTTGCTAATACAAAGAGGGTTTAGTGCCACGGCTCTTGTGTCTTTGTACTTGAGTGCTTGTGTTTGGGTATTCTAGCGGTGTGGTTACTCGGCGTGCTGGTGTACATCTACACGCAAAGGACGAGAAGATGACGCCGCATAGGTTAACCTCAAAAATTGATGTTGAGATTCTACCCATGTGACACCAGCCACGATGATTACACCATGCCTTCAGCGCTGTCATACTACTGAATCGGAACGATAATATCAGCATAACATCTGAGACTGATTTTTGAAAAAAAATCTAAACCTTGATGGCCATCAGCGACAGTCTACCATGCTCATTCCATCAATCACACGGGATAGCACCCGTATCAAATCAGTTCAGAAACTGTTATACACTGTTGTGTGATGAGGCAATCTATTTTTTTTCCAGAAAGCTTCTTTCCCTAGAAAAATAAAACTGCATTAGCCATCAAAATCGATTTGAATTTCACCTGATGACTTCCAATGTCAATGATATGTTATCCTGCAAGTAAAGCTTCATAAAAAAGCTGACTTGGGATACATGCATTAATATAATGAGATCTTCCGCGGTGCTTGAGCATGGAGAACTCGTAGATCCGAATTTGCCTTCTTCGTACACATGGTTCCTGCAACTTATCACCGATATACTGCAAACCTCTACTTGGAGTTTTTTCTTTGAGTTTGTATATCTGGCACAGTAAATTGGATGACCAACGACACCCCGTGATAAGTGAAGCTCAGGGAACCCACTCAAAGGATCAGGTTGTTGAGAAGTTGGCCATACGGTAAGGACCATGATTCAAATCTTACACCCCTATGGAAAAAAGAGATCACAATCCAATTAAATGCAAACATATTCTTAATTATATCGAACACATAGTATTAAAACTAAGTACGGATGACATAAATACCTGATTAGTAATCATCATCTTCCTTGGGGAGATCTTGAAGATATTCCTGACCCAAATATTGCGACATAAGAAAGATGTAAGCGGAACAACCTCAAGCACCGCCACCTATACTATATTATTGCGTACAACATCATCATTGATGAGAACCCAAAATATAGGACGGTCAATCAACAACAACAAAGCCTTCTCCCACATTAAGTAGGAAAATGCACATAGGAGGGTCAATGCAGGAAAAAATATACGAAACCACAACGATAGGAAATCTTAACTAATGTAAGACTGCATTGGCTATACATCCCACATGTGAGCTTTCATGTACACATCTTCTGATTTTAATGCAAGCGGTTACCCATGCCCCCGACTATATCAGGCTTATAAGCTAAAAAATGTAGAATTGTGTGTTGAGGACAGAACCTACTACATTAGATGGAGAGCTTACACACACCAACCGACAATTGTAAGTTCCATTTGCGCATTCTTGAAACTAGAATAGTTCATCCTTGCAGTGAATTGTCAGGGATGCAAATGATTAATGGCTCCCCGGTCCAAGATCGCAAGCCCGACAAGGAGAGAGATAAGCAACGAAACAGGCACCACAAAGGTGGGTACAAACTGACCCACGTATGAAGTTGCAGCATCTCCTCGGTTTCCGTGGTAGAATGGACATCATCTTGCTGAGATGTTTTACATAGGGAAGTACAAAATTATTGCTGTGCATTGTGGAATTGCAATCGTATATCAGATTCACAATGGATACCTTAAGGGGTGTGTATGCTACCAGCAGAAAGCTGTGGAACCTTACCTCAGCCCTTACAACAAAGGGTCTGCATTTTTAGAGGCCGAATGAAGACTATTCGAAGTTAGTAGTCATACATTCAATTAAATGATTACACTCTCACCTAACAATACAATCCCAACCCTGGCACCTTTTGAAAGTGCGCCACATTTTGAAAATAGGGCTGAGCAGCATTGCAAGCACATATTTTCAGTACATCCATATAGCACAAAGGACTGCACAATGTCAGGATATTTTTGCATATCGACCAATAAACCCTAACCTCCCTGAAAAAAGTCCCGAAATCCCGCCAAGAAAAGCTATCGATCCAAGGAACGGCAATCTTTCGTCAGGCTTATTGTAAGAGCTCATCTAAGGCAAACCATCTCATCCGAATCTTTGGCCAAGCATTGGGTCTTTGCCTTAGGAGTTAAGGCGCTACATCTTTAACATCACATGAGGCCATCTCCCTCTAAGAACTTGGCTCCAGACCACCCAATTACATTTCCTTACAAATTTTACAAGATGCCGTATATTAGGTATTACAAAATAAATATAATATTTTTATTCAACAATAACTATATACAACCCAAATTAGATATGTTTCTGGGCAAAGAACATGTTTAGCCAACCCCACTTAAAGTGGAAAGGGGCTTGATCATTGTTATAAACAAAAAAGTATTTGTATACAAAAAGATCACTTCAATTCATGCCTACTGTTCCTGCACTCCCACTGGAAATAGGAACCGAACAACCCCCACCGCCCCTTCCAACTGCCCGATGCACGTGCAGTAGTTCCTTATATTACTCTCCAGGGAACTCCCTCTGCCAATGTGCCTAGAACAATAGTTGCATGCTTGGTTGGTGAGACAAAAGAGGTTCGTTACCATGGTATGTAGAAGCTGCTAAGGTCAATTTGGACATGACCGTATGGGGGTCAGAGATGTAATTACTTGTTCAAATACGATGTAATATTGTTTTGAATTAGTGTTCTAATGAATTTGTGTGTAAAATCTTGCATTAGATGGCCATACTTTGGCTTCTCAAAGATTAAAAAAAAAATATTTGACCCTTAATTGTTTGTTATTCTTAACTATCACATTTTTCACACAGAAAAAGGTTCAATATGTCATCTATCATGTTTAAGTACAATCTCAAGTACCAAGTATATAAACTCATAGTCATAAAAGATCATTCATTTTGCTGAATATCTGACCAAGACTATAAATATAGATGGATGTTTGTAACAAGTGCGCGATGACCCTTCTCATCTTGGGTTGAAAGATGCAAAATTTAATTAAGGGAGCAACCCATAACGTGGCCCAATAAATAACTTCTCAAGATAAACTTGCTCCAAGAAATTATTTTCAATATGAGAATCACAAGCAATCATAGTATAACAAAGTAAAAACTTGATAAGTTAAAGATGTTTATCTTTCAAGAACTTGGAAAGAGAAAAACTCAAACACATGATATATTAACCAAAGCAAAATCCATACAAGTTAACTCTTCCTAGAAGGATTAATGTTCACCAGAGAATAAGCACAAATTCAAGCCATGGCAATTAGCACAAGTATAAAAAGATGATCACATTGAGCATTCCCTGCACTACAAAGAAGGCCGCAATCTACTGTCAAATATTAGTCAGAATAGATACCACCGACCTCCTCCTCCTCCTCCTGGCAGCATTCGCATCTCGATCTCTACTGCAGATACCACACTAGTGATGCAAAGAGGAAGACTAATATCTTCAACTCATATGATCAAATCCTACGAAAGACATCTTTCCGTGATAAGCCTCCAGGATGTCAGGAATCTCCTCCTGATACTTATTCACGAACCTCTCCTCAAAAATCTCCCGGGTTCTACTCAGAGCTGTCGGCAAGCTGAACCCCTTCTTCAGCAGCCCCCTCCGAATCAGCACGTCCAACACGCAGCACCTTGGGATCATGGTCTTCTCCAAGCTGCAAGTCAGAAGCTTAGTGTACATCAGCAAATCGATGGCTCTGAGCTTAACAACACGCATAGTGAACTCAAGCTGCCGCTTGATCTTCTCTTCCGAGTACATATAGAGAATCGGACACTTCCTGAAAGCCAAGTGTGTCTCCTCGCGAGACCACCCGCAGCTCACGTAAACATCCGCTTTCTTCTCCCAATTCGAATTGCTCACGCCTGACCTCGCAATCATGGCGTAAACAAACATCTGGGTCTTGATGCTGAATCCTGCCGACATCACCACATCGACAAGCTCCCTGAAGGGTGCCGGATTATGCATAAGCATTCTCGGGCGTGCCAACAGCAGCCTTGATATGCTCGAATCCGGTGCTCCCATTCCCTTTAAAACAGCCACATTAGCAGCCACATTGGAGTGTGCCGGACGCAGGAGCCACGGCTCCCGCAGGATGGCACGCACCGCGATGCTGCGGTCACCAAGCACGGTCGTGAGGAAATCCACAGAGGGGATTATGGTGTTCTCCAAGCTGCTGCGGAGGATCTGAGGGTCGGAAGTTACGATCTTGACGAGCTGGGATGGACCCAGACATAAATCCTTGCAAAAATAGCTCATTTTAGACATCAAAGTGGACTCTGGTTTGGAGGTGGCGATCCAGGGAGCTCTCTGGACGAGTTTGCAGATATGGGTATTCGTAAATCCGTATCTTTTTAGGGCTTCGAGGGCCAACTTGGGATCTTGATCGGCGGATAGGGGAAGAACGGGAGGAACTCGGCAAGATTGGGGTCGACGGGGAGGGAATTGCGAGCGGGAGGTGATGGTGGTGGCGAATCTGCGGATGGAGATGAGCATCGCGGATCGAGATGAAAGGGGATTGGATGGAGTTTGGGGATTGGAAAGGGTGATTGTAGAGCGGGAGAGGAGATCTAGGGTTTGTTTTTGTTTCTTTTTTGCACGATAAAATATGCGGGTTGGAAAAAGGATAATTATCAAGAATATTCAGAATGGTAAAAAAATAAATTAATTGAAAAATGTGGTTGAACTAGACACCCAATTTCAATTTTGATCCGGACTTTAAAAAACAACTAATTTTGAATATTTACTTTAATGTGATTCTGAGTTAAATATAATTTGGAAATGAGTACGTGCTTGTGCTAGGAAGAAACTTGTGTGATGAGATATGAATTTATGTTATAGTAAAGTAGATATATATTCATTTATTTATTTACACATGTCTATAAGATCAAAATAAACTCGACTGTTAATCAATGTGTACCGATGCAACAGGATATGTTCGCTTCACATAATGGAAGTTGAAGTTAATGATATAAAGGATGCACGAGTAATCATGAGATCAATAGTCCGATACATAACAGACTTTACCATGTACATCTATGAATCGATATAACTTGAGTTATGCATGTATACCTAGGTCTTCGATGGACCTTCTTGTGGATTGTATACAACGACATGTATACGGAAACCCTCCATGCTCTTGGAACATGTTCTATATGTTGGATATGCGAGCCCACGGCGAGACATTATGCAATAAATGTTATTGCAAATATCATTCCTTTATCTGAAATGAAGAATAACTAATTTGCATAATAGGTCCATTAGTACAATTAGGTTAATGTACCATGACCATCTTAATGATCATATAGCTGTTAATTCAATAATTGAATCATAGAGGTTGGTACTTGGATGAATATCTAGGAAGTTAGATTGAGGACTCATCAAGCACCGTCAAATGATTGTTAAGAGATGATCTCCAGACTGGGTAGGAGATGGCAATCCATTCTCATTAGGCTGATATTTGACCAACATCTTGATGCAGGTCCTGTACATGGGAATAGAGATTCGAAAGTGTTAGATTAGTTAGGTCAAAGAGTTGACTTAACGAGATAGAGATAACCAAAGTCCTGTATCGTATACTGTCACGACATAGGTGAAGAACCCTAAAATGCCTGGTTAATTTATCGATTTATTGTTCGATTTCGTTGTAGGTCGGGCAAATTAGGATTGATCAAAAATCACAAATTTTAATTATTAGTCCAATTAAAGTGAGCGATCAACTTTTTTTACTTGGTAAGTTCAAGGTCGAACTCAAGGAGGCAAATGTCTCCTTAGGTTGATTTTTAGTCGATCTTGAAGTTAGGTTTTCAAAGAGATATTTTTTTATATTTTTATGCAAATAAAAGAGTGAAATGCAAAATTGGAGAAGTTCAAATGCAATTCTTCCCAGGAACACGTGTTATGCATGTGCGCTAGATCGGCGGGGGTTGATGAGCAATCCGGGGAACTACCGAGGGCTTCGATGCAATTAGCCCTGCTATGCATGTGTCGATCACGTGAGGGGGGCATTCTTTCCAGACATTCCCCCAACGCACGTGCGACGCACGTGGCAGGGGCCTTGGTCTTTGTGCCTGGTGAGAGGAGGCGGAGCGATAGAAGGTCACATGGCTTCCCACGATGGTGACGGCGGAGGAGAGGGAAGCCCAGGCGGAGTGTAGGATTGTAAGGCGGATGCAGGCGGTGGCGCATGTAAGCGGTGAAGTCGCTAGCGATGCTCCTTACTGGTCGGTGGAGGAGCAACGGTTCCTGAGAAGCAGGTGGAGCCCCATGGTCGCATGGGGAAGAGGCGAGGGCGTACGCGGCGCAGGCGCGTGGTGAAGGCACTAGTGATGCTGAAGGTCGGACCGGAGGCACTCGTGGGCGGAGGTTGGTCGGAGCGAGGCGAGATGCTGAAGGGATACCTGTGGACGAGCAGAGGAGATGGAGATGATCAAGGCGCGAAGGCGGAGTCGATGGGGGTGCGACGTGGATAGTCGAAAGCAGTTGTTGTAGACGAAGTGCGGCGTGCGTGGCTGAAGCAACTCAACGGCATGAAGCCGGAGCAACATTGAACGTGACGGAGGAAGCGATGAAGGTAGAGCAAACACAAGATGAGGGTGGCGATTTGGAGAACAGGGGAATGATGTAAAAACAGTGGAAGAAGGGAAAAGGAATGGGGAGGAAGGTGTCTCCCAAAATTGGAGTGGGGACTGCCCTCCTCCGTGCTTGCCTCATCCGCGGGCAGATCGTGGAGAAGCTAGTGTGATCTCGCCTGGAGATTCTCACCGCGACGGAGTCGGCCCCTGTCACCGACCACTCCGTGAGCTGCTCCTGGATATGGCGGAGGCTCCCTGATTGCGAGCTGGCAGCGACTTAAATAGGGAGAGGGTGGCGAAGGTGCGGAAGGATATGGGGTGACGGGTGCGGAGGTTGGTTGTACGAGTGGGGATGCAGGGCCCCGACGGTTGCGGTGGAGCGAGAGGAGTGAGGTAGAGAGAAGGGTGGGGCGGCACGTGGCGGCCCCAGGAGGCGCCACACGTCGCTCCAAAAAAATAAATAATTAAAAAAATTAAAAATAAAAAAGAATTAGAAGGAGACTTCAGATCAAAAAAATCCTCACTAAAGTTTCTTTCTTGATGAGATATACAACTTTCATGAAGGGTCCAAGAGCAAAAGAGATCATTTGTACAAAGTGATATTTTTGGGATACTCTATGTACATAGAATACCTAGATTTTGGGGTTTTATAATTTTTTGTGATTTTTAATTAAGAGAATATTCGAGAAAAATGATAAAATAAAAGACACATATTTACACATTAATCTATTTTTTTGGATTTTTAGTAAATAGGAAAATAGGAGAATAAAATAAAGTGGGAAAATGTGAGATAATTGTACACACTTATAAGGGACACTTAGACTTGGTTAGTTTCTTTGATTTCAGACTCATATTGAATTTGAATTTTTATGCATTTTAATAAAACTTTCATCAAAGAATATAAATGAAAAAGAAATAAAAGAAAAAGAGTTAATTATGTACATAAGATATCATGTCAAAAACTGCTAAAACACAAAATACGCAAAAGAGGCCCAAAACCCAACTTTCACATATGAGCTCCGATTTTTATGAAAGTGATCTTCTTTTGAAGGTCTTTGAATATATATTATTTAAAAGTGTGTAGACCTAAATCAGATACTATACATGAGGAAGATATGCACATTTTAGACTATCTATTGTGAAATTGGAGTTTTGTCTCATAGACCAATTATTTGAGTTAGTAATTTTTTTATATATTTCCTTTAATTTTGTTAGTAATATGCACACAATGAAAGTGGTTTGATGGCAATTAGATTTAATGTGAATTAGTTAAAAATGCATGAAGTTAGGTGAAAAATGTGAAGATGATTATGAGTGCAATTATGCATGCTAAAATACATATATTAATTCTAAGTGCATAAATGGTAAAAATGTAGAATAAATGATTAAATACAACTAATTACTCAGGAACAAAGCTCTATTTCCATCTTTCAGTGTGATGAACTATGGATTCATCAACCCCTATGCTTAAACATGGCTCGTCCTCGAGCAACTAAAATGAAATGCAAGAGTGAAATGATTTTGGGTTCCATACCAAAGTCATGAACAAAAGGTAAAAATGGAGTCAGACCCGGCCTTTGGATTGATGGTATGGCGGAATTCCTGTGACAATTAGAGTTTTAAAATCAACAGCCCTCGAGTTCTACATATCACTGTAACAGACTCGGCTCAGAAGTCATCTTAGATCAATCCTTCTCCCAAAGAATATTCCATGAATATTGAACAACTCTTTCATGTGTGTGAAAGGTTTTATCTCTCCCCATCAAGAATGCCGGACTACCATGCAAACCTCTCCTCCAATAACATCCTCAGGGAGTCAGGTATTTCCTTCTAAGGTCTGTCGTGTTGTGTCCACAATCGAAAAGAGGGAGAAATTAGAAGAAGGGGAAAGAACTGGAGGGTGACCAGTGTAGTCACCTCTCCTTATGGAGTCGACCAGTTTAGCTAAGTCTCCACCAAGATCTGTAGATTTTCTTGAAGCTTGGACTTTTTTGATCAAATATTTATTTGGTAGTTGGCTTCTTTTTGGTATGGATTTTTGGTAACCATGTATGGATCTTTTGTGCCCATACGGATATGGATCTTTTTTTCCATACATGTTTTGGGGTCTTAGAAAAATTTGTGTCCAGCCGTCCATCCCTTATCCAAAGCTTTATTTTAACATGTACTCCGGTCTTTAGATGTCCACGCTACCAGAAAAGAGACTCACACAGTCTTCCAATATTCCGTCTGAGTTGAGCTAAGTACATAGTGCGAGAGAATAGATTGATTCCCTACTCAGAAGTTATACCCAGAATTAGGAGACCAGGTTAGACACTGAGTCAATGGATGCACATTGTCATGTGGAACTCGAAGAATTAAGTTGAAAGACCTAAGCTTTTAAAATCCTCTTTCTCGGTAAAGTTCCTCTGGAATTAGGTAGATTAATGCCAAGTCAAGACCACTCTCTACTTCTAGTCATTACTCAATTCATAACCCAATAACTTTTAACTTTGCATATGCTAGATATACAAATGCAGATGTTATGCATATGAGGTGCAAGATGATTTTTTTGTCATTTTTTTGTATGAACGCAAGGATAATATGCAAGAGTAAAGTTTTTTTTGTGCAAGGATGATAAGAAGTGCAAGATGATTTTTTAATTAATTTATTTTTTTAATTTTTACCCATCCCATATTTATTGCATAATATATTAAAAATACATGAAAGTACGAGCTATGGGTAAAGTATATATGTAATATATACATGCCCCCTATACTTAGTGTGTGTTATTCCCTCATAGCACAAGAAGTGACGAAAAGACATAGCTCGTGCTAAGCGTATGAGAGTGAAAAAAGAAAAGAAAGAGTAAAAAATGAGTATAAAAGTCGACCGCCCCCCTATACTTAGGTTCTGGTCAACCTAAGTAAAGAAGAAGATCAAAAAGTGGAGTGGTCGAGGTCAAGAGGAGAAATGGATGAATATAGACAGGGTGGGCATCGGCCCCCCCTATACTTAGGCTCTAGTCAGCCTAAGTATAGGACAATAGTTAGTATGAGAATCGATGAGATCTGGAGAATATACAAATCGAGTGATGAATAGAATGATGAATATACATATGGCATTGGTCCCCCCCTATACTTAGGCATTGGCCTAAGTCTAGGAAGAAACTATAAAAGGGAACTGATGGGGCAGAGGATAGGGCGGCCGATGATCAAGGAGGTTTACGATTGATCTTTTTCGAGGCATGTGGTGGAAAGGAATATTGATAGAAAGAAGATGAATCACGAGATTCCCAGCCATCGTCGGAGCTTTCATTGGATGAATAATACTTAAATGCCACATCACTCTAACTATTCTTATTCTTGAGCTGCTTCTTAGAGTTCGCTCAGTTTTCAGCTCAATCTGTTATTCCTCTGAAAATTCTGATGAATAAGTATCAGTCTGGTCATAACGAATTGTTCTGGTGTATTGAATGGGACTAGGGGAATTGGCCTTAGAGGAATAATAGGAGGGGTAGGAAAAGTCCAACGTGGGCCGTGTTAGCAATGTGAGCCCGAGGCAAACCATTCCTGTAATAAATGTTATTGTAATAAATGATTTATCAATAAAAGTTATTGATTATGTTTCACTCCCTTTCTGAAATTGATTGAATGAGTGCAATATAAGACCCCTCTGTACAATATGGGTTATGTACCATGGCCAACTTGATAATCATACAGCTGTTGATTCATTGATTGACTCATAGAGGCTGATGCTTGGATGAATATCTAAGGAGTTAGATAGAGGACTCATCAAGCATCATCAATGATTGACAAGTAGTGATCTCCAGCCTGAGAAGGAGATGGCAATCCTTTCTCATTAGGCTGATATCTGATCGACCTCTTGATGCAGGTCCTCTGCATGGGAATAGTGACTCGGAGGTATCAGATTAGTTGAGTCAATGGGTTGACTTGACGAGATCGAGATAACCAAAGACCTATGATGAATACTGTCACATCACAGGCAAACATCCTCTGACCAGAAATAGATGTATTGCTCTATGTCTGAGTGTGTACATTTGGCAGACCAATAGGTTGATGACCTAACCAAGGTCTATACACAGGCGAGCTGGTGTACATGTAAGGGCATATGAGTAATACGATCTCTCAAAGGGATCATACATGTTCACTTGTGAACCGAGAGACATGAGCTCGCTCATGAGGTATTGGAACTGATCAAATTCCATGCATGGTCGTCATGCTTTAGAAGCATGACATAAATTTGAAGGTAAGATATATGCTTTGTGAAAGCATATGATCTGTACCATATCCCAAGGACCAAGATTGAGAAACTTAGTGATCAGACCATGAAGATGACAGTGTAAAAGTGATCTATATCTTCAGAATGATCATGAGTCTTCCAGTATGCAGGATGTACATGTATTGGGAATAACTGATGGTGATTTGATCATAAACGATTGTATAATCATGACGCTTCCATTCCAAGGGAGTGATGAAACATGTCTGGATTTTAGTGACTCCTCTCATTAGAGAAGTGACCTAATCTTAGTCCATGTATAGGACATTGATCTAAATGAGATTCATATGCAATGAGAAGATTAGGTTTACGGTCTTGATTTAATCAAGCATCTATGAGAGGTCCATGGGATCTGGATTTGAGATGTGATCTCAATATCCAAGTCATTATACGTGGAACAATACAATCGCCATGTCCTTATCTCCAAGTATCTGAGGAGAAATAGCATTGTTCTTGAATGGTTCAAGAATAATTCCATAAGATCTAAGCATTGAGATATTGATAATTAAATGTGATCTAATTATCATGATGTATGAGGAATTATCTAATATACTTACATATGATTTAATTATTATGGATAAGAATAATGTGGATAGAAATATCCAATTATTCATAATATATTATAAGTGTGATTTATAATGTATTAGAGAGAGCTAATTATAATTTATATTTGTTAATTAATCATTAATGTGTATTGGATACACATTGTCTAATTAATTGAAAATGTAAATTATATTTACTTTGGGTTGTGAATGTGATTCACAATTTTTCAATGTCAAGATTGCAATATTCCCAAAATTAATTGTGAATTATTTTTGGTGAATAAATCCCAACAAAAGTTGTTGGAATAAATAATGGAGAAATTCAAGGAGATATGCAATCTCATGGAAATCCATGAGATTGCCCCCACTTGGAATGTGGTGGGCGGTACCAAGTTCTATATGGAATTGGTGGCTGTCCACCCTATTTTTTGGGGAGGCATGATCTCCATTGAAATCATCTCCTTATTTGATTGGTTTAATTTTAGGATTGATGTATATTTGATTTATCAAATATATTTAATCTAAATTAAATCATAAGTTGTTGGTTTTTACCAACAACAATCTTGACATTGGATTGACATAAATCAATCTCATCCATTGATTTTATATGTCCCATGGATTGAGATCCATGGATCCTAAAACCCTATAAATAGAGAGGCATGCTATGCTCTCTATTACATGCTTTTGGAAGCACTTCTCTCTCTCTCTCTCTCTCTCTCTTCCCATATCCTTCAAGTGATATCAGAGACTTAGGTCGAAGGTTTTGGATACGATCCGCAAACCTAGGACGACTTGGGTTCGTGGAAGTCGTGAAAGTTTTTTATCGCATTTGTTTTTCGCACTTCTGTTTAGTGAATAAATTCGGCATTGTTTAAATGGTTTAAACACAAATTAAACACTTGAATTTTGTTTCCTATTAAATAAGGAAACCATAGGATCTGAGTTTACGTAATTTGGATTTCATTTGCTCGAGATATGGTTGTTTTAATGAACATGTATGCACTGTTGCGGGTACTGCAAATCTTAACATGATTAAAAAGTTAATTACTGTTTAGACTTGCCTCGAAATGCACGAAATATCACTTAGGTTCTGTCCTAAATCAAGTTAGCAATCTATGAAAATTGATTTTGTCTCATTTGGATTTAATATGATTGAGATGTGTTAATTTTAGTAAGTAGGGGTCACTGCTAAAATTACAGTCCTAATCAAGAACCATGTGATTGCCAATTAATGAAATTAATTGTTAATTTCAAGAAATAATTATGGAAAATATTTGAGAAATATTGGAAGATGATTATTTCCTTAATTGACTTGGCCTCAACTAATAAATTATTAGATTTGATCTAGATCAAATTGGAAACACAATCATCAAACTCCTTGCTTGAATAGGATTGGGAATTTGTCTAGCAAATTTCCTTATAATAAAAAATGTTTTGATTATTACTATATGGTGTAATTTCGGTTGAAGAACCGATGATCATCTCAAGTACAAATTAATCTATTTGGCATTATCCTTTCTCGAGGCGGATATGGTGTCTAGTCGGAGATCGCTGGGGTAGCGGGTTGCAACGTATGTGGTCCGTCCCACTCTCGCCGATACTGGCCGTGACAGCGGGCAGGGACTTGATAGTGTCGAAGAAATCAAGTTGTATTTTCTAATTATTAAAATATGAATTAATATGTACTTTGAGAATAATGCCATATATATTCAAGTAAAACAATCAAGTTTGCTTGATTGAATTGGATTGATAATTAATTTAATATGATTGAATTAATTATGTCCAATTAAAATACTCTATTATGAATAGAGTTGTTAATTCCCTTGGAAGAATTAATTACATGAATTTGATTCATAATAATTAATTACAATTTGAATATGAAATAAAGGATCACACAAGTGACATCCATGATCTCCCGTCAAGGCGAATGGTTTCATCGCCAGATATTATATGTAGGAGACGCCTGACCGAAGTGACAGATCCTACGTATGATCCATTTGGATCGGGCTCGTCGCTTCTCGAAAGAGTAAGGACGTATGCGTAGTGATCCCAAATATCGGGTCCTCATATTATTGGGGCGATATTGGATTACGCATAGCGAGTTGTATTCCTGTTGACGGTTGGTTCAATTAATGACGGGTCAACATCACCTTAAGGGTGGTGGGTCTGGGTATGAAAGACCAAATTGGGAAATGCAAGTTGGACTTGCAAGGCGGAATGTGTTCCTGCTTCTCTTTATTGGAGTCATAGGTTCTCATATTATTGAGATATGACAAAGATAAAGAGGAGATCCTAGTTCTTACTTGAGATATAGCGGTAAGTATATCTCTTACTTTGAAAGTGATTAAGGGAATAAACTTTCATAGTTGGCACAGTAAGACTAATTTGATTTAAAATGCCTTAATCAAATAAAATTAAATTAAATAAATGATTATATGTTCTAAAATAGTGCATTATTAATTTCAGAAAATGAAGTCCATGAACCCACTAAGCAGGCTTCTGAAGGTCAACCAGTTGACCGGACCGAATTACTCGGATTGGATCCGTAATTTAGAGCTTGTACTCTCGGCTGAGCGCATAAGTTATGTGCTCTCAAAAGACAAGCATGAAAACCCTAAATCTAAGGAAGAGAAAGAACAATGATAAGTATGATGAAGATCATGTCTTGGCTAGATGCTACATCTTGGGTTCTCTCTCCAATGTTCTTCAGAAACAACATGTGGAGATGAGTACTTGCCAGGAGATAATGCAGAATCTGAAAGATGTTTAGTGACATTAACCGCACCCAGCGGTACAACGTTATGAAAGAACTCGTTCGCTGCAAGATGCAGGAAGGGACCTCGGTCCGTGAACATGTACTCAAAATGTTTGGGTACTTATCGGAGCTGGAGACTCTGGGGGCAACTATGGATGCAGACATGCAATCTGATTTCATTCTGTTATCATTGCCCAAATCTTTCAATAACTTTGTGGTGTCATTCCACATGAACAAGATGGAGTTGACAAATGCTGGGCTTCTTGCTGCATTAAAGTTTGCAGAAGACATGATGAAGAAAGATGGTCCCGCTGGCAATGCAATGGTTGCACAGGTCAGAGGGAAGCGCGGTCGGAAGCATGGTTCTCGGAAGGGCCCGACCCAGAAGAGAAAGAAGAAGGGACAAAGTCGTGGCTCATCCTCCAATGCATCCACTCTAATGGCATCGAAGAAAACCGACGTCTGTCACCACTACAAAAAGCCGGGGCACTGGAGGCGTAATTACCCGGATTACCTGAAGTCAGTCGACAAAGGTAAAGCCCCAGCATGTATGAAATCTACTTTTATCATTGAAACCAGTTTTCTCATTAGGCGAGAAGGAAGTTGGGTTGTTGATTCGGGTGCTTCTGTTCATGTATGCAATTTGTTGCATTTGTTTCAGGAAACTAGAAAACTTGAAGAAGGGGAGATAGTCATATAGACGGGATCTGATGCAAGTGTTGCAGCAGTCGTCGTCGAGACTTGTCGGCTATCATTATCTAGTGGTAGAGTCATAGTACTTAAAGAGTGTCTTTATGTACCTGAAGTCAAGAGGAATTTGATATCTATATCTAAGCTAGTTAGAAGTGGATATTCATTCCTATTATGTAATATGTTAGTCATAAATCATTATGATAAATATATTGCAGATGGTATTTTGACTTCTGGTGGACTCTATATATTGTGCATTAATGAGAATGTCATGAATGTTACAACCACTAATAAAAACCCTAAAAGATCCAGGAATAACAAAAATCATTCAAACATGATTTGGCATCAAAGGCTTGGTCATTTATCTGTTGATAGGATCAATAGATTAATAAAGGATGGACCTTTGGATTTTCTACAGGTTCAGTCTTTACCTACCTGTGAACATTGTATTTGAGGTAAAATGACTAGGATACCTTTCTGTAACAAGGTTAGTAGATGCGAAGGTATTATTGACTTAATACATATCGATGTATGTAGTCCCTTCAGTACCATGACTCAAAATGGATATCGATATTATTTGACGTTTATTGATGACCATTCGCGATACGGGTTTGTCTTCCTATTACGTCATAAATCTGAAACCTTTGAAAAGTTCAAAGAATTCAAGGATTTAGTTGAGAACCAAACCGATAGGAAGATTAAATGGATTCAATCTGATCGAGGTGGCGAGTACCTCTCAGATGAATTCAAGGAATACCTTAAAGAGAATAGAATTGTCTCCAATCTCACTACTCCTGGAACTCCCCAACTTAATGGTGTTGCTGAAAGACGCAACAGGACCATCATGGATATGGTCCGTTCAATGATGAGTAAAGCACATTTACCACTTAGTTTCTGGCAAGGTTTTAAAAACCGGACATTGAACCGGTCAGTCTTCGGTTTAGTCCAACCGGGTCGGACTGTCGGTCCTAACCGGTCAGACGGTGATGATGTCAGCATGACATCATCATTCCTATCGACCCGGAAAAAATCAGACCGGGCTTAATTTACTGGTCAGACCGGTCGAACCAGTTTTTTAAATCGATAAAACCGAATACATATATGTAAGTATGTATTTATATATCAATGAAATAATCGTTTAAAATGCCCAATCTTTTAATAGAATAACATGATTGCCTATTTCGAATAAAACTCTACAAAAAATAGTCACAGTTTCTAGAATTATATATGTATATAATATTGTAATCATTTTATTTATAGTTGCTTCTAAAAAATTACTCTAAGAAAGTGTTAGCACAATGTATATTCCAAAAAAAAGAGAGGGACATAACTTATATCGTAGAAGTTAAGAAGGGCACAAGTGATAAAAATCCCATTATTTCATTATTTAACCTTTATTTTTTGAAAATTTACCAAATCATCAAAACTAGGTCAATTCGGTTCAACCTGGTCCGACCATCCAGGTCAACCCGGTCCGACCACTGGTCGGACCCGGTTTTTTATTTTTTATTTTTTATTTTTTTTGAAATTAATTACACAAACCGGCCGAACCGACTGGGTCGGAGCCGGTTCCCAGTCCAACCGGTCCGGTCCGGTTTTTTAAACCATGGTTTCTAGGGATATGCAGTAGAGACTGCAATATATATTCTGAATAAGATTCCCAGCAAATATATACCTAAGACTCCTCATGAGCTTTGGTATGGAACCAAACCTAGTGTTAATCACTTGAGGGTTTGGGGATGCTTGGTTCATGCGAAGAACGTGGACGCAAGTAAGCTGGAATCTCGCACTCGTGAGTGTTACTTCATTGGGTATGTTAGAGATGGTATTGGATACCAACTCTATGACCCTGAGACCCAAAAGGTTTTTGTCTCGAGAGATGTGAAATTTCTGGAGGATGATTTCCGTAAAGGTCAAGACAAAAGTGAAGTACATGAACTCATAGAATCCCCTGAGGATTCTGAGCTTCCTAAACCAGAAACTGAAGAGATAAATAAAGATGAAACACCCATACCTCTTCGAAAGAGTTCGAGGGTGGTTGCACCACCTGAAAGGTATGGATTCCATGTGTCAAGTGAGACTGACAATAATCCTACTTCATTTGATGAAGCACTCGCAGATCATGACATGGATAGATGGATGCTGGCAATGAAGTCAGAAATTGACTCCATGCATAAGAATGGTGTATGGACCCTAGAGGATCCACCTAAAGGGGTAAAACCCATTGGGTGTAAATGGATCTTCAAGAGAAAAAGGGGACTTGATGGGAAAGTAGAGACTTTCAAGGCATGACTCATGGCCAAGGGTTACATACAGAGAGAAGGTATCGACTACGATGAGACTTTCTCTCCTGTGGTTATGCTTAAATCCATCAGGACATTTCTAGCTATAGTTGCATATCTTGACTACGACATCTGGCAGATGGACGTCAAGACAGCTTTCCTCAATGGATACCTCGAGGAGGATATCTACATGGATCATCCCCAGGGCTTCATGACTGAGGATGGCAAAGTATGCAAGCTGAAGAAATCCATCTAAGGGCTCAAGCAAGCTTCTCGTAGCTGGAACATCAGATTTGACGAAACCATAAAGACTTATGATTTTGTGCAGAATCCTGATGAACCTTGTGTATACAAGAAGCTTAGTGGGAGCACCATTGTATACAAGAAGCTTAGTGGGAGAGCCATTGGGAATGATACAGGGATGATGACCAGTGTGAAGATTTGGTTGTCCCATACCTTCGAGATAAAAGATCTTGGAGAATCCTCTTACATCTTGGGTCTGAAATTGTTCAGAAACCGAGAGAAGAGGATATTGGGATTGTCACAACATGGATACATTAAGAAGATTCGTGAACGATTCTGTATGGATAGTTCCAAGAAAGGATTCCTACCCTTAAGACATGGTATCCACCTGTCTAAAGGAATGGCTCCTCAAACCGTTGAGGAAAAGAAAGCCATGGCTAGATGCCCTTATGCATCGGATATAGGAAGCTTAATGTATGTCATGATGTGTACTAGGCCAGATATCTGTCATGCAGTGGGAGTGGTAAGTCGTTACCAATCCTGCTATGGATAACAACACTGTAATGCAGTAAAGAACATATTTAAATATCTAAGACGGACGCAAGATTACATCTTGGTCTATGGAGATGGTGATCTCCAAGTCTTGGGATATACAGATTCTGACTTCTAATCAGATATTGATGATCGAAAGTCGACATCAGGGTTTGTGTTCCTGTTGAATAGTGGCGGTGTGAGCTGGAGAAGCAAGAAGCAGGACACTACAGCAGATTAAACAACAGAAGCCGAATACATTGCCGCATCGGATGCTGCAAAGGAGGCGGTGTGGTTGCGCAAGTTCGTGCTGGAGCTTGGCGTAGTTTCCTCTGATACTCCCATCCCGCTTCTCTGTGATAACACGGGAGCCATTGCCCAGGCAAAGGAACCCAAATGACATCATAAGAGCAAGCACATAGAAAGGAAATACCACATCATTCGGGAGATTCAAAAGCGTGGTGACATCATCATCACTAAGGTGGCCTCTGCTGACAACGTTGTTGATCCTCTTACTAAACCTCTGACACAGAAGGTTTTCGACCAGCATGTAATGAGTATGGGTTTAAGGATTGTTCCTGAATGGTTCTGAGGGCTAGTAGGAGATTGTTAGCAATGTGAGCCCGAGGCGAACAATTCCTGCAATAAATGTTATTGTAATAAATGATTTATCAATAAAAGTTATTGATTATGTTTCGCTCCCTTTTTGAAATTGATTGAATGAATGCACTATAAGGTCCCTCTGTACAATATTGGTTATGTATCATGGCCAACTTGATAATCATACAGTTGTTGATTCATTGATTGAATCATAGAGGCTGATGCCTGGATGAATATCTAAGGAGTTAGATAGAGGACTCATCAAGCATCATCAATGATTGACAAGTAGTGATCTCTAGCCTGAGAAGGAGATGACAATCCTTTCTCATTAGGCTGATATCTGATCGACCTCTTGATGCAGGTCCTCTGCATGGGAATAGTGATTTGGAGGTATCAGATTACTTGAGTCAATGGGCTGACTTAACGAGATCGAGATAACCAAAGACCTATGATGAATACTGTCACATCACATGCAAACACCTCTGACCAGAAACAGATGTATTTCTCTATGTCTGAGTGTGTACATTTGGCAGACCAATAGGTTGATGACCTAACCAAGGTCTATACACCGGCGAGCTGGTGTGCATGTAAGGGCATATGAGTAATACGATCTCTCAAAGGGATCATACAGGTTCACTTGTGAACCGGGAGACATGAGCTCACTCATAAGGTATTGGGACTGATCAAATTCCATGCATGGTCGTCATGCTTTAGAAGCATGACATGAATTTGAAGGTAAGATATATGCTTTATGAAAGAATATGATATGTACCATATCCCAAGGACCAAGATTGAGAAACTTAGTGATCAGACGATGAAGATGACAGTGTAAAAGTGATCTATATCTTCAGGATGATCATGAGTCTTCCAGTATGCAGGATGTACATGTATTGGGAATACCTGAGGGTGATTTGATCATAAACGATTGTATAACCATGACGCTTCCATTCCGAGGGAGTGATGAAACAGGTCTGGATTTTAGTGACTCCTCTCATTAGAGAAGTGACCTAATCTTAGTCCATGTACTGGACATTGATCTAAATGAGATTCAGGTGTAATGAGAAGATTAGGTTTACGATTTTGATTTAATCAAGCATCTATGAGAGGTCCATGGGATCTGGATTTGAGATGTGATCTCAATATCCAAGTCATTATACATGGAACAATACAATCGCCATGTCCTTATCTCCAAGTACCTGAGGAGAAATAACATTGTTCTTGAATGGTTCAGGAATAATTCCATAAGATCTAAGCATTGAGAAATTGATAATTAAATGTGATATAATTATCATGATGTATGAGGAATTATCCAATATAATTAAATATGATTTAATTATTATGGATAAGAATAATGTGGATAGAAATATCCAATTATTCATAATATATTATAAATGTGATTTATAATGTATTAGAGAGATCTAATTATAATTTATATTTTTTTATTAATTCTTAATGTGTATTGGATACACATTGTCTAATTAATTGAAAATGTAAATTATATTTTGTTTTGGGTTGTGAATGTGATTCACAATTTTCCAATGTCAAGATTGCAATATTCCTAAAATTAATTGTGAATTATTTTTGGTGAATAAATCCCAACAAAAGTTGTTGGAATAAATAATGAAGAAATTCAAGGAGATATGCAATCTCATGGAAAATCATGAGATTGCCCCCACTTGGAATGTGGTGGGCGGCTACCAAGTCCTATATGGAATTGGTGGTCGTCCACCCTATTTCTTGGGGAGGCATGATCTCCATTGAAATCACCTCCTTGTTTGATTGGTTTAATTTTAGGATTGATGTATATTTGAGTTATCAAATATATTTGATCTAAATTAAATCATAAGTTGTTGGTTTTTACCAACAACAATATTGACCATTGGATTGACATAAATCAATCTCATCTATTGATTTTATATGTCCCATGGATTGAGATCCATGGATCCTAAAACCCTATAAATAGAGAGGCATGCTATGCTGTCTATTACATGCTTTTGGAAGCACTTCTCTCTCTCTCTCTTTCTCCTCACACGCCAACCCTCTCCTTCTCTCTCTTGGTGTCCGACCACCAAAACCCGAGGGGAGGACTTCGTCATCGCCTACGCCACCGCGCTGCCGCTTCGACGCTCTGCGGTTCTCCATCTTCTTGGAGTTCTACGCTCACGAAGGAGACGTTCGATCTCGTACGACGAGATCAAGAGTTCACCGTGCTTGGATCAACTTGTTGGATTGCGAGGACAACACGACTCATCTCCGCGCTCGCAAGCTGCTTCTCCGACGATCGGACTTGAGACATGAGGTCTCTTTTCGTAGGGACTCGATCAACCACGCTCCAAGAGGTATTGCATTATACTTGTTGTGGTTATAGATGAAACGATCCGAGAATCGTTCTTGGATCATGTGGTTTCATCGCATGAAAAATTTTAAATTCCGCTGCACCGAACAATTAGTACGACTAGTCTTTCTTCATCGTATCCGATACGACGCTCACGCTTCCATGATGCACTTGAGGATTTTCCCATATCCTTCAGGTCGACATGTGACTGCTTGTTCTGATCAGGCTCCAGATTCTCTGAACTGAGCTCTCTCATAGTGATCGCATCCTCTGAACCTGATGAGGAATCCTTGGAAGATTCCTTTTCCGAAATGTTGAAGGTGACATTCTTAGTCGGTTCATGAGGTATTCTTTGTGAGGTACTGACCATAGGTTCTTTATCGGATGAGTCTCCATATAAATTGTAATAGTCTAATAAGGTCAGCACACGTCCTGAGTATTTGCTCTCTGTTGGCTTTATGTATGTGGACTCAAGAGATCTAAAATAACCTTGTCCGGGTGTGGTGAATCGGATGTATCTCGGTTGATTTTATTCACCTTTGTAGCCTCGTCAACCGTTTCATAATATGCCTCTTCTTTATTTGTGTCTATGATAAGTAGAGAGATCTGGGTATATGAGGATTCTTCTATGTCACGTATGTCGGATTCTTATTCGGTTGTCTCAGTATTTGAGAATTTGATCGATTGGGTTTGGGTTCGAGAATATAATGTCTTGAGTCTCAGAGTTAATAGTCGCTCTAGCGGAAACAAGAAACAACTTTCCTGAAATAATAGGAGACTCATATACATCTCCTCGTTGTTCAATGTCTAGGACAATGAAGTCCACTCTATGTACGACACCTTGGAAAGTAATGACGACGAAAACAATTCCTCTCGGTCTTTTTATGGATCGGTCGGGAAATTGAACGATCACTTAGATCTTTTTGAGAAGTCCGAGTTCGAGTCGTCAAACACAGACTTCGGGAAGATGTTCAAGGTAGAATCATCATCAATAAGAACATTATTAAACTCAACATTCTCAATTTCACAAGTCACCTTGGTCAACCGTTTGACTTCGCATGTCTTGCTTGTTTGGGTCAACACCATTGAACTGGCCGTAGTAATTAGATGATATTCAGTTTGAGATCTTTTCTTTCTTGTCATCTTAGGTGATAGTCGACTCTTCACAAATCTCTGAAGATCGGGTACATACTCTATGGTCTTGATTAATGTAAGCTCTAAGATCATGCTTTTACAAATCACTTTCATATTGCTATTATCCCAATTTTTTGAATTTTCTGGGTTTTTTTAATTTTTTTAGAATTTTCACTAGAGTCAGTAAGATGGTCAGTGGACTGGTATGGTGTTTGTTTGTGGGACTCATGCACATGACGTGTTTCAGGTCTGCTCTGTGATCTTCTCGATTCCTCTTGGTTGATTATCATGTCTTTTACTATTTGGATGACATTATCAAATTGTTCTGTCAAAACCTCGATTCTCTTATTGATTTGAGGTATATCATCCACTATCGTCTCATGACTCGGATTTGAGTGATTATGCTCGGTATGCTGTGACATTGGCATTTTCTTCTGAACCAAGATGTAGTCAGTCTCTGTGATCAGGGTTTGGTCATACTTCCTATTTCCTTGACTTTGGGTGTCATCTGTGTAGTCAGAGGAAAAGTGATCATACTCGGTCTATGAATCATCCCCTAGTAGAGGATGGTTCAAACAATGAATTATCATACGTAATCGGAAATCATGTTCTTCTATCAAAGTCATTTATGCCAATATTTATCCTCGAATTCGCTTGCTCCATATAGTACATGTTAGATGTTGTGAGTTGTTCGTATCTCAAAGTTTCAACCAAGGGTGGGTGGGTGAGTGAAAATGATGGCTGGGGATAAACAACCTCAAAAAGAGGATTCCTCTGAAAAGAAAGTGGATATGAAGAATGAGAATTTGTCATGTAGCGTGACCCATGGAGTTTGGGTATGAATGCCAATATTCCGACATCTTTAAAGATAATAGAAAAAAATTGATTCGTAAAACCACGATCTTTGCGTGCAAGTGCATTGTCACACAATTCAATACACAAATGCAAACCCCAAATTCACCGACTTAACTCAGTGAAGGCCGTAAAGGTTCGGCCAAATTATCTTGGCTATTTTAGTTGGTGATAAATGCAAAATTTCGAAAGAGTTAACGAGTTGTTAGGTGCATGTATTTCCCTCAAGACTGTCCCGACTCTTACGACTAGTTGCACCCACTTTCAGCCACTATGAGAATAAGTACGGACAATATAAATACGGCTACTTATTACTTGAGGACGGAGCCTTACGTAGTGTCCTCTAAACCTCCCACTCTGGTAAGGGAATCTAGATCTTTTACGGGCTACCCGTAGATCCACAGTAAGATGTAGATAATCGTTTTTGGTAGAATTAGCAGTCAATCTGAAAATCCTAGCTTGGCTCTATCCTAGTGTTCTTCCCTCTCTCACTTGCAGTAAAATCAAACAATAACGGGGTTGCTTTCTCGTAAAAATTCTTGATTTATGAGTTTAATTAAGTCAGATTTATTTAGCAGTCTTAATTTTAATTTGGTTATTACTTTGAATTTGAGTGGAGATCAATGCACATATACACGGGAATTCCAATTTTCTTTATTCTTATGTGAATGAAAACTGAATGAGAAAAAAAAAGCCATGCAGTGGAAAATATGATGATGAATGCTGAGTCAGAGATACTTATAGTGCTTCCTCGCAATATTCATGCAATATGATAAATAGAATTGAAATTTCCCTAGAAAAATAAATCTAATGCATGCATGGGAAATCACACCTAGAACAAGAATATTTATTAGCAAGTGATAGAACAATTTAATTTGGCCAAGTAAAACTTGATCTAGTGCGTATAATTAAGTACAGTGTGATCCTAGTCCTACGAGCACAAAAAATCCCAGTAGCTCTAATAGTCGCGGTGCAATCCTAGGATCACGAACCACTCAAGTCGGGCCTCACCCTCGCTGGAGAGTGAAACAAGTTCGACACGCCATAAAGAGTCCAATCTCCTTACACACACGAGAACCCGATAGGGAATCGTTGAAAATGAGCAATTAATCACAAATTATAGAAAAACACTCTCTCTCTCAAAAATTAAATCCTCCGTGACTTCGGTCGCTTCGAGTTGCATCAGCTTCTAAAAAGCCGCTCCAAGTCCACATTGTACCTCACACGAAAAATATAAGATAAAATAATAGAGAGATGTTCAAAAAAATCTACAATATAAAAGAAAGAAAGAAAGAAAGAAAAATGATGATAAAATAAAAAATACAAGAAAATCGAGGGTCAGCATACCCGGTGGTGGAAAAACTAAACACTTGATTTTCTTAAAATGACCTAAGTCGTGTCTCCCCCACAATGGTGCCATTTGAAGAACCCTAAAATACCTTTATTAATTTGTTGAAATTAACTTTTAATTTTTCATTGTAGTCGGGAAAATTAGGATTAATGAAAATGACCACTATTTTAATTATTAGTCCAATTAAAGCGAGCGGTCAACCTTTTTCATTTGTAAGTCCAAGGTCAAACTCATGGAGGTAATTGTCTCCTTAGGTTGGTTTTTAGTCAATATCAGAGTTAAGTTTTCAAAGAGGTATTTTTTTATTTTTTATGCAAATAATATAGTGAAATGCAAAATTAGCGAAGTTCAGGGACTAAAATACAATTTCCATTCAAACAATGTCCAAAAATTATGAAACGTGGCCAAGATGTGAAATGTGATTAAAAAAGGCTATTGTAATTTATTTTCCAATTTTTAGATACAATATGAATATTCTATGATTAAATGAATGCATATAATGAAATTTTCAATAATTAATTATAATAAATATTAAACGTACTTATTTTCAAGAAATAAAATTATCTAAGATATATCACTAGGTGATCTATCTCAGAAAAATCCTAAACATTGAAAATGTTGAATTTAATACTTATTAAAATTTAATTAATGAAATACATAAAATAGTTTTTATAGAAAAAAATGCATGCAAATGCAATTCTTTTTGGGCATGATGTTGAACACAATTAATCCTCTGATCCTAGAATTTTTTGGCAATTTTTGGAGTAATAATTAATTATCTACAAATTTTAGAGCAATCAGTGGGCAAAATATACAATTTTTCACCAAAATAATAAATATTAATTAACCACCTATCATAAAAATATCAATCATGTGCCAACATGTAAAGAATTAGTGTACGAGAAAATGCCTATTTTTAATTAAGAAGTTGATGCAATAAAGAGTTCCAAATTGATAGAAGAACATAGGGTTCCGAATGCAACTAATAGAATAAAATAAATAAAAGAATGACGCACAGGGACTTTTTGCAATTACCTATTCTCTGGAGGGTAAGGTTGCAAAATTTCTAGACAGTCGCATGCAAAGCATGTGACTCCTGGTTCAGCAAGACATTGGTGGAATATGGATGAACTTGGACGGCATGTATGTAATTCTTCCTAGGAAAACATGTTATGCACGTGAACTGGATCGGCGTGGGTTAATGAACAAACTGGGGAACTATTGGGGGCTTCGATGCAATTAGCCCTCCCATGCATGTGTCGACCACGTGAGGGGGGTGTTCTTTCCAGATGTTCCTCGAAAGCACGTACGACACACGTGGCGGGGGTCTCAGGCCTTGTGCCCGTTGATAGAAGGTGGAGCGATAAAAGGTCATGGGGCTTCCCACGGTGGTGATGGCAGAGGAGAGGGAAGCCCAGGAGGAGTGGAGGACTGTAAGGCAAACGGGCGATGGAACATGTGAGCGATTAAGGCACTAGCGATGCTTCTTGCTGGTCGGTGGAGGAGCAGTGGTTCCTGAGCAGCAGGTGGAGCCCCACGGTCGCGCGGGGAAGTTGCTAGGGCGTGCACGGTGCAGGCACGCAGTGAAGGCACTGGTTATGCTGGCGGTCGGGCTAGAGGCACTCGCAGGTAGAGGTTGCTCGGAACGAGGCGAGATGCTGAAGGGACACCTGTGGGCAGGCGGATGAGCTGGCGATGATCGAGGAGCGAAGGCAGAGTCGATGTAGGTGTAGCGTGGATAGTCGAAGGTGGTGGTTATAAATGAAGTGTGGTGTGCGTGGCTGAAGCGGCTCAACGATACAAGTCAGAGAAGCATTGAATGTGGCAGAGGAAGCGATGAAGGCGTCGCCTAGAAATTGAGTGGGGACTGCCCTCCTCCGTGCTCGCCTCAGCCACGGGCGGAGCATAGCGAAGCTAGGATGATCTCGCCTGGAGATTCTCACTGCGACATAGTTGGCCCCTATCACCGACCACTCCGTGAGATGCTCCTGGATATGGAGGATGCTCCCTGATTGCGGGCTGGCAGTGACTTAAATGGGGATAGGTTGGCGAATGTGCAGAAGGATAGGGGGCAACGAGTGTGGAGGTTGGTTGCACGAGAGGGGATGCGGGGCCCTGGTGGTTCGGGGGGGGGGGGGGGGGGGGGTACTCGGCGGCCATTGGATGAGAGGAGGAGCGGGTTGATTGGGAGAGAGAAGTCCTCACGTGCGCTGCATGTGAGGCGGAAGGTGGAGAGAGAGGAGTGAGGGAGAGAGAAGGGTGGAGCGGCACATCGCGGCGCCAGGAGGCACCACGTGTCGCTCCAAAAATATTCAAAAGTAAATACAATTAAAAATTGAAAAGAATTAGAAGAAGACTTCAAATCAAAAAGTTTCTTCACGAAAGTTTCTCGTCTTGATGAGATCTACAACTTTCATGAAGGGTCCAAGAGCAGATCATATGTACAGAGTAAGATTTTTGGGGTACTCCATGTACATAGAATACCTAGATTTTTAGATTCTGTAATTTTTTTGTGATTTTAATTAAGAAAAAAATGATAAAATAAAAGACACATATTTACACATTTATAATTTTTTTAGATTTTTAGTAAATAAGAAAATAGGACAAAAAATAAAGTGGGACAACGTGAGATACAGACTTACAAGGGACCCTCAGACTTGGTCAGTTTCTTTGATTTCAGTCTCATCTGAATTTAGATTTTTGTATAATTTAATAAAACTTTCATCAAAGAATATAAATGAAAAAGAAAGAAAAGAAAAAGGGTTAATTATATACATAAGATATCAGATCAAAAACTGCTAAAACACAAAATGCGCAAAAGAGACCCAAAACCCAACTTCCACATATGAGCTCTGATTTTTATGAAATTGGTCTTGTTTTGAAAGTCTTTGAAGATATATTACTTTAAAAGTGAGTAGACCTAAATCTGACACTGTATGAGGAATATATGCATGTATTAGTGTGTCTATTTTGAAATTGGAGCTTTGTATCACGGACCAATTATTTGAGTTAGTGATTTTTTTATATTTTCCCGTTAATCTTGTTAGTACTATGCACACAATGAAGGTGGTTTGATGTCAATTGGAGTTAGCATGAATTAGTTAAAAATGCATGAAGTTAGGTGAAAATGTGAAAATGATTATGAGTGCAATTATGCATGCTAAAATGCAGATATTAATTCTAAATGCATGAACGGTAAAAATGCAGAATAAATGATGAAATGCAACTAATTACTTGGGAACAAAGCTCTGTTTTTAACTTTTAGTGCTATGAATCGTGGATTCATCAGTAGGCACACATCCTCTGACCGGAGACAAACGTGTTACTATATGTCTGAGTATATACATTTGGTAGACCATTTGGTTGATGACCTAACCAAGGTCTATGCACCAGCGAGATGGTGTGCATATGAGAGCATTTGAGTAATACAATCTCTTAAAAGGATCATACAGGTTCACTTGTGGACCCGAAGATATGAGCTTACTCATGAGGTATTGGGACCGATCAAATTCCATGCATGGTCATCATGCTTTGGAAGAATGACAAAAATGTGTAGGTATGATATATTCTTTTGAAAAGCATATGATCTATACCAACTACCAATGACCAAGATTGAGAAACTTAATGATGAAATCCTAAAGATGACAGTGTAAAATTGATCTATATCTTCGAGTTTATCATAGGTCTTTGATGAATATGCATTTCATCATCTTTATTCTATCATTTTGGCCTCAAAAACACTAGTAAATGCGTGTAAATACTGTTAATTTGTGCATTTTATCATCCATGCATATTTGTGTAAATAGTGTATAAAATACGGTTTTTAAAGCCAAAATTATAGAATAAAGAAAAGAAAAGAAAAATAATAAAATATTGTAAAAATTTTATGACCTGAAACCTCGAGACCTAGGCATCCAGATGAATAGGTCGACCAGGAATAAAGTAGGGGAGATAAGGGCCAGAAACCAATAAGGATTCTTTGTTTTTATTCATTATTTATTCATTTTGGGACCTATTTTTAATTCCACTTTTTATACCTCAAATAAAGAAACTTTGTACATGAAAGACGTAGATAATTAAATATAGAAAAATGCAAAATTAATTTCACTCCAAAATAATGTACAGATAAAAAGTTATACTCTGAATAAGATTCCAGAATCCCAACTTTTCATACCTGTATCTCCCAAATAAAACTCGAAACGCGTCAAAATTACCTTTAATTGTATATAATTTTAAATAAGATATTTAATGAAGGAGGTTTTGAATTTTGCGGAGCTACGGTTTGAAAGTTGAGTTTTTGGACCCCTATAGTATAATTGTACAGATTAAAATATTCAATTTATTTATTATTCTTTATTTTCATAATTTTATATTTTTATAATTTTGTAAATATCATTTATAATATATATGTACATCAAAATCAGAGTAAAACACGAAAGAAGAGACAAAAATAAAATACATGTATATAATGCATAGGTCTAGTACCTATACATATACATATAAAACTAATACTTCTATTTTAGTAAGTTTACAAAATATATCCGAAAATTAAAATAAAAATATATTTAAGTGTATAAAAATATTTTATAAATTTATAAAATAATAAACCAAAATAAATAAATTAAATACACAAAATAAAAATAAAATATTAAAATACAAATATATATATGTATACCTATATAGGCCTGAAAAGGTAACTTGTATTTTTATACCTCATAAAAATAATTAAAAATCATATTAAAATACCTTAGAAAATAACAAATATTTTTCTTTTTATAACCTAAAAATAATAAATTCATTTACTATTTTTAAACGAATTTTCAATTATTTTTTGCAGGGTTTTTCCTGGTTGGTCCACGTGGACCAACCAGGTGAAATTAACGTTAACCGGTCGGTCAACTGGCTGTCCTCCCCGCCAGTCCCCTTGTCAGACCTCATTTTTCACCAGTTTTTGTCGAATTTCTCAGCTCACTTCTTGCACTATTTCACGCAACTCCCTTCTGGACTTTTGCTCCTCGATCATCCCTCTTTCACGCCCCTTTGATTTTTCGAGGAATGGATCATTGATCCTCCCGTTCTACCGCGATCTATGGAACTCTGTCGTCAACCCCTTATATTATGCCTCGACTTCCTCATTCGATTTTGAACCCGTTTTGGCTAGCAAACCTCCTCCCTTTGGGGAGCCCCGAGTTTTTGGAGGTGACAGCTCCGCAACCGTAGCGTCAGGCGAGTCGAGGAGGCCTTGAAGCAGCTCCTCCACCTCCGATAACTCTGACGTCGAGGTTCCCCCTACCTCAGGTATAACCCCTTCGAGGTCTTCCCTTTTCTCCTATTTTATTTGCATATTTTGCTCCCCGTAGCTTTAGGATCATAACCCCCCAAGAATAACTACATTTCGTCTATCAAATCACCCTCCACAAGCACCTCGCCGGAATGCACCTTCGGCCACAATCTCACAACGTCATCCCATGCTTCCACTCCGCCATCGCGGGGTCCATGCATTTTGCCTTGGGCCCTCTCACCCCTTTTTGCAGGTCTACATGCGTTGAGGAGTACCTGGAGCTCATTTTGAGCTTCACCGGAGACGAGAGGAGCCACCCAGCTCCGCCTTGCCTTCTCGCAAGCTCCGGCCCACGACGGAGTCTTTTGGAGCCACCAAGAGATAGAAGACCTCCCCAGGAGTCCGCCGCTGCCGCATCACCGAGATCTGGAGGGGGGAAGTTCGCCTCATCGACGTTCTTTCCTGTTCCTCCCTGCTCCCCTGCTGTCCAATCAGGCCGCCACTCCAGATCGAGCAGCCATCGTTGGATCTCCGTTCGCCTCAGCCGTCTGGGGATCTAATTGTGGCCGCTCGCCGTGAACCGTCATCGGCCGCTCGTTTTGCGCCACGTGTCAAGTGAACTTTCCAGTGTCGTCGGATCGCCAGGCGTTGTGTATTTAGCACCTAACCCCTCGCCATTTTGTTTATTTAATTATTAGTATTCAAACTTTTATCTGTAACGTAAAAAGTTTGTAATAATTGCATTGAGACCCCTGTTCTTCATTTATTTGCGTTCAGGTCCCTATCTACGTCACCTCACGTGCCTGTGCGAGGGGACTGGGTATTTTGCAAGGGACCCCCTGCAAGTTTTCATATTTCGTTTCAATCCAGGAAATTACTTATCACATGTAATATCTTTGGAAAAATTGCACTTTGGCTCCTGAACTTCTGGATATTTGCATTTATACCCCTGCTAGTAGTGTATTTTCTCTTTGTTGTTTCTATTTATTTCATGCATCTATAAAATCCTAAAAATTATCAAAAAATTAACTTAAGCACCTATTTACTTGCCCTTTCATGCTATATTTTTGTTTTGCATTTTTATTGCATTTTCATATTTATAAAAATTCAAAAATATGCATTTTTGCTACTGTTTGCACTAGAAAATACCAAAAAAATAGTGAAACCCCTTTAAAAATCCCAAAAAAATACCTTTGGTGTATTTCAGTGTCTTTTAACTTTTATCCAAAAATCACTAAAACAATTCAAAGTAAAAACCCTAAAAATTAGAAAATCCTTAAAAACTTCATAAAAATCTCAAAAATTCTAGAGAAATCCTAAAAATATAATTTTAGCCTTTGAATTTTCTCTGAATTATTAGCTTTCATTTAAAATTAATTTGGAGGATTTTTGTTACTGTTTGATATTTTAGTTCTCCCTTTTTGCTTCAGCCTTTTATTTTCTACACAGTTTTCAGGTATTTTTGACTTTAAAGTACCAAAAAAATTAGGAAACTTTTAGAAAAATCACTAAAACATCATAAAATTATAAAAAACCCAAAAATACATCATTTCTTGATTTTTGCTTTTTTTATTTATTTTACTCTATATATTATACCCCTCTTTCCTTTATTGTATATATACTCCATTATTGAAAAGGAATTTAAAAAAAAAGAGAAGAAAAATATATAATATAAAAAGAAAATATAAAATCAGAAATTAAATAAAAAATAAAAAATAAAAATAAATAAAAACCCACAAAAATAACACAATTGTAGGCATTTGATCACTTTCACATTTTTGTGCTTTATTGCCTTGATCTATCTTGCTTGCTCACTGAGTTCGACACTCTACACATACTTGCACCTATACAAACTTAGTGTAGAGTTATAATAAATGTTAACTCCACATTTGCTTCTCATTGTTTGATTGTTATTGTGGGTTAATTGTTGATTAGTTCAGTTTCGTGAGTGGTCGCTCAGTAACACTGTAGTCCCGCCTTGCGTGGACTACTTTGACCCTTGCAAAATCCGAGTTATCAAATGGCACCATTGCCGGGGAGCAACAACGTATAGATCATATTTTGTGACTGATTGTGATTGCTTGTTTGCAATTTTTGCCTCATTTATTTCCTTTATTTTTGATATATATTTTGAGCTATCTGACCACTTTCTTTGTTGATTTATGCGAGGTACCGTAGATCGAGGGAGGTGCATGTTCCTAGGCGCTTGAGCACCCATGTGAAGCCAGCTTTGGCCTGCTACCCCTGCACGAGGAGGGCTTAGAGATTTTGCAGTTTAGCTCTAGTTTATTTTCTTGCATATATTTGTGTAATTATTTGTGAGAGAGAGTGACATATAATTTGTAACTAAACAGAACTTGGACACTTTGACATTTCACGAGGTCCAGTGCCCGAGGGATTGTTCTCTTGGGGGCCTCGTTTGCTTGCTCGGTTTTCTCGCCGATTTTGTTTTCTTTGATTTTCTTTTATTTTGATTCACAAAGGTTTTGGCCCCTAGAATTCGGATTTTATTGTGATTGTGACGTAATTGATTAGGATCCCACACTTAATACATTTGCTTGTGCCTATAGATCGTTAAGTGGACCTCATTAATAACTCACAAAAGAAAAAGCTATTTTGGTCACCTGAGGAGTCACGTGCCGCTAGAGGTCGTATGCATCGCTGGCAGCATCCGTTGTGGCGGACACTGATCGGCATCAGAGACCGGACTCCGACTCCTCTTATTGACATTTAGCTACTATTCTTCTCGTGTAGAATTTTTCATCTAAGGCTGGTTTCTTCATGCATCATATAGGTAGTTTATTTCTTGTCTTTAAATTATGTGTGGATCACCCTACATGTAGAGTGCTAGAGCAAGGTACACATTTCTATCTCTGCATGCATCATTGTGTTTGATCACACATCGGCTTTTCTGACTTCCTCCCCCATTTTATTGGACCTTAAATAACCAGGAGATCAGAAAATTCGTTAGGCATTGTCTTTATTTCAGAAAAATACTGAAAAGAGAAAATCATAAAATTGGGACTGCTAATGCAAAGTTGACTTTGAAACTCACCTCATTTTCAAAAATTTTGTCTTGGAGAGAGTAACCCCCTCATTGGTTGATTTATTTGCAGCGAGAGAGTGACCCGAACACTAGGATAGAGCCACACCCGAAATCTTAGTTGACTACTGGTCTTGGTGAGTCATTCTCCAGTGAGGATCTCTCTGGTAACCGGTAAAGCAGACCGCGACGTCCTTAGCAGAGGGAGTTGATCGGGTAGCCGGTAAACGGTTCACAAATCCTACTGGCTGGGAAAGATCTCATTTGGGATTGGGACAGTCGGCTAGGAGAGTTGGGTTCCTAACAGCTCGCTTAATCACTTTGATAGATTGATCGATCACCTAACTAAAATTGACAAGATAAATGATCGAACCTTCACGGTCATCATCTCCAGAGTTGCGTAGGTGAATTGGGGGTTTGTATTCACATCTTGTTTGCATTCCAGATCTCATCCGCCCTTTTCCAAGATCAAAATGATGGGAAGGAGATCCATTAGGCCACGTCTGGTGGCACAGTTATCGAGCACTCCTTCCTATTCATCTAGGTCGGCTTTGGGGAGTCCAGACCCACTCTCTGAGCCTGAGTTTACGTCCACCCTGTTCTCCCTCGACCACCCTTCTTCTTCCATCAGTCTAGTGGTGTCAGAGTTTAGTGCAGCACAGAGCTCAGAACATTTGACGGCACCTGAGATGGGTTCTTTTGCCTTTGCAGAGACCCAAGATATGGACGGTAGAGAGGAACACCCAGATGAGAAGAGACCACCACCATTCCTATATGATAAAGCGGCCATCCACAATTCACTGTTAGCTTCCCTGGAGACCATGCAGAGACAGATCAGAGATCTGGGAGTATTCATGGGTGATATCATGAGAGAGCTGGCGCATATGCGAGAGGGAGAGACGACAGACCTGAGGGCGGTGGAGAAGATATACCGGAAGCAGCAGGCGAAGAGGAGAACCTAACCAGGAGAGGCCGCCGCCGATGACCATGAGGCAGTTGCACAATCCAGCGGCAACCCTCACCCACCGATGGATTCAGCTTCCTCCTATTGTTGGGAACTTTGAGCTTCTCCCGCAGAACATCCAGCTATTGCCCAAGTTTCACGGGCTAGCCACCGAGGAACATCATCTCCATCTGCAGGAGTTTGAGATGATTTGCAGCACTGTCCACGACAGATTGGTGGATGAGGACACAATCAAGATGATTGCCTTCCCATTCTCCTTAGCTGATAGAGCAACCTATTGGCTGAAGCATCTTGGAAGGTACATCACATCATGGGCTCAGCTCCGACGTGAGTACTTGAACAAGTACTATCCACTCGACCGGACCAACGTAGCATGAGCTATGATCAGCAATTTCGCCATGGTCCTGAATGATCAGTTCCATGAAGCTTCAGATCGATTCAGATAGCTCATTGATTGGTGTACACATCACGATATATCCAAGCCCAATCTGGTTCAGAGTTTCTTCTATGGGCTGACACCAGAGCTGCAGGGGCTTGTTAATGCCTCTTGTGGTGGATCTTATTTCTCCAAGGGAGAAGATGCGGTTTGGGAGATCTATGAGGGAATGGCAGAGAACTCCACAGTCATGCCCAATCCCGCGTCTACACACAGCCAAAGCTTCCACCACAGGCAGTTGTATATCAGAGGATTGCATGCATCGATGCCAGTACACACACTCCGACAGCAGCCGCAGCTCAGGCTGGATCCACTGCTGCCGACATGGGGATCATTTCAGAGAAGTTGGACCGCATCGAGATTCTTGAGAAGAAGCAGAGTCAGGGTCTTACCCAGATGGACCTTTTGACGAAGACCATGAGTGACCTGAAGATGCAGATTCTTTGCATCCATGAGGCACAAATGTCTACTCAGCAGCCTCCCAGGTCACGGGCTGATCCCAACAGTAGCAGCTCCACCCAGCCCTCTACCACGTACCGCTAGGTCCATCACATCCAGGCAGAGCCGATCCAGCAGCTACAACACTACCCCTTTCCGCTACCATCTCAGAACACTCAGATGGTAGTTTATCAGCCGGATCAGCCACTGACAGTTCTTCCACCACCACCCGTTGAGCAGGAAACATTGATGGAAGTCAATGGGATATGGTACGACTGGTACCCACAACAGACCGGGATGCATCGTGATCACTCCAGATTCCGTTGACCACTGGTGGAACCACATCCCAGCAGTAGTCTCCAGCTCAGGGCCATCAGAACAGCCAGCAGCAGCCCCAGTATGCCCACCAACAGTATCAGCAGGGTCCTCGTCCCTTCTATCAGGGACAGCAGTGGAGGCAGCGTCAGCAGCCTCACCAGACACACCCGCAGCCCCTCCCCACTACCAGCAGCAGCCTCATTTCCAGCAGGGGAACACTTCCGGTTCTCTGCACCTGCTTTTGAGAACCCAACGCTTGATGACCTCGCCCGCTTGCTTTCTGAATAGCAGGCATCCTTCTGGCGGGAAATGGATGAGTTCCGGTAGGAGATGAGGGATATCATCAAGGGCAAGGCCGCCATACCTGCACAGATCGAGCCTAATCCGAACAATCTGAAGAGGAAGTCTGAGCAGGTACAGTTTACAGAGGATACCCCTCCTAGTGATTATTTGAGTGACACATCTTCTTTTTGTGATACTGATTTCGTGACTACTAGGAGCAGCAGGATGCCAGCCGGTGGTGCCTCATCTGAGCGACAGCCACACGAGGAACCACGAGCGCCAGATGAGGAGAGTAGCGGTGCTGATGCTGCTGTCGATGATGTTGATGAAGGTGGTGCTGATGCCAGCAAGGATGGAGATCCAAGTGATAGTGATGAGGCCGTAGCACCCCCAGATCCAGACGGTGGTGCTGAGGCCACCATTTTACTTGATGCAGAGCTAGAGCGCGGTGCTGATGCCGCGAAGTCAGATGCCGTTGGTGGTACTGAGGCCACTACTTCTACTTTCGTTGAGCTCCCACATGTTGTGTTGCCACCTTTTGTATCTCAGGACTGTGGTAACGAGAAAAAGATCAAAAATATGAATAAAGGAAAGGTTTCTGTATCCACTTCAGGTCCATATGTGTTGCATGATGATCATTGTATAGATTCCATTCATTCACATACACAGGAACCTCTTCCTAGTCCTCCATCTGAGGAGGCCCCTTCCATCCCCTTTCCTCAAGCACTCTACTTGGCGAAAGGAAATAAAAGAGAAAATCCAAAAAAAACTCAACAGGTAGAGCTCAACAACCATATGATTGATAGATTCTAGATTCAACTGACTCTACAGGAGGCACTTGAGCACATCCCCCTCTTCCAAAAGAGCTTGAGAGAGAAGACTACAATCCGTAGGAAGAGGAGGAACCACAGAGATGAGATCCATGTGTTCTCCTATTCTACTGTCTTTGCCATTCAGAACAGATTGCCAGCCAAGAGACCTGGTGCAGGAGCTCCCTACGTCAGATGCGAGATTCAGTAGCAGTGGTTCGATCGTACTCTATTAGACATCGGCTCTTCTATCAACCTCCTTCCGGTAGCCTTACTTGACTGATTTGAGTTTGGTCCTCTTCTTCGGAGAAGGACAGTCCTTCAGTTTGCTGATAGGTCGATTAAGAGGCCGAAGGGGTTGTTGAGAGACGTGGTCGTTACCATTCAGGGCCTGAAATTCCTCGTGGATTTTGTTGTATTGGACATGGAGATCCCTGAGTCGGTAATAGATACCCCCATCATACTCGGACGTCCATTCTTGGACACTGCCAAGGCGGTGACCGACCATGATAGGGGGAAGGTGTGCTTTCGTCTAGAGGGTGAAAGTATACAAATAGAGACGATCGGCGAGACTAGAGCGAGAGAATCAACATGCTCAGAGCAGTCCAATTATACCAAGAAGATGACAGAGGATGAGAAAGACGTCCACCAGGAGTGTGATTTTGTGATGACAGACGACGAATCCATTTGGACAGATCCAGTAGCACAAGTCCTCGCCTTTCCCGCAGATTCACCATATTTACAGCTTATGGCAGTTGAGAGCTTGGAGAGCACACCCTTCGATGAGGAGACCTTTGAGGCTGACAGTTCTGTGATGAGTAGTGAAGCAGAATTTCATTCTTGTTCTTCTAGTTCAGATCCCTCGGATTCAGACATTGATTGGGATGATTTTGATGACTATTTGTCGTGTCTGATTCCTTGTGAGCTGACAGCCAGGACGGAGAGCGAGCCAGCACAGTTCACAGATGATTCAGCAGGGTTCCCTCCGTTCAGTTTTTCATGCACGGCGAGAGTTCTCTCATGCAGACCTGGTAGCCTTCACACAGACATATCAGAAGCTAGATCTGCCACCTCCCAGCTGTCCAGAATTGAATCCTTTGCCGTATTCACTGAAGTATAGATTCCTTGTGGGTGAGTCAGATATGCACCCAGTCATTATCTCAGCAGGTTTGACTGGAGAGCAAGAATCTCGTCTGATGGAGGTTCTTGAAAGAAACCGCGAGGCGATAGGATGGAGTATAGCTGATCTCCAGGGGATATGTGCTCACACCACATCTATCTTGAGGAGGACACTAAGCCCTCACGTGAGTTCCAACGACGGCTGAACCCGAATCTTTGAGATGTGGTCATGAAGGAAATATTAAAGTGGTGGAGCGCCGATTTTATCTACCCCATCTCCGACTCCAAGTGAGTTAGTCCATTACATGTGGTAACCAAGAAGACAGGTATCACTACAATTGTGAGTGAGTCTGGAGAGGAGATAGCTACCCGGGTACCCACTTCTTAGAGTGTCTGTGTAGACTACAGACGATTGAATCAGGCCATCAAGAAGGATCATTTCCCACTGCCATTCATTGATCAGATTACCGAGAGGCTAGCTGGGAAGAGTCACTATTGTTTTCTTGACGGGTACTCCGGATATAATCAAGTGGCCATTACACCCGAAGACCAGGAGAAAACGACATTCACCTGTCCGTTTGGGACTTATTCTTTCAGACGGATGCCCTTTGGTTTGTGTAACGCCCCGACGACATTCCAAAGGTGCATGTTGTCCATTTTCTCAGACATGGTGGGTGACTGTTTAGAGGTCTTCATGGATGACTTCTCGGTCTATGGCGATGGGTTTGATGCTTGTATTGATTGCCTAGACCGTGTGCTTCAAAGCTGCATAGAGGTCAACCTTGTCTTGTCTTAGGAGAAGAGTCACTTTATGGTGACTCTGGGGACGGTCCTTGGTCATATTATCTCTAACAGGGGCATGGAGGTCGATCCGACCAAGGTGGATATCATTAGAAAACTCAATTCACCGTCCAATCTGCGTCAATTACGGTCTTTTCTAGGGCATGTCAGTTTCTACTGATGGTTCATTCAGGACTTCAGTCGTATTGCCTGACCGCTTACTGATTTGCTGACGAAAGACACCGAGTTCATTGTAGATGATAAGTGTCTTGCGTCCTTTGAGACTCAAGAATATGGTTGTCACGGCTCCTGTCCTTTAGCCACTCGATTGATATCTCCCAATGGAGATCATGACAGATGCTTCTGATTTTGCCGTAGGGGTTGTGCTTGGACATAGGAGGGATGTATTACCGTATGCCATTCACTACGCTAGCCGTACCTTGGATGCCGCTCAGCGGAATTTACACCGTGACTGAGAAGGAGATGCTAGCCGTAGTCTTTTCTTTGGATAAGAATCCATCATATATTCTCGGATCTAGACTGACTATCTTTACATATCACACTGCCATCCGGTATCTCATGGCCAAGAAGGATGCCAAAGCTCGCCTTACCAGATGGATCCTTCTGCTCCAGGAGTTTGATATTAAGATTAAGGATAAGCCTGGAGTTAAGAATGTGGTGGTGGATCACCTCTCCCGCTTCGAGAACTTTGAGGAATCTGAGCCCAGCACACTTATCACAGAGACATTCCCAGATGAGGCGATCTTGGTTATCACCTCGCTTCCATGGTATGCCGACATTGTGAACTATCTTGTTGCTAAGACGGTTCCACAAGGTTGGCCCATGTAGAAACTTGAGACCTTCCTGGCGAAGGCCAAGTTTTACCATTGGGACGATCATGTCCTTTTCATGAAGGAAGGGATAGTATCTGGAGGAGGTGCATTCCTCAAGAAGAGCATCATAGCGTCCTCACCTACTGCCACAAGTCTGAGGCAGGAGGACATCATTCTAGGAGACGGACAGCACAGAAGGTGCTCCAATCCAGCCTTTGGTGGCCTACTCTCTTCAAGGGTTCCGATGAATTCGTGAAGAGATATACTAACTATCAGAAGATGGGTACTTGCGGACAGAGAGACATGATGCACATGCAACCCATTCACTTTTGTGAGGTTTTTGATGCACGGGGGATTGATTTCATGGGCTCATTTCCTAAGAGTCAGGGGTTTAAGTACATTCTACTTGCTGTGGATTATGTGAGTCGTTGGGTTGAGGCCATCCCCGCTCGAGCTGCAGATGCTAAGACCGTGTGTCGTTTTTTGAGGAAAAATATTATTTCACGGTTCGGGAAACCTAGAGTTCTGATTTTAGACGGGGGGTCTCACTTTATTAACAACAAGGTAATAGCCCTTGCAGACAAGTTCAACATTGACCATCGTGTTGCCACTCCATGTCATCCTCAGACTAATGGTCTTGTTGAAGTTTCGAACATGGATATCAAGACGATTTTACAGAAGGTAGTTCACCCAGACCGAAAGGATTGGTCACAGCTTTTGGACTCGGTCTTGTGGACCTATCGGACTTCCTTCAAGACTCCATTAGGGGCATCTCCCTTTCGTCTCGTCTATGGCAAGCCATGCCATTTGCTAGTGGAAATCAAGCACAAGTCATATGGGCAGTTACATAGTTATTGTTGGATCCCAAGAGTATAGGAGAACAGAGGAAAGCAGAGTTGGCATCCCTGGAGGAGTTGAGAGACACAGCCTTTTCCAGCATCCTACAATATAAGGAAAAAGTGAAGACATGGCATGATTCTCATATCAGCCAATAGTTTGAGCCCGATCAGCGAGTATGGTTGTTCGATTCTAGGCTAAAATTATTTCCAGGGAAGTTACAAAGCAAGTGGAAAGGTTCGTATGTGGTCAGAAAGATACATGACAATGGTAGTATTGATATATCCGAGCTGTCATCTTCCTCTTACCTTTCATGTTAACGGTCAGCACCTGAAGCTATATCTAGATCATGATCCGCCGACCGTTGACGTTGCCCCCATTCTTCTGGTATGAGATGTGCTCTTTGACTCATATCATCTGCATCTCATGCATGTTGATCACTTCCATCTTTCTCTATATAGATCCATATGTCTATATCAATTATTCATTCTTCCATTATTTCTGTTACCCCATTGCCATCTTATGATTTTGCTATACTTAGGACACACCTTGTCCAAAGTATAGGGGGTACACACACTGAGCTGTGATCTGTTCTTTTCCTCTTTTCTTCTTTTCTTCTTTTCCTTTTCTATTTTCTTTTTTTACTAAAAAAGGTGTCTCCCCTTGTAGACAGTCTTCTATACTTAGGACGTACTTTGTCCTAAGTATATGGGGGTGTACACCCCGGGTTTCTCCATTCTGTGATCCTCTCCATTGTCTCCTCTTCTCATCTATACTTAGGGATATTTTACCCTAAGTATAGGGGGGAGACAATCTGAGTACGATCTGTTCATTCCCACCCTTGACCCTCCCTGCTTTGTGTACAGTCTGTTATACTTAGGATTATTTGATCCTAAGTATAGGGGAGATGGTCAACTTCTCATTCATTCATTCATTCATTCATCTCTTATTCATTTATTCTTTAGACTTGTCTATACTCAGCACGAGTTATGTCTTCTCTTTTCTCTCTAATCTATGAGGACATAGCTCAAGCTAAGTATAGGGGGGTCGTACATATTGTGTATATACTTTAACCATAACTTGTACTTTTGTATTTTCTTACTATTAAAATTTATCAAAAACCTTAATAAAAAGATGTTGATCATTCCTCAAATTCTTTTTATATCTACTGATTAATAAATCAGGTGAAAATATTTTTTGCAAAATGTTTGAAAAATAGTATGAAAATCTTTGTGAAAAATCTTTTGAAAACTATTTTGAAAACGTTTTGTTACATGTTTTCAACCTTTGAAAAACATTTTGTTTTGGAAATTTTATTTTCTTTGCATGAAATAAAAGGTTTGAAAAATTATTTGCAAATGGTTTGAAAAATGGTTGTAAAATATTTGAAAAATCTATTTATATTGTTTGAAAAATCTTTGCAAAACAATTTTCCAGTGTGTGTACATGTTTGTAAAAATATTTGTAAAAATTAATTTGGACTATAGTTTTCAAAAAATTGTTTGAAAAACCTTTTTCAAATAAGTTTGAGGAATATATACATCATATCAAAATTCATTATATGTAAAATTGACCACTTACCCTTGTAAATTCTTAAAATCCACTTCTTGTAAATACGAGATGCATCCCCGTGTAAATATTTGTACATAGTTTTTATTCAAAATCTTTTTGTTTTCAAAAATCCTAAAAATATTTGCAAAAGTAAAATCCAAAAATATTTGAAAAATCCTTTGAAAAATCCAAAAAAATGCATATGCATCATCTTTTCAAAAATCCATAAAAAGTTCAAAATCTTTGAAAATTGCATCACAAAAATATTTTGTGCATCGCATTTGCATAGCATTCGCATTTTTTGGATTGAGTTTGATAGTTGAACAAGTCTAAATAAAATCCGAGGATTGGAGCTTGATTGGACCTTAAAATCTACCTATTAACAGGAACCTTATAGGAACTGAGTTTGAGGTACTTCAGGTCTAGTTGACTTAATTCTTTGAGGATCATGAGACTTGGTTCAATGGATTCTTGACTGCCTAAGTAGAGTATTTCAGAACAAATGCATGACTCTTGTTGATAATGACCTAACTTGGATACCTGCACCTTTCACATGGCTCAACTCAGTTGGAGTGATGAGGGGATTGGATTTGCCGGTATGAGACGCACACAAGTGGAAACACTTGTCCTCCTCTAGGGAGGGAAGTGCACCCAACCCGTCCAGAGATGAGGAATTCTAAAGACAAGAGAGTGTGGGTTGCGATAAAGTTTCAAAAGAGGGATAGTCTACTGGCTCAAGAGGAGAAACTCCTTATGTAAATGATGTTGTATATAGTATTTCAAAAAAAATGGATAGGCCTGTACAAAAATAAAATGCATGCAAAAGTCTGTGAATATGTTGTATAGAAAATAAGCAATCTTGAGTTCCAAAGTCAAATCATGTGAGCCTGTAGCTGTATGACTTGACTACACTGGTCTTGTATCCTCGGATAGGTAGCTACACTGGCTACCATCCATTCTTCTCTTCATCCCCTTCTCTTGAGCTGGTTGCCACTTGAACATAGAAGGGAATTCCCCACTCCTCGAAGAAGGAGTTATTGGATTGGAGAATCATTGGGTTGTCATACTGGAGAAGTCAGTCTCTTTGTCATTCTAGTTGGTGAGAGTCACTATCACTTACACTGTACGAGTGAGATTCATAGTCGTAAGGGTTTGCGTATGAGATGAGATATTTCTGACCTGGCTATTGAGGAGACTTGAACAGAGTTTTGGGATTCTCAGGGACTATTGGATTTCAAATCTGGTTCTCATTAACGTTCCCCCGCACTAAAATTCTAAAGGTCTAACTTAAGCTCCAAACTTTGATTCTGTGAAGACTAGTTTGATAATTAAACTTAATCCATCTTTCTTCTTTTTCTTTTCTTTGTTTTTTCTTTTTTGCACTTATTGCATAAGTGTTTGCTAGGGACTAGCAAAGGCAAGTATAGGGGGAAGATAAATCTATATTTTATCATCTTTATTCTATCATTTTGGCCTCAAAAACCATAGTAAATACATGTAAATACTGTTAATTTGTGCATTTTATCATCCATGCATATTTGTGTAAATAGTGTATAAAATGCAGTTTTTAAAGCCAAAATTATAGAATAAAGAAAAGAAAAGAAAAAGAATAAAATATTGTTAATATTTTATGACCCAAAACCCCGAGACCTAGGCATCCAGATGAATAGGTCGACCAAGAATAAAGTAGGGGGAGATAAGGGCTAGAAACCAATAAGGATTCTTTGTTTTTATTCATTCTTTATTCATTTTGAGACGTATTTTTGGTTCCACTTTCTATACCTCAAATAAAGAAACTTTGTACATGAAAGATGTAGATAATTAAATATAGAAAAATACAAAATTAATTTCACTCCTAAGTAATGTACATATAAAAAGTTATACTCTGAATAAGATTCCAGAATCCCAACTAGTCAAACCTGTATCTCCCAAATAAAAACTCGAAACACATCAAAATCACCTTTAATTTTATGTAATTTTAAATAAGATATTTACTGAAGGAGGGTTTCACATTTTGCGGAGCTACGGTTTGAAAGTTGAGTTTCGGACCCCTATAGTATACTTGTACAAATTAAAATATTCAATTTATTAATTATTCTTTACTTTCATAATTTTATATTTTTATAATTTTGTAAATATTATTTATAATATATATGTACATTAAAATCAGAGTAAAACACTAAAGAAGAGACAAAAATAAAATACATGTATATAATGCATAGGTCTAATACCTATACATATACCTATAAAATTAACACTTCTATTTTATAAAGTGTACAAAATATATTAGAAAAATAAAATAAAAATATATTTAAGTGTATAAAAATATTCTATAAATTTAAAAAATAATAAATCAAAATAAATAAATTAAATACATAAAATAAAAATAAAATATTAAAATAAATAAATAAATATATGTATACCTATATAGGCCTGAAAAGGTAACTTGTATTTTTATACCTCAAAAAATAATTAAAAATCATATTAAAATACCTTAGAAAATAACAAATATTTTTCATTTTATAACCTAAAAATAATAAATTCATTTACTATTTTTAAACAAATTTTCAATTATTTTTCATAGGGTTTTCCCTGGTTGGTCCACGTAGACCAACCAGGTGACAGTCAACGTTGACCCGCCGGTCAACTGGCTGTCCTCCCCGTCTGTCCCCTTGTCAGGCCTCATTTTTCACCAGTTTTTATCGAATTTCTCAGCTCTCTTATTGCACTATTTTGCGCAACTCCCTTCTGGACTTTTGCTCCTCGGCCATCCCCCTTTCACACCCCTTTGATTTTTCAGGGAATGGATCATTGATCCTTCCGTTCTACCTCGATCTATGGAGCTCTGTCGTCAACCCCTTATATTGTGCCTCGACTTCCTCATTCGATTTTGAACCCTTTTTGGCTAGAAAACCTCCTCCCTTTGGCGTGCCCCGAGTTGCTGGAGGTGACAGCTCTGCAACCGTAGCATTAGGCGAGTCGAGGAGGCCTTGAAGCGGCTCCACCATCTCCGCCAACTCCGGTGTCGAGGTTCCTCCTACCTCAGGTATAACCCCTTTCAGTTCTTCCCTTTTCTCCTATTTTCTTTGCATATTTTGCTCCTCGTAGCTTTAGGATCCTAACCCCCCAAGAATCACTGTGTTTCATCTATCAAATCACCCTCCACAAGCACCTCGCCAGAGTGCACCTCCGACCACCATCTCACACCGCCATCCCATGCTTCCACTCCACCATCGCGGGGTCCAGGCATTTTGCCCTAGGCCTTCTTACCCCTTTTTGCAGGTCTACGCGCGTTGAGGAGTACCTGGACCTCATTTTGAGCTTCGCCGAAGACGAGAGGAGCTACCCAGCTCCGCCTTGCCTTCCCGCGAGCTCCGACCCACGCCGGAGTCTTTTGGAGCCACCAGGAGATAGAAGACCTCCCTAGGAGTCCACCGGCCAATTCTGGGCTTCGAAGACTGCCGGAGCACCGAGATCTTGAACGGGAAAGTTCGCTTCACGGGCGTTCTTCCCTGTTCTTCCTCCCTGCTCCCCTGCCGTCCGATCGGGCCGCCACTCCAGATCGAGCAGCCATCGTTGGATCTCCGTTCGCCCCAGCCGTCAGATCATCCTTTGGGATCTAATCATGGCCGCTCGCCACGAATCATCATCGGCCGCTCGTTTTGCGCCACGTGTCAAGTGAACTTTCCAGCACCGTCGGATCGCCAAGCGTTACGTATTTTGCACCTAACCCCTCGCCATTTTGTTTATTTTATTATTAGTATTTAAACTGTCATCTGTAGCATAAAACGTTTGTAATAATTGCATTGATACCCATGTTCTTCATTTATTTGTGTTTAGGTCCCTATCCATGTCAACTTACGTGCCTATGCGTGTGAGGGGACTGGGTATTTTGCAAGGAACCCCCTGTAAGTTTTCATATTTTGTTTCAATCCAGGAACTTATTTATCACATGTAATATCTTTGGAAAAATTGCACTTTGGCCCCTGAACTTCTGGAAATTTGCATGTATACCCCTGCCAACAGTGTATTTTCTCTTTGTTGTTTCTATTTATTTCGTGCATCTATAAAATCCTAACTAAAAAATTTACTTAAGCTCCTATTTACTTGCCCTTTCATGTCATATTTTTGTTTTGCATTTTTATTGCATTTTCATATTTATAAAAATTCAAAAATATGCATTTTTGCTACTGTTTTGCATTAGAAATACCAAAAAAAATAATAAAACCCCCCAAAAAATTACCTTCGGTGTATTTCAGTGTCTTTTAACTTCTGTCCAAAAATCACTAAAACAATTCAAAGTAAAAACCCTAAAAATTAGAAAACCCTTAAAAACTTCATAAAATTTCAAAAATTACAAAAAATCCTAAAAATATAATTTTGACCTCTGAATTTTCTCTGAATTATTAGCTTTCATTTAAAATTTATTCGGAGGATTTTTGTTACTGTTTGATATTTTACTTCTCCCTTTTTGCTTTAGCCTTTTGTTTTCTACACTATTTTCAGTATTTTTTTACTTTAAAAATACAAAAAAATTAGGAAAAAATTAGAAAAATCACAAAAACATCATAAAATTAGAAAAAAAAACCAAAAAATATTTCATTTTCTGATTTTTGCCTATTTTTACCTATTTTACTCTATATATTATACCACTCTTTCCTTTATTGTATATATACTCCATTATTGAAAAAGAATTTTAAAAAATAGAAGAAAAATATAAAATATAAAAAGAAAATATAAAATCAGAAATTAAATAAAAAATAGAAAATTAAAAAAATAAAAACCTACAAAAATAGCACAATTGTAGGCATTTGATCACTTTCACATTTTTGTGCATTATTGCCTTGATCTATATTGCTTGCTCCCTGAGTTCGACACTCTACACATACTTGCATCTATACACACTTATTGTAGAGTAATAATAAATTTTAACTCCACATTTGCTTCTCATTATTTGATTCTTATTGTGGGTTAATTGTTGATTAATTCGGGTTTCGTGAGTTGTCGCTCATCGACACTGTAGTCCTGCCTTGTGTGGACTATTTTGACCCTCGCAAAATTCGAGTCATCAGTCTTCCAGTATGCAGGATGTATAGGTATTAGGAATGCCTGAGGGTGATGTAATCATAAACGATTGTATAACCATGACGCTTCAATTCTGAGGGAGTGATGAAACAAGTCTGGATTTTAGTGACCCCTCTCAGTAGAGAAGTAATCTGATCGTGGTCCTAGTGTTGAACATTGATCTGAATGAGATTCAGGTGCAATGAGAAGGTTAGATTTACGGTCTTGATTAAATCAAGCATCTATGAGAGGTCCATGAGATCAAGATTTGAGATGTGGTCTCAATATCCAAGTCACTATACGTGGAACGTACAATTGCTCTGTCTTTATCTCCAAGTATCTATGGAGAAAGCACATTATTCTTGAAAGAGTTCAAGAATAATTCAATTGTTGAATTATATCTAGGCATTGAGAAATGGATAATTAAATGTGATTTAATTATAATAAATAATATGAATTTGATTCATATTATTTGAATGCATGAGAATGTTAATCCAATGTAATTAACTGTGATTAATTATTATGGATATGAATGATGTGGATAGCACTATCCAATTATTCATATATATTATAAATGTGATTTATAATATATTAGAGAAAGACTACTGTGATTTATATTTATTAATTAATTATTGATGTGAATTAGATTCACATTGGATGATTAATTGAAAATATAATTTACATTTTGTTTTGGGATGTGAATGTAATTCACATTTTTGCAATGGCATGATTGCAATATTCACAAGATAAGTATGGATTATTTTTGTAAAATAATTTACAACAAGTGTTGTTGTAAATCTTAAAGATCTCATGAGATAATGAGATCTCATGAGATAATTAGATCTCATGAGATATTGAGGAGATAGACCCATTCTACCTCAAGAGGGTGGACGTCCACCAATCTCCATTAGGAGTAGGGTGGTCGTCCCTCCTTTTAAGGGAATAAGGTCAATATTCTCAATATCTCCAAGATTAATTAATTAATTTAATTTGAAATTAATTATATTGATTTATCGATATATAGTAATGTAAATTAAATTAATTATTGTTGTATTTTTACAACAACATCATGGTCATTTAAAGAAAGACAAATCAATCTCATCCATTGATTTTATTTTGTACATCGATTGAGATCCATGGACTCCCAAAACCCTAAATAAGAAGAGGCGTCCCTTTCTCTTCATGGGATGTTTTACAACAACTCTCTCTCTCATTCTCACACCAAACCTTCTCCTTCTCCTTGAGTTGCCGTCCACTCCTCTCATAGAGAGGTCGCCTCCGTCGTCGTATCGCTGCTGTGTAGCTGCTTCGACGACTCTTGGGACTCCGTCTTCTTTGATGCATCTCGCTCGTGAAGAAGACATTCGATCTCGTGGGATGAGATCTGGAGATCTATTGCTTGGATCAACAACTTGGATTGCTAGAAGCACACGACTCATCTTCGCGCTCGTAAGTGTCTCCTCCGATGGATTGGACTTGAGACATGAGGCCTCTTCTCTTAGAGGCTCGATCACAACCATGCTACAAGAGGTTTTCCTATATCTACTATGTAGTTAGATGAATCTATCCAAGAAGTGTTCTTGGATCATATGATTTCATCGATTAAATTTTTTTAAATCTGCTACACTGAGCAACTAGGGTGACTAGTCGCTCTCGATCGTATATGACACGATCCTCACGTTTCCATGATGCGCTTAAGTATTCTTCCATATCCTTCAAGTGGTATCAGAGCCTTAGGTCGGAGGTTTTGGATATGATCCATAAACTTAGGAAGACTTGGGCTCATTGGGGTTTGTGAAATTCTTATCGCATTTCATTCACGCAACCTTGTTTTGTGATTATTTTTGACCCTGTATAAAATATTTAAACATGAAATTATCACTTAAATTATGTTCCCCATTAAATAAGGAAAGCATGAGATTTGAGTTTGCATAATTTGGAATTCGATAACTCAAGTTATGATCTTTTTAATGAACATATATACATTATTTCGGGGATGGCGATTCTTGACGTAATTAAAGAGTTAATTATTGTTTTAAAATGCCTAGAAATGCATTCTAATCACTTGAATTATGTTATAAATCAAATTACCAAACTTTTGAAACTTACTCTGCATGATTTGGATTTAAATTGACTGAGATGTACTAATTTTAGTAAGTGAGGGTCACTACTGGAAATTACATTCATAATCAAGAACCTTGTGATTGTCATTTTATAAATTAGTGAAATTAATGGTTAATTTCCTGCAATAATTATGGATAAATATTTGATTATTTCCTTAAATGACATTGCATTAACCAATAATTGGTTAGACATGATCTTGATCACAAATTGGTTACTCAATCTTCTTTCCAACAAACAAACTTGCTTGAATAGGATTGGGAATTTGTTTAGAAATTTCCTTATAATATAAATCAAAATTATTTTGATTATTATTACAAGGTGTAACTTCAGTTGAAAAATTGATTATCATCTCAAGTATAAAGTTATCAATTGGTATTATCCTAACCCGAGGCAGATATGGTGTCTAGTCGGGGAGCGTTGGGGTAGCAGGTTGCTCCGTGAGTGGTTAGTCGCACTCCCGTCAGTACTGGCCATGACAGCGGGTAGGGAAGGGATAATGCTTGAGAGATCATGATGTATTTTTCTAATTATTAAAATTTGAATAATATGTTTTTTGAAATAATACCATCTTTTCAAGAAACAACCACGTTTATTGGTTGATTGAATTGGATTTATAATTGATTTAATATGATTAAATTAATTATATCCAAATTAAGACACTCTATTATGAATAGATGTGTATTATCTTTGGAAGAATTAATTATATAAATGTGATTCATGATAGTAAATTAAAATTTGAATATGAGGTGGAGGATCATATAAGTGACATCCATGGTCTCCCGTCAAGGCGAACGGTTCTGTCACCAGGGATTGTATGTAGGAGACGCATGTCCGAAGTGATAGCTCCTGCATACAAGCACATCTAGATTGAGCTCCTTACTTCTCGAAAGAGTAATGTCGTATACGTGGTGACCCCAATATTGAGTCCTCATATTATTGGGGTGATATTGGATTGTGTATAGCAAGTTTAAAGCATGTTGACAATTGGTTCAATTAACAACGGGTCAACATCACCTTAGGGGTGGTGGGCCCAGGCGTTAAAGACCAAATTAGGAAATGCAATGTGGAATGTGTTCCCGCTTCTTTTTATCTGAGTTTTAAGGTCTCATATTATTGGGATGTAACAAAGATAGGAAAGGAAATCTCAGATCTTGCTTGAGATAATGGTAAGTATATCTCTTACATTGAAAGTGAATAAGGGCATGAACTTTCAGTGTTGACAAGGCAAGACAACTTTGATATAAAAACTCCTAAATTAAAGTAAAATATATATATACTTTTATGTAAATTTCTTATTTCAGATAATATTCGTTAAACCCACTCAATACTATACTCAATAATAACTAGTAAAATATCATGGATTGGATCCCCGATCGAGATATTGTACTTGTAGTTGGACACATATTGTATGTGGTTGCAATGTGCAAGTTTCCTCATAATAATGAGGAATGACAGTTAAATAGACAACATGACTACAAACCTAGGGTTTGTGTGTCTCTATAGTGTTGATTTCTTATTAAATATACTTTGGAAGTGACATATCGATGATGATCGTAATTGTCAAATAATCCTTATAAATCCGAAGGAAATATTTTGGTGAAGATACGTTCTCTTGACATTTAATCATGAATGACATGGTTCACTGCATCATGCAGAATGGTGCCTCTATAAGATAAGATGTATTAAAAATATTTGAGTACATACTTGAACCTAAGTCTTTAAGAGTTAAGATGTATGTAGATATTGATGAGTGTCATCATTATACTATCTATACTCAAGTCATTCATGAAGCCTCATAATATTCATATTGTATGAATTAAATGAAGCATGTATAAATGTTGAAATACTCTTATATTAAAATCTTTTGAATTCAACATAAGAGATCCTTTGTCTTAAGCAATGGTTGTTTATAGATGAAGGGAGCGCAGTGGAAGCATGGGTCAGACCCAAGTTAGAAAGAAAGTCAAAGAGTTGACTATACTTCTATAGTTTCCATACATATGACATCCAAAGAGTTTGATGAATGCCAATACTGCAATAAGCCAATGTATTGATAGTGTGACTATCTGGACTATCTAGGATCTTTAGAGAAGGACTAGGATAGTGAATCGGAATAACATACATCTATATATAATCATTGAAATTGACTTACTTATTAGATAAGATCGAAGTCTAATAATTGTATCTCATTCTTCTAAATAACACTTGCAATTGTTTTGCGTATGCTTTTAGAAGACTAGAAAATTTATCTTAAGGTTTACTAGTCATCCACATGGATATTGATGCAATTGTTGCAACAATCTCTATTGGATAGATAGACCATTATTTCAGTGGGAGAGCCCTTAGTCTTAGAGAATGTCTCTATGACCTAGATATTATAATACACTCATTGTTTAGTTCTAATGTTGGAAATAAACTTTAATTCTGGAATAGACCTATCATAAAGAGTTCTGATGGATGCATTTCAGATAGTAATCGAACATCCCGAGGACTCTACAAAAAAATTAGAAAATTAATGAATGGTTCATTATCATTTCTACTAATGAAAAGTAAACTTTTAAAAGATCAAATAGACGATGAAGATCGTTTGACAATGATCTGACATAAAGCCTTGGACATATGTCTATTGATGAGTTCAATAGACAAGTAAAAGATGAAACTTTAGAGTGTCTAAAATTTAAAATCTTACATACTTGAGAATATTATATTCAAAAGTAGAAAATGTCCAATGCATCATTCTCTAGGAATGGTGTTAGATGCCAAGGTATTCAAGATATCATACAAATTAATGTATGTGGATCATCTATATCATAATAAACACTGATGATATGTGATATCATTCGATGATTATTTGTGATATGAGATTTCTTTCCTTTATCCTAGAAACCTTTGAAATGTTTAAAGATTTTACAATTTTGGTTTAGAACCAAAATTTGAAGGAAGATGAAATGGATTTGATCTAATCAAGGTAGCTGGTACCTATTAGATGAATTCAAGGAATACCTTGTGGAGATAGAAGTATCATTCCTATCTCACTCCTCCTGATACACCTAAACTCAACAAAGTTGTAGGAAGATACAATTGGATCATGTGTGACATGATTTGATCAATGATGAATCTTAGCATAATTATCGCTTAGTTTCCTGGTATATATGTAGTAGAGACTGCAATATATATCCTTAATAAGATTCCATGCAAATCTAAACCTGAACATCCTCATAAGTTATGGCTTGGAACCTAGCCTAATGTTGGACACTCAAGGATTTAGGGTTGCTTGGTTCATAACTTTGTCATGAATGCAAATAAGATGGAATTTAGCACCAAAAAGTGCTACTTCATTAGGAAAATAAAGGATGGTATTGGACACTTAATTTATGACCTTGAGATTCTTAAAATATTTCATCTCTAAATATATGATTCTTAGAGGATGACTCTCTTGAGAATCAAGATGAAGATGAAGTGAAGGAAGTCAATTAATCTTGAGAAGATAATGAAGCTCCTGAAATTTGAAACTAAAAGGACAATTAAAGTTGAAACATTAATACCTCTTCAAATGAGTTTGAGGATGGATTCCATGTGTCAGTTAAGTCGGACAATGATCTAACTTCATGTGATGGAGCTTCTGAGGATCATAACATGGAAAGATGGACGTTAGCAATAAAGTCTAAAGTAGACTTCATATACAAGTGTTGTATACAGACCCTCGAGGATCCACCTATAAGGGTAAGACATGTTAAGGTGTAAATGGATCTTCAAAAGAAAGAGAAAGCCTGATGAGAAGATAGAGACCTTCAAAGCACGACACGTATCCTCAAGATACAAACAAAAAGAAGACATCACTTGCGATGAGACTTGCTTTCTAGTGACCATTGCTTAAACTCATCAGAATATTGCTAACTATAGCTATACAACTTGACTATGTGATGAATCTCGTATTCATCATGCTAAAGGTGGTTTATTAGGCCAAGTTCCCCACAAGTCATTTGCATTTAATAACTAATAGAGCATCCTTAGCATTCATACATGTGTAAATAATATTTGCATTTCATCATGCATAATTGCATTAAAAATTCGAAGTGTAAATTGGTCCAAAAAGCAACTATATTCCATAGTTTTTAATTAATTCATCCTAACTGCAATTAACCCCAAACCACCTCTATTGTGTAGATATTACTAACAGGAATAAAAGAAAAATAAAAAAATACTAACTGAAATAAGTGTCAAATAAACCAAAACCAATTTCCACATCTGACGGACTAAAATGCAAATATCTTCCTCATACAGTATCCGATCTTGATATACTCACTTTTAAATACTCCATTTTCAAATACCTTCAAAACAAGACCAATTTTGTAAAATTCGGAGCTCATATGTGAAAGTTGGGTTTTGGGCCTCTTTTGCATATTTTTACTTTTTTTGTGTTTGACATGAGTTTTTATGTACATAATTAACCATTTTAATTTTATTTCTATTTCATTTGCGTTCTTTGATGAAATTTTTATTAAACAATATAAAAATCTAAATCTATATCAAGATTGAAATCAAAGAAATTGACTGTGTCCGAGTGTACGCTGTGAGTCTGTACAAAAAATTGTGTGTTTCGTACCTCTATTTTATTTCCTTTTTTTATTATTTACTAAAAATCTAAAAAAATAGATTAGTGTATAATTAATTTTCTTGTATTTTATTGTATTTTTTCTATAATTTTTATCATCTTTTAAAACCACCAAAAAATTATAAAATCCCAAAAAGCCGTTTTCTATACACATGGAGAACCACCAAAAATTCCACTTCACACAAATGACCTCTTTTGCTTCTAGATCCTTCATGAAAGTTGTATATCTCATTGAGATGAACAACGTTCGTGAAGGAAATTTTTCTATCCGAGGTTTCCTTCTATTTCTTTTCTATTTTTCTTCTTTATTTTTGAATTTTTTTGGGGTGACATGTGACAGCCCTTGGACGTGCCACGTGGCACCCCCACTATCTCTCATCCGGGTCACGTGCCCAACACGTGACCCCACCTTCCCCATCCTCCAGTCGTTCTCCACTAACCCATAACTCCAACCGTTCCCCCACCTCTCCTCCTCCCTCGTAACTGCCACCGCGAGTCCATCACTCCTCCCTTCCCACATTTGTTGTGCCCCTCCTCGGGACCTCCGACCGTTACCCCTCTTTCCCTATAAATCCTTCACCCTCGACCTCGATTCCCTTCATCCGCCAATAGAGGGAGTGAGAGCTAGCAGCCTCCGGCCACTCCAAGGTGACAGTAAGGTGTGTGTTCTTGAGCGCGACGATAACTCTTTCACGCATATCCGACGAGATCCGTGGCTTATCCGCCACATAGCAGCGAGCTTCAGACTCCACTGCTGCGCTTCGGTCCTCCCGTCGCTAGGATCTTTAGGCTTTAACTAGAGAAGCACTGACGTGCTCTCGCATCTCCAGGCGACCAAATTCCAAGAAACCTTCTTGTACCCTTTTTCTTTTCCTTTTAGTCTTCTTTTTCTTCTCACAGTTTTTCTTCATTGTATTTCTTCTCTCATGCACAACCCTTGCTATCACCCATCTTCTTCGCTCCAAATCAAGCCCCAAAATCATCTTCACCTCCTCCTCCCTCCCAAACGCTACTCATTCTACCTCACAGAACTATCCCCTCCTGTAAAAGAGCAGCCGGAGATTTGCTCCTTCCTTCATCACCGTATAGGAACCACCGTCCATCATTCTTCTGCATTTCACATTCAGGTCGAGCAATTTCTCGAACCCTTTTTACCTTGCTGGTAAACCAACCAAGGATAGAAGGGCCCCTAGAACCTCCATCAGCAGCGGTCAAACTTCACAGGGAAACCCAATCACATAACTTCGTATCTCTTTGTTATATTTAGCTCACATCCCAAAACTTGCAGCTGCATAGTACTACTGTTATTTCTATTGGAATATTTTACTCTGTCTGCAATTCTCGAATAAAGTATTTGTTGTTGAGTTGTGATGATTGATTTATCTATTACCATACATGAAGTGCATTGTTGACTCTTGAGTCTATTTGTTTTGGAAAGCTGTATGAATTAAGTCTAATTTGATTCTGGTTAAAAATAATGCATGATTGGCACCACAACATAATGATTCTCCACCTCTCCATTTCAATATAGTTGAGTACGTATCTTTGCATGATTATATATTACTATACTCTGCTTGGAATTTCATTTTTTTGAAATGCCAATGCATGGGTATAAAAACGTGAGATGTTTTTAGGCTAATTTGACTTGGTATAAATCTTGATCAAGTATATGCATCATACTTCGATTGTAATCAGTTTTATGGAAACTACTAGTGCCATTTTACGGTCTGATTGGAAGAATATTTGCAGGTTATATGCTAATTGTTGAACATTGAAGCAAATTTTTGTTTAAGTCTCCCCTGCTCTAACACTATGGTCGAGCCCTATAGAGTCGAGCCCTTCACTCTCATACACTTGAAGGTCTCCAGCAGATAGGGCTCCCATTCCTAAACCATTCAATCAACAAAGGCCGTACGAGTTCCTCCTTGCTTGAACATCAACGTCGGAGTCATGGAGATTTTGCATAAGCTCCGCTGCTCCACCACCATTCATGGAGGAGCCCTGGTGTATAGTACTCACAGCTAGTCGGAACACTTTCCTTGTCGGGTGATCAAAGCCGAAGCTTCATCCGGTCATTCTTTATTTTGAGAAGATGGGGGCATCATGTGTGGATAATCACGTGGCTTGATATAATATCATATGACCCCTCACAAGTTTGACAAAATTCAACCAGATCGCACGTTTTCAGTGTTTTATAGAAAACCCCTTGGAGTTTACACTTTTATAGATAAAACCCTTAGTTTGAATATCTAGTTTAAAATTTTATTTCAAGTTGCATTTCAGTCCCTGAGTTTAAACATTGATTATCTTTCTCATTTTTTTATCCAAAAATTGTGAACTTTTGAAGCTTGTACTCGCTCTTCCAATCTATATTATTTGTGGACAGATCAAAGATGCTTCAATATATAGTATTATTTGAAGATTTATTTGATATTGTGCATGCTCTGTTTGACATTTTCTAATGATTAATCTGTGGAAAAATTGATCCATTGCAGGTGCATGTTTGAGGATAAATAAATGAGTTATTTCCTTGTTATTATCAATTACTCTTCGAGGATTATATCACAGGAGAAATTAGGGGTCATATCTCCTTGAAAATATCATTAATCTCTTTATTTGCAGGATTATTTATCCAATGATTGATCTTATACCCTACAGCTTGGGTTTTATCTGGATAAATATTTCTTGAAATTATTTCGGATTAAAAATCTTAATCACAGATCCTGCGCTGAATTCATTCTCTTTGTTTAATTTTCTTTGCATTGCATCTTTCACCATCGCATTGCATTCCATGTTCCATCTATTTTCCCAACACAGAAACTAAACAAATATTTAATTGATTATTTAATTTAATTTAAGATCACGCAACTAAAAGTCACAATTCCCTATGTTCGACCTTGGTAAACTTGCCAAGTACAAATTTTCCACTACATTCCAAGTTTGTGGTTTTTGAAGAACCAAATTTGCCTCCTATACTACGATAACACAATAATTATCATTATTAAAGAGGCAAATTCCACATTCATCACTATGACATCTTCAAGATGGAAGTCCAGATTGCATTCCTCTATAAATACCTTTGAAGTAGCCCCAAGATTTCGTAGGTGAGGAAAGCAAGGTGTGCAAGCTCACGAAACTCCATCTGTGGACTCAAATAAGCTTCTTGTAGTTGGAACATTGGATGTGATAAAACTATAAATGTTATGATTTCAGGTAGAATCTTGATGAACCGTGTGAAGCTTAGTGGGAGCGTCATTGTGTTCATCGTGTTAAATGTAGATAATATCCTAATCATTTGGAATGATATAAGGATAATAATAAGTGTTTTATAGACTGGATATTATATACCTTGAGATATGATCTCAAGGATACCTCTTACATCTTAATTTTGAAGTTGTTCAGAAGTAACGAAAAGAGGGTATTAGGACCATCACATTAGTGGTACACCTTGGACATTTCTATTTTCTAGAAATTTCCAAGAAATGCTTCTTTCCCTTAAGATATGGTATTGACTTATCTAAAGGGATAGCACCTCTGAATACCAAAGCTACATGCCCTAGTGCATCAAGCTTTGGGAAGCTCAGTGTATTCTAGATGTGTACAAAAGCCAGATGTCTACCATGCAGTTGGAGTAGTAAACTGTTGCTAATCCTACTATAGAGATAAAATACTTAGTTGAAGAACAACAATATTTTAAAGATGACAAGATTTTAGAGATAGTGATCTCTAAGTCTTATCTTCAAAGAACTTAAGACTTTATAGATAGTGATCTAAAAGGTCTTGGCTGCGGATACCTTAGGAAGTAGAGATCTCTAAGAATAAGGGTATTCTAATAAGGATAATGGAAATACTGGTTATAATGATTATTGAGTTGCAGTGTCAAGGATATTATAACTGACAAGATTGAGTATTAGATGCATAAGATGCAACATTCGCATTAGATGCGAGCACTGCTAATAGGAGATATGCAAGTGTCGTAAAAGGACTTGGCATAGTCTCTCAAGAACAGAGTGACCGATCAGCTTACCTTGCTATTTTCCTAAATAGCCTATAATTGTCACATGAGTGAGGGTTTAAATATTAGCTCATTAATGGCTCTTTGGGCTAGTGGGAGATTTTTGGACATGCGAGCCCATGGAGAGCCATTATGCAATAAATGTTATTGCAAATATGATTCCCTGATCTGAAATGAAGAATATCTAATTTGCATAATAGGCCCCTTAGCACAATTACGGTAATGTACTATCACCACCTTAATGATCAGACAGCTGTCGATTCAATAATCGGATCATTGAGGCTGGTGCTTGGATGAATATATAAGGAGTTAGATTGAGGACTCGTCAAATGATTGTTAAGAGATGATCTCCAGACTGAATAGGAGATGCCAATCCTTTCTCATTAGACCGATATCTGACTGACCTCTTGATGCAGGTTCTTTACATGAGAATAGAGATTCGGAGGTGTCAGATTAGTTTGGCCAAAGAGTTGACTTAACAAGATCGAGATAACCAAATTCCTATATCGTATACAGTCATGACATAGGCACACATCCTCTAACAAGAGGCAGATGTGATACTATATGTCTGAGTATGTATATTTAGCAGACCATTAGGTTGATGACCTAACCAAGGTCTATACACTGGCGAGCTGGTGAGCATATGAGAGCATATGAGTAAATACGATTTCTCAAAGCGATCATACAGGTTAACTTGTGAACTGTAAGACATGAGCTCGCTCATGAAGTATCAAGACCGATCAAATTCCATGCATGGTCATTGTGATTTAGAAGCATGATAAGAATTTATAGGTATGATATATGCTTTTGGAAAGCATATGATTGATACCAACTCCCAATGACCAAGATTGAGAAACTTAATGATGAAACCCGAAAGATGACAGTGTAAAATTGATCTATATCTTCGGGTTTATCATAGGTCTTCCAGTATGCAGGATGTACACGCATTAGGAATATTTGAGGGTGATGTGATTATAAACGATTGTATAACCATGACGTTTCCATTCTGAGGGAATGGTGAAATCGGTCTGGATTTTAGTGACTCTTCTCAGTAGAGAAGTAATCTGCTCTTGGTCCAAGTGTTGACATTGATATGAATGAGATTCATATGTAACGAGAATATTAGATTTACGGCCTTGATTAAATCAAGCATCTATGAGAGGTCCATGAGATCTGGATTTGAGATGTGATCTCAATATCCAAGTCACTATACGTGGAACATACGATCTCCCTGTTCTTATCTCCAAGTATCTGCGGAGAAAACGCATTATTCTTGAAAGAGTATAAGAATAACTCCATTGTTGAATTATATTTAAGCATTGAGAAATTGATAATTAAATGTGATTTATTTATAATGAATAATGTAAATTTGATTCATATTATTTGAATGCATGAGAATGATAATCCAATGTAATTAAATGTGATTTAATTATAATGGATATGAATAATATGGATAGCACTATCCAATTATTCATATATATTATAAATGTGATCTATAATATATTAGATAGAGACTACTATGATTTATATTTGTTAATTAATTATTGATGTGAATTGGATTTACATTGGATGATTAATTGAAATATAATTTATGTTTTGTTTTGGGATGTGAATGTGATTCACTTTTTTCCAATGGCATGATTGCATAATTATGGTTGATTTTTGTAAAATAATTTACAACATATGTTGTTGTAAATCTTGGAGATATCATGAGATATTGAGGAGATAGACCCATTCCACCTTAAGAGGGTGGACGACCACCAATCTCCATTATGAGTAGGGTGGTCGTCCCCCCTTTTAAGGGAATGAGGTCAATCTTCTCATTATCTCCAAGATTTGAAAGAAACACAAATCAATCTCATCCATTGATTTTGTGTGGTTCATGGATTGACATCCATGGACTCCCAAAACCCTATATAAGAAGAGGCACCCATTGCTCTTCGTGGGACGTTTTACAACAACTCTCTCTCATTCGCATGCCAAGCCTTCTCCTTCTCCTTGAGTGGTTGTCTAGTCCTCTCATAGTCGCCTCCGTCGTCGCATCGCCGTAGTGTTGCCGCTTCGACGACTCTTGGATCTCCGTCTTCTTTGGTGCGTCTCGCTCGTGAAGAAGACATTCGATCTCGTGGGACAAGATCAGGAGATCCATTGGTTGGATCAACACTCGAGCTCGTGAAGAATACATTCGAGCTTGTGAAGAAGCATGTGACTCATCTCTACGCTTGCAAGCGTCTCCTCCGACGGATCGGACTTGAGACAGGAGGTCTCTTCTCTTAGAAGCTCGATCACAATCACACTACAAGAGGTATTCCTACATCTACTATGTGGTTAGATGAAATGGTCCAAGAAGTGTTCTTGGATCATGTGGTTACAACGGTTAATTTTTTAAAATTCTGCTACACCGAGCCACTAGTGTGACTAGTCGCTCTCGATCATATATGATACGATCCTCACGCTTCCGTGATGCGCTTAAGGATTCTTCCATATCCTTCACTATAAAAAAAGTAGTCCTCCATGAACATAATACACGCCAGAGCTTCAATAAAGTGTTCAATTATTTTTTTCACAAAAGAAATCGAAAAAAAATCTAAGAAAAATACATATTTTAAAGAGATTAATGGGGCTGCCCCCGCGCTATTTTCGGCGTTTTTATTTTTTTTGAAAAATATCATCATGTATATTCATCCCTTTATCCCTCCTACATGTCATTCGAATTTTCGTCGGAAACAGAGACTCCTACGACCTCCATCCATACAATCATTTTTAACGGTCGCATGATTTTTAAAATCGACACTATCTCGATGGAGGTCGTAGGAGTCTCTGTTTCTGACGAAATTCAAATGACATATAGGAGGTATATAGGGATTAATATACATTGTGATATTTTTCAAAAATGAATAAAAAATGCCAAAATAAGGCGTGGGGGCATCCCTATTAAATCCTATTTTAAAACATCTAAATCGAAAATCCATTTAGAATGAGATGAATTCGAGATCAAACTCAAACTTGTATTCGATTAAGTTCTGAATTCGAGATGATTGACTCCAACTCAATCTCATTGAGTTCGAATTGGCTCATTAACCTCTTAATGTGCCTAATGTAGCCATATTCATCATATTTGTCAGTGGCAGACTTTGAGGACTAGGTGTGCCAAGAAAGCTCAAACTCGATAAATATCGATTCATGGTCAGCTCGTTGCTGGCTCAAAAGGTCGAGTTGACAAGCTTATTGAGTTCAGAGGCTTCAGCTCAATATTCACAATGACTCTGGATTAAGTTGAGCATTGCTCAACTTGAAATCCCGATTCAAATGCACACATTTAATTATATTTAAAATGAACCCGTCATTATCACATATTGTTTGCATCACATACGATTTATTTTGTTTCTTATAATTGAGACTTTTAGTCCCACACAGTTGTTGGAGACTTAAGTGATCCAATTTCCTCTACCTGTGGAGGAAGAAGCAAATGGGAACGCTCAAAGCATGCCATTGTACTCGTGAGGTTTACATGATATATATTGCAAGAGTGCATCCAATGTAAAATGTATCCCTTTAGATAGAATTTTAATTAAGAAACTAAATTATATTAAGATCTTGAACTTGCTACGAGTTCAAGTCAGCTCATTATAGAAAGTTAACAATCAACCGATATATTTTTTTTATTAAGATAATGAGAAAACGAATATTATCATTGTTTTGGAAATCAAATCGGATCGGCTAGTTTGACCGCTCCGACTGGTGAACCGGGCCTGGACCAGTCCGGTTAACCGGTTCTTGCTGATTCGGTTCGAATTTTAAATTTTAAACAACTCAACTAGTTCAACATATTATTTTTAACCATGTTTAACTAGGTTAAACCAAAGTTGAATCACATTTAATTTTAAATTTATTTAAAAAACAATGTTTGTTGTGGGAGTTAAACCATGACCTTTGGTTACCAATTTCAAACTTCTAACTAACTTCTCTAACATAACTTTTTGAACGTAATGAGTTTTAAATATCATTAAACTACTATTGTGTTATAAAGCAACTAGTCCAAGTTATATATATACTCATCCTTCATCACCCCTCCGCCTCCACTTGGAGAAGATACCATCTGGCGAATCAAGGTAAAATCATCTGCAACCTCTATTATGTAGCTCGATCTGTCCTTTCAGGATGCTCCTCAATCGATCATGTTCATATCCATTACTCTCACGCACATTGTTTTGAGTCCGATTCAATCAAATCGAGACAAGTCTAACCATATGTAGGTGCTTGATTTGAAGTTGAGTTGTAGATCGAAATCCAAAAGATTCACCGCAACTTCGAGGAAACAAGCTACCATAGACGAAATCGCCTGGAGCATGGAAGACCACCATTTGAGATCACACCCATCGAGTAACTGGATGAAACACGTCTGATCGAGAGTATCCCATAGATAATCAGCACTCTCCTAAGATCTGATAGCATCGTTCATCATCAGATCAAGTGGAAAGAACCGCCACTCCTACACTGGATCTGATCGAGTCCAAAAGTCAAAGTCCACCGTCGCCTAGAGCTTCAGGTTAAACTTGGGGAAGAACAGATTAGGTCTCTAGCACATGCAGTTGCAGTTAGATCTTTCGAAGGGGATTTTATCAACAACTTCAATCAGTCAAAAGCCTCAGGGATTTGATGCTTCTGCCATATCACATCCATCAATTTCATGTTCAGATCTTATCAGGAATCTGCGGAAGGAGGAGGGAGGGGGTTTCTTTTGATACTTATACCCTTGTTAATCTCACCATGGTTTGTATAAACCATGATTTAGTTCAACTTATTGATGGTGAAACTAACGAAAGGGCACAAGTGATAATGGTATAAGAAGTCAAGAGTACAACTGACATTCCAAAAAAGAGGAGCATAACTGATATTACAATATCTAAGGATGATACAACTGATGAAACCCCTAAAATTAAATCTATATGCCAGGAGACCACTTGATTTGATGACGCATCAAAATTCCTCACATAATATATAGTCTTTTTTTTATCTATGCAAGGGATCATACATTAGACCAATTGTGCTTATACCTCTCAATAAAATGGGTTGTGAATGAAAACATAGATACATTCTTGGCATTGCTTACTTTCCTCACCCACTATCATGCAAGGTAGGAAATATCGGTATTGATATCGTATCGGTCTGCCCCAAAAAGGATACATCAGGATACATCGTCGATATATCGATGATGTCCGTGGAAATGTCAGAAATGGCTCAAAAATTTCATTTTTATCGTTTTTTCTTCAGAAATTAAAATCATCTAAGATATTAAAACAACAAATAACATACAAATACACACTTATATCATACATATCGATCATTTATACCCCATATATCACACATACCGACCATATCCAATATATCTCTGTTAATGTTGTTTGCAGACTTATAGATATTTGAAATGGATTTAATCAAAGTTCTTATAACATGAAACACCTTACAAATATACACTTAGATGACACACATAGATCATCTATGACCTTTATATCACACATATCGGTCATATCAAACATATCGTTGTTAATGTTGATTGGTGATTAATAAACATTAGAATTGCAATCAAAGTAGCTAAGTTAAACACACTTAGAACACGTGTTTTGTTCATGGAAGATAATGAATGGCATTGAGATGATTCATTTGAATAAAAAAATGTACATATTGATTAACGAGATAATATTTCTTTGGTATAAAGATTTATCTATTCACAAAAATAAATGAAAAATGTAAATTAATGCAATATTGTAAAGAGATTACCTAGTCGTGAGGGGTTCAGAACTAAGAGTCTATGGAGGGCAAGATATGAAATATCGATATTGTATCGGTCCGTCTGGTCGAAAATGGCATAAAAAGTGATTTTTTCACAACTTAAGACCGTCCTAATTATTAAAACACTAATTAACATATAAATACACATTTATATACAAGATTGATGTGTATTTAGCACACTAATACACATTATATCGAACAAATCGTTGTCCATTAATGCTGATAGCTGATAGCTGAGCTAATTGCTGACCGCTAAGCAAGGTTTGAAGAAATGAAATGCATAACACGGCGTTTTACCTGGAGGCGAAGAAGAGAGCGTAGCCTCAAGGTAGTTGAGGCGTAAGCCTAAGTTTGTATAGGAAAATAATTTAAAAATAATAATAAATGTATTTATTGATGAAATAATCTAATATGACAGATATATAATATATAACATTGTAATATATGATGAAATTATGAATATACAAGCATGAAAAAAGGATATCAATTCCATATTCCATAAACCTTTCTATTAAAACCTAATCAGAAAGGAAATCAATGGCCACTAAAATATTTATCAAAAAAGGAGTCATTGGCTATAGTCGTCATTAAAGATATCCAAATGTTGATTTGGATTATATGATTTGAATCCTAATCGTATGTTCTGTTGAACCCAGTTGAAGAGTGGTTCGATGTCCCCCGGTGCCGCCATACCCTACTATTACGGGGATCTCGCTACCCGGTCAGCGAGCCAGTCATCATTATTTAAAATCGGATTAAATCGGACCTGTGAGAAAAAATAGTTGAACCGGGTAATCAAATCGAAATGAAATAAGTGGGGGTGGAGAGGAGGTGGGGCGGAGACGATGGAGGGCAGAGGGGATGGGTGGAGGAGTAGAGGGTTGGAGGAGGGCTCTGGAGATGGTGGGGCAGAGAAGGTGGGGGTGAATGAGGATGAGAGGTTATAGGGGGAGGGGCGGAGGAGGTCTGGAGGGCAAAGGTTGGGGCGATGGAGGATGGGTCTGCAGGTGGTGGGGTGATGAATGTCCATTTCGTAATCTTTATTCTATCATTTTGGCCTTAAAAACCCTAGCCAATACATCATTTATTTGTACAAAATATCATTCATGATTTGTTGTATTTATTGTATATAAAACATGGTTTTTAATGTCAATATTATAGAATAAAGAGAAGAAAAGAAAAAGGAATAAAATATCGAAGATATTTTATGACCCTAAACCCCGAGACCAAGTCAAAAATTGAGTTGGTCGACAAGGAATAAAGTTGGGGGAGATAAGGGCCAAAATAGAATAAAAACCCAATTCTTTTATTCATTATTTAAGTATTTTTGACACCTATTTTATTCTTTATTATTTATTCATGAAATGAAGAAATTTGTACATGAAAGTTGTAGATAATAATGTGAATAAAAATACAAAATTGAGTTTGTACAAAAATAATACACAGTGTTCATTTTATACATAAAATAAAAAGCCAAAAACCCAATTTCCCAGACCCATATTTTTCAAATAAAAACTGAAAACATATCAAAATCACTCTAATTGTATATAATTTTCACAAGTTATTTAATGGTGGTGATTTTATATTTTTGGAGTTACTGTGTGAAAGTTAGGTTTTTGACCCTCATTGTACATTATACCTGAATAAAATATTCAATTTATCATACCTTATTATTTTCACAAATTTATATTTTTGTAATTTTTTAATTATTATTTATAACATATGTGCATATTGAAATTAAAATAAAACCAAAAATAAAATAAAATAAAATAAGTCTATGTCAAAACATAGGCAAAGTACCTATGTTATTACTTGTATATAAATAAAAGTGGATTTCATTCTTTTATTCTTTATTCTTTATATTTTTGTCATATTGTAAATACTATCTATATTTTACTAAAAATATAAACCCAAAATAAAAACCCATAAAATACGTTAAAATAAAAAGATGTATATAAAACATAGGTAAAATACCAATCAATATACCTATAAAATATACATACCTATTTATTAAAGTGTACAAATAACATCATAAAAATAAAATAAAAATATATTTATACTCACAAAAATAGGTTATAAATATATATAATAAAATAGTAAAATAAAAAATAGTAAAATAAATATACAAAATAAAAATAAAAGAGCCAAAACATAGATTAATATACCTATAAATATATTATTAAAAATAAACTACTAATAAAATACATCAAATAAATAAATAAAAATCATAATTAAATAATAAATAAAATAATAAACATTTTTTGTTTTATACTCGAAAAATAATAAAATCATTTATTATTTTAAATTAATTATTCTTTAATAAAACAACTATTTTGTCATGTAGTGACCTGACGTGGATCGATCACGTCAGACCGCGAGTTGACAGCCAGTCAACTCCCCCATGCTCCTGATTATACGTGGATCCATCTAATCCCGCATTTTCATTCATTTTTCTCAGTTGATCCCTCCGCCAATTGACAGTGATCCCTTCACGGAAATTACTCCCATAACCATCATGATTCACGCCATCACCTCTAATCCCCTGTACATAACATCGATTCTTTAATTTCGGCCAGTCAATAAGGGTGCCCCTTAATGTCTACAAATAAAAGTCATCCTCCTACATTACTATTTTGGCCATATTCAAGCCCTAGAGCCACCGCATCTCGGCCAAAGAGTGTATCCCCGTGATAGGGGGAGTCCCCTAAGGTGCCAGGAGCTCGTGGAAGCGGAGGTGCGCCCAAGGCCGCCGTCGCCGGGGACCTCTGCTCCCTGCCTTCACCGGCAAGTAAGAGCTGCGCATTTTTATTATTTTAGTTAGATTTTGATACGTACTTTTCGATTATGCAATTAGTTTAGTGATTAGCTCGTAGGTTTAGCGTAGATTAGCCAAGTCGTAGTTCGTCGGAGCTCCGCTCCAGTGAACGATTCCATCGTGTTTCGCGTGTTTATTCGATCCTCGTTCCATCCCACTTCGTTCCCCTTCCGCTTCCCTACATCCCAGGCACCCTCACTCACCTAGATCCCCACTGGATCTGAAGATCAGGTCTTCTCCATCGCCACCTTCGTTGGAGACCTCCGCCCGCGCCACCAACCATTTCCCCTCGCCCATAAGGCCCCCGAACCCTTTCTTTGTGCTTGTGATCTTTTCCTGCAGGGTCTGGTGCGCTAAAGGGGCCCGTCTGGGCCGATTTCGATAACACGAGAGGCACCTGGAGATCTCCTCCTTCTCCGAGCTAATCCCCCATCTTCTGAGCTCCAGTGTGCCTCATGAGGATTCAAGACGACGAGGAGGATGCCCAGAATTGTGAAGAAGCCATTGGCGGATGAAATCGAGGTGAAGGGACCCACCATGATCGATTGAAACTCGCCAGCGGTGAGTTCTTCCCCAGTTCTTCCAGCCGTCGTCTCCACTGTCTGATCTACGAGTTGCCTCCAGATGCTACAGCTGACGCCTGATCTTGCTGAGCTTTAGCCGTTGGATCACTCCACACGATCTAATCTCAGACATCGAAGGTGAAGTGGTACCGGTCGTTGGATGCGCGACACATGTCAAGTGGAAGACGATCGGTCGTTGGATCGCGCCCTCTTAGGGGTAAATTACATATTTATACCTCGTAGTTTTGTATAATTATTACTTAATTCTATAAATAAAATATATCATTATAAATAAATTGGAATTGTTCCAAATATGCCCCTGAACTTTAGGAAATTGCATTTTGATCCCTCCCAGAGTCACATGTAGTCCCTACTTGGTTAGGGAAATTTTGTATAGAGGCCCCTAGCGATTTTTGTATATGTAAAATAGTCTTTAAAATTTAAATAAATGTTTTATTACATTGACAAATTTATACCGAGCCCCCTGGATTTTATTTTTATTACAAAAATGCCCTTGCCATGACTTATATTTTATGCTTTTATCTATTTATTAAAAATACCTAATGTGCTCCTAAAAATACATAAAAATAGGGAAAATACCTCATCTTTACTTTCAAGACACATGTTTACTTTGTATTTTTAGGTCTTTTAAATAATTATTAAAAATGAAAAGGACCCTATTTACTCCATGTTTAATTTATTAAATACCAAAAAATATCAAAATACGTCTAAAAACTCCAAAAGAATTATATATAGTAAATTTTGACCTATTTTATTTACAAACCAAATATCACAAAAAATGGAAAAACAAAAGGCCTAAAATTCTAAAAACCCAAAAACTCTTATAAAAAACTAAAGAAATCCTATAAAAATGCAAAAATACAATTTTCTATTTTATAATTTTATTTATATGAATATTTATATATTAAAATTAATTTAGGTAATTTTGGGACTTAATTTCTATTTTTAATATCCAATCTAGTTTCGGGTATTTTATTAATCCCTTATTTGGGATATTTTTTACTTTAAAAATACATAAAAATTATCAAAATTTCCAGAAAAAATAAAAAAATTATAAAAATATTAGAAACCCAAAACAATTTATTTTTTGAATTTTATCTATATTTATTAATATTCATAAATATACTACCATATATTGTATATATAAAACTTTATATAGGCTATATTGTTTATATGAAAGAAAAAATAATATAAAAAATATAAAAAGAAATTAAAAATTAGAAAATATAAAAATATAAAAGGAAAATAAAAAGAAAAAATATATAAATAAAAACCCACGAAAATAATAACATTGACAAGAGATAAAAGGCGAATTTTTGGGCATTATTTTTGCCTCTTCTCCCTTTTGCTCCTTGTGTTCGACCTCTACACATACTTACACGCTATACACATTGTTGTAGAGTTATAATAAATTTTAACTCCACATTTTTAATTTTAATTACTTCATTCTTTCTTGTGGGTTATCTGTTGATTAACCGGGGTTTTTTGTCATGGGTTGCCACATCGACTGTGTCTCCACCCTGTGTGAGACATATACTTAGACCCATGATGAAAATCCTAGTCATCATGGGGTGAAGGAGGTAAGGGGCGACATAGGAGGGGTCTCCAGATGGAAGGACAATGGAGGTGAGGAGATGGAGGAGGAGGAGGAGGGGGCGAGGGGACGGGCAGAGGAGGTCAGGTGGAGAATGTGGAGGGCGATGGAAGAGGGGTCTGCAGGAGGTGAGGCAGAGGAGGTAGGGGACAATAGAGGAGGGGTATAGAGTTGGGGGCAGAGGAAGAGGGGCTGGAGGGGGAGAGGCAGAGGAAGAGGAGAAGGGGCTAGGGAGAGGGGCAGAGGTGGTGTGTATAGATTTGTATTGATTACAATGCCATGAACTATTGATTATTTTATTAAAAAAAGTGAAAAAAATGATATTTAACCACCCGTGGGAGACTGTCGTTTTTAGAATACGTGTTTAGATAGGTAATTAGATCTCACGAAGATCCAATTATATTGCACTCATGTTTAGTATCGCATTGCTCACTAGCGAGTTAGGTACGCCGTTAGTGCTCTATAAAAACCCATGCCTCTCGTACCCCTTGAAAAGTCTAATATGAGGATCTGACGCATAAGGTCTCTTCTCTCATGGAGTAGAGCGGTCTCCATGACAGTTGTAGATCACATAAATTCATGTTTTAATATCATGTTTGCTGTGTTTTAGCTCAATTTCATACTTTAACAACCCATAAGTTATATCAATCATAAACATAAAAATAGAAAAAATACTCTGACTCGATCAATTCTTTACTGTCATCTCCTAAATACCATACACATCATAAGTTATCTTCCCTGGTTGGATGCCAACAACTAATTTATGCAATCTTATCGTTACTAAAATCATAAAGTTGTATCACATAAAAGATCAACCCCAAGATCAACCCCTCCCACTGAGTGTCTTTAAACACTGAGAAATTCCACCTAAATGAACTTTCATTTGTTCTGAATCCAATGGCATGTATACTTCAGCAATCAAGCCATCCAAAATTTTAGATAACTGAATCTCTTCTTCTTTATCACTTCAGGAACACTGGCTCACAATGTTGTAACTAAATACATGTCAAAGGCTACTGACCTTTTACTTCGTCGGTGTCCGACCGCCACCCCGCAGTACAAGTGAAAGAGAACAAGAATATCCACATAGGTGTCAAAAACTCCATCTCTTATGATCGAAACCCAAAAACCGCATCTTCCCCAGATAAGCCTCCAACACTTCAGGAACAACATCCCGATGCTTCTCCACAAAGAGCCTCGTAAATGAAGTCTTGTTCTTACACAGAATCATAGGCAACTTCATATCCTTCTTCAGTCCCTTTCTCATCAGCACGTTCAGCACACAACACATGAGTAATGTCCCTCCAAGCTGGACGGCAGGATCTTCATATACGTCGAGCACATTCATCACAAAATCAAGCTGTTGCATGAGCCTCTCCGCTGAGTACGCATACAAGAATGGCCACCTCCTGAATGCCAATTCAGCTTCCTTAGCCGACCACACAAAGATCAAGTATACCCATATTTTCTTCTTCCACGTCAAGCTGCTCCAGGCCAAACCAGAATAGAACAAACACCAGCATGTTGCTAGTCTTGGTTATGTCCTATCACGATAAAATAACACATCCAAAATTGTTTCAACACATCCAAAATCGATTTAACATTCCACGATAAAACAACTCATCCGAAATTGATTCAACAATACATGCATCACATCCAAAAGGCACGTGACACGTATACAAAACTATATAAAGGGACAAAGTCATATAATTATATCACAAAAAGTTAAATGTTTCATTGATTATATCTGAATGATAAAAAGTACTATTGTCTTCCTTTCTATCATTTGTACTACACCTTCACTTGAGGTTCCATTGGAGGTTGCACATTGAGGAATCTCTCGAATGTGATAAGTTGGCTTGACTCATCTATCTGTTCGATCTCTGGACCACCCAAATCAAAAGGAGGTAGGGGAGAACGAGTCAATGTCCCTGCATCCGTTCCCAACCTCTCCTTTCATGGTGCGGGCGTTGTAGAAGGATCTCTAGAAGGGCCTGCCTCCAGGATTGGAGTCGCAAACTCCAATCAGGACTGAAGTATTTGGGTATCCTGCTGAACATCGTCCTGGTTAGGAGCCCTTCGCCCCCTTGACAGCACACTCTACGACAGCCTCGGTCACGAAACTGTCTGTTGCAGCTTCTGGGGCAACATCCTTCTCCGCCTCTACCTCCTGTGATCCATCCCTAAATTGGTGTTGTATGGCATCGTGAAACCTGACGCATGCTTCATGTGCCAATTCCCTCATACAGTGGCTATCACCGTAATCTGCAAGTCGAACTATCTCCTGAAAAGGTGACCCATGTGTGAATCAAAATTATTATTCAATTGCCACATCTAAAATTAAACCTAATCGAATGCAAATCAAAACTTAAAACATAGTATAGCATGCAACCATGTCGTCCCACCAACCATCGCGTAATTTGTTGGTACCATGGAAGACGGCCTTTAGTAACATCAGGTGATCCAGCAAGGATGGGCTCCATTGGCAAAATGTAATCCCTTCAATATTCCATAGTCATACATAGATTGAGTACCCAATCCACAAAAGTCTTCCCTCGCAAGTCGATGAAGTGAAGTTGCGTGGAGGTAGCGCAATGACTAGAAATCCCCTGGATTCCTCCAAATTATCGCAAGACATGATCTGTGGTGTGTAAATCGACAATACATAAATGAATCAAGGGTACTTGTAACATGTATTGTTACATGCTCAGGTGTTTGCAAGTCAAAAGCATCCATATAGGATCGCACCTCATGTATCGGCTCTGTAGTAACATAGAATTGCCATCTGCAGCCTAACGAGTTACCTTGTCATATGGGACGATGGTGGATGATGGGTGCAATGTGAGGAACTACTCCCAAGTCCACAACTGCAAGAGTAAGAGTGGATCACCGATCTCAACAGCCTCAACCCTAGAAGCAAAGTTTTATAAATATAGGCTAGGCAAGAAGAACCTCAATTGTATCTCCCGCATGCCTCAAGATCCTCTATCAAAGTAAGGTAGATCAACGAAACCTTGTTCCCCAAGTTTTCAAGGAAAAATATGTCACCCATTGATAATTGAGATTTTGCGAGGGTCAAAATAGTCCACACAAGGCGGGACTACAGTGTCGTTGAGCGACCGCTCACGAAACCTCAATTAATCAATAATTAACCCACAACAAGAATCAAACAATGAAAAGCGGTGCGGAGTTAAAATTTATTATAACTCTACAAAGGATGTGTATAGTGTGCAAGCAGTGTAGAGGTTGAACACATGGAGCAGACAGGTAGAACGGGGCAATAATGCACCAAATGTGAATGTGATAATTTGTCTAGAAATGCTATTTTTCGTGGGTTTTTTTAATTTTTTATTTCTTTTTTTTAATTTTATATTTTTATATTTTGATTTTTAATTTCTGATTTTATATTTCTGTTTTATATTTGATATTTTTTTATATTTTCTTTTTCTTTAAGTAGAATATATATACAATATAAGAGAGGAGAGGAATTTATAAAAGTAGGTAAAAATAAGGAAATTCGGGAAATAAAATATTTTTAGGCTTTTTATATTTTTTCTAATGTTTTTTGTGTTTTTCTATATTTTTCCTAATTTTTTGATCTTTTTAAAATAAAAAATATTGAAAACAGTGAACAAAATTAATGGCCGAAATTAAGATGGAGATGAAAAATATCAAACAGGGTCAAAAGACTCCAAATTAATTTTAAACTAAAGATAATACAATAAAAAAATTCAGGAAGAGAAAACACAATTTTTAGATTTTTTATGATTTTTATAAATTTTTATGAAGGTTTTTAGAGTTTTTCTTTTTTTATGAGTTTTCTTTTTTATTTTTTAGTGATTTTTAGACTGAAGATAAAACAAACAAAAATAAACAAAATATATTTTTTGGGGAATTTTTCAAAAGAGAATGAATATATTAAAAATAAAAGACAGCAGGAAGGTAGAAATAACGTTTTTTATTTTTTGACTAACCAAACAACATGATAAAAATACAACAAAAATCCCTGGTTGTAGAACAAGCTCAGGGATAAATGGTGCTCCAGAAATAAATCAATTACTTGAAATATTGTAGAAATTCTATAGGACAGAGATTGCAATATCTTTTGATGAAATTTGAACACAAATTCGGCCCTACTAATTCCTATAACATATCCAAAAATGAGCAAGTGATATCAAGTATTGAAAGAGTTATTAAAGAAATACACCAAATCAGTATCCTGAATTCAAAAATTCACCATTAATAGTACGTGCATCAGAATATTTTGAAATTTGGACATAATGTAGAACTTTAAAGCAACTTTTTAAACAAAAAAAATCTCGCAGGAAACGGAGTTCAAATGAATGATTTATGAGCATTTAAGTGTAGGGGTACAGATAAATGAGTAAATACGAAACAACAGTTCAAAAGAGTGTGAATCCTTCCTGAAATAATCAAAAATTTCGAGGGTCTGAATGCAAAATTCCTCGCTTATCCACGTGGCATGTGTGGATGCGCGTTGATGCAGGCCGTTCGGACGATTGATGCCCTTGGGACGTGGACGGTATAGATCAAAGGGGAGGGGGAAGATGGACGACAATTGTAGTGTGCACCCTCCCCTTCATTCCAGTTATGCACAGCACGAGATGGGGCTACCCAGGTGCGCGGGTGACAGCGTTTTCCTCCTCCGACAAGCTCGAAATACCATCTAGGTGGCTGCGCGTGGTCTACTTAATACCTGCAAGATCAATGGGCTCGAGAACGAGGTCTCGACCTGTTCGTTAGGTGCAAACAAAATGATGAGAGTGTGGTTCTCCTGTGAAAATGGGGGAGATGTAGGAGTTGCTCCTCCAGCCAAGCTTTGGTCAAAGGGTGTGGGGTTGCATGGGTGTTAACAAGAAGATGCGGAATCAAATGCGGGACATGATTTCCGATGGTATCTATGCTCGAAATGCAAGAAGAAAGTGAAGAAAATAGACATTAAGCGGTAAAATACTGCGAGATGATACCTCACGGCAGCACAGGCCACCGGAGATGCGTGGAGCGCCACTAGACGTCACCGTACCTTGCTAGAGGGGGCTGGAGGAGAGTTGTCACCTCTCCTGTCCAGAGCACGGACAAAAAAGGGTCCAAGCTTGGCCAAAATGGGTTCAAAATTCGCATTCGGGAGAGGGGAGGTTTTTGTACAGGCGGCTGATGGGGCTCAAAGATCGAAGAATATTAAGCGCATCGTGGATCCAATCCCCGAAGCAATGCTTGGGCGTGTAAGAGCAATGGACGAGGATCAAAAGTCGTGAAGGAATCAACACGAGATGGTGAATGATTTGACCTCGAAAAATCCACGAAAACGGACAAAAACAAGGCTTTAACAGGAGTGGCAGAGGCTGGTCAAAAAGTGGACGAGACGGCATGAAGATCGAGGTGTAACCAGCGAATCAACGATCAAATCCTTGATACAAAATATGGGCGTGTATGGTGGATATATGGGGGGAAAAGTCAAAAAGGGCCCGAGGTGAAATTGTGAACGATGCGAGCCCCAAAATTCTGCGAAATGGGGCAAAAACGCATTCTGACAGGGTGCAGGGGGGTGCTGGTTGGTCCACGTGGACCAACCAGAAAAACTCTGGGAAAATTATTTGTAAAATCAATTTAAAATAGTAAATGATTTTATTTTTTGGGGTTATAAAATAAAAAATGTTTATTATTTTGTAATTTATTTTATTATGATTTTTATTTATTTTTTATAGGTTTAAAATTACAAGTTCCCTTCTATAGGCTATATAGGTATCTTTGTCTATATATTCTAATATTTTTTTATTTTATACATTTAATTTATTTATTTTGGTTTATTATTTTATGCATTTATAAAAAAAATTTATAAACTTAAATATATTTTTATTTTATTTTTCTTATGTATTTAGTACAGTTAATAAAATATAAGTAGTAATTATATAGGTATATGTCCAGGAATTATTCCTATGTGCTGTATACAAGTATTTTATTTTTATGTTTTCTTTAGGTTTTTATTCCTATTTTAATATACACGGATATTATAAATAATATTTATAAAATTATAAAAATATAAAATTACTAAAATAAAGAATAATAAATAAAATGAATATTTTAGTATGTACAAGTATACAATAGGGGTCCAAAACTCAACCTTCAAAACGTAGCTCCGCGAAATACGAAACCATCTTCATTAAGTAGCTTATTAAAAATTATATAGAATTAAAGGTGATTTTGATGTGTTTCAAGTTTTTATTTGAGAGATACAAGTCTGGGAAGTTGGGATTCTGGAAACTTATTCAGATCATAACTTTTTATCTGTATATTATTTTTGAGTGAAAGCAATTTTGTATTTTTCTATATTTAATTATCTACAACTTTCATGTATAAAGTTTTTTTATTTGAGGTACAAAAAGTGGAACCAAAAATAAGTCCCAAAATAAATAAAGAATGAATTAAATGAAAGGGATTTTTATTGTATTTAGACCCTTATCTCCCCCTACTTTATTCCTTGTCGACCTAGTCATCAAGATGCCTAGGTCTCGGGGTTTCGGGTCAAAAAATATTTACAATATTTTATTCTTTTTTCTTTTCTTTTCTTTATTCTATAATTTTGGCATTAAAAACTGTATTTTATACACATTTTGTACAATAATGCATGCATGCTAAAATGCCTAAATTAACAGTATTTACACGCATTTACTAGGGTTTTTAAGGCCAAAATGATAGAATAAAGATGATGAAACGTAGATTCATCATCCCACTATATTTGCCTTTGCTAGCCCCTAGCAAACACTTATGCAATAAGTGCAGAAAAGAAAAACAAAGAAAAGAAAAAGAAGAAATTTGGATTAAGTTTAATTATCAAACTTGTCTTCACAAAATCAAAGTTTGGAGCTTAAGTCGGACCTTTGGAATTTTAGTGCGGGCGGAAACCTCAATGAGAATCGGATTTGAATCCAACAGCCTTCGAGAATCCCAACACTATGCTCAAGTCTCCTCAATAGCCAGGTCAGAAATATCCCAACTCATACGCAACCCTTACGACTATGAATCTGACTCATACAGTGTAAGTGATAGTGGCTCTCCTCACCAGAAATGACAAAGAGACTGACTTCTCCAGTATGACCACCAATGATTCCCCAATCCGATAACTCCTTCCTCGAGGAGCGGTGTATTCCCTTCTAAGTTCAAGTGGCAACCAGCTCAAGAGGAGGGGGTGAAGAGAAGAATGGACGGTAACCACCTATCCCAGGATGCAAGACCAGTGTAGTCAAGTCATCCAGCTGCAGGCTCACATGATATGACTTTGGAACTCAAGATTGCTTATTTTCTATACAACATATACTTTTACAGGTATTTTATTTTTGTACAGGCATGCCTTCTCTTTTTTTTGAATTACTATATACAACATCATTTACATAGGGAGTTTTTCCTCTTGAGCCAGTAGACTATCCCTCTTTTGAAGCTTTATTGCAACCCACACTCTCCTGTCTTTAGAATTCCTCATCACTAGATGGGTTGGGGTGCACTTCCCTCCCTAGAGGAGGACAAGTGTTTCCACTTGTGTGCGTCTCATACCAGCAAATCCAATTCCCTCACCACTCCAACTGAGTTGAGCCATGTGAAAGGTGAAGGTGTCCAAGTTAGGTCATTATCAACAAGAGTCGTACGTGTGCTCCGAAATACTCTACTTAGGCAGTCAGAATCCATTGAACCAAGTCTCGTGGTCCTCAAAGAATTAAGTTAACTAGACCTGAAGTACCTCAATTCCAGTTCCTATAAGGTTCCTGTTATTAGGTAGATTTTAAGGCGCAATCAAGCTCCAATCTTCGGATTTTACTTAGACTTGTTCAACTATTAAACTCAATCCGAAAAATGTGAATGCTATGCAAGATGCAAAGAAGAATGCAGAAAATATTTTACTGACGCAATTTTCAAGATTTTGAACTTTTTATGGATTTTTGAAAAGGATGATGCATATGCATTTTTTGTATTTTTCAAAAAGATTTTTCAAATGTTTTTAGATTGTAGTTTTACAAATGTTTTTGGATTTTTGAAAACAAAGATTTTTAGCTAAAAACTAGGTTAAAAGTATGTACACGAGAAGGTATCTTATATTTACAAGAAGTAGATTTTAAGAACTTACAAGGATAAGTGGTCAATTTTATAAATATACATATAATGGATTTTAGGTGAGATGTATGTATTCCTCAAACTTATTGACAAAGGTTTTTCAAACAATTTTGAAAACTATAGTCCAAAGTAAATTTTGTAAACATTTTACAAATATGTACACACATTTGAAAATCATTTTTGCAAAGGTTTTCCAAACAGTATAGATAAATTTGTCAAAATATTTTTGCAACTATTTTCAAACTATTTGCAAATCATTTTTCAAACATTTTATTTCACACAAAGAAAATAAATTTTTCAAACAAAACATTTTTACACAGATTGAAAACATGTAACAAAACGTTTTCCAAATAGTTTTCAAACTATTTTTCACAAAGATTTTCAAACTATTTTTCAAACATTTTGTAAAAAATATTTTCACATGATTTATTAATCAGTAAATACAAAAAGAATTTGAGGAACAATAGCATCTTTATATTAAGGAATTTAATGAATTTTAAGAGAATTATTAGCCATAATTATAAATAAAGATACGAAAGTATGAGTTATGACTAAAGTATATACGTAGTATATACGAACCCCTATATTTAGCTTGAGTTATGTCCTCATAGATCAGAGAGAAAAAGGAAGACATAACTCGTACTGAGTATAGACAAGTCTAAAGAATAAATAAGGAAATAAGAGATGAATGGATGAATGAGAAGTTGACCGTCCCCTCTATACTTAGGATCAAATAATCCTAAGTATAGCAGACTGTACACCAAGCAGGGAGGGTCAAGGGTGGGAATGAACAGATCGTACTCAGATTGTCTCTCCCTATACTTAGGGTAAGATATCCCTAAGTATAGACAAGAAGAGGAGACAATGGACAGGATCGAAAAATAGAGCAACTCAGGGTGCACACCCCCTATACTTAAGACAAAGTACGTCCTAAGTATAGAAAACTGTCAACAAGGGGTGACACCTTATTGGTAGATAAAGAAGATAGAAAAGGAATAGAAGAAAAGAAGAAAAGAGATCAGAAGATGGGGGAAGAGATTGTGAGAATGTGCACATCGCTCCCCCTATACTTAGGGTAAAAGAAGCCCTAAGTATAGGCAACAACAAGAGTAATAAAATGGAACGACGAATGAACACTCGGCTCATCCACCCCCCTATACTTAGGATAAAGTACGTCCTAAGCAAGGCAAACACGAGGAATGGGTGGACAAGCATTATGGGAGAGATGAACAGAACAGAATATACAAATGAGGTGGATGTACACGGGATCAAGAAGGTAGAAAGCGAACCTTCTTGCGGGACCGCTGAGGGATAGATGTGTGGTGCAGGTCGACATCGGGGTCCACAGTGGACCGAATCCGATCAGGGTCGACAGAGTGAAGATCCTTAGGGGCCCTAGGGTGTGAAGGCACAGACGGGTGAGTGGAAGAAGTGTGGTCAGGTCTGGCCTTAGGAGTCTCGTTGATATCAAAGTGGAATGGGACGAACTCATCATCATCGGAAATAGTGTAATCACTGTCATCCTGCAAGGTGTCATCCAGGTCAAAACTAAAAGGAACGAACTCATCAGTGGAAGTAGTCGAACTCTGTTCGTCCTTTATAATCTCAACCAGATCATCTTTTTCATCAAAAGGCTCGAATTCCCGAATAAAAGCAATCAAATCAAATTCGGCCTTTTTATCATCTGAATCTAAGCGAACAGGAACGGACCCATTGGTGAAAGTAGTCGAATCATGCCCATCATGTCTGGTCTCTAAATCTTCCCTCCGCTCAATGGTATCGATCGTGTAAATCCTGCAGATGTCATCAACACATGACCAATCACAGGAAGCAGAAACGTCAAGGTCTATGCTTTCCGAGCCTTCCTCCTTGGAGAGGAATTCTCAGGTCTCATCATCGATCATAAAGAAGGTCTCTATGATATCCTCATATAGACCATAGGCCTCAGGGTCAGCCAAGACTGGTGAAGGCACATCAGGTGCAGGTCTCTGGTCAACGGTGGGTGCGGTGATCAACACTTCGCTCTCGTCAACAGGACGGAAGCGAATCTCTCCTGATCCATAATCAATAACGATCCTCGCAGAGGCGAGGAATGGTCTTCCCAGGATGATTGGAGAATGCTCCCCTGTGGAGGTCTCCATGGGCAATACGACAAAATCAACATGGTAGCTCATGCCCTGAATCGAAATGACAGCATTTTCAAGGATACCCTTCGGCCTCTTTATTGATCCATCAGCAAACTGAACGATCATCCTGGTTTTCTTTAGAGGCCCGAGGTGAAGAGATTGTACCAGCGAGAAGGGTATGATGATAATCGAAGCACCGCCATCTAGGAGAGTGTGATCACATGTGAAGTCAGAGACGGTGCAGCTAATGAAAGGTGTGGCAGTGTTCCTCTTCTGAGGAATGGAACGGTGTGTGATGGCGTGGGCAGTGGCCATGGTCAAAATATGACGCTCAGATCTGCACCTCTGCTTTCTCTTCTTGGGAAGAGGAGTAGATAAATCAGTCATGGCCTGCTGAAGTGGGGCACGGATGATCTCATGAATGGTGGCCACCACGTCGGGCTCAGTCAACATTTTTTTGAATTTTTGGACCTCCTCCATACAAGGGAGGAAGTCGGAATCAGCATATACACGAGGCATGCCAAGAGCAGACTATACAGCGGCATCCTCGGGGTCAAAGGTGGGACAAAGTGTGAATGAATGTGTGGTCAAAAAGTCTGGCAGATGGGCACTGTCCTCACAGTCTGAATCAACCAAGGGTCTCCCAAGATCTTTTTGGATTTTTAAATTTTTCTTATTTTTTTTGTATTTTGGGCGATTGCAAGCTCTCATGGAAATCCTAGAGTGAACCCATATCATCACATGATGGAGTATCATGGTCGCTCTTATTTATATTAGTGAGATTGTCAATCCTCTGTCTCATATGATCCATCATCTGGGTCAAGTGCTCAAGGGTGGACTCCATGAAAGGTGACTCCAACAGCTCAGTCTCGGTTGGATGTGAAGGTGGAAAATATGGAGGTGGTGGTGGGTAAAAGTCCAAGGTCTGGTACTGTGGATGAGGCGGGTTTGTACAAAAGTCAGAAAAAGTAGGAGGAGGGTCCTCCTGATAAAAGGGAGGTGGACCGACTGGAGTGAACGAGGGATCCCAAAGTCCGGATAAAATACGCTCCGGGGGTCCATCTCGAAAACAAAAGGAAATGATCTGGAAAGCACGAAGGTCAAGTCAAGAGAAGTGAGAAAAAGGCGCAAGTGCGCAGAAGCGATCTAGGACACACACAAAACAATCACAAACAAAAATAAAAATAATACAAACCCCTCAATCCACCTACTCAACTCGGTGAAGATCGCAAATGCGGTCTTTTTATCTTGTCTGTTTTAGAGTTAGGTGAGAAGTCAAAAATTGTGCAAACACTTAGGAGGTTGAAATGGGATTTTGGCACTAGTCCTTAGGGTGTGCGCGAGCAAGTAAAAGCGAAGACAATGAGGGGATTACTCGCCCTAAGAGAATTTTTCTTTTTAGTTGATTTTAGGGTCGAGTAATTTTAGCAGTCCCAATTTTATTTGTTATCACTTTTTTCGATTTTTAGTGGGAATGCACGCGCATAACGAGGAATCAATTCCTTTAAGCACCTAGGTTGGAAAAATCAGAGGGAGAGTCGGAAAAGCAATGCAAGCGGCAATCAATGATGAATGCTAAAGCTTAAATGCTCACCTTGTCTCCAGCACTCTACATGCCAGGATGCTCAGTAGAATCGAAACCTAAACTATATGCATATTCAACCGATGAAATCGCCCTAAGATGAGCAGCTGCTATTAGCGTGAAGCATATTTTTTCAAAATTTGACTAAGTCCAAACGAGACTATAGGTGCAGGCAAATATATTAAGTGTTTGGACCTAATGAAATCGATAAGAAACTCCTATAACTAAGGGCTCAATCACACAAAAGAAATAAAATAAAACTGAAAAACAAATGAAAAATAATGCGAAGAAAACTAACAAAACCGCGGTGAGCCCCCAAGTGTATAAACATTTGGAAATTAGGCTCGAGAGTTCAAAGTTCGAGTACCTGTATTATTACAATAATAAAGTCTCTCTCTCACTCACTAAAATTACAAAAATAAATACAAGAAAATAAAATTACTCAAAATGCATCTATCTTCTCAAAGTCCTCCGAGCCTCCTTTGATGCTAGGTCTGATGCTCACACCGCCTTCACGTGGGTGCGCAGGCGCCTAGGGTGAAGCGCCTCCCTCGATCCGTGGTTCCTTGCACAAAGTCAACAAAGAGGATGATTAGACAAGTAAAGCAATAAATGAGCAAATAACTAAAACCGTAAAAATAGACAATCAATCACAAGCACAAGCAAAAACACGATCTACGTGTTGTTGCTCCCCGGCAATGGCGCCATTTGATAACTGAGATTTTGTGAGGGTCAAAATAGTCCACACAAGGCAGGACTACAGTGTCGCTGAGCGACAACTCACAAAACCTCAATTAATCAACAATTAACCCACAACAAGAATCAAACAATGAAAAGAGGTGCGGAGTTAAAATTTATTATAACTCTACAAAGGATGTGTATAGTGTGCAAGCAGTGTAGAGGTCAAACACAGGGAGCAGACAGGTAGAACGGGGCAATAATGCACAAAATGTGAATGTGATAATTTGTCTACAAATGCTATTTTTATGGGTTTTTTATTTTTCATTTTATTTTTTTTAATTTTGTATTTTTATATTTTGATTTTTAATTTCTGATTTTATATTTCCTTTTTTATATATTATATTTTTTATATTTTTTTTTTCTTTAAGTAGAATATATATACAATATAAGAGAAGAGAGGAATAAGTAATTTATAAAAGTAGGTAAAAATAAGGAAAATTCAGGAAATAAAATGTTTTTAGGCTTTTTATATTTTTCTAATGTTTTTGTGATTTTTCTATATTTTTCCAAACTTTTTTGATATTTTTAAAATAAAAATATTGAAAAATGTGAACAAAATTAATGGACGAATTAAATTGGAGATGAAAAATATCAAACAGTGTCAAAAGTTCTCCAAATTAATTTAAACTAAAGATAATACAATAAAGAAAATATAGGAAGAGAAAACACAATTTTTAGATTTTTTATGATTTTTGTAAATTTTTATGAAGGTTTTTAGAGTTTTCTATTTTTATACGTTTTCTTTTGTATTTTTTAGTGATTTTTGGACTGAAGATAAAACAGATAAAAATAAACAAAATATATTTTTTTTGGAATTTTTCTAGAGAATGAATATATTAAAAATAAAAGACAGCAGGAAGGTAGAAATGACGTTTTTTATTTTTTTGACTAACCAAACAACATGATAAAAACACAACAAAAATCTCTAGTTGTAGAACAAGCTCAGGGGTGCACGGACATATTTTTAGATTTTCAAATAGATAAATGGTGCTCCAGAAATAAATCAATAACTCAAAATATTGTAGAAATTCTACAGGACACAAATCGCAATATCTTTTGATGAAATTTGAGCACAAATTCGGCCCTACTAATTCCTACAACATATCCAAAAATGAGCAAGTGATATCAAGTATTGAAAGAGTTATTAAAGAAATACACCAAATCAGTACCCTAAATTCAAAAATTCACCATTAATAGTTCGTGATCAGAATATTTTGAAATTTGGACATGATGTAGAATTTTAAAGCAGCTTTCTAACAAAAAAAACTCTCGCAGGAAACGGTGTTCAAATGAATGATTTATGAGCATTTAAGTACAGGGGTACATATGAATGAGTAAATACGAAACAACAGTTCAAAAAAGTGTGAATCCTTCCTGAAATAATCCAAAATTTCGAGGTTCTGAATACAAAATTCCCCACTTATCCATGTGGCATGCATGGATGCGCGTTGATGCAGGCCGATCGGACGGTTGATGCCCCTTGGGACGTGGACGGTATAGTTCAAACTTCAAAGGGGAGAGGGAAGATGGACGGCAACTGTAGCATGCACCCTCCCCTTCATTCCAGTTCTGCACAGCACGAGATGGGGCTGCTTAGGTGTGCGGGTAGCGGCTCCTCCGACGAGCTCGGAATACCCTCTAGGTGGCTGCGCGTTGTCTACTTAATACCTGCGAGATCAAAGGGCTTGAGAACGAGGCCTCAACCTGTTCATTAGGTGCAAACAAAATGATGAGAATGCGATTCTCCTGTGAAAATGGGGGAGATGTAGGAGTTGCTCCTCCAGCCAAGCTTTGACCAGAGGGTGTGGGGTTGCGTGGGTGTTAACAAGAAGATGCGGAATCAAATGCGGGACATGATTTCGGATGGTATCTATGCTCGAAATGCAAGAAGAAAGTGAATAAAATAGACCTCAAGCGGTCGAAAACGGCGAGATGATACCTCACGGCGGCACGGGCCACCGGAGATGGGTGGAGCGCCACTAGACGTCACCGGACCTTGCTAGAGGGGGCTGGAGGAGAGATTTCACCTCTCATGTCCAGAGCGCGGCCAAAAAAGGTTCCAAGCTCGGCCAAAATTGGTTCAAAATTCACATTTCGAAGAGGGGAGGTTTTTGTACAGGTCGCTGACGGGACTCAAAGATCGAAGAATATTAAGCGCATCGTGGATCCAATCCTCAAAGCAATGCTTGGGCGTATAAGAGCAATGGACGAGGATCAAAAATCGTGAAGGAATCAATATGAGATGATGAATGATTTGACCTCGAAAAATCTGCGAAAACGGATAAAAACAAGGCTTTAACAGGAGTGGTAGAGGCTGGCCAGAAAATGGACGAGACGGCAAGAAGATCGAGGTGTAACCAGCGAATCAACGATCAAATCCTTAATACAAAATATGGACGTGTATGGTGGATATATGGGAAAAAAGTCAAGAAGGGCCCGAGGTGAAATTGTGAATGATGCGAGCCCCAAAATTCTGAGAAATGGGGCAAAAACGCATTCTGACAGGGTGCAGGGCGTGCTGGTTGGTCGACGTGGACCAACCAGAAAAAACCCTGGGAAAATTATTTGTAAAATTAATTTAAAATAGTAAATGATTTTATTATTTTTAGGTTATAAAATAAAAAATGTTTATTATTTTGTAATTTATTTTATTATGATTTTTATTTATTTTTTAGAGGTTCAAAATTACAAATTCCCTTCTATAGGCTATATAGGTATCTTTGTCTATATATTCTAATATTTTATTTTTATTTTGTATATTTAATTTATTTATTTTGGTATATTATTTTATACATTTATAAAATATTTTTATACACTTAAAAATTTTTTATTTTATTTTTTAAATATTTTTTGTACACTTAATAAAATATAAGTAGTAATTATATAGGTATATGTACAGGTATTATACCTATGTGTTGTATACAAGTATTTTATTTTTATGTTTTCTTTAGGTTTTTATTCTTTATTTAATATACATATATTATAAATAATATTTATAAAATTATAAAAATATAAAATTACCAAAATAAAGAATAGTAAATAAAATGAATATTTTAGTCTGTACAAGTATATAATAGGTGTCCAAAACTCAACTTTCAAACCGTAGCTCCGCGAAATACGAAACCACCTTCATTAAATAGCTTATTAAAAATTATATAGAATTAAAGGTGATTTTGATGCGTTTTGAGTTTTTATTTGAGAGATACAGGTCTGGGAAGTTGGGATTCTGGAAACTTATTCAGATCATAACTTTTTATCTGTATATTATTTTTGAGTGAAATCAATTTTGTATTTTTCTATATTTAGTTATCTACAATTTCATGTATAAAGTTTCTTTATTTGATGTATAAAAAGTAGAACAAAAATAGGTCTCAAAATGAACAAAGAATGAATTAAATGAAAGGGATTTTTATTGTATTTAGACCCTTATCTCCCCCTACTTTGTTCCTTGTCGACCTAGTCATCAAGATGCCTAGGTCTCGGGGTTTCGGGTCATAAAATATTTACAAAATTTTATTCTTTATTCTTTTATTTTCTTTATTCTATAATTTTGGCATTAAAAACTGTATTTTATACACATTTTGTACAATAATGCAGGCATACTAAAATGCCTAAATTAACAGTATTTACACGCATTTACTAGGGTTTTAAGGCCAAAATGATAGAATAAAGATGATGAAATGTAGGTTCATCACCCACCAACTGCAGAATGTAGGCACGTATATACTCTATGATACTCTCCTCTTCTGTGTCGGTCGGGAGTGCTGAGAAGTGCTCAAGCAACCACGTCATACGTATTCATGCCACGTCGATTTGGGCCTTTCTGGCCTAATACCCAAGAGTCCCTCGCAGAGACCTGTCCGGTTGGGAGATGTGCACCTAATCACTGCCTCCCCATCAATCTTAAGCCCAAAAATATAGGCCACATCTTACAACGTAACTATCATTTCACTGTAGCGCATGTGAAAGATGTATGTTTCCGTCATCTCTCCAATAATGCAATAATAAGGTACCAGTCCAACGATATGAAATCATGTTGCATTACCTCAAAAGAAACATGCCATGTATATAGGGAACCAATCTCTCCCAAGGATATGTGTAGTAGATTTCTCTCTCTTGCCTTGCAACTAAGTTATCGAGTGACATGAAGTCATATACAACAATTAAAAGCATATTCGAAATTATTAAAATAGAATGTTTACAGCAATAAATGTACATCTCTAGTCCAAACTATTCGCAAACGGTGCTTACGCTGGTGGAATAAAATGGAGCAATCAGTTGAGCCCTTCTTCATCTGTTTCAAAAAATTTGAAAGCGTCATATTGAAAATCATAATGGAATTCAATAAATGTATATATTAAAACCAATGTTCAAGAAAACGACCAAGTAAACCGCATACTCGGCCGCATTGCCGCTCTGAGTATGGTGAAACGACCATGTATATGGGGTTGACTTACATACTCGGCCGAGTATATCCCCTATGCGGACGCCTACTCGATAGCTTTTCCAATAAATAAATTTGTTATTTAACCTAAACCTAAATAACCACATCTGCATAATAACATAAAAACCACATACTCTCCGCGTAAAACCGCATAATCCTTGCATACTCTCCTTACTGAGGATATTAACATAATATTAAATTTTTATTTATATTTTTAATAATAAAATTACCAAACCGCATACTCCCCGCATACTCTCCCGCATACCGTATACTCTCTATGCGGTGCCCCTCCGTCTGAATACTATATAGCGCATTCTTGAACATTGAATAAAATAAAGAAGTACTTGTACTAGTTTTATTAGGACATTTTCTCCTACTATGACCCTCATGCACCACAGGTGAGATGGAGGAGCTCCGAAGGTGGTCCGGAGAAGTCCGTCGAGCAAGCGGGGGGCGATCGAAATCATTCACAAGGGGGCGGCGCGTACACAACAACAGGGGAAAGGGATAAGAGGGCAGGTGCTCGAACGCGGGTGGAGGTTCTGGCGAACGATCGCTGGGACTTGATATAACGAAAGAGCTGCCTTTACGGGAGGTGGCTTTCCTTTAAACAAAGCCGCCTTTTATAGAGATGACTTGCCTACAATACATAACAAAATAAAATATTTCTGACCGTGCCAATACCTTTCCAGAGTAACGACCCAGACGAATATTACTGTAACACATAGTCCAGTGCCAATACCTTTCCAGAGTAACGACCCAGACGAATATTACTGTAACTATAACATCTATTTTGTTAGTAGGGGGTGTTCTGCAAAAATCTAAATATTCTGATTATAGGAAATAAAATAGAATGTTATATAAGGTACATTATATAAATATATATAATAAAAAAATGAAACGGCCATTGCCGTTGGAAATTGGAAACAAAAATATATATATATAAATTTATTGAAAGAAAATCGAATGAGATCACAGAGGATTAAAAAAAACGGCACAGCAAGTCATCAAAAAAAAACCAATGAAAAAAACAGCTTAATGGCAATGGAATCGTCGTGGAAAAACAAAAGTTTAATTAATTAAGAAAGATGATAATGGTTTGATCGAGTCCACCAGATTGAAAAAAAAACCCGTCTTGCGTTTGTTCTCATTCACGTTGTTACGCCATCTTATCCTATCGTGATTTTAAATAAGTAGTGAATGCTCTCCCCAGAGAATACCCCAAACCCTGCAATCCCCTACGCACCTTTTTTTTTCTCTGCTTACCGTGATTGGCCCCGTGTAGCCTGCAAGTTTCGACAAGTGGTGGCGAAGGAGGTTCCTGATCAAGTTGAGTCATTCCATATAGAACTTTCACCGAGGTATTCTTCCGGATTTTTTTTTCGGATTCTTATGCAATAATCTCTGAGACATGTTGTTTGAATACAACATACTTTTCATGACGAAGGTTGTAATTAACCATTACCACCTTGATCAAGTTGTGTTTTTATAAAATGAAATCTGAATTATTGTCCGTTAAAGATGTCAAATCCGTGTAGTTTCGTGTCATCTTACTTTGCGCACATGTAGTGATTTCATCTTCGTATGATTATTGGATCAAGCTTAAATGATTGGTGTTGTAATTGACCCAATAAAATATTAGAGCAACTTGTATGCAAGTTCTGAGATGGTATGACATTAATGCACTCTTAATTAATATTATTTTATTTTGATCTTAAAATTAAGTAACACCATTTACAAAAAAAATGATAATGATTGACCCATGACAGATACTGAATAGTAGGCACACACATGAATGTTGAAAATAAATAATTAAATAAAAAGGATAGAATCAGATATTTGAAATAATCTTATGAGTTTTCAATACCATAAACTAATCTCAAACGTTGTTGGAGTTCTTACACAAATCACAATCGGATTTTTTTGTTTTCATCTTTTTACCCATGGTTATTGGTTTAAAAAAATAAAGATCACAATGACACTATTACAATCCATGCCCATAAATCAACCTGCAACATGGTAAACTTTTCGTGTCTTGAACAACCATAGAATTATTGGATGTCTGAAAATCGGTTAGAAGGACGACTAGTATTTGGTTGAGTATGGTGTTAAGATAGTTTTCTCTCGTTTAGGTAAGGACTGATTTCTGTGGACAGAGCACTAGAAAAGTAACTGTATTGATCAAGGTATGTACATTAATTTATGTCTCATACCATTGTCATTTATACCCCACATTGTTTTATATCAGTTATGGAATGTTACTTTTATTTTATATCATTAAAATGTTTTGATTATATTTATGTGTTAAAATCATAGATTATCAAGTGCTAGTTTGACATTTAACCATAATGCTTATTTACGGACTAGTTGTTAAATGTTACATAGAATGGATACATTATTGTCTTTTGATATGTAGGATAATTGTTTTTTTATATTCTAATATTTTATTGAAAAGTAAATTATTGTTTTTGACACCATCATTGTGAGGGAGTAGACATTGTTCATTGTTGGCCCATTAGAGGCTTTGACCTGGCCGGGTGCCGCGCGGACGGTTAATTCCGCCAATTGACCGTTGTAGGCGGGTAATCCTACACTACTTCCAAACAATTTACCGCTACGGCGGTTGACTCAGTACTGATGTCCATTGCATTGGGGTTTGGATAGGAGGCCTCGTATTGATATTTGTTTTAGTCTTAGAAATTTTGTTTTAAGGGAACGGGGTGACTTCTATCCAAGCTCCGACTGCCAGGTGTCGGCAGATGGTATTGATTTATAGTTGATACAGATATTGACATTATGGTCACAAAATTTGTGATATTTCAGGAAATTTATTGAATTATCATTGTTATCCCATAATGATGGGCATACATGAAAAAAATCTTTCATAGTTCATTTTTTTATTGATTTATAGTCTTTTTTATATGGAATTGTCATCGTAATTTTTTTCTGTATATAATTATGATGGTATGACTCAAAAATTATTGGTGCATACTTAGTCAAATTCGTTTGACTAATATTGAATTACAACCTTGCAGCTTAGAAGGAAGCACGAGGTTCGTCGTTGGCTGGATTGAAGAGTCTTTGATATTCTCTATCCTCTTGAGTCATTGTACGGATAGACTTATTTAGTTTTATCGTGTAGTTCAGACTTGATAAGTCTTTTATTTATTGGTTAATTTCCTTTATTCTTCCATTATGTATGGCACTCTGAATGTTATTTATGGAATATTGAGTTTTTGTCTCGCTCCTGGACTCGAAAAAATTTTTTCATTATTTTGGGGATGCTTCCGCAATGTTTCCCATGTTTCGAGGTTCGGGACGTGACAACGTCCGCAATGTTTCCCATGTTTCGAGGTTCGGGACGTGACAACGTGGTATCAGAGCCAAATGGAAGATTAGAGGAATATTATCCAATTTTAGGATGACTTATAATATTTATAGATTTTGTTTGGAATAGCTGACTAATTGATCGTCGCTATTCGTAGATGCTGACCATGTCGAACCGTAAGCGGAGTCGTCGCTCCATGGATTTGGCAGCTGATAACGACAGGTAATCCACGAGGGTCACCATGAAAAATATAAAAGTGTTGTCGCTGAGGCGACCACTCATAGAAGACCAGTGTTAATCAGCAATTAACCCACAATCCAAAGAATACAACAATCTAGCTCAAAAATAAATGTGAATTAATCTTTATTTACTCTACCATAAAATGTATAGGGAACAAGCATGTAGAGGTCGAACCACAGAGAGCAATACAAAAATGCAATAGCCTACAAGTATCTCAGAGTCATCCTTGAGTGGGTTTTTTATATATACTTTTTTTATATTATTATTTATATATTTTTTATTTTTAATAATATAATTAGGTAATATATATATTTAATATAATTATAAATATATGTATACCCATAGAGGGTTAGTATATAGCTTATAATGCATACAATATATATAGGTATATATAAGGATAACAAAAAAGATATATATTTTATATTTTTTGTTCTTTTTTTTATATTAAGGTTAATAAGTAGATATAAGAATACATATAAATAATTAGATATATATATATATATATTATTTTTCTTTTTAGGAAATATATATATATATACATAAAGGGGTATTATAATATTTACAAAATACTCAAAAATAGTCAAAAATACAGGAACAAAGTCTTTTTGGGATTTTCATGGGTTTTTACTATTTTTGTGAATTTTGGGCCTTTTTGAAAATATTTTTAGTATTTTTAAATAGCTAAATAATAGCAAACAGTGGAATAGGTTCTAGTTGTTACAAAAATAGACCTTAAAATAGCTAACGGCCTCAAAAATTTTCCACACCATTTTTCTAATAAAGATAATAAAACAAAGCATAAATAGGGCATGAGTTTATAATTTTCTGATTTTTCTTTGATTTTTTATATTTTTTGAAGTTTTAGGGTATTTTTGAATTTTTAAGGTTTTCCTTTTGAGATTTTTAGGGGTTTTTGGACTGACACTAGAATAGGTCAAAATACACCATAGGTAATTTTTTTGGAATTGTTCGAGGTATTTTCATATTTTTTTAGGATTTTATAAGTTAGACAGTGAATAAAAGACATGTTTTTTATTTTTAATAAATGTGAAAATGCAACAAAATGAAAAACTAAAAATAGCATGCAGGCACAACCAAACAGGAGCTTAAGTCTATTTTTGCAAGATTTTTCAAGTTAATATGGAGCACAAAATAAATAGACAAAGCATTCAAAAATAAATGGCCTGACAGGGGTATTTTTGCAAATAAAATAGTTCGCAGGGGCATACATGCAAAACTCACAATAAAAATACACGTGGACTTTTATTTTCAGGACCATTTGATAATTACAGGAACCCGGCGGGGTTTAATTGCAAATTTCACGCGCCTCACGTGGTTGCTGCACGTGAGGCGCGGAAGGACTAAAGTGTAAATCTTGAAACATCGGGGGACCTTCTGTAAAATATTCATTTTATTTACAACATGACTTTTTATTTTAGGTATTAAACTATAAATACAAAAAGGCAGGGGCTAGATGTGAAATTTACCCCCAAATAAGGCGTGTCATCCAACGGCGCCGGAGGTGCCACTTATCCACGCGTCACGCATCGAACGGCGGATGTCGGTTCGGCGATGAAGGGCCTGGATTAGAATCTCCTGGCTGATCTGACGGTGGACGTACGTCTTCATCGAACGGTCGGCGTTCAATCTGGACCGCCCCTCTCGATCCAACGGTGCTGGAGGCATCTGGAAGAACGGGGAAGAAGCTCGTCCCCGGCGAGCTTCGATCAGGGAGCTCGGGCTCCTCCGGGCACCTCACGCGCATCTGAAGTTCTCTGATCGTAGCTGGGAGGCTTCCGCGTCGTCTGACGGTTCTTTCATGGCTCCTAGAGGTCCGAGTCGATGGAGCGAGGTCGGAGAAGAAGGGGACCCCCAGGAACCTCTTCCTGGGTCAATGCAAGCCCATATGGGCTCTATTCTTCGATATACCTGCATAGGAAGAACCGCGGGCGAGAGAGCTATCTCCTCGACCCGGGGTTTTGAAGCTGCGATGCAAGATGGAGGTGGGCGGAGGGGCTCCGGCGAACGGCGGAGGAGGAGCCCCGATTCGCCAAGACCTATGGTCCTGGGTTGAACAAATGGGTGCGATAGATGGAGAAGGCGTTGAGGTTTGAAATGGGATGCTCGGGGCGGTCGGAAACAGTAGGGTTCACGGTGAAGAAGTCGCCGGAGCGGAGCTCCGGCGAACTTCGAATTTTGATTCTTACGCTAGGGTGATTAACTAACAACTAATCTAACTACTGTAATGAAACGCTAACATTAAAAGCTAACTAAAAATGCATAAAAGGTCAGCTCTTATACCTGGGGGCCTCCAGGGAGCAGGGCGGACGCCGGAGCTCCGCCGCGTCAAAATTCTCCGTCCTCCGGCCAAGTCGAGGCGCTGGGCGACTCCCCCTGTCACGAGGAATGGTCCAGGAGCAAGATCAAGGCGTTTAGGTGGAATGAAAATGGCCAAATCTGAGGAAGGAGGTGGAGCTAATTTTTTATAAACATTGGCAAGAGGCCTTATTACCCGGCGATTATTGACTGATCCAATGAATATCTCGTTGATCTATGTATTTGGCGGGCATCATGGATGATCAGAGGACAAATCTTGTGAAGGAAGCGAGCCAGGATGATGGAAGGGATGGCCGCGAAAAATGGAGGAAAATCAGGGATTTGATAGTTCAGAGAAGCCAGGCGAGGGATGGGACAGTTGACCAGGGAGTCAACGAAGGCCGACGCCTCATTGGGCCACGTCAGCCGCTACAAGACAAAACAGAAAATTTGATTGGGAATTGATTTATTTGACACCTTAAACGATTTTATTAATTTTTTCTTATAAAAAAATGTGTATTATTTCATCTAGTATTTATTTATGATTTTTATTGAATTTTTCGAGGTGTTTTATTATAGTTTTATTTAGATAATGTGTATATGTATGTATTTACATGTATTTTTATGTATTTTATTTTTAATTTGTTTATTTTCTTTTATTATTTTATTGGCTTATTTTTTAAATTTATAATTTATTTTTGTGAGTATAAAGGTATTTTTATTTAATTTTTAGGAGTTTATTTATATTTTTAAAGAAATAGGTATAGGTATGTTGTAGGTATCCTTATAGGTCTTTTACCTATGTATTTTGTATACTTAATTTATTTATTGTATTTTCTTGATTTTTATTTTAGATTTACATTTTTAATGAGTTATGTATAATGTATACATTATTATAAAAATATAAAAGAATAAAAGAACCAAGGAATAAAATCCTTTTTATTTATGTATAGGTATATAGCATAGGTATTTTGTCTATGAATTTGTAGACTTATTTTATTTTACAAATTGTTTTTTTGGTTTTCTTTAACTTCTAATATGTGTGTGCATTATATACATTATTTACAAAATTCTATAAATATGAATTTATACAAATAATGAATATTGAATAAAATGCATATTTTAATCAGTCCTATATACAAGGAGGGCCAAAAACCTAACTTCTGCATATGGACTCCAAAAATTATGAAACCAATTTTATAAAATAGTTCTTGGAATGCTATATACAATTAAAGGTGAGTTTGGGTGCTTTGGAGTTTTTATTTGCAAGATATGGGTCTGTGAAGTTGAGATTTTGGTTTTTTATTCTGTGTATAAAATGTACATTGGGTATTATTTTTGCACAAACTCAGTTTTGTATTTTTATTTACATTATTATCTACAACTTTCATGTACAAAGTTTCTTTATTTGATGAAGAAATAATTATGTACAAAATAGGTGCCAAAAATGCATAAATGAATGAATTAATAAATGAGGTATTTATTGTACACTGGCCCTTATCTCCCCCTACTTTATTCCTTGTCGACCAATACCATGCTGGCCTTGGTCTCGGGGTTTGGGTCATAAAATATTTACAATATTTTATTTCTTTTTATTTTCTTCTCTTTATTCTATAATTTTGGCATTAAGAACCTTATTTAATGTGGAATTAATACAATGAATCATGAATGCTATTATATACAATTTGATGCTATTTACATGCATTTGCTGGGGTTTTGAGGCCAAAATGATAGAATAAAGGTGATGAAATGGAGATTCATCACCCTCCTATACTTGCCTTTGCTAGTCCCTAGCAAACACTTATGCAATAAGTACAAAAAGAATAAAGAAAAGAAAAAGGAGAATAAAAGAAAGATAGAGTGAATAAGGGTGCTTTCAGTGCAATGCATGTCCTTACAAAATCTGAATTTGGAGCTCCTGTCAGACCTTGGGTGTGAATGTGTGTGGAACCTAGTCGGGAACCAGCTCTAAAACACAACAGCCTTCGATAATCACGGAACTCGGTTCAACCAACCTCAATAGCCGGGTCAGAACTAGTCTACATCATACGCAAACCCTTATAACTATGAGGCTGACTTGTACGGTGTAAGTGATAGTGGCTTTTCCCAACTGAAATGATAAAGGAACTGACTTCTCCAGAATGACAACCCAATGATTCCCCAATCCAACAGCTCTTTCCTCGAGGAGCAGGGTATTCCCTTCTAAGTTCAAGTGGCAACCAGCTCAAGAGGAGGGGGTGAAGAGAAGAATGGACGGTAGCCAGTGTAGCTACCTATCCCGGGATGCAAGACCAGTGTAGTCAAGTCATCCAGCTGCAGGCTCACATATTTGTCTTTGGAACTCAAGCTTGCTTATTGACTTTGTACATACTTTGCAGGCATTTTTATTTTTGTACAGGCCTGACCATTTTTTTTTCAACATACTATTCACAGCAGCATTTACATAAGGATTTTTTCCTCTTGAGCCAGTAGACTATCCCTCTTTTGAAGCTTTCTCGCAACCCACAGTCTCCTGTCTTTAGACCTCATGGCTATTGGACCAGGTTGGGGTGCACTTCCCTCCCTAGACGAGGACGAATGTTTCCACCCGTGTGCGTCTCAGACTGGCGAATCCAACCCCCTCACCACTCCACCTGAGTTGAGCCGAGTGAAAGGTGCAAGTGTCCAAGTTAGGTCACGGTCGGCAAGAGTCGTACGTGTGTCTCAAAAAGTTCTAGTTAGTCTACTGAGGTGACTTGAACCCAGCCCTGATTTCTCAAAGAATTAAGTCTGCATAGACCTGAAGTACCTTAAACCTAGTTCCCATAAGGTTCCAGTGCAATTAGGTGCGGTAAGGTCCAACCAAGCTCCAATTTGAGACTTTATTAGATTGATTCAATTATCAAGCTCACTCAAAAAGAATATGAATGGTATGCTTATGCTATGCGCAATGAATGATGCAAATTTTTCACAAAGAATTTGAAAGAATCAAAGAATGTTTTTACACAAAGAATTTTTGCAAATAAACTAAGAACTGGACACATACAAAGAGTATATACGAATATTTACACGGGTGTGCCACTTTATTTACAAAACGTATGAATTTCTACAAACTTTACAGGTTTGAATGAAGTAGTTTATTTAGAACTGTACAGAAAGAATTGTATGTGTCTTATTTATGATTTATAAGTATTTGTAATGGTGTTCTTATTAGTTTTTGAAAATAATTTTGCAAACTATAGTACACAATAATTTTTGCAATCATTTACACACATTTGAAAACTATTTTTACAAAGATTTGTCACACTATATAAGTATAATTTTCACAATAGTTTTGGCAAGCATTTTTCAAAATATTTGCACATAGGTTTTTCAAATCCTTTCTTCCACACAAAGAAAAAGTTTTTCAATCAACACATTTTCACACATTTGAAATACTTTCACATCATAATTTTCAAAACTAGTCACACTATTTTTCAAATCATAATGTATAGGTATCTGATTTATTAATCAGTAGATACAAAAGAAGAAAAATTGTATTTGATGTACAATATGGTTTTGGTTCTTTTAGACTTTGTTTGGGCTTATTCATTATTTACAAATGAGAGATTTTTGTGCGGACTCCTCAGACTTAATCGAGAATCATTTTCACAAGGATTTTGAAAACTATAGTCCACGATAATTTTGAAAACATGTTCACGCATTTGAAAATCCTTTTATAAATGTTTTACACAACATAGATAGATTTTTCAAAACAATTTTGTCAATCAAATTTTCACAATCATTTGCACACTGATTTTCGCACATTTTGGTTTCACTCAAAGAAAATAAATTTTACACACAAAACTAATTTTTCAAACGTTGAATACTTGTACACACTATTTTTCAAACATTTTTCACCAGATTTTTCAAAAGAGAATGTTTTGCGCAGAACACTTTTCTGACTCAGTAATCAGTACACGTATAAAGAGTCTGAGGAACTCACAATCATCTTTCATTATTATATAGTTACTTATTACATTTTAATTTATATTGGGATGATATATTTTAGTTTTCAGTATGAGTTATGGCTTATAGTATATACATGGTATATACGACCCCCCTATACTTAGCTTGAGCTATGTCCTCATAGATCGAAAGGAAAAGCAAAGACATAACTCGTACTGAGTATAGACAGCTCTAAAGAATAAATATGAATGAAATGAATGAATGAGAAGTTGACCGTCCCCCCTATACTTAGGATCAAATAATCCTAAGTATAGCAGACTGTACAAAAAGCAGGGAGGGTCAAGGGTGGGAATACACAGATCGTACTCAGATTGTCTCCCCCTATACTTAGGGTAAGATACACCTATGTATAGACAAGAAGAGGAGACAATGGAGAGGATCAGAATGAAATGAAAAACTCTAGGTGCACATCCCCCCTATACTTAGGACAAAGTACATCCTAAGTATAGAAAACTGTCTACAAGGGTGGCACCTTTTAGATAGAAAAAGAAAATAGAAAAGGAAAAGAAGAAAAGAAGAAAAGGAGAAAATCAGAGAAACAGTGGTTGGAGTACATCGTCTGAATCTTTCGATGTCGCAGGTGCTGTGGAGATGTCATCGTGGTGCACTAGCTGAATAGAGTCTACAACGGCCAAGAATGCATCTGGTTCGAGGTAAGGCTTCAGTAGTTGGCCATTGACGACGAAGGGCTGTGCGTCAGGGGACAATTCTGATATAGCGATGCTTCCATTATCACGCACTTCACATACTCGGAATGGCCCTGTCCACTTACTCTTTAATTTGCCTGGGAATATCCTCAACTTTGCATCAAATAACCACACTTTCTGTCCAACATCGAAGGTCTTTCGTCTGATGTGTCGGTCATGCCAGCGTTTCACCTTCTCCTTGTACATTAAGGTGTTATCGTATGCATAGTCTCGGAATTCCAAGAGCTTGTTCAGATCGTCTTTTCTCTTCTGACCACTTCTGCGTGAGTCCAAATTACAACTGTTGATTGCCCAAAGAGATTTGTGAATTAATTCCACGGGCAGATGGCATGGTTTCCCATATACAAGATGGTAGGGTGACATGCCCAAGGGAGATTTGTAGGCGGTTCGGTAAGCCCATAGAACTGAGTCCAAGAGTTGAGACCAGTCTTTTCTGTTTGGCCTAACAAGTTTCTGCAATATGGTCTTGATTTCTCTGTTTGATAACTCTGTCATGCCATTGGTCTGGGGATGAAAAGGAGACGCGACTCAGTGATCGATGTCATATCCTTCGTTAATTTCTTGACCTCTTTGTTGATGAAGTGACTACCCCCGTCTGATATGAGAATCTTTGGTATCCCAAACCGCGAAATGATGTTCTTCTTCAGAAACTGGCAAACTGTTTTGTTGTCGGCGGCTCGGGCGGGAATAGCTTCAACCCAATGACTCACGTAATCGACGGCAAGAAGGATATTCTCAAAATCTTGACTGTTAGGGAAAGGTCCCATGAAGTCAATGCCCCATGCATCGAAAACGTCTGCTATCTGAATGATTTTCAGAGGCATTGAATCTTTGGCAGTGTATGTACCTTTCAGTCGCTGACAGTCAATACATCTTTTAACAAACTCTATTGCATCCTTGAATAATGTGGGCCACCAGAAGCCACATTGCAATACTTTCGCTGCCGTACGATCTCCAGAATGGTGTCCACCAGATTCGAGCGAATGACAATGCTCGAGGACACTAGATTGCTCCGTCTGAGGGATGCACCTGCGCCAAATACAATCTGCCCCTTCTCTGAATAAAAGAGGATCCTCCCATTGGTAGAAGCGGATGGTCGACATGAATTTGTTCTTCTGATTCTTCGTCCAATCCGAAGGTATTACCCCAGAGACGAGGTAATTGACAATATCAGCGTACCAAGGGAGAGAATCCACAGCTAAGATGGCTTCGTCAGGGAAGGTTTCTGTGATAGGTGCATTGCTCAGAGGAGGCTCATGCTGCTCTATTCTGGAGAGATGATCTGCTACCACATTCTGAACTCTAGGCCTGTCCTTGATTTCCAGATCGAATTCCTGGAGGAGAAGGATCCAACGAATCAGTCTTGGCTTAGCATCCTTCTTCTGCTGTAGGTATCGGATAGCAGAGTGGTCCATGAAAATTGTGACTTTTGATCCCAACAAATAGGATCTGAACTTCTCTAAGGCGAAAACCACATCCAGCAATTCTTTCTCTGTCACTGTATAATTTCTCTGTGCTTCATCTAATGTTCTGCTGGCATAGTGAATGGCATAGGGCACTCTGTCTTTCCTCTGCCCAAGAACAGCTCCGACTGCAAAATCTGACGCATCGGTCATTATCTCAAAGGGAAGAGTCCAGTCAGGAGGCTGCAAGATTGGAGCCTGAGTGATAAGCTCCTTCAATTGATTGAAAGCAAGGAGAACCGGCTGATCAACAATGAACTCGGTTTCCTTGCACAAAAGTTCTGTCACAGGTCGGGCGATGCGGCTGAAATTCTTGATGAATCGTCTGTAAAATCCCACATGTCCCAGGAATGACCTCACATTCTTCACTGACTGAGGTGGCTGAAGATTTGAAATGACATCCACCTTTGCTGGGTCGACTTCCATGCCACGTTTGGAAACGACATGGCCCACCACAATACCTTCAGTGACCATAAAGTGGCTCTTTTCCCATGAGAGCACTAGATTGACTTCACGGCATTTCTGAAGCACTCTGTCTAGGTGCTCAAGACAAGAATCAAAACTATCACCATAGACAGAGAAATCGTCCATGAACACCTCAAGAAAACTGCCTACCATCTCGGCGAAGACTGCTAACATGCATCTTTGGAAAGTTGCAGGTGCGTTGCACAATCCAAAGGGCATTCTCTTGAAGGCGTAGGTGCCGAACGGGCAAGTGAAGGTGGTCTTCTCTTGATCCTCAGGGGCGGTCGCCACTTGGTTGTACCCAGAGTATCCATCCAGGAAGCAGAAGAACTCCTTGCCTGCTAATCTCTCCAGAACTTGATTAATGAATGGCAAGGGGAAGTGGTCCTTCTTGGTTGCTGCATTAAGCCGGCGGTAGTCAACACACACCCGCCAGGATGTCGGTACCCGAGTTGAAATTTCCTCTCCTTTATCATTTGTAACCACGGTAAGCCCATATTTCTTTGGAACTACATGCAGTGGGCTTACCCATTTTGAATCGGATATGGGATAGATGAAGCCTGCGTCACACCATTTCGTGATTTCTTTCAAAACGACGTCCCGAAGGTTAGGGTTCAGCCTTCTCTGAAATTCGCGGGAGGGCTTGGCATCTTCTTCTAGATAGATATGATGTGAACACAGAGCTGGATTTATCCCTCGGAGATTTGATACGCTCCAACCAAGTGCCTTGCGGTTATTTTCTAGAACCTCGAGAAGTCGAGATTCCTGATCCGGATTCAGCATGCTGCTGATGATGACCGGATACATTTGCTCTTCACCCGCAAGGAAAGCATACTTCAGGCCTGCAGGAAGTGGCTTGAGTTCTAGCTTTGATCTGTCCACTTTATCTGTCACTTCAGATACCATGCTGGTGGTGGAATGCACTTTGAGGCTGCTACCATCCTCATCATCCTGTTGAGATCCCGGAGATGCACCGAACGGTTCTGCGCTAAGCTGATCATGTTCGGTCTGGAGTGAATGCTCAAGAAGATGCGCCTGCATCTGAGAATCTGTCTCCCAAGAATCATCGGAGCATATGCTGACTGCGCTTTCCAAGTCCTCCTCAAGAGTGAGGATTTCTCGGGTCCATGGATCGTCCAATTATAACTCGGAATCTCTGATCTCCGCGATGAAATCACAGTCTGCTTCTGATGCTGCCTGGCTCTCATCAGTCGTGGCATTCTGCTCTTTGTTCATGTTTATCATGATTTGCTGGGTGTTCGAGCTGAAAGTGATCTTCTCAGACCCGTAATCAACCACGGCACCTGAAGTACGGAGGAATGGTCTGCCAAGGATGATAGGGGTCTGGAGCAGGGGTGCAGGTGAGTCCATATCAAGGACTACAAAGTCAGCTGGGAATTTCATCTCCTGCACGATAACTATCACGTCTTCCTACAGACCTCGGGGTCGTTTGACGGATCGGTCAGCGAACTGAAGGATCATGCGTGTCTGCTTGAGCGGTCCCAGTCTGAATTCTTGCATTATGGACGAGGGCAGAAGGTTGATGGAAGAACCACTGTCAAGAAGAGTACGCTCGAAGACCTGGTCAAAAATCACACAACTGATCAGAGGTGCTCCTGTATCATGCTTTTTCTGGGGGAGGTTGCTGATAGCTGCAACTGTGGCCATGGAGAGAACGTGTTTTTCTACTTCTCGGCGTCTGTTGTCTTGCGCAGGGCGACGCCTGTTAGTACATGCCTCTTTCAGTCCTTTCTTTACAGCTGGCATGTATTCCATGGCCTTCAACAAGGGAATCTCAACAGTCAATTTATCCAAAATATCCACAACACCTGGATCAGACAATGCCTTTTTTCGTTTTGCATTTTTTTTGGATTTTTGTATTGCATGCGGAAAAGGAATATTTACACCACTAGAAGGAAAATGAGAGTTCTTATTTACATCAAAATCATTGCCCACAGAATGTTGTACATCCGGACTACAAAAAAGAGTACAAGCTGGATCTGAAAATGCTGGTGCTGTGGGGCGATCAAAAAGGGTAGCGTCGGCTCCATCGGCTGGCGAGGGATCGGTTGCTGCTGGCGGCTCCTCCAAGGCTGGCGTGGCTTCGCTTCTGCTACAAGCTTATTTTTGGTGTTTTTGCTTTTGCTGATTTTTTTGTGTTTTTGGCTGGAGTTGTTTCTGGCAAGGCACGACGGCTGGACTGGCTTCTCCTTCTTCTTCCTCCTCACCCGCCCCTGGAGCTGGCACGGCTGATGCGGAAGATGACGATCCACCTGTTTCTTTATTCACCTCACTGGTAGTAGCAGGCGGAGGCAAGGCTTTACCGCTCCTGAGAGTAACAGCATTAGAATAAACAGTAATATCGTTACCAGACACGGACAGGACATCACATTCTACCTGATCTTTCTTCTTGAAATTGTTGGGGTTGACTTCGACCTGCGCCGGAATAGTGGTTCGGGTGGCGGTCAGGTCATCAAGCCGTTTTGTCATCTCCGCTAGCCCTTTAACAAGCTGGGCTAGACACTCCATGGTGGGATTTGCAGGGGACATTTTAGAAGATTCAGCGTGCAGACCACGCTGCTGTTGGGTAGATGGGTGGGGAGGCTATTGCTGGTGGTGTTGCTGTGGTGGTGCAGGAAGTTGAAGCTGTTGGTAATACGGAGGAGGATACTACTGATATTGCGGAGAGGGGGCAGCCGTGTACTGGTGATACGGCTGTGGGTGGCGGTACTGCGGCTGCTGCTGATAAGGAAAATTCTGCCTCCACTGACGTGTAAACTGGGGAGGCTGCTGGTGTTGCTAGTGAGGCTGAGAGATTTGACCAAAACGACCACCCTGAGGTTGGTGGTACTGCCGGTTGGCAAATTGCTGACCCTGGGGTTGTCCCTGAGGACGGGTCGGCAGTGCATCATTACTCCATACCCCATTGACTTCTTGGATCAGGAGTGGTGGTGGGAAGACTGGATCAGGAATAGAAAGGAACTCTGGCTGGTATACGACCATCTACTGCTGCGGCGGGCTCTGGTCAGGCGCCTGCACGTAGTACACGTGCTGGACTGCCGGTGGCTGCTGGCTCGGCTGAGGCTGATGCTGCGGTTGCTGCTCGTCCTTCTTCTCAGCGGGAGCGTATGATGGTGTAGCCGACTGGACAGAGTTGATCGTGCCGACCAACAGTTCGAGGTACTTGTTGATCTGATCTAGCTTATCCAGGTTCCTGGGTCCTCTTCTCGATCACAGCGAGTTTCTCGAGGTCCTGTGATCGCTTCTCAATGATATCTACTTTAGAGAGATGGCCCCCGATGATGCTGAGGTTGGAGCTCCTATCTCTCTCTGCTTCCTTGGATGCATCCATGTGAACTTGTTTCTGGAGGATCTGGGGCTGCTTCTGGTATGCCTTGGATGAAGAGAGGGCGGCCTCTCCTTCGGCCATTTCTTCAAAAATCTGCCAGACAACATCTTCATCCTTGTTGAAATGGGAGCCCCCACATGCTGCGTCCACGAGCCTTTGGCTTTCAATGTTTAGTCCCCCAAAAAAATGTTGGACCAAGCTGGTCTTAGGGATCTCATGGTGGGGACACTTCTCCTGCAGGTCAGTAAATCTCTCCCACGCCTCGTGTACTGACTCATGTGCTCCTTGAGAGAAATTACTGATACGGGCTCGCATCTGGTTGAGCCGACCGAGAGGGTAGTATTTGTGCAGGAAGGCGGACTTTAACTCCTCCCAGGTCGTCACGACCTTTCCTAAATGATTGACCCAATAAAGGACCTTGTCCTGTAGACTGAAGGGGAAAGCCATCATCTTTACAATGTCTAGAGGGACATTGGGATAGTGTGTGGTACGGCAAATGCGGGAGAATTGCTGCAGGTGAATGTACGGCTCTTCGCTTGTGTTTCTATGAAAGGCAAGGAGAAGGGCTATGAACTGGGGCTTCAGCTCAAAGTGAGCGTGTACCGGTGGAATGAGAATCCACTCGGTCATCTAGCTGTCTCCCGGATTGTATGTTTCTTTGAGTGTCGGCTTCGGTGGTGGTAATTCAAGGTCATCATCAGGAGGATCACCACCTCCACCTCCACCTCCTCCTCCCCTGTCGCCTCTGCCTCTGCCTCCTCCTCCATCGTCACGGTTCATCATGTCATTCAACATATCCTGGAACACGGTCTGTGTCAGGGCCTGCTCGGTCAGCTGCTGCGGTATGGCCTGGATAGATGCCAGCAACTGTGCATTGACTTGGTTTTGATCTGGCACCTGTCCCTCTGGTGGTGGCTGCTGACCCTTGCCCTTTCCTCCTAGAGCCATGTCAGGGTCTGAGTCGGACGAGATGAACTCCGGAGTAGTCTCCAGGGCTCGCACTGGCTTCTATCTGCAGAATGAGATAGTCCGAATCAGATCACTTGCAATTAACTTTCAGCTGCCGTGATTAAGCTGGAATTCAGGTCAACCCCAGCATGTTGTGAACGGAAAAGGATGTAGACTGTAATCGACTCCCATTCACAATGACGGACGTGGGACAAAAGTGATCCCAGTTTATTGGGTGGCCAAGAGAAAGGTAGAAAACGAGGAGTCTGGAGATCGATCCGCAAAGTCCGGATCGGGTTCTCGGGAATCGCCTCGAACTTATTGGAGGAGTTGAGTCCATGGAATCGATGTAGGTGTCGGCATGGTCCCGACGAAAGCCATCCATGGATCAACTTCGCGAAGCACAAGAGAATGTTGGATGTTGGAAGAATGATACGATGGTCAACGAGAAATAAAAGGAGTGTAAAATAGTAGAAAGGCTCTGTTGAGCGGGGTGGTCAAAGGGAGAAACAACAAAATGTGCGCAAATGCGCGGGACTTGATCTTTGAACCTTAATCTAGATCCATTCAAACACAATACAAAATCAGGTTCACCAACTCACGCCATGTGAAGCCGTGAAAGCTCGGCTATTTATTATCTTTTCATTTTTAGAGTTGTGATTTTCAGGCATATCTTAAAACAAGTCCTTAGTACGCTACCCTATAGGAGAGAGAGTACTGCCGGAAGAGTATCCCGTACTTGTCCTCCTCATGTGTAACCTGTAGTCTGTACTTTTTGGAGTCCTTGTAACCCTTCCTGGATCCCTACTCAGCCAAAGAAAAGAGAGAGGAAGCCGATAGACGAAACCAATACTTCGGTTCTCGCTCGCAACGGAATCACCCGTGAGCGTGCAAGAACCTACTCGGACGCAGGACGATGAGACAGACACCCCCATGAAGGCGTGGCCTATGCTCAATACTTCGGACAGGGTCGATGCTCTCATAACAGAGAGTCACCATTGGTGACCAAGTCTTACTTGCCTACGTACGATAGAAGCGCCATTACTTCGGAAATCCAGGCGATACACAAGGCTGTTGCAGACTGGGTTTTAGGCTTTGATCCTTAGGGGTCGCACTCGCTCAAGGGAGTAGGGTTTTGGTCCCCCTCCAAGGTACCTGAAAGCAATGAGGGCTTTATGAACCCGGTACAATGATAGTCTATTACAGATTTTAATTAAGGTCAAAGTTTATTTAGCAGTCCCCTTGTTTTAATTTTTGGGTTTTCACTTTTTTTGGATCTATTTCATACCAGCGCCTAACGTTTTTGTAGATTTTCATTTAAGTCCTAGGTGCTCAAAATCAGAGGGAGATAGCGGAAAAGCCGTGCAAGTGGTTCCATGATGGAAAACTCACCATTGAACCTAATGATGCATGCTGAGTTAGAAGACTTACACTGCATCCCAGCTCTCTCCATGTGGTATGCAAAACAGAATTTTTAAACCTATCTATATGTCGATATGCAAGGAATAAAACCACCCTAAACATAAGCTTCTATTAGCGTGAAGAACCATAAGTCGCTCATTCATCTCTAGCCCGAAGGGTCCGATCTTGGCTCACCCCTCCTCTGTACTCAACACACTTGAGCTTAGGAGGAAGCGCTTTACAGGGCTCGCTGCAGCACAAGGGCTAAGAGATAAATGAACGGCTTGTTTAAGTTTGACTAGATCCAAGCGAAGTAGACTATAAGAACATGCATTCTTATTAATGTTTGGACCTAGCTACCGAGTCAAGCAACCTATATCTAGGGGCTCCAAGCACACAAAACAAAGTAAAAGAAAGGCGGAAAGCTCAAAACTTCGGAAAACAAAATAAAAGAAGGCGATGAAAACTCGAAAAAGCCGCGATGAGGCCCCCAAGTGAACAATCACCCGGGCACTGGACCTCATTGTGAAGAGTAGAGTCCTGTTTAATTACATGCCAAAAATGTCTCTCTCTCACCATAAATTACAAAAAAAATAATCCTAAGTGTCTAGCTCTAACTAATGCCCATCTCTTTGCTTCCTTGGTGCTCTCTCCAGATGGTCATGAGAAGAAGACTATCCTCCTCCAAGCTTGGCTGCATTGGCCTCCTAAGAAGCCATCCTTGCGTGGCGGGCCCTCGCATCAAAGTCACAAAAAGAATGTATTAGTAGAGCTCAATCAATCAAATGGAGCAGATGTAATAATCACAATAAATAAATAAATGAAGCATGGTGATTAATAGCAATAAAAATAGCTGCTCACAAAAAGGAATGATAAATCAAGAATTTTTTTATACAAGAATAACAACATGAATTAGGCTATGCTCATTGCTCCCCGGCAACAGCGCCATCTGATAACGACAGGTAATCCACGAGGGTCACCATGAAAAATATAAAAGTGTTGTCGCTGAGGCGACCACTCATTGAAGACAGGTGTTAATCAGCAATTAACCCACTATCCAAAGAATACAACAATCTAGCTCAAAAATAAATGTGAATTAATCTTTATTTACTCTACCATAAAATGTATAGGGAACAAGCATGAAGAGGTCGAACCATAGAGAGCAATACAAAAACGCAATAGCCTACAAGTATCTCAGAGTCATCCTTGAGTGGGTTTTTTTTATATATACTTTTTTTTATATTATTATTTATATATTTTTTTATTTTTAATAATATAATTAGGTAATATATATATTTAATATAATTATAAATATATGTATACCCATAGAGGGTTAGTATATAGCTTATAATGCATACAATATATATATAGGTATATATAAGGATAACAAAAAAGATATATATTTTATATTTTTTTCTTTTCTTTTTTTTATATTAAGGTTAATAAGTAGATATAAGAATACATATAAATAATTATATATATATATATTATTTTTTTCTTTTTAGGAAATATATATACATAAAGGGGTATTATAATATTTACAAAAATACTCAAAAATAGTCAAAAAATACAGGAACAAAGTCATTTTGGGATTTTCATGGGTTTTTACTATTTTTGTGATTTTTGGGCATTTTTGAAAACATTTTTAGTATTTTAAATAGCTAAATAATAACAAACAGTGGAATAGGTTCTGGCTATTACAAAAATAGACCTTAAAAATAGCTAACGGCCTCAAAAATTTTCCTCACCATTTTTCTAATAAAGATAATAAAACAAAGCATAAATAGGGCCTGAGTTTATAATTTTCTGATTTTTCTTTGATTTTTTATATTTTTTTGAAGTTTTTGGGTATTTTTGAATTTTTAAGGTTTTCCTTTTGAGATTTTTAGGGGTTTTTGGACTGACACTAGAATAGGTCAAAATACACCATAGGTAATTTTTTTGGAATTGTTCGAGGTATTTTCATATTTTTTTAGGATTTTATAAGTTAGACAGTGAATAAAGGACATGTTTTTTATTTTTAATAAATGTGAAAATGCAACAAAATGAAAAACTCAAAATAGCATGCAGGCACAACCAAACAGGAGCTTAAGTCTATTTTTGCAAGATTTTTCAAGTTAATATGGAGCACAAAATAAATAGACAAAGCATTCAAAAATAAATGGCCTGGCAGGGGTATTTTTGCAAATAAAATAGTTCGCAGGGGCATACATGCAAAACTCACAATAAAAATACACGTGGACTTTTATTTTCAGGACCATTTGATAATTACAGGAACCCGGCGGGGTTTAATTGCAAATTTCACGCGCCTCACGTGGTTGCTGCACGTGAGGCGCGGAAGGACTAAAGTGTAAATCTTGAAACATCGGGGGACCTTCTGTAAAATATTCATTTTATTTACAACATGACTTTTTATTTTAGGTATTAAACTATAAATACAAAAAGGCAGGGGCTAGATGTGAAATTTACCCCCAAATAAGGCGTGTCATCCAACGGCGCCGGAGGTGCCACTTATCCACGCGTCACGCATCGAACGGCGGATGTCGGTTCGGCGATGAAGGGCCTGGATTAGAATCTCCTGGCTGATCTGACGGTGGACGTACGTCTTCATCGAACGGTCGGCGTTCAATCTGGACCGCCCCTCTCGATCCAACGGTGCTGGAGGCATCTGGAAGAACGGGGAAGAAGCTCGTCCCCGGCGAGCTTCGATCGGGGAGCTCGGGCTCCTCCGGGCACCTCACGCGCATCTGAAGTTCTCTGATCGTATCTGGGAGGCTTCCGCGTCGTCTGACGGTTCTTTCATGGCTCTTGGAGGTCCGAGTCGATGGAGCGAGGTCGGAGAAGAAGGGGACCCCCAGGAACCTCTTCCTGGGTCAATGCAAGCCCAGATGGGCTCTATTCTTCGATATACCTGGATAGGAAGAACCGCGGGCGAGAGAGCTATCTCCTCGACCCGGGGTTTTGAAGCTGCGATGCAAGATGGAGGTGGGCGGAGGGGCTCCGGCGAACGGCGGAGGAGGAGCCCCGATTTGCCAAGACCTATGGTCTTGGGTTGAACAAATGGGTGTGATAGATGGAGAAGGCGTTGAGGTTTGAAATGGGATGCTCGGGGCGGTCGGAAACAGTAGGGTTCACGGTGAAGAAGTCACCGGAGCGGAGCTCCGACGAACTTCGAATTTTGATTCTTACGCTAGGGTGATTAACTAACAACTAATCTAACTACTGGAATGAAACGCTAACATTAAAAGCTAACTAAAAACGCATAAAAGGTCAGCTCTTATACCTGGGGGCCTCCAGGGAGAAGGGTGGACGCCGGAGCTCCGCCGCATCAAAATTCTCCGTCCTCCGGCCAAGTCGAGGCGCTGGGCGACTCCCCCTGTCACGAGGAATGGTCCAGGAGCAAGATCAAGGCGTTTAGGTGGAATGAAAATGGCCAAATCTGAGGAAGGAGGCGGAGCTAATTATTTATAAACATTGGCAAGAGGCCTTATTACCCGGCGATTATTGATTGATCCAATGAATATCTCGTTGATCTATCATTTTGGCGGGCATCATGGATGATCAGAGGACAAATCTTGTGAAGGAAGCGAGCCAGGATGATGGAAGGGATGGCCGCGAAAAATGGAGGAAAATCGGGGATTTGATAGTTCAGAGGTGCCAGGCGAGGGATGGGACAGTTGACCAGGGAGTCAACGAAGGCCGGCGCCTCATTGGGCCACGTCAGCCGCTACAAGACAAAACAGAAAATTTGATTGGGAATTGATTTATTTGACACCTTAAACGATTTTATTAATTTTGTCTTATAAAATAAAAAATGTGTATTGTTTCATCTAGTATTTATTTATGATTTTTATTGAATTTTTCGAGGTATTTTATTATAGTTTTATTTGGATAATGTGTATATGTATGTATTTACATGTATTTTTATGTATTTTATTTTTAATTTGTTTATTTTCTTTTATTATTTTATTGGCTTATTTTATAAATTTATAATTTATTTTTGTGAGTATAAAGGTATTTTTATTTAATTTTTAGGAGTTCATTTATATTTTTAAAGAAATAGGTATAGGTATGTTGTAGGTATCCTTATAGGTCTTTTACCTATGTATTTTGTATACTTAATTTATTTATTGTATTTTCTTGATTTTTATTTTAGATTTACATTTTTAATGAGTTATGTATAATGTATACATTATTATAAAAATATAAAAGTATAAAAGAACCAAGGAATAAAATCCTTTTTATTTATGTATAGGTATATAGCATAGGTATTTTGTCTATGAATTTGTAGACTTATTTTATTTTACAAATTGTTTTTTTGGTTTTCTTTAACTTCTAATATGTGTATGCATTATATACATTATTTACAAAATTCTAAAAATATGAATTTATACAAATAATGAATATTGAATAAAATGCATATTTTAGTCAGTCCTATATACAAGGAGGGCCAAAAACCTAACTTCTGCATATGGACTCCAAAAATTATGAAACCAATTTTATAAAATAGTTCTTGGAATGCTATATACAATTAAAGATGAGTTTGGTTGCTTTGGAGTTTTTATTTGCAAGATATGGGTCTGTGAAGTTGAGATTTTGGCTTTTTATTCTGTGTATAAAATGTACACTGGGTATTATTTTTGCACAAACTCAGTTTTGTATTTTTATTTACATTATTATCTACAACTTTCATGTACAAAGTTTCTTTATTTGATGAAGAAATAATTATGTACAAAATAGGTGCCAAAAATGCATAAATGAATGAATTAATAAATGAGGTATTTATTGTACACTGGCCCTTATCTCCCCCTACTTTATTCCTTGTCGACCAATACCATGCTGGCCTTGGTCTCGGGGTTTTGGGTCCTAAAATATTTACAATATTTTATTTCTTTTTATTTTCTTCTCTTTATTCTATAATTTTAGCATTAAGAACCTTATTTAATGTGGAATTAATACAATGAATCACGAATGCTATTATATACAATTTGATGCTATTTACATGCATTTGCTGGGGTTTTTGAGGCCAAAATGATAGAATAAAGGTGATGAAATGGAGATTCATCAGCAGCCCAGAATGCCAAATTAATGAAGACGGTCGAGGAGCTCTCCCAGCTGATTCGTGATCATGCTGATCACCACCAGAACAAGGATAGGGATCAGAGACGTCGCGAGAGACGTCTTGAAAAAGAAAGGCGTCTTCGTGAGGAGCGCCGTGATGATGTCACCTTTGAGAGATTCTGAAAGGTGAACCCGCCTAGCTTTGACGGTATAGTGGATGCTGAGGTAGCAGACCGATGGCTGGAGGAGACAGAAAAATTGTTTGATGCAATCAGATGTCCGGATCATAGCAAGGTCTCCTTCGCTACTCATCAACTGAAGGGTCCTGCTAAGGACTGGTGGACCAGTTGCCAGTTGCGGAAGTTTGAAAAAGGAGAGATTATTCTGTGGGATGAGTTTGTTAAACTCTTCCGTGAGCACTATATTCCGATGCACTTGCAGTTGATCAAGGAGCAAGAGTTTATTAATCTGAAGTAGGGAGATCTGAATGTTGCTGAATATAACAACAAGTTTCATCGCTTACTAAAGTATGCTCCACACTTATGTCCTGATGAGTACCGTATGACTCAGAAGTTCATTGAGGGACTTCATCCTACTTTAAGAACGAAGGTTCTTTCCAGCATGCCGAAGACTATGGAGGATGCTCTAGCTAGCGCCACAACTATGGAGCGAGATTTCTTACGAAGAAAGGAGGAGAAGCCGTGCAACGATCGGAAGGATCGATTTGGGAGGGAAAAAAATTTCAAAAATTCTCAGAAGCAAAAGCAAGCATCCAAGCCGGGGCAAAATAACAGAATTCCTGAATGCTCTTTCTGTCATCGTTTCCATCCTGGAGAATGCTATCTCAAGAATGGTCAGTGTCTGAACTGTGGAGAGAAAGGACACTTTGTTCATGATTGTCCGAAGCCTAGGAAGCAGCCCGTTGCTCAAGGACAAGATCAAAGGCCAAAGGTTCCGGCTCGAGTTTATGCTCTTACCGCTGGGAATGATGCGGCTAAGGAGGACAAGGTCATCGAAGGTACCCTTCTTATTGATAATTTGCATGCGAAGATTCTTTTTGATACTGGTGCTATACATAGCTTTATTTCTGAGGCACTAGTAAAAAGCATGGATGCCAAACCAAAACTTTTCGATATTGATTTGATGGTTGTCACACCTACTGGGGGAAATGTAAAAGCACTGGAGTTTATTCAACATGCTCCATTGATATGTGAAGGTCACGAGTTTCCAAGTGACCTCAGTGTCATGAAAATGACAGACTTTGACATCATCCTTGGGATGGACTGGCTTTCCCGATATCATTGTATCATTGATTGCTGTAAGAAGAGAGTGATTATCGCAAGCCATCAGATTCCAGGTATCGGCATAAAAGGGCATGCCTCTACCTCTAAACGGTGCATTATTTCTGCCATGAAGGCACATCGCATGATTTTGAAAGGGCGAGAAGCCTATCTTGCCAACATTTTAAGGGTTGAGCCATCAATCGTATCTTTTTCTGATTTCGACGTTGTTCGGGAGTATCCTGATATTTTTCCAGAAGAATTGCCTGGACCCCCACCTCAACGGGAGATTGATTTCACTATTGAGCTCGTTCTTGGAACTTCACCAATATCCAAGGCACCATATCGCATGGCTCCTGCCGAGCTAGTGGAATTAAAGAAGCAACTTGAAGAGTTGCTTGACTTGAGATTTATCAGGCCCAGTGTATCACCATGGGGTGCACCTGTTTTATTTGTTAGAAAAAAGATGGATCTCTCCGCTTATGTATTGACTATCGAATGCTGAATCAGGTGACTGTGAAGAATAAATATCCGTTACCACGGATAGATGATTTATTTGATCAGCTCCAATCAGCAAAGATCTTCTCGAAGATTGATTTGCGATCCGGCTATCATAAATTGAGGATTCGAGAGGAAGATATCTCGAAGACCGCTTTCCGAACACGTTATGGGCGTTACGAGTTCTGTGTGATGCCATTCGGATTGACTAATGCTCCTGCCGCTTTTATGGATCTTATGAATCGGGTCTTTCGACCATTCTTAGATCACTTTATCATTGTTTTTGTGGATGATATTCTTGTTTATTCTCAGAGTGTTGAGCAACATGAGGAGCACTTGAGAATCGTATTGGAGACTCTGAGGCAGAATCAACTTTATGCTAAATTCTCCAAATGTGAATTCTGGTTGGAAAAGGTCATGTTTCTTGGGCACATTTTTTCCAAGGATGGGATTTCTGTAGATCCAGCCAAGGTTGAGGCTGTCGCAGAATGGAAGCAACCGCAGAGCGTGACAGAAATTAGAAGTTTTCTTGGTTTAGCAGGATACTATCGTAGATTCATTCGTGATTTCTCAAAGATTTCACTTCCCCTGACCGAATTGACTAGGAAGGGGATAAAATTTGAATGGTCTTCTGCATGTGAGCGCAGCTTCCAAGAATTAAAGAGGAGGTTAACCACCGCTCCTGTCTTGACATTACCATCAGGTAATGGAGGTTTTGTCATCTACACTGATGCATCCCTGAATGGCTTGGGTTGTGTGTTGATGCAGAATGAAAAAGTGGTAGCTTATGCTTCAAGGCAGCTAAAGATTCATGAAAGGAATTATCCTACGCATGATCTAGAGCTTGCTTTTGTGGTGTTTGCATTAAAGATCTGACGTCACTACCTTTATGGTGAGAAATTTGAGGTCTTCTCTGATCATAAAAGTCTCAAATACATCTTTTCTCAAAAAGATCTAAATATGCGTCAAAGGAGATGGATGGAATTTCTAAAGGACTATGATTTCTCTATTGATTACCATCCAGGTAAAGCGAATGCCTTGTCGGCTAGCTTGATGATCAAAAAGTGGAAGTTGATTGATGACTTTGTTTCTTGGAATCCTTTTAAGGAAGGTGACAAGATCATCTTATCTAGCATCCAGATTCATTCGGTGATAGTAGAGAAAATATTGAGAGCTCAGAAAGAAGATCCTGAGTACCATATTTTAGCTGAGAAGAGTCAAGGAGAGAGTTCAGAATTCTTCGTTGCTCCAGATGGTGGCATCAGATTCAGGAATCGCTTATGGGTTCCTTCTCAGGCAGAGTTGAAGCAAGAAATTCTGGATGAAGCTCATCGTTCTAATTTTTCTGTGCATCCAGGAAGCACAAAGATGTATAAGGATCTTCAGCGAAATTTTTGGTGGAAAAACATGAAGAAGGAAATTGCATAATTCATTTCTCGTTGTTTGGTGTGTCAGCAAATTAAGGCTGAGCATCAAAGACCAGCTGGACTTTTGGAGCAGTTAGAGGTTCCGGAATGGAAATGGGAACACATCACTATGGACTTTGTGATGGGTCTTCCGAAGACCGATGCAACCAATTATGATGCCTTATGGGTGATCGTGGACAGATTGACGAAGTCTGCCCATTTCTTGCCAATGAAGAAAAAAGAGTCTGTTGCGAGCTTAGCAAATTTATACATGAATAATATCATGAAGCTCCATGGTATACCTGTCTCTATTGTCTCTGATCGGGATCCAAGATTCACAGGAAGATTTTGGAAAAAACTTCAGGAGGCTTTCGGGACAAAGCTGAAGTTTAGTACTGCATTCCATCCTCAGACAGACAGTCAATCCGAAAGAACTATTCAAGTTCTCGAGGATATGCTTAGAGCATGTTCTTTGGATTATGCTCGAAGTTGGGATGAGAATCTTCCGCTCATTGAGTTTTCTTATAACAACAGTTATCAGGCTAGCATCGGAATGGCTCCGTATGAAGCTCTCTATGGGAGGCCATGCAGATCTCCGCTTTGTTGGAGCGAGGTAGGGGAAAGAAGATTGCTTGGATCGGAACTTGTGCAGAAGTGTGCAGATAAGATTGATCTAATTAAGAAAGGCTCTTAGTTGCTCAAAGTAGACAAAAGAGTTATGCGGATAATCGTCGTAGAGAACTAGAATTTGCAGTTGGTGATCTTATCTTTCTCAAGATTTCTCCGACCCGTGGTGTATTGAGATTTGGACGAAAAGGAAAACTTAGTCCAAGATATATTGGTCCATTTGAGGTATTGGATAGAGTAGGCGAGGTAGCCTACCGCATTGCATTACCACCTCAGTATTCGCATATTCATAATGTCTTCCATGTCTCCATGTTGGGGAAATATATTCACGATCCATCTCATCAAATTCATTATGAGCCCATCGAGGTTCATAAAAATTTATCGTATGAAGAGCGCCCTTCACGCATAGTTGATCGTCAAGAACACCGTTTACGAAGAAAGACTATCAAGATGGTAAAAGTTGCTTGGCATAATCATTCGGATAGGGAGGCTACATGGGAACTTGAAGATGAAGTTCGAGAGAAATATCCTGAATTGCTAGGTATGTCTTGTGAATTTCGAGGACGAATTTTTTTTTAGAGGGGTAGAGTTGTAACATCTATTTTGTTAGTAGGGGGTGTTGTGCAAAAATCTAAATATTCTGATTATAGGAAATAAAATAGAATGTTATATAAGGTACATTGTATAAATATATATATATAAAATGAAACGGCCATTACCGTTGGAAATTGGAAACAAAAAAATATATAAATTTATTGAAAGAAAATCGAATGAGATCACATAGGATTAAAAAAAACGGCACAGCAAGTCATCAAAAAAAACCAATGAAAAAAAAGAAGCTTAATGGCAATGGAATCGTCGTGGAAAAACAAAAGTTTAATTAATTAAGAAAGATGATAATGGTTTGATCGAGTCCACCAGATTGAAAAAAAAACGCCTTGCGTTTGTTCTCATTCACGTCGTTACGCCATCTTATCCTATTCGTGATTTTAAATAAGTCGTGAATGCTCTCCCCAGAGAATACCCCAAACCCTGCAATCCCCTACGCACCTTTTTTTTCTCTGCTTACCGTGATTGGCCCCGTGTAGCCTGCAAGTTTCGACAAGTGGTGGTGAAGGAGGTTCCTGATCAAGTTGAGTCATTCCGTATAGAACTTTCACCGAGGTATTCTTCCGGATTTTTTTTCGGATTCTTATGCAATAATCTCTGAGACATGTCGTTTGAATACAACATACTTTTCATGACGAAGCTTGTAATTAACCATTACCACCTTGATCAAGTTGTGTTGTTATAAAATGAAATCTGAATTATTGTCCATTAAAGATGTCAAATCCGCATAGTTTCGTGTCATCTTACTTTGCGCACATGTGGTGATTTCATCTTCGTATGATTATTGGATCAAGCTTAAATGATTGGTGTTGTAATTGGCCCAATAAAATGTTAGAGCAACTTGTATGCAAGTTCTGAGATGGTATGACATTAATGCACTCTTAATTAATATTATTTTATTTTGATCTTAAAATTAAGTAACACCATTTACAAAAAAATGATAATGATTGACCCATGATAGATATTGAATAGTAGGCACACACATGAATGTTGAAAATAAATAATTAAATAAAAAGGATAGAATCAGATATTTGAAATAATCTTATGAGTTTTCAATACCATAAACTAATCTCAAACGTTGTTGGAGTTCTTACACAAATCACAATCGGATTTTTTTGTTTTCATCTTTTTACCCATGGTTATTGGTTAAAAAAATAAAGATCACAATGACACTATTACAATCCATGCCCATAAATCAACCTGCAACATGGTAAACTTTTCGTGTCTTGAACAACCATAGAATTATTGGATGTCTGAAAATCAGTTAGAAGGACGACTAGTATTTGGTAGAGTATGGTGTTAAGATAGTTTTCTCTCGTTTAGGTAAGGACTGATTTCTGTGGACGGAGAGCACTAGAAAAGTAATTGTATTGATCAAGGTATGTACATTAATTTATGTCTCATACCACTGTCATTTATACCCCACATTGTTTTTTATCAGTTATGGAATGTTACTTTTATTTTATCTCATTAAAATGTTTTGATTATATTTATGTGTTAAAATCATAGATTATCAAGTGCTAGTTTGACATTTAACCATAATGCTTATCTACGGACTAGTTGTTAAATGTTACATAGAATGGATACATTATTGCCTTTTGATATGTAGGATAATTGTTTTTCTTATATCCTAATATTTTATTGAAAAGTAAATTATTGTTTTTGATACCATCATTGTGAGGGAGTAGACATTGTTCATTGTTGGCCCATTAGTGGCTTTGACCTGGCCGGGTGCCGCGCGGACGGTTAATTCCGCCAATTGACCGTTGTAGGCGGGTAATCCTACACTACTTCCAAATAATTTACCGCTACGGCGGTTGACTCAGTACTGATGTCCATTGCATTGGGGTTTGGATAGGAGGCCTCGTATTGATATTTGTTTTAGTCTTGGAAATTTTGTTTTAAGAGAACGGGGTGGCTTCTATCCAAGCTCGGGCTGCCAGGTGTCGGCAGATGGTATTGATTTATAGTTGACATGGATATTGACATTATGGTCACAAAATTTGTGATATTTCAGGAAATTTATTGAATTATCATTGTTATCTCATAATGATGGGCATACGTGAAAAAAATCTTTCATAGTTCATTGTTTATTGATTTATAGTCTTTTTTATATGGAATTGTCATCGTAATTTTTTTCTGTATATAATTATGATGGTATGTCTCATAAATTATTGGTGCATACTTAGTCAAATTCGTTTGACTAATATTGAATTACAACCTTGCAGCTTAGAAGGAAGCACGAGGTTCGTCGTTGGCTGGATTGAAGAGTCTTTGATATTCTCTATCCTCTTGAGTCATTGTACGGATAGACTTATTTAGTTTTATCGTGTAGTTCAGACTTGATAAGTCTTTTATTTATTGGTTAATTTCCTTTATTCTTCCATTATGTATGGCACTCTGAATGTTATTTATGAAATATTGAGTTTTTGTCTCGCTCCTGGACTCGAAAAAAAATTTCATTATTTTGGGGATGCTTCCGCAATGTTTCTCATATTTCGAGGTGCTCATAGTCCAGTGTCAAACGGGACCGCTCTAGCCGGCATATAAACGTGAGGAGCAGCTTCACAATGCTCGAATTGGGTACATCGAATACCTTCAACACCGCAACATTGGCCGAAACTTTGCCGTGCACGGGACGTAGGAGCCACCGGGCATGCACGATCGCACGAATTACGTAGTACCGCAAGCCGAGCACGGACTCGAGGTAATTGATGGACGAGATTATGGTGTTCTCTAGGTTGTTTTGAAGAACACCCAGATCGGAAGTCACGATCTTTACGAGATCGGACCGACTGAGGCCCAATTATTGGCAGAGATAGCAGCTCATTCTGGTGCCCATGAGATTGTCGGAGCGGGAGGAAAGGATCCAGGGGGGTCTCAGTGAGAGAATGCCGATTTGGGAATCCGTAAAACCGTGATCCTTGAGGGTCTGTTTGGTTGCTGGGTTGGACTGGGTTGGCCCAACCCTGGTTACTATTCACAAGGGTATTTCCTCCTCACAGATTACTATTCACCCACCCCAACCCAGCCCAACCCAACTCAGTCCAACCCAGCAACCAAACAGGCCAGAGTTTCGAGCACCGACTTGGGATTTTGATCGGTGGTGAGCGGGGAATAGGGAAGAATGGGAAGGAACACGGCGAGATCGAGACGATGGGGAGAAAATCGAGATAGGGAGATGATGGCGGTGGCGACTCTACGGATGGAGGTGACATTGTGGATCGAGAGGAGCGATTGCGAGTGGAGTGGGGGCCGAGGGGAGGTGGACACGAGTTCTAGGGTTTGTGATGGAAGAAAGGGCCAAGAAAACAAACTAAGAATCTTGCAGATCCAACGGCTGATGTTTAATTGTGCAGGATTCTCTCAAAAAAACTGTGCAGGATGAACGGTTGATCTCTTCCTGATTTGAAATGGGTTTTCTTCCTTTTTATTATTAGGGTCCCTTGTGTTTGGATGTGGGATAAAGTGGTCACATTACAAATACTTCATCTACTATAACTCATTCCATTGTCTACAATATTTATCCCGTCCTTATCCTTCAAACCAAACAAGCAAAAATAACACACTTATCCCTTATCCATGATCCGAACGCATGGCATCGAGACTCAAATCTGAACCTTTCTTACAATAGCCCAACTTGTACGTTGCTCGTTAGAGAGGGCAGATGAACCGATAAAATAACTCATTCCACTGTCGGATTCTGTCATCGAACCCCTCACCTCCTAACCAATACGGAAAGAAGATAAAAAGGAAGGCAAAAAAGAAAAAGGATCTAGTTTGAGTGTTGACCAGTAATTTTTATTTAGAAATCCTTTTATCGTTTTCATTAATAGATTGACTCCTAAGTCTTAATGACAAGGGTACAATTGTTAAATGGAATGTTGTGTAGGAATCTTCATGGGATTACGAAATAAAGAAGGGCACAAATGTTATTGGCAAGGTTTGAAAAGACACTGAAAGTAGGTGACACGAGATAACTTGTATTAAAAGGGACATAGAGTCTCTTATATAGAGATTAAACCCTAACGCTAAAGATGGAAGATCATAAGATAATCCTTGAGCATGAATAGGAAAATGCATAAGCTGCTGAAATAAGAAAATAAATAAACACATACGTCAACAACCCTCAAGTTGGTCATATCCATCGATTATTGCCCAACGTAGACGTAAACAAGGAGACGTGCTTCTTGGGAAGTTGATGAAACCAGCCACAATGATTACATCATGCCTTCAGCGTCGCCATACTACTGAACTGGAACGATAATATCAGCAAATCATCTAAGACTGGCTTTTGAAAAAAAATCTAAACCTTGATGGTCATCAGCGACAATCCACCATGCTCATTCCATCAATCACATGAGATAGCACCAGTATCAAATCAGTTCAGAAATTGGTATACAATGTTGTATGATGAGGCAATGTCATTTTTTTCTAGAAATCTTCTTTGCCCTAGAAAAATAAAACTGCATTAGCCATCAAAATCGATTTGAATTTCACCTGATGACTTCCGATGTCGATGATATGTTATCATGCATCTTCAGAAAAAAGTTGACTTGGGGTATAGGCATTAATAAAATGAGATCTTCCGCAGTGCTTGAGCATGGAGAACTCATAGATCCGAATTTGCCTGTTTCGTACACATGGTTCCTGCAACTTATCACTAACATACTGCAAACCTCTACTTGGAGTTTTCTCTTTGAGTTTGTATATCTGGCACAGTAAATTGGATGACCAACAACACCCTGTGATAAGTGAAGCTCATGGAACCCACTCGAAGGATCCGGTTGTTGAGAAGTTGGCCATACGGTAAGGACCATGATTCAAATCTTACACCCCTATGGAAAAAAGAAATCACAATCCAGTTAAATGCAACCATATTCTGAATTATATCGAGCACATAGTATTAAAACTAAGTACAGATGACATAACTACCTGATTGGTAATTATCTTCCTAGGGAAGATCTTGAAGAAATTCATGACCCAAATACTGCGACATAAGAAAGATGTAAGCAGAACAACCTCGAGCACCACCACCTATACTATATTATTGCATACAACATCATCATTGATGAGAACCCAAAATATAGGACGGTCAATCAACAACAACAAAGCATTCTCCCACATTAAGTAGGACAATGCACATAGGAGGGTCAATGCAGGAAAAAATATACGAAACCACATCGATAGGAAATCTTAACTAATGTAAGACTGCATTGGCTATACGTCCCACATCTGAGCTTTCATGTACATCTTCTGATTATAATGCAAGTGGTTACCCATGCCCCCGACAATATCAGGCTTATAAGCTAAAAAATGTAGAATTGTGTGTTGAGGAAAGAACCTACTACATTCGATGGAGGGCTTACACACACCAATCGACAATTGTAAGTTCCATTTGCGCATTCTTGGAACTAGAATAGTTCATCATTGCAGTGAATTGTCAGGGACGCAAATGACTAATGGCTCCCCGGTCCAAGATCGCAAGCCCGACAAAGAGAGAGATAAGCAACGAAACAGGCACCACAAAGGTAGGCACAAACTGACCCGTGTATGGAGTTGCAGCATCCCCTCGGTTTCCATGATGGAATGGACATCATCTTGCTGAGATGTTTTCCATAGGGAAGTAAAAAATTATTGCTGTGCATTGTGGAAATGCAATCGCATATCAGATTCACAATGGATACCTTAAGGGGTGTGTATGCTACCAGCAGAAAGCTGTGGAAACTTACCTCAGCCCTTACAACAAAGGGTCTGCATTTTTAGAGGCCCAATGAAGACTATTCGAAGTTAGTAATCATACATTCAATTAAATGATTACACTCTCACCTAACAATACAATCCCAACACTGGCACCTTTTGAAAATGCGCCACATTTTGAAAATAGGGCTGAGCAGCACTGCAAGCACATATTTTCAGTACATCCATATAGCACAAAGGACTGCACAATGTCAGGATATTTTTGCATATCGACCAATAAATCCTAACCTCACTGAAAAAAGTCCCGAAATCCCGCCAAGAAAAGCTATCGATCCAAGGAACAGCAATATCTCGTCAGGCTTACTGTAAGAGCTCATCTAAGGCAAACCATCTCATCCGAATCTTTGGCCAAGCATTGGGTCTTTGCCTTAGGGCGCTACATCTTTAACATCACATGAGGCTATCTCCCTCTAAGAACTTGGCTCCAGACCACCCAGTTACATTTCCTTACAAATTTTACAAGATTTCCTTACAAATTTTACAAGATGCCGTATATTAGGTATTACAAAATAAATATAATATTTTTATTCAACAATAACTATATACAACCCAAACTAGATATGTTTGTGGGCAAAGAATATGTTTAGCCAACCCCACTTAAAGTGGAAAGGGGCTTGATCATTATCATAAACAAAAAAAGTAATTGTATACAAAAAGATCACTTCAATTCATGCCTACTGCTCCTGCACTCCCACTGGAAATAGGAACCGAACAACCCCGACTGCCCCTTCCAACTGCCCGATGCACGTGCAGTAGTTCCTTATACTACTCTCCAGTGGAACTCCTTCTGCCAATGTGCCTAGAACAATAGTTGCATGCTTGGTTGGTGAGACAAAAGAGGTTCGTTACCATGGTATGTAGAAGCTGGTAAGGTCAATTTGGACATGATCGTATGAGGGTCAAAGATGTAATTACTTGTTCAAATACGATGTAATATTGTTTTGAATTAGTGTTCTAATGAATTTGTGTGTAAAATCTTGCATTAGATGGCCATACTTTGGCTTCTCAAAGATTAAAAAAATAAAATATTTGACCCTTAATTGTTTGTTATTCTTAACTATCACGTTTTTCACACAGAAAAAGGTTCAATATGCCATTACAATCTCAACTACCAAGTATATAAACTCGTAGTCATAAAAGATCATTCGTTTAGCTGAATATCTGACCGATACACTTTTTGAGGGTGTATACCGACTATAAATATAGATGGATGTTTGTAACAAGTGCGCGACAACCTGTCTCATCTTGGGCTGAAAGTTGTCCTGCCCATGCAAAATTTAATTAAGGGAGCAACCCATAACGTGGAACAATCAATAACTTCTCAAGATAAACTTGCTCCAAGAAATAATTTTCAATATGAGAATCACAAGCAATCATAGTTTAACAAAGTAAAAACTTGATAAGTTCAAGATGTTTATCTTTCAAGAACTTGGAAACTAGAAAAACTCAAACACATGATATATTAACCAAAGCAAAATCCATACATGTTAACTCTTCCTAGAAGGATTAATGTTCACCAGAGAATAAGCACAATTTCAAGCCATATCAATTAGCACAAGTACAAAAATATGATCACATTGAGCATTCCCTGCACTACAAAGAAGGCCGCAATCTACTGTCAAATGTTAGTCAGAACAGATACCACTGACCTCCTCCTCCTCGTGGCAGCATTCGACATCTCAATCACTACTTCATATACCACACTAGAGATGCAAAGAGGAAGACTAATATCTTTAACTCATATGATCAAATCCCTCGAAAGACATCTTTCCGCGATACACCTCCAGGATGTCAGGAATCTCCTCCTGATATGATGCAGCGTGACCCCAAATTATGGGGCCACATTTATTTAATTAAATACTTATCAATTTTATTTACGTTTTTAGCGGTCATATTGGTCTAATTAAATAATTGAGATCGCCTGTGATCTCAACATTTATTTCGTAGATTTTAATTATAATTGTTGGTTAATTAATTAGTTAGAGTCTAATTAAAGTAATTAGAGGTCAATTAGGATTTGTTAGAGTCCAATTAGATAAGTGGTTGTCAATTTTACTATTTTTGTACACCCTCTCTCCTATATAAAGAGAGGGTAGGTCCTTGTTTTTAGGGGTCAATTATGAAGTGAAATTTGAGATTTTATCTCGTACCTCCCTCTTATCTCTCTTCTCCCCCCACGCGATCTCCGCGGTCTTCTCCTTCAACCTCTCGCATTCCCGGCGAGTTTCTTCCTCTCAATCCCTCCAATTTCTCTTCTCAACCATTCTCTTCTTCTACCAAAAATCCACCAAAAAATATATTATTATTTTATTAGCGACGCCGCCCGATTTCCGTTTGCATCATGATACTTATTTACGAACTTCTCCTCAAAAAACTCCCGGCTTCTACTCAGAGCCACCGGCACGCTGAACACCTTCTTCAGCAGCCTCCTCCGAATCAGCACATCCAACACGCAGCACCTTGGGATCATGGTCTTCTCCAAGCTGCAAGTCAGAAGCTTAGTGTATGACAGCAATTCGACGGCTCTGAGCTTAAGAACACGCATAGTGAACTCAAGCTGCCGCTTGATCTTCTCTTCGGAGTACATATAGAGAAGCGGACACTTCCTGAAAGCCAAGTGTGTCTCCTCGCGAGACCACCCACAGCTCATGTAAACATCCGCTTTCTTCTCCCAATTCGAATTGCTCATGCCCGACCTCGCCATCATGGCGTAAACAAACATCTGGGTCTCGATGCTGAATCCTGCGGACATCACCACATCGACAAGCTCCCTGAAGCGTGCCGGATTATGCATAAGCGTTCTCGGGCGTGTCAACAGCAGCCTTGATATGCTCGAATCTGGTGCGCCCATTCCCTTCAAAACAGCCACATTAGCAGCCACATTGGAGTGTGCTGGACGCAGGAGCCACGGCTCCCGCAGGATGGCCCGCACCGCGACGCTGCGGTCACCGAGCACGGTCGTGAGGAAATCCACAGAGGGGATTATGGTGTTCTCCAAGCTGCTGTGGAGGATCTGAGGGTCGGAAGTTACGATCTTGACGAGCTGGGATGGACCCAGACATAAATCCTTGCAAAAATAGCTCATTTTGGACATCAAAGTGGACTCTGGTTTGGAGGTGGCGATCCATGGAGCTCCCTGGACGAGTTTACAGATATGGGTATCCGTAAATCCGTATCTTTTTAGGGCTTCGAAGGCCAACTTGGGATCTTGATCGGCGGATAGGGGAAGAACGGGAGGAACTCGGCAAGATTGGGGTCGACGGGGAGGGAATTGCGAGCGGAAGGTGATGGTAGTGGCGAATCTGCGAATGGATATGAGCATCGCGGATCGAGAGGAAAGCGGATTGGATGGAGTTCGGGATCGGGAAGGGCGATTGGAGAGCGGGAGAGGAGATCTAGAGTTTGTATTTGTTTCTTTTTTTCCCGATTAAATATGGGGGTTTGTTTTTGTTTCTTTTTTTGTGCATGTTTACACCCACAAACTTTATAAACTTTGTAAATTACCTCAACGAGCTTTTGCACAACGTAATTACCTTCATCTGTAAATTACTTCAAGAACTCCTACGAGCTTCCAACATATTAATTACAGGGTTCATGGAGTAAGAATAAGGTTCAGAAATGCGGTATGCGGTATTCGTTCAGTCATGCAGGCTAAAGCGAGTAAGTAGATATGCGGGAGAGTATACAGAGGTATATGCGATTCATGTGGTTTATAATATTTTAATTTAAAATATTACAAAATACAACCATTAAATGTGGTTATATAAAAAGTTGACGATCTAAAAAAATTCAAAATCAAAATTTTCAAAGAAGATAATATAATCAATAAGATATATAAAGTGGATATTATAAATTGATTATTTTTTAGTGTGTATTTTGAATTTAATGTCTATATACATATACAAATTTAGATTCAACAGGAAACACATGAATTATATAGAAAACCTTTAATGTATATATAGATCATATAGATAATAAAAGCTAAAGAATAATCATAGCTATACAAATCATACACCCAAAATTATACAAATATATGTCTCTCAAAGGGACAGAACTTGTCGACGCAAAATATAGGAGAAAATTGTATTTGTATATAAAATTTATTAGAAGCATAAAAATGTAAAGTGCCAAATTGTTGGTCAATTATTTCATGTTTTATTTGAAGAATTGGAATAAATTTCGTTAGATTGAAAAACAAAAAAATAATAAAGAATTCATTAATAAGTGTTGAGAACAATGGGAAAATGGATGAGAAAAAATACCCTTTTCTCCCAAATGCACAATATATGCGAGAATAATAAAAAGATACAACAATGTATATGATGATATAAGAGTTGATGGAAAAAAATCGAGTTGATGTGTCATCAACATGTCATGGATTAACATGAACCATATCAGATGTGTGGCTGCATATGCCGCATTCGGACTGCATATGTGTTTTGACTGCATATTACATATGGCATATGCACTTCGGACAGGTTATCGAATACGCATATGCAGCCGCATGGACCGCATTTCCGAACACTGGTAAGAGTTAGGAAGTTTACGGGGTCGAGGGGGGATTATGATATTTCGAAGGTTGAGAATATAATTTACAAAGTTTATAGGGTTCGTAGGATAAATATCCCTTCTTTTTTCACGATAAAATATGTGGATTAAAAAAAGGTTACTTATCGAGAATATTCAGAATGCCAAAATAATAAATTCTATGAAAAATGTGGTTGTACTAGACACCCAATTTCAATGTTGATTCAGACTTTAAAAAACAACCATTTTTGAATATTTTACTTTAATGTGATTTTGAGTTAAATATAATTTGGAAATGAGTATGTGCTTATGCTAGGAAGAAACTTGTGTGATGAGGTATGAATTTACGTTATAATGAAGTGGATATATATTTATATAGGTCTGATCTTGTGAGAGCCAAAACATGTGAGAGTATGAGAGAAACCACTATATTCAACCAGGAGAGAGAAGATCAAGAGAGAGAAGACAGAATCTAGTGGTCCAGAATCACCGCTCTCGTACTCTCACAGTTTGCATTATAACTGCACATTATAAATACAAAACCGCATACAAAACTGCATATTATAATACAAACATTAAAATTGTACATTGCAATACAATCTGTATATGTATTCTAAAGTCGTCATGTTTTCTACAAAAAAACGTATTGGCCTTCCTGAACTCAGGAAGGCCCAAGTCCTATTGGAAAGAAATCATACACACACACATGTCAATAAAATCAAAATAAACTCGATCGTCAATCAATGTGTACCGATGCAACAGGTAATCAAAGTTGAAGTTAATGATATAAAGGATGTACGAGTAATCATGAGATCGATAGTCTGGTACTAAACAGACTTTACCATGTACATCTATACATGGATATAACTTGATATATATATAGAGGTAAATGGGGCTGCCCCCAGGGAGTAGCCAACTTGGCTACTCCCACCCATTTTTCCCTCATTTTTTTATTTTTTTGGAAAATAAAAATTTGTATATTCATCATTATATCCCTCTCACATTATATTAAAATTTCGTCAGAAACAGAGACTCCTACGGCCTCCATCCAAACATGGCCGGTTTAAAAAATCATGCGACCGTTAGAAAAATGACGTCTGGATGGAGGGCTTAGGAGTCTCTATTTCTGACGAAATTTTAATACAATGTGAGAGGGATATAGTGATGAATATACAAATTTTTATTTTCCAAAAAAATAAAAAAACGACGGAAAAATAGGGGTGGGAGTAGACAAGTTGGCTACTCCCTGGGGGCAGCCCCATTTTACCCATATATATATGAGGATGGGGAGCTTGCACCAAGGTGCATGTAACTTTACATGCACCAGCGCTTATATCTTCCACATTTTTTTACTTTTTCCAAAAATACCACCATTATATTCATCCATATATCCCTGCAATATGTCTTTCGATTTTCGTCAGAAACGGAGACTCATATAACCTCCATCGAACAGGCCGATACAACAATTCTAAGACCGTTAAAATTACCTGTTCTGGATGGAGGTTATAGGAGTCTCTGTTTCTGACGAAATTCGAATGACATATTAGAGGGATATATGGATGAATATACATGATGGTATTTTTGAAAAAAGTAAAAAATGTGGAAGATATAAGCGTCGGTGCATGTAAAGTTACATGCACCTTGGTGCAAGCTCCCCATCCTCTCTCTCTCTCTCTCTCTATATATATATATAGGGTTCAATGGGGCGGCCCCCTGGGGGGAGCTAACTTGGCTTCCCCCGCGCTATTTCGTCTGGTTTTTTTTTATTTTTTTGAAAATTTCTTCCGTGAATATTCATCACTATATCCCTATATTATGCTATTAAAATTTCGTGCGAAACAGAGACTCGTACGACCTCCATTCAGACAGTCATTTTTTAAAGGTAACAGAACTGCTAAAAACGATCCTTCTGGATGGAGGCCGTAGGAGTCTCTGTTTCACGTGAAATTTGAATGACATAATATAGAGATATATTGACGAAAATACATGGAAGTCGAAAAATAAAAATAAAAAAGGGGGCGAAATGGCACGGGCGGAGCCAAGTTAGCTCCCCCCATGGAGGCAGCCCCATTTTACCCATATATATATATATATATATATATATATGGGAAAAAGGAATATGCTCCCTGGGAGGAGCCAACAGGGCTGCTCCCACCCCTATTTTTCGCCCATTTTTTATTTTTTAGAAAATAAAAATGTGTATATTCGTCACTATATCCCTCTAACATTGTATTAAAATTTTGTCAGAAACAGAGACTCCTAAACCCTCCATCAAGACGTCATTTTTTAACGGTTGCAGGATTTTTTAAATCGGCCATGTTTGGATGGAGGTCGTAGGAGTCTCTGTTTCTGACAAAATTTTAATAGATTGTTAGAGGGATATATTGATGAATATACAAATTTTTATTTTCCAAAAAAAATAAAAAAAATTGAGGGAAAATAGAGGTGGGAACAGCCTGTTGGCTCCTCCCAAAGGAGCAGCCTCCTTTAACCCTATATATACATATGGGTAAAATGTGTATGCCCCCTAGGGGGAGCTAACTTAGCTCCCCCGCCCCATTTTTCATGTGTTTTTTTATTTTTTTTGAAATAAAAATTATATAAATTCATTATTATATCCCTATATTATGTCATTCAAATTTCATGCAAAACAGAGACTACTACGACCTCCATCCAGACGGGGTCGATTTAAAAAATCATGAGACCATTAAAAAAATGACTGTTTGGATGGAGGTCATAGGAGTATCTGTTTCACACGAAATTTTTATGACATAATATAGGGATATAGGGCCGGATTTGATCGAGAAAATTCTCAAATGTGATGAATATTCACGGAAAATTTTTTTTTTTAAAATAAAAAATTTGAAGAAAATAGGACATGGGGAGCTAAGTTAGCTCCCCCTTAAGAGGCAGCCCCATTTTCCTCTCTCTCTCTCTCTCTCTCTCTATATATATATATATATATATGTGTGTGTGTGTGTGTGTGTGTGGAAACCCTACATGATCTTGGACACAAAGTTTTATAAATAAAAAGTAATCCCCCATGAACATAATACACTGAATAGTTTTAATAAATTGTTCAATGATTTTTTCTTCACAAAAGAAATCGAAAAATCTAAAAAAATATTTTTTAAAACATTAAATCGAAAATCCATTTCGAATGAGATGAATTGGAGATCAAACTCAAACTTGAAGTCGATTAAGTTTTGAATTCGAGATGATTGACTCCGACTCGATCTCGTTGAGTTCGAACCTGCTCATTAATCCCCTTAATGTGCCTAATGTAGCCCTACTCATATATTCGTTGGTGGCAGACTTTGAGGACTAGGCATGCCAAGAAAGTTCGAACTCGATAAATATCGATTCATGGTTAGCTCGTTGTTGGATCGAGAGGTTGGGTTGACAAGCTTATTGAGTTTAGATGAAGCTATGGCTTCAACTCAATAGTCATAACGGGCCTAGATTAAGTTGAGAATTACTCAACTTGAAATCCCAATTCAAATGCACAAACATTTAATTATATTGAAAATGAACATGTCATTTATCACATATTGTTTGCATCACATAGGATTTATTTTGTTTCTTATAATTGAGACTTTTAGTCCCACACACTTATTGGAGACTTGAAGAGATCCAATTTACTTTAGTTAATCCAACGGACTCAGTCTCTCTCCCTTCTCTCGTGTTTTCTCTTTCCATATAGACGAGTAAAGTATTACAGGAACATATCTGATCATCAACAAATTATAAAATAGCAAAAATCTAATTTTTTTTCCAAACTCAAGTAAAATCAAATCAAGATAAATCTAATTATTTTTCAAACTCAAGTAAAATCAAATCACGACAAACAACCGACACGTCATCATACCCCTCTAAAAAAGTTACGTTTCTACTAGATTACCCTCGCAACCAAATGCATACCATCAAAAATTCTCTTGACATAGAAAGCGGAAAGTTGACAATGCGGATTTCCGATCTCGATGCCTCGAGAATCACAAAGATTAGATCATAGCAGTCCTGCTCCCCCTCCTCTTCAGAGGCCCTATTCCACTGAAGCATCAACTCTCTTAGCTTCTAGTCTGCTTTCACCTCGACCTGCTTGTTTTCTAGTAGCTTCCTCGGTGACTCAGAATGGATGAGCATGCCGGAGAGTATGGTGGACTAATACGGAAGGAAAGAGTTAGCTCACAAACTACTTATGCCTAAATCGAAGAAAGAGAACACCGCACAATTTTTGCAAACACAACCAACTTGTGGATTGATCTTTTTGGTCTATGAGATTCTACAATTACAATTATGCCCTTACTTTTTTTATAATAATCATTGTTCCCATTAGTATTTCTGAAATTCACAACATTACACCTTTATGGAAGGGCAATACTGTAGATTTTGTAAGAATACATTGGCATGCGTGTTAATTGCAAAAAAGATAGGGAAGTAACTACAATTAATGACTTAAAGGATACAATCATAAAAAGTTTTTTTGTCGAGAACTACGAAACATGGCTCCAAAGAAGAAGTGTCTCGATCATTCTCAGATGAACAAACACTTCGAGTGCATTTGGCTTGAGAAGAAGCATGAATAAGAGCATTGAATAAGCTGGAATAAAACATTATTCCTGTTTGCCTGAAATGATAAGAATAAGATATAATACGATGGAATAAAAGTAGGTAAAATAAAATAAAGATAAAGATAACGGTAAATTAAGATAAAATAAAGAGAAAGAAAAAGAAATGATCGTTAAGGAGGGGAAATGAGAGGGGGAAATAACGTCCTTTATTTTTGGAGTTATTCCCCACCAAACACACCCTACAGTTTTCCACTTGTTGGCGTAAATTCTTGCTCAGAGATGGAATGTACTCGCCGCAGGTTTTCATGAATACCATCAACTCCCTTGTGTGGTAAAGCCCACCGCTATAGTTTTGCATCCATGATAAACTTTGGCAACAAATATAGCATCAATATCCGATGACCTCGATCAGGGAGTCAACTACGGATAAGAAGGCAAATGGGTAGAAATAATGAAGAATGTGACCATAACTCTTAACTTGGATTTTCTCTATTCTTCGGAACTTATATTTTATATTTATTTTTAGTGAAATAAAAGATGCATTGTTGATGAGTAGTCGGAGTTTAAAAATTTCTTATTTTAGACGTGAAAAAAAGGATCTTTTTCTTTACAAAAGATGCCTAACAGAAGCTCTGAAATTACTTATGTGTCCTTGCATAAGATAGAGCAGTATTTTCCATCGCCAACCGTCACCATTTTTTACTACAGACCTTTTTGATAAGATTCTGCGCACATTTAGACATTATGATAAAGATTTCTGCAAAAAGATGGTATTACTCGTTGTTTTTGTTATACCCATAAATTATCACATGCTTAATCTTGTTTGTTTGACGCTGAAATTCAAAGATGCAGTCTTCTCCACGTGATATGAACCTTGCAGTCTTCAGAATACTTAATTTAGAGTTCAACGTTGCAGTCTACTTCTTTCGATTTAATTTTTTTCTTTAGAGATTCAACTTCTCCTGAAGTCTCCAGACTTCGTTATTGAACGATCGCTGCACCTCAACAGCATACTTGTACCCAAATATCCAACAATCTCCCACCATCTCGGAACCGGTTCAAGAGGAGTTTGAGCCAAAATCCAAATTTCTCGATGTCGGAGTCCCGAGTCATCCGATGGCGATCGTGTTGGACAGAGAGCACATCACATCTATTGTAGTGATCCGATCCAACGGCTCATGGTCGTCCGGCCGAGCATCTTACCAGAAACAGCGACGGAGCTTGCAATCTTAACCGCGATGACCAAACAAACAATAGATGGCCAATTTGATGTTTGTTCATCACGTCCCTTGTCATTAGATAGCCAAATATGACGCCTTCAAAATCTGATCAAAGAGCAGGAAGAACCCGTCATCATCGTCTTAAATTAAACACTTTCTGCTTCCAAAACCCATACACGAAAACCAGTGTGCTTCTTTGCCTCCCCCTCTCCCTTTCCAAATTGGATCAGAAACAACACAACACCACCCGACGGAAAGCGACCCAATATTTGGAACAATAGCCTCAAACAACTGGCGCCGTGGTTCTCTACCTGAACTCTCCTCAACTTGGGGGCTTAGCTTTACAAAATCTCTACTTACAAAGAAGCATCGCCTCTTTTATTATCCATATGTACACACATATCAACAGAAACACTCCGTTATCCTCAGCTTCAGAAGGCCTTCAGCATGAACGGATTCCCGCGAGATGCTGGTGCGGCGGAGTCCGTTGCGGACTTCCCGCTTTCCTCCTCCTCCGCGTCCCAGAGGAAGTGCGCGTACGATCCGAGAACGTAGCTGAGATCACACAACAACACAACTCACTGTCAGATCACGATCCAAAACCACAGAATCGAACCAAAAGGAGCGATTCTTAAGCGAATCCTCACCAGTCCTCCGGCGAAGCTTCGATTGCTCTCTGGTAGTAGCCCTCGGCACGCTCTCCATCGTGATGCGCCTCCCACATCAGGTTCCCGTAGAGAGACAACACCTCGCCGTCAGTCGGATTCGCAAGAATCGCGCGTCCCAAGCAATCCTCGGCACCGTCGAGATCTCCTTCCACCTGATTGAAATCAAAATCAGGTCAGAATCTCGCAATTGAGATCAGGAGATTACAAATCAAATTAAAAGACAATCATAAGCCTCACCTCTTGCAAAAATTTGCCGTAATTCATCAAAAGGAGCGGGTTCTCCGGATCCGAGCGAAGCATCTCCTTGTAATAGGCCCCCATCTCGCTCTTCGGATCACCTCCCCCACTGCCCCCGCCCCTCCTCCCTCCACCACCGACCTTCCTCCCGCGGCCCCCGCCACCTCCGCTGAACTCCACCTCCTCCTGCAACACGTCCACCCCCATCGCAACAGACACCGCCGCACTGTCCGCTATCCCCAGGCTCAAAATCGGACTGCTACTCCCCAGCACCGCCTCAACATGATCCTCCTCCTCGTCCTTCTTCTTCCCCGCTGCAGATCGGATCAGATTCGCCTCCGAACGGGAACGGCGGAGCGCCGGCGCGGGGAGCCTCCGATCGTGATCCCGCAGCTCCAGGTGGAAGGACCGCGGCGAGATCGGGCTCCAGCAGAAGACCGATCGTGGCGGCTCATGGTCGATCGACGCTGCGGAGATTGGTGACGGCAGCGGCCCCGATCTCGTCCGCATGAGCGTTCTCGCTTCCATTTTCTCTTCTGTTTTAGAGAGAGAGAGTGTCGTGCGTGTAAAAAGTTTAGAGTGAAAAGTGTAGCGGTTTTAGATCTAATTCGAGGTATGGGGAGACGATGAGGGTTATTTATAGGAGGAGGAGTATGGTGGGTCACGTGCGAGAGAGGGTGGGAAGCCAGTGGAGGTGGTCCGGGCACGTGAACGCTAAAGGATCAAGCAACGACATGCCGACACGTGGAAAGAGAGGGTCCTATGCAGCCACCACGTATGCTGCAGGTTTGGTTTGGACTGCGGGAAGTTGACGGAGGAGATTCAGTGGGTAAATTGCATTGGAGCTGCGCGACTTTTTTAGAAACTCGGATTAGCCCCCTGCATTTTGCTTTTCTTCCCCTCAGTATGAAAGATTTTGTTTCAATCAACGAATCCGACAACCAACCAATATGTTCGAACGTAATCGCAATTATCAAAATACTTAAGCAAAAGTTATTAATCATGCATACTTCCTTTCTAACTTCCAACAGATGATCATTTTTATGTTGGTATTTGATTACATTTTCGATGGTGTTTAGATTAGTTCAGTCTGATTCACTCGGCTTGTCAAAGGTTCCATTTATAAGAAATCCTCAAGAAGGTAGATCCTACACTCAATTGTTGCTTGGATTAATGTTTGCTTTAACCAGATCTGTTATACATGATTTTCTGTTTCAACCAATCTACTATCAAAGTTTTCTTGAGTCCATGCTCGGTTCGTTAATCTTCAAAATCAGATATTTAATAAAATCAAATCCAAGCGAATACCCAAGAAAGCCATCTGCAAGTGCAACCGGTAGGAGAGGCGAAGAACAAGTTTCGAAGAGGGGTCAGAATGCAAAAAATACAAACAGAGAAAGAAAGAGAGACGAAGGTGCAAAAACACCAGAATATTATGAGGTGTGAGGAAACCAAGGGGCAGGGGCACGCGGGTTGGGGGGGAGGCGAAGGGAAGGAGCCAAGTGGGTTCCATGCAGGGGAAGAGGACAAGGAGGAGAGTAACGGGGGAACGCACAGGCTGTGCTGGAGATGTGTTACCGTGAGAGGAGAGGGGGGAGGTGGACCCTCATCAACACGATGGTCCTCTGCTAGCGGTGGATGTGCGGTTCGGTGCAATGGGTTCAACCCTGTTACTGTCGCACCGCAGGTCCATTGAACAGAAGTCTCTTCTCTCTCTCCGGCGATCATGTGTATGGGTTGCTGTCATTGAAGGGGGGAGGTGAACCTTCGGAAGATGGGAGAAGCTCCCGGAATCTTGTGCCATTTACTTTGACTGTGAGCCATTGGATCCTTAACAGAAAAAAGTTGTAGATATTCCTGGAATGACTGCTTTTCCTCAATTACTTCAGCTTATCTTTTTTTCATGTTTTTATTTAATGACTGCAATTTACCTCTTTCACACTAATTATTCGAAAGTATCGCTTGTTTGTTCCTCCTTTCCGTCCCGATAAATGGGGAAATTACAGGATACGAATAATGGAGACGGATTGTCTGTTGTATTACAACACCTGTTAATACAGATGTCCATGCAATGGGGATCGGGCGATCCTCGTAGGAGGTTGAGGACAGTCTGCCCCTATGAGAGTCGTTCGATTCCCATCGGACGTACTCCCTGCATTACAACATGCGTTGTAATATAACAGACGATCCTTGTTGGAAGCAGAGGTGGAGTCAGAAAATTTTTACAGGTGGGACCAAAACATATATATGTGACTCATGTCCAAATCATAAATAAAATTGTCCAATTTGTATCTGAATCATAAGGCACGTTGTGAGGCACATTATGTGATTGGAAAAGTTAATTAAAAATATTAAAAATGATAAATATGGTATGCTGACTATGGAGGAGATGAAAAGTGTAGTTAGCAGCGCAATCATAAAAAAAAGATATTATTATGAAAAATACGAATTAGATATATATATATATATATATAGAGAGAGAGAGAGAGAGAGAGAGATGGGGTTGCTCCATGTGGACAACGGGTTGCTCCCGCACTATTTTTTGATTTTTTGGAAAATATCTTCATGCATTTTAATCACTAAATCCCTCTAATATACCATTCAAATTTTATCAGAAACAAAGACTCCTATATCCTCCATCTAGAACATGTCGATTACAGCAATATTGAGACCGTTAAAATTATGTGTTCTAGATGAGGGCATAAGAGTTTCTAATTCTGATGAAATTCGAATGGTATATTAACGAGATATAGAGTTGAAAGACATGATGATATTTTTCAAAAAAAATAAAAAAATGCTGAAAAATGGGACGAGAGCAGCCCGTTGACTGCTCCTAGAGAGAAGCCCCATTTTTCTCATATATATATATATATATATCAATGACATGTAACAAACCCTAAAATAAAATGAAATGATATATGATTGTATATCCCACAAGCCATACTCCATCAATCTTCGAATAATGGTTAAGTTTATATATCTATACCCATTCCCAATCGTCAATAATAAGTGGATCTGGAATTGTGAATACCAGAATATTAATATCAACTAAAATATTTGTACATTAATACTAATTTCTAACGACGCACAATGTTTGATCTTGATTTATATAAGGTAAATACATAAATTATAGAGCTCATATCCATATAATAGGATATTTGCATAACATAAAAAATCTGAATGTATAATAAATAATTGTACCAAAGAATGGATGATTGATGCAAACAGAGTCATGAAAATGGAAAAGTGGACTTTGGACTATCAGTGGTGTCGAGTCATCGATGTGCCGACAATGAAGTTGTGCTGAGTTGCTACTAGGAAGGAGGCAGAGTTAGTGGGGGTGAGCATTGCCTAGAGAACACGTGCTTGACATCATACTAACATTGCTAGACCAATGGTTTTCTATGTGAGGTGATGGAGAACAAGTTTTCATGAACTGTAAGGATGAGGTAGGATTGGTTTCAATATGAAATAATAGAGCAGGGGGGAGTGAAAGGCGGGAAGTTGAACCGTTTCCTAGAAATTTAGAAAAATGAGGGATAGGAATAAGGAATGCAAATGTATATAAATATGTTTGTATCCGACCGCCATCGTATCTGTTTTATACATATTTTCCTGTATCCATTTTAAATTGGATACGCATATGGATATCATTTTGATATCCATAAAACCTCCATATCCATATATGTTTATCCATTTTCATATATAAATATACTTGTCGACTTATTTTTAAGTATATATAACATAATTTTATCCAGATTTAATACATTCTTATGATGTACATCTATCCAATGCATGTATATTTAAGCTAATATGTTAATTATTCTAATATTATTCATACACGATAAATATCAGTTTTACATCAGTATCTATTTTTTAAGGATATAGTAATATAGTTTTCATATCTCTCAATATATATATTCGTATTTAAAAATGGACAACGATATAGTAACACCTATATCCATATCTGTTTATTTGCATATTTAATAGAAATGGTGGGATTTTATGGAAATTTTGAAAATGAGGAGAGGAACGGTGGTGGTACTTTATGAAAATTTCAAAATTGGGAGGAATGAATTGTGGCCTTTTATGGAAATTTCAAAAAAATAGGGGAATTGATGTCGGAAATGGAAAATGACATGAAATATTTGATAATTTACCCATTTGAGGGGGGGTGTAAAGCTTTGAACTTGGTATCTATCAGATCCTATATAATAAGATACGGCTCATTAGGAGGAAACCAATGGAGTTTGTTTCGTGTGAATCGGACTTCGTTTCGATTTGTTATGATTTTTGGAAGAAAGAGAAGTAAGGAGGTTTAAATTATCATTAACCCATAATGACTGTCATTAAGACTAATTAAGCATGATTAAAGAATAATAATGGATTGAAAATCACTAATGATCATTAGCGAACACTAATTAATAGTTAGTAAAAGATAAGCATAAACCGCAAAAGTTAAATCGTGATTAGTAAAAGTTAATCACGATTAACGGTAACTAAGCATAATTAGCTAATCTAGAATCCTCTAGAATGTTCTAACTTAATCCCTAAGTTTCAGATAAGTTTTGACCAAAATCATGGGACAAAATCATGGACCGTTAACTGCAGTTAAGGTCTAAACCATGATTCTCTAACCATGATTAGTGGTTTTCTGGAGCCTATAAATACCCCCCTCTACCCATTTATTCTCTACAATTTCCACTATCACCACCACCCTAAGGGCTAGGGTCGAGAGGTCGGGAGGAGGAGTAGGAGGCGAGGAAGGAGCACTAGCGAAGTGCTGCTGGGAGAACGAGGAGGAGGAATGTACGATCCTATCTTAGTTTGCTTCGTGAGTTAGGTTTTCGATTCATGTTCAGTTCCCTTTCTGTTTTTCATTTAGTGATTTTATAAGTGGAAACTCTGCCGGAATTTTCCTAGAAATATCACCCCATACAAGGGGAAGCTCTGCCGAAATTTAAAGAGAAAATATGTTCTTCTGTTCGTCGTGTTCTTTGTGTGTTCTTCGCGTTCTTCATGTTCTTCGTTCGTTCTTCACGTTCTTGACACGTTCTTAGCGTTTTTGATACGAAAATAAAATTCGATCGTTTCAGGAGCTATAAATCATCCAGTTGAAAAAAAATATTGATAAAGCACTGCATACGTGAGAGAGAGCTTGATTAGGTAACGAAATACATCCTTTTGTTGTTGGATTTTCATACGAGATTATTGAAATTCCTTATTTATGTTCTTCGCTATAAAGAACCCTAGTTTGGTTACTTTTGAGAAAGTATGAAAGTTGCTTTGCGATTCCCACTAAAATAAGGTTTAAGCATCGAATCGATGCAGTGACTTGGAAAGATAGGGTTTGGGAGTTAAAAGAGTATAAATTGAGTATATAAATATATGAATTAATATATGTGTAACTCTATACTCAGTATTTATGTTTACGCTAATCTAAGGCTTAACGAAGGAATTACATCATGGGAATTGATGTGTTTTGAGTTGGATCCCAAAACGGATCGTATGTCATGTTAAGGATGATTGGAAATAGAACTACAGGTCGGGCATGCAACCTGTAGGTTTCTCGAAAGGAACTCATATTAACGTTTCCCTACCTAGGTAGTACACGTTGCCCTGTTATGATAAGTGCACACGAAATGAATGACTTGCAATGCGTGGTACCGGGAGCCAGTATCTTCGGATTGAACGATAGAAGATGTGGTCGTACCATGTGGAGGCACAGGTGGTTGGATAGCGGCTGAGTCACGATAAAATGTATTTAAAGCCGCTAGGTTATATGATTAAATGTTATCATGAGGTTTAAGCAACTGAGTCCTCGAAGACGGTGTGCTCCTTTATTTGCCAAGCTGAGGATTTGAGACCACAGATAACAAAAGAAAAGTAGTATTGGAGGATTGGTTGAGGCGACGTACGACGACATAAACTTAGCAGATCAACTCAATCTCCAATCCCGAAGTGTCCACAGCTTCAGAGTCCATATAGTGGTGAGGTAATTCCCTATACTAATCCCTAACATGGAATATAAAGGAATAGGACTTAAATTAATGAGAAGGAATGAATATTTTTGTGAAAACAAGTTTTGAAAAAATACACAATTTGTTTGCTTTTCTCTTCTTCATTAGTTAGCATTCGCTAATTGTTATCCTATGATTTATGGAAACCCCAACATTTGTCGGTGAGCCATCACAAGGACATTAATAATCCAACCAACTAACATAGTCATCCCGCCAGCCACAGTATCTTTATTCTGTAAGGTAGTTAGTAATCTTTTTGTGTGTTTCCTTCCAGCTGATGTAATATGAATGATTATAGTGGGATAATGTATCGTGTGAACTTTATTTTGTGAATATTAGTTGTGAAATACTTCCTTCTGAGTATTTTTAGTTGCAGTCTATTTCTGAATATTATTTGTGATTGTTGAATAAATTATTACTGAGTAACCAGATCCGGATATGGGAGGATCCGACGACCTGGAAATCGGGGTCGTGACAGATTGGTATCAGAGCCAGGTTACTTCAGTAGTTTATTTAGTAATTAATAACTATGAGCGGTATTCAGAAACTAAGGTTGTATTAAGATCCTTTAATCTTAGTCATTGGATGCAGTACCATTCATAAGTCATTGTCCCTTATGTACATCATGCTAAGACATATAGAATCTAACCTTTGGTCTTGATTCATCACAGGATCATGATAGACCAAGACGTGTCTAGACAATTAGCGGCTATGATGACAATGTTCCAAGACATGGGGCAAAGGCAACAAGCATTGGAGGAGAGGTACAATGCACAAGCTGAAAGACCTGAGGCATCCAAACCTATGGATGTTAGAGTTGAGGGTTCTGTCCATTTTTCTGAGGAAGAATCGAGTTACCATCCTTCCATTGAGTCTGCTCCGATCCCAGATGAAGGAGCAATGGAGAAGGCCCTTCTTAGACATTAAATATTACTTGATAATTATCGAAAGGGAAAGATCCCTCGATTCAAAGGTGTAGAGACACCTGCCGAGGCTGAATTATGGCTCGATAATGTTAGTCGGATGCTGAGGATAATCCATGCACCAGTTGACACCTGGGTGTACTTCGCCGATTACTCCTTAGCAAATTATGCACGACGATGGTGGAGAGCAATTTCCAAGAAATTAGCAGATCATGTTCCATGAGATATCTTTGAAGAGAGGTTCCGAGCTCACTTCTTTCCCTCCTATTGGGAAGAATTAAAGAGGATAGAGTTGGATTCTCTGAACCAGGGTTCTAATACCATACGAGATTATCATATCCACTTTACCGAGCTACTACATTACTCCCCATCTCTAGAAGCTACACCACAAGAATGTCTTATCAAATTTGTCAGCGGTCTTTAGGGAGATCTGAGAGAAAAGATTGTGGGTTTTAGAGCTACAACCATATATGAAACAATGGACATCGTCTCCCGTATTGAGATGGAGAGGGATGAAAATCGCCAAAGAAGAAGTTTCCACTTTAATGGTGGACCATCCAAACGCAAGGCAAATTATAACCGTAGAGATCGTTGCTATCATCCATGTGGTTCCAGTATAAGCTCACCATAGACCTTAGGTCAGGAATTATCAGGAAGAGGGGGTTTCTCTAGACCTCCACTATACCCTCATAACTCAGCACCAGGAACTAGTACCTCTGTGGTTGGGTCTTCAGCTCAGACATGAATACGAGCATGTTATCACTGTCATCAAGAAGGTCACATTAGGAAAGATTGTCTGTAGTTGAGAGGTTCGGGGTTTAAACCAACCTCGGTTAACAGCATAACATCCACCCCAAGCAATGGAGCAACACGCGGAGGAAGACAGGGAAGAGGTTGTGGCTCACAAGGAGCGTCTTCTACACAACAATCACGAAAAAATGTTGTGGATTCTAGCTTGCATATTCCTAATGGTCAGCTCAATGCAATCACTAAAGAACAAGCCTACAATTCAGGCACGGTCGTATGAGGTACCATTTATGATTTTTCAGTAAATGCCTTGTTTGATTCGGGTTCTTCACATTTATTTATTGCTCGACGGTTAGTACCCACTTTAGGTAAGGTACCAGTAGAAGTACAACAGTCTTATCTGATCAAGGGACCAGGAGGACAAGTATTTGTAATCTGAGAAGTCTTGGATGATTGTTTAATACTAATAGCAGGACATCAGTTACATGTTTCCCTATTACTTATTGACATGGATGACTTTGATCTCATCCTGGGGATGGATTGGCTAGAAAGGCATCATGCATGCCTTGATTGTTTCTATAAGACAGTAACTTTTCACATTCCTAACTCGATAGATTTTCAGTTTATTGGAAAGACATCCAGTGATGATGTCAAATACATCTCTACTTTAAAAGCTCAACAACTATTAGAACAAGGGTGTCAAGGCTATTTAACTTATGTATCAACTACATCAGGGTCAGATAGAATGATAGAAGATGTGCCTATAGTGTGTATGTTTCCTGATATATTTCCAGAAGAATTACCTGGATTACCACCTGAGAGAGAGATTGAATTTGAAATCTCTCTCACACCTGATACTCAGCCTATCTCTATTCCTCCATATAGGATGACACCAGTGGAGTTACGGGAGTTAAAGGTACAACTACAGGAACTGTTAGACAAAGACTTCATTCGTCCTAATACTTCACCATGGAGTGCACCTGTTTTGTTTATAAGGAAGAAGGATGGGTCGATGCGGTTATGCATTGACTATAGATAACTAAACAAGAAGACAATAAAGAATAAGTATCCTCTAACAAGAATAGATGATCTCTTTGACCAGTTACAAGGTTCGACTGTATATTCCAAGATTGATTTAAGATCTGGATACCATTAGTTGAAATTAAAGATACAGATATTCTCAAGACAACTTTTTGAACTAGATACGGGCATTATGAATTTTCAATTATGCCTTTTGGACTGACAAATGCTCCAGCAGCCTTCATGGATCTCATGAATCGAATATTCAGGGAGCTCCTAGACCACTTTGTAGTAGTCTTCATTGATGATGTTCTTATTTACTCCAAGGATAAGTACCAACATGAACACCATCTCAGGCAGGCACTCAAAACACTAAGGAAGAACAAACTGTATGCTAAATATAGCAAATGCGACTTCTGATTGATTGAAGTATCCTTCTTAGGTCATGTTATTTCAGAGGCAGGTATATCAGTTGATCCTACAAAGGTTAGTACGGTGATAAGTTGGGAACACCTGAAGACTGTCACAGAAATACAATCTTTTCTAAGTTTAGCTGGGTATTATAGAAGATTTGTGAAGGACTTTTCACGAATAGCATTGCCAATGACTAGGCTGACTCAGAAGAAGTCCCATTCATATGTTCTGATGCATGTGAAACTAGTTTTCAAACACTGAAAGAATGCTTAACATCTGCACCTATCCTTACTCTACCCCCTGGAGCTGAAGGATTTACAGTGTACACTGATGCATCTAAAGAAGGACTTGGGGCAGTTCTTATGCAACATGGTAAGGTAGTTGCTTATGCATCACGACAACTCAGGACAAATGAGAGGAACTACCCGACACTTGACCTTGAATTAGTTGTCGTAGTTTTTGCTTTAAAGATATGGAGACACTACCTCTATGGTATTACTTTTGAAATCTTCACCGACCATAAAGCTTGAAATATCTATTTGATCATAAGGAGCTAAATATGAGACAGAGACAGTGGCTAGAGTTATTGAAGGACTATGATTGCGCCATCTCCTACCACTCCGATAAAGGGAATGTCGTAGCGGATACCCTTAGTAGAAGAACTTATTCACATGGGTTGGTGAGTGCTATCCACTTCTGGGGTGTACTACCAATGTTAAGTGAATGGAAATCATTTGATAGTAGTGCCGATAGTATAACTATTCCTCACCAATACAAACCAGAATCTGGGATAGAATAAAGAAAGGACAAGAGGATGATCCCGTCCTTAAAGACTTGAGAAAGCAACTTGAGCAGAATAAGATAAAGGGATTCCATATACAAGTTGGGATATTGTATAATCATCATAGAGTTTGTGTACCAAATACACCCGAATTGAGGGAAAGATATCTTACGTGAAGTGCACTGCTCAAGATTGTCTATTCATCCAAGAATTAAGAAGATGTATAAGGATCTTCATTCAAACTTTTGGTGGTCAAGAATGAAGAAGGATGTTGCTGAGTTCGTGAATTTATGTTTTACCTACTAGCGGGTAAAGTCTTCACACCAAAAGCCACCATGATTATTACAACCCCTCCCTATATCTGAATGGAAATGGGAAAGCATTTCCATGGATTTCGTTACTAGTTTACCTCAAACGACTGGTGGGAAAGATAGTATATGGGTTATAACAGATCGTCTGACCAAGGTAGCACACTTTATTCCAATAAGCTTATCTTCCACTCCAGATCAGCTTGCTGAGTTATATATTACACATGTGATCCACCTCCATGGTGTCCCAAAGGAAGTACTTTCCGTTCGAGATTCACGATTCACCTCACACTATTGGGAGAACTTTATGAAAGCCTTAGGCACACAGTTATACTTGAGCACAATATATCATCCGCAAACAGATGGTCAATTAGAACGTACGATTCAGACTTTAGAGGATATACTACGAGCATGTGACTTAGAATGGAAAGGATCTTGGGTGAAAAATTTGCCTCATACAGAATTCACCTACAACAATAGTTACCATATAAGTATTGACATGGCACCATTTGAAGCACTATATAAACGTAGGTGTACTACTCCTTTGTGTTGGCAAGAGGTTCGGATAAAGAACCTTTACGATTCAGATAGACTCCAGAAGACACGGGAAGCTGTAGAGCTTGCTCGAAAAACACTAATAACTTCCCAGAGTAGCTGAAATGCGCCCCACTACCCTTGTTAAGTCGATAAAATTAATGTTCAAATTAATTAATATCGTTCGTTACAGTCAGATAATGAGAGCAGATCAAAAACCACTTTTAATTAAAGCAAGTTAATCTCGAGCGTCAATATTTTTTTTACTTGGGCAAGCCCAAGGTCGAACTCAGGGAGGCAGTTGTCTCCTTAGGTAAATTTTTAGCAAAGTCCAAGGTCTGATTTTCAGAGAATGATTTTTTTGGTCTTTTTCGGTTTTTTTATGCAAGCCACGTGCACAATCAGGCCAGTTTACAGGTTAATTCAAATAAGTGATCAAATCAAGTCCAAAAATTAAGAAACTTGGCTAGATGATGAAATGCAATGAAATTAAGGTCCTTTAATATTTTTGGAATTTTGTGATACTAAATTAATTTACTGTGAATTAAAAATGAATGCAAGGTAATTTTGGCTGAATTAATTTTAATAAATATCAAATCACAATATTGTCAGATATAAGAATTATCCTCAATAGATATGAAGGTGAGGAATCCAGGAACATTATTAAACCTAAATTTCTATGTGAAATGAACCTATTAAAAATTAATTAAGAAAATCACTAAATGATTTATTCAGGCCTCAAGATGCGTGCAGATGAGATGATTTTTGGATACAATGTAAACTTAATTATCTTAAGTCTAATGTGATTTTGTGAGGATTTTTAGAGTAACAGAGAATTTACTACAAATTAAAAGGCATAAATGGGCAAAACATAGCAAATTTCACCAATTTAATAATAATAAAATACCCTGATGTCACAAAAATTAAACAAGTGTCACATACGAAAGAGGACAAGTTAAGCTACACAATGCAATTTTTAGAATTTAAAAATGAAGCTAAATGAATGTCTAAATGATTGTGCAAACACAGGGATGTAAATGCAATACAGAAACAAAATTGAGTAAAGATAAATATGCTGACAGGGACCTGTATGCGATTACCTAAATGTCAGAGGGTGTGGATGCAAATGACCCAGTTGTCATACGCTTCCCACGTGTGTTTCTGGTCAGCGGGTGCAGAAGCTATTCCCCAGAAGTATAGGGAGTTGGCTGATAAATCTCCACCAGGGCACATGCGATGCACATGCCTGATCCAAGGTGGAATGTTGTGCAATTAGATGGACCTCCGGGGCTTCTCTTTCAATTTTACCAAGGAGCAGATGCTCCTCACGTGTCGTCTTTAGATTCCATGCCAGACTACAGGGGCGGAGGAGTGGAACTGTTGGGGCATGCGAGGCGGGCGTGGAGGAGGCGATGGGAGCACAGGGGCGGTGCTGGAGTTGAGACGCACGGCTGGCTTGTTGGCGAGAGTTTGGCCGACACACGGCCAAGGGTCATCGGGGTAGAGGAGGCGGCCGACGGTGCGTCAGGCGGTGTTATGCAGCAAAGACGTGGCCGCGTGCTCGCTGGTGCGTGCCTGGCCGTGGGGCGCCGCGCTGCGGTGGAGAGGGACTGGCGATGACAGTGGCGCGCTGGGTGAGGTCTCCGACGGTTGGCTGGCGGCGGGAATCCCCACGCTGGCGGCACGGCAGTGAATGGAACTTGGTGGACCGGGCGACGGCGCGCTCAGGGCGCGTAGAGCTTGGAGGCCTTCGGCCAAGGCCACGCGCGGATGCGGCTTGGAGCTCGACCGCAGGTGGCTGCACCTGCTGTGTGGTACACCTGCACGCGCGTCTGGCAAGGGAGGAGTGCAGTGGGGCGACGCATCCACTGGAGGTGCAGGCGGATGAAGGTGGCAAAGACGTGACCACGTGCCGGGAGGATGGAGACGCACCACAGGAGTGCGTCGAGTAGAGGAGGAAGACAAGAGGAGGAGAGAGAGACGTGAGGGGGCTAAAAGAGGGGATTTCACAAAGTCCCCTATTTTGCATGCATTTATTAAGCGTGCTGAAATTTTGGATTAATCGGTTGTTGAGATTGCTCCGAAAAATTCAATAAAAATAACCGTTGCGTTCGCAACGTGTGATTTATCCGTGAAAGTGCGATTTGTTTGGTGATTATGTGGTTGGAAGAAGATGAAGCGAAGAGAGAGAGAGAGAGAGAGTGGGTGTAGAAGAGGAAGAAGAAGAGAGGAAGAAGAAGATTACCTGTAGGTGGAATGCGTGAGTGCCTGGGAAGAAGGAGCTCCCTCGGGAGAGGTCCTTCGATCGTCGCTCAATGCCACGGCTGAGGCGGAGCTTGGCGAGCTTGAAGAGCTCGCAACAAGGTTACCGGATGGTCACCTTGGATCTCGCCTGGACACAGAGAGGTCTTCGCTCAAATGGGTGGCGCTCACTCTCACCGATAACGCTCTCTCCAGAACTCACTCAAGGCCTAGAAGTGGCGGATAGGGACGAATGAAGAAGAAGAGGAGAATATAAAGAGGAGGAGGAGGTTGGAGAAGAGATGGAGAAGGTGGAGGGGGTGGGGTGGTGAAGTGTGCGTAAGTGTTAACTTCTCCCTTACGTCAAGGGAGAGTGGGGAGGAATGTGTAGACAAGAGGAGATGGTGACACGTGGTACGCTGGAATGCGGCCATGTGGCGTTTATTTAAATAGTATTTAAAGTAGCAAAAAAAATGGGATTGACACGTGGTGGCTTCCAGAATCGTCACGTGTCGCTCCCAAAAACATCCAAAGCTAAATGCAAAGTTAAATCGAAAAGAAATAACAAAAGATGTTAAACAAAAAGTGCTCAACATGAAAGTTGCCCGTCTCGACGAGATCTACAACTTTCATGAAGGGCCAAAAATCAAAAGAAGTCATAAGTACAAAATGTATTTTTTTGGTGGTACCTTATAGATATAAAATACCACATTTTATCCTTTTTTAATTTTTTTGTCTTTTTTGAAAAAGAGAAAAATCAAAATAAAAATTGAGAAAATATAAAAAGAATATTTACAGCTTAATCTATTTTTTTTGGATTTTAGTAATTAAGAAAATGAAAAGATAAAATGCAAGGGCAAAACGGTCTACAATATACAAAAGGGGCCAAAAACCAAAGTTTTGCATATGAGCTCTGATTTTAATGAAATTGGTCTTGTTTCGAAGATCTTTGAATGTATATTACTTTAAAAGTAAGTAGACCTAATTCAGAGGTTGTATGAGAGAGATATGGCCATTTTAAGGTGTAAGGTCTTCAACTGGGTTTGGGGTTTTATTGGGTAATTTTACAAGTTAGTATTTTTTTGATATTTTTTAAATTAGTTTAGTCATATATACACAATAGAGTTGGTTTTATTAGATTCGGAGTTAGTATAAAATTTATACAAATAGGTGAAATATGGTGAATATACAGGTGAATATTTACAAGCGAATTGGCCTTCTTATTTTATGAAATATAAATGCTAAAATGCAGATATTATCAATGTATGCATAAATGCTAATTATGCAATATAAGTGGAAATATGCATCTATTTACTTGGAAACAAAGCTCTATTTTCAACTTTTAGAGTGATGAATCACAGATTCATCAACCCCCTATACTTAAACCCTGCTCGTCCTCGAGCAACTAAAATGAAATGCAAGAGTGAAATGATTTTGGGTTCATACCAAGGTTATGAACAAAAGTTGAAAATGAAGTTTGACTCGACCTTTAGATTAATTGTGTGATGGAACCTTATTGGGATCTGAACTTAAGACCTAACAGACTTCAAGTTCCACACGTCTTCTATTCAAGACTCCTCAATAGTCAGGTCAGAACAAATCCTCAAACGCAAATTTCTGATGACTATGATTCTTACTTGTATTGTGTAAGTGTAAAATAGCTCTCCACATCAGAAATGGCTAAGAAGCAGCCTCCTCTAACAAGGTAACTATAATTCCCCGGTCTAGTAACTCTTTCCTCGAGGAGCGGGGTATTCCCTTCTAAGTTCAAGTGCGACCAGCTCAAGAGGAGGGGGTAGAGAAAAGAATGGATGGTAGCCAGTGTAGCTACCTATCCCGGGATGCCTGACCAGTGTAGCCAAGTCATCCAGCTGCAGACTTCTTTCTAATATACATACTCCGACAGGTATTTTATTTTCACTTGGACTTGTCTGATTTTTTTTGGAGTTTTTGCATTTTCTCTCTTTTTTTTCTTTTTTTTGAACTATATACAAGGTGCAGCATTTACATTAGGAGTTTTTCCTCTTGAGCCAGTAGACTATCCCTCTTTTGAAGCATTATTGCAACCCACAACATCCCATCCTTAGATGTCAACACCACCAGACTAGGTTGAGATGCACTACCCTCCCTAGAGGAGGACGGATGTTTCCACCCGTGTGCTACTCCAAGCTAAAGGATTCTACCTTCTCACCACCTCATCAATGAAGAGCTACATGCATTGTGCTTGTCCAAGTTAGGTTATTATCTAAAAGAATCATGCGTGTGCACGAGATATTCTACTTAGACTAGTCAAGATGACATGTGAACATATACTTGCTGACTTAAAGAATTAAGTCACTTGACCTAAGAAATATTAACTCCAGTTCCTATAAGGTTCCTCTGAAATTAGGTGGATTAAGGTCAAATCAAGTCCATCCTCAATATCTACTCATAACTTGGTTCAGAACCCACTAGCTTTTCACCTTGCATATGCAAGATATGCAGATGAGATGCAGATGACATGCTATGTAGATGAATGTAAATGCAAGAGTCTTTTCTTTTTTCTTTTTTTGAATGCAAGGATGATATGCAAGAGTAAATAAGAAGCCTATTTTCTTTTATTTTTTTGTGCTTTTTTCAAAACTTTGGCACACCTCCTATGTTACAATAATTAACAAGAGTTATAAGTATTATACATATTATACAAGTGTTATACAAGTATACATGTAAATTTTTTTCAATTTTTACAAAAGTTTTACAAGTATTATACAACAAGTAATTTTTTTTTCAATTTTTACCCACCCGTAATTATTGCATAATATATACAAAACTACGTGAAAATACGCAAAAGTACGAGCTATGAGTAAAGTATATATGTAATATATACATGCCCCCCTATACTTAACGTGTGCTATGCCCTCAGAATACGAAAAGCGAGGAAAAAGATATAGCTCGTGCTAAGCATAGGAGAGTTAAAATAACAAAAAGTATAGAAGTCGTCCCGCCCCCTATACTTAGGCTCTGGCAGCCTAAGTGTAGAAGAAGATCAAAATAGGGCGGACGAGGTTAAGAGGGGAAATGGATGAATATACAATGCGGGCATCGGTCCCCCCTATACTTACGCTCAGGTCAGCCTAAGTATAGGACGGAAGTGAGTATGAGGACCAATGTGATCTAGAGGATGTACAAAGCCCCGACTTAAGTGGCTTATCCCCCCTATACTTAGGATATGGTCATCCTAAGTATAGTCCAAGATGGTGATCAATGAAGTTGGGATGAGTTACTAGAGTCGCAGGGGATAAAGGACAGAATTTACAGGAATGATGGTATATACAAGTGAGTCGGTCTGAATCTTTCAAGATGTTGCTGATGGCTAGAGCTCACTGCTGCAAGGTCTCATGTACGGCTCGAGGTGTATCTACTGTATCTGTCTTGCACATGAATACAATCTCCTTAACATGGACTAACTGCTCATTGGATTCGACGAAGTGTTTCAACATTTGTCCATTCACTAGGAATGCCGATGCGTCATCTGCGAGATCTGAGATCTCAACACATCCACTATCATGCACCGTACGGAAGACAAATGGGCCCGTCCACTTGGACTTCAACTTGCCTTGGAAGATCTTCAGCCTAGCATTAAACAACCATACCTTTCGTCCAGGTACAAAGGTCTTTCGTCTGATATATCTATCGTGTCAACGCTTAACCTTGTCCTTGTACACCAAACTGTTGTCATATGCGTGGTTTCTGACTTCCACAAGCTCATTCAGATCCATATCTCTCTGCTTCTGCCCAAGGTGCGTATTCCAATTGACCTTCTTGATTGCCCATTCTGATTTATGCACTAGTTCTGCGGGCAAATGGCATGGCTTTCCGAATACCATTCGGAATGGGGAGGTTCTTAACGGTGTCTTGTAAGCTATCCTATATGCCCATAGGACTTGATCCAAGATCTGATACATGTGCTTCCTGTCTGGGCGGACAAGCTTTTGCAATATAGTCTTCACCTCCTGATTCGACACCTCAGTCATACCATCAGTCTGTGGGTGGTAAGGACTAGTGACACAGTGTTCTCCGTAGTCCTTTAGGAGTTTCTTCACCTCCCGATTTACAAAGTGGCTACCCCCATCTGATATCATCATTTTGGGAATCCCGAACCTAGAGATGATATGCTCTTCGATGAATTTATAGACAGTCCTGCTGTCTGCGGCTCGGGTCAGGATAGCCTCCACTCACCTGGATAGGTAGTCTACTGCAATAAGGATGTACTCAAACCCATGGCAAACAGGGAATGGGCCCATGAAATTGATGCCCCAAGCATCAAAGACATCACAAATGATGACATGCTGCATCGGCATCTCATCCTTGGAACCAACGGTTCCTCCCATTCTCTGGCATACTGGGCATGACTTCGCAAAGGTGATGGCATCGCGAAACAGAGTCGGCCAGTAAAAGCCACATTGAAGTACCTTCCATGCGGTCCTCTTCCCGGAGTGGTGTCCTCCTGCCTTCAAGCTGTGGCATAAAGAAAGGACACTTTGGTATTCCTCCTGAGGAATATACCGTCTCCGGACACAATCCGATCCTTCAAAGAAAAGGATCGGATCCTCCCAATGGTAGTGTCTAGCATCCGACTTCAGTCGGTCGATGTGGCTCTTGGGCCAAACTTCGGGAACCTTCTTGGAGACAAGATAGTTTACGACATTGGTATACCATGGGAGTGAGTCGACAACAAAAATCGACTCGTCAGGGAAGGAGTCTCGAATTGGGGAATCCTCGGAAGTATTGATATCTTCGAGACGAGAGAGATGATTGGCTACTACGTTCTTCTTTTCAGGTTTATCACGAATGTCCAAATCAAATTCCTGGATAAGCAAAATCCACCTAAGAAGACGCACCTTCTCATCCTTCTTCTCCATCAAGTATCGTAGCGTCGTGTGGTCAGTGACCACAATTACCTTGGATCCAATTAAATGAGATTGAACTTGTCCAAGGCAAACACTACCGCAAGCATCTCCTTTTCTGTAACTGTGTAGTTACACTGAGCGGTATCAAGTACTTCGCTTGCGTAGTGGATTGCAAACGGGACACCATCCCATCTCTGTCCTAATAAAGCCCCAACAGCAAAGTCTGAGGCATCCGTCATGATCTCAAAGGGCCTGTTTGGTTGCAGGGTTGGGTAGGGTTGGCCCAACCCTGGTTACTATTCACAAGGGTACTTTCTCCTCACAGATTACTATTCACCCATCCCAACCCAGCCCAACCCAACCCAGTCCAACCCAGCAACCAATTAGGCCCAAAAGGTAGAGACCAATCTGGGGCTTGTAGGATCGGGACATCCATGATCATTCCCTGTAATAGCTTAAAGGCCTCAAGACATTTGTGATCAATAATAAACTCCATGTCTTTGCCTAAAATCTCAGTTAGCGGTCGGTCAATCTTAGAAAAATCCTTGATGAATCTCCGATAGATTTCAACATACCCGAGGAACGATCGCAACTGCTTGATGTTGGTTGGTGGCTGGAGTCGTCTGATCACATCCACCTTAGCAGGGTCAACCTCCATTCCTCTCTTGGAGATGACGTGCCCCAACACAATGCCCTCTGTCACCATGAAGTGACTTTTCTCCCAGGAGAGCACCAGATTAACCTCACAACAACGTTTGAGGACTCGGTCCAGATTCCTAAGACAAGAATCGAAGGAGTCGTCGTGGACCGAGAAGTCATCCATGAAGACTTCCAGGAATTCACCGACCATTTCGGCGAATACAACAATCATGTACCTTTGAAAAGTACCTGGAGCATTGCATAACCCAAAGGGCATGCGCCTGAAAGCATAGGTACCAAAGGGGCATGTGAACGTGGTCTTTTCCTGGTCCTCCGGAGCTATGGCAACTTGATTGTAGCCCGAGAACCCATCCAAGAAACAGAAGAACTCTTTTCCCTCTATTCTCTCCAGGATCTGATCAATGAACAGTAGGGGGAAATGATCCTTCTTTGTCGCAGCATTCAGGCGTCTGTAATCCACACAGACGCGCCATGACGTGGGCACTCGCATCATGATCTCCTCTCCGTCCTCGTTGGTGGTTGATGAATCCACATTTCATCCTCTTTATTCTATCATATTGGCCTCAAAAACCTTAATAAATGCGTGTAAATACCCTTAAATCCAGCATATTAGTATTCATGCATGTGCATGTAAATAATGAAATACTGTAATTAAAGCCAAAATTATAGAATAAATAAAAGAAAAGAAAAGGAATAAAATATTGTAAATATTTTATGACCCGAAACCCTGAGACCTAGGCATCTTGGTGAATAGGTCGACCAGGAATAAAGTAGGGGGAGATAAGGGTCAAAATACAGTATAAATACCTATTCATTTCATTCTTTATTTATTCATTTTTGGGACCTATTTTTGGTTCCACTTTTTACACTTCAAATAAAGAAACTTTGAACATGAAAGTTGTAGATAATTAAATAAAGAAAAATACAAAATTTATTTCACTAAAAAATAATACACAGGTAAAAAGTTCTAGTCTGAATAAAAATCCAGATTCCCAACTTTCCAGACCCGTATCTCATAAATGAAAACTCCAAATGCAGCAAACTCACCTTTAATTGTAGAATAAAATAAGCTAGGTGGTTTCGCATTTGGCAGAGCTACGGTTTAAAAGTTGAGTTTTGGGACCACATTGTATACTTGTACAGATTAAAATAATCATTTTATTATGGGATTTTTACCCGGCAGACCCTGCAATCTTTTGCAATTACCGCTACGACCTTTGAAACATCGTAATTCCTCCCTCGACCCTGTAAACTTACTCCGCCTTACCTCACAGACCCTGCCGTTAATTTTAACTTTATTTGAGTCAACTGCTTGAGTTAGTCTTGAGTTAATCTAACCAATGGACATCCAACGGTGGAGAGGAGGCCTGGGCAGGGAGGTGGAGGGGAGAAGGGGAGGAGGCTTGGGCGGGGCGGAGGCCTGGGCGGAGGGCAGGTCGTGGGGCGCGTATCTCGGCTGCCCACTTGCCCCAAGGTCTCTGCCTCAAACCTACCACCACCACCTGCGATCCACCAGCCTCCCCTCCCATTCTCACCCCGCCCTCACCCACCTCTCCCTCTCCCTCCGCTCCCCCGCCCCCGTCTCCCTCTCCCACGTCCACCACCTCCTCTCCTCCCTCTCCCAAGTCCTCCTCCTCCCCCACGTCCACCACCTCCTCCGCTCCTCCCCCTCCCTCCCCTCCCTCCTCCACCGCTCCCTCCTCCTCGCTGACGCCTACGATTCCCTCCGCCACTCCCTCCTCTCCCTCCTCCAGCTCCTCGCCCACTCCTAAGCCGCCATCCGCCGTCGCGACATCCGCGCGCTCTCCCTCGTCGCCAGAGACCGCAGGAAGCTCGAGAAGGAAATCTCCAGGCTCGCCTCGCTCATGACCTCCAAGGCCAAGCGAGAACAGGGGACGGAGATTGTGGGTCTCGTCAGTGATGCCCAAGATGCGATCTTGACGGCATCTGCGGCAGTGTTCGCTGATCTAGTGGCGTTCTCCGTTGAAAAGATTTGTGGATCCTCCGCGTCGGCGTGGTCGGCGCTGAGGAGGAGGATGAAGCAGGGGAAGGAGAAGGTGGAGGAGGGGGAGTGGGAGAGGAGCATGGAGGCGCTGAGGAGCGTGGAGGAGCGCGTGAAGGAGGCGGAGGCGGAGAGCGAGAAGGTGTTCAGGGAGCTCGTGAGGAGCAGAGTGTTGCTGCTGAACATCTTGACGCCATGACAAGGGGGTGGAGGAGCGTTGACGAAGTAAAGGACCGGTCAACATCGTCGTCTCTCGTATTTTTTCGGGTGATCTGTGTGTAAATTTTTTGTGAGATGTATTATAAGGAGTACCTGTTGGTTGATATGGAGATTCTGGAAATGGGTTTGTACAGGAAAAAGAAGACGGCAAATGGAGGTTTTGCTGATCCCTCTGTTATTACCGTCAAGTAATAATAATTTCTATCAAACGGGCAATATCTGAATTACTTTGGATTTGAGATGCCATTCCCACCTGGAGTGATCACCAAGAATTGTTCTTCCCATGTCCAAGAACGAACTCACTTTTTTTTATGGTAGTTTTCGAATACGTCGCAGCCGAGACAGCCCCCGATGCCGCAGCCGAGAAATGGTCCATTCGGAGGGTGGATGAGGGGGAGGAGAAGGGGGCCGAGGAGGGGGGGAGGAGGCCTGGGCAGGTCGGGGGGGCAGGGTGGGGGAGAAGCATCGCCGGAGAGGGGGGTAGAGCGACCACGGGGGGGTTCCATGACGGAGTGGCACTCCACGTAAATTTAATAAATAAAATGGGTATAATATAAATGAATATAACAGAATCTGGTTACTTTTAACGGGTCAATTAACGGCCCTTGACCGCAGGGTCTGCATGGTAAGGGTTAGCAAGTTTACAGGGTCGAGGGAGGAATTACGATGTTTCAAAGGTCGTAGCGGTAATTGCAAAAGATTTCAGGGTCTGCCGGGTAAAAATCCCTTTTATTATTTATTCAATATTTTTATATTTTTATATTTTTTATAATTTTGTAAATATTATTTATAATAAATATATGCATTAAAATCTGAAGAAAAACCTAAATAAAACACAAAATAAAAATACATGTATATATAATACATATGTATAAGAACTATACACATACATATATGTTTAAGACTTTTATTTTATTTAATATACAAACCACATCAGAAAAATAAAACAAAAATATATTAATGTGTATAAAAGTATTTTACAAATATATAAAATACTAAATAAAAATAAATAAATTAAAATCACAAAATAAAAATAAAAGAATAAAATATATAGGTAATATACCTATATAGGCTGTAAAAAGCAACTTGTAAAAATATACCTCATAAAAATAAATAAAAATCACCATAAAATACTATATTAAATAATAAACATTTTTTATTTTATAACCTTAAATTAATTAATTCATTTAATATTTTTAATTCAATTTACAAGATTTTTAATTCATTTTTGTCTTTTTGCGGATGACGTGGCCCAATCGGGCCACACCATCCGTTGACCGGGGTCAACTCCTTGACCCCAGGTCTGTGACCAAGGGACCTGCCTGTGCACCCATTTTCTTGGATTTTTCGTGGGTGTATCTTTCATCGATTCGCGAAATGACCTTCACGAATTTTGCTCCTAGATGGATGGTCTTACACACCCTCTGATTATTTTGGGATTTGAGCCATCGTTTCACCCGTTCTTCCTCGACTTTGGTGCCCACTTGTTCACCCGTTCAAAAAGACCCTTGACAACCTCCTTCGCCCTTTGAACCCCTTTTTGGACTAAGTTCTCCTCCACTTATTGAGGGCAGTGTATTGAGGAGGGTGACAGCCTCCTCTCCACTCCTTTTGCAGCGGATTTGAGCGGAGTTGGGGCGGTTCCACCATCTCCGGCGGCGAGCCGCCGTGAGATTCTACCTTGGGTATATACCCTTGAGGTCTGCACGTTTTATCTCGTTTCTCTTGCTTTTTCTTTACTTGCAGTAACCTTAGAATTAGATTTTCTACTTCACCTTCGATCCGTATTCGCCCGTTCATCTATTCCATCCATGTCGGAGTTCGCCCCGGCGAGCTCCCATACTTCCCATTCTTCACCATTTCCGCCTCATCGTCCACCCAGGAGGGGAGAGGCACTTTGCCCTCGCCCTCCTTAACGTCTTTCGCAGGATCCAGGAGCTGAAGAACCCCATCTGGGAACGTTTTCGTGGGAGGCAAAGACACCTGGAGCATCCCCGTTCTCCCCTCGTCGCGGCGGCCTGTCGGCTATCTCCACGCCATTTTGAAGCCGCCGATCGCCAGGTGGTCGTCCCAGGGAGCTCCGAGGCCTTTTTGAAGAATCTCGGACCGTCGGAGAGGCTCGAGTTGGCCGGGGGAACGTCGCACCAGCACTGTTCGTCCCTATTCTTCCCTCCTTGGCTCGTGTTGAGACCTGGAGGTGACAGCTCCAGGATCCAATCTTCAGGAAGGCGAAGCGTAGAGGATTTGGGCACGTTCCAGCACCTCCGGCGAGCTCCACCGTCGAGGTATTTCAACCTCGGGTCCTGGTCCGTTGAGGTACTCATTCCCTTAGTTTTCTTTCATCTTTTCATCCACCGTCGTTATAACTTCACGTAGGGATCTTAATCATCGCCGTCCACCCATCGATTCACTCAATCGACGCCTCTCGCCGGAGCAAGCTCCGACGAGCATCTATATCACCGTGTGACCCTCGTTAGAACCTATTGGAGGTTGCGGCATTTTGCCCGCGGCCACACCTAATTATTTTTGCAGGTCCTGAGGCCAACACGATCACCTGGAGGCATTTTTGGCCTCGCCGGAGATACCTGGGCCCCCTCTTCTTCTCCGACATCGTGGGGGAGCCCAGGAGGTCGCCAGCCAGTTTTGAAGCCCCAAGCGTGGAGAGGACGATCCCAAGAAGCTTCTTGGGCATTTTGGAGCTTCAACTCGCGGCGGAGGCGGCCGATCGGGACTTGGGAAGCTCGCCTCGCGGTGGGTTCTTCCCTACTCTTTGTCGACTCCTCCGAGCCGTCCGATCAACCCTCATTCTTCAAGGCGTACAACAGTCGTAGGATCTCTACCCTCCTCGGCCGTCAGATTCGTCCAGATCCATCTAATCCAAGCCGCCCACACGCGAACCGTCATCAGGCCATGCGGGCGTGACACGTGTCTAAGTGAGAGCAGATCCGCCGTCCGCTCCCATGCTAGCGTGGGTAATTTGCATTATATCCCTCGCATTTTTTGTAATATTTATTTAGTCCATAAACTTTCCTATGCTGTGTTAGAATTTTTGTAATTTTTGCATGTTGCCCCCGAACCTTTAGGGATATTACGTTCTAGTCCATGCCACGTCACCTCACGTGACCAATACACGTGAGGTGCGGGCTTTTTGTGAGGAACCCCTCCAGGGTTTATGTATTTAACTTTATTCCAGGGGTTTTTGAATTAAGTGTAAAAGTTTTGGAAATATTGCAATGTAGCCCCTGAGGTTTTTGATATTACAGATAGGTCCCTCCCAAGCATGTGCCAGTGACGCGTCCTGGTGGGTTATTTGCAGGGAAACCCTCCCAGGTTTGGGAATCTGTAATTGGTCCAAGAACTTTGTTTATTAGTGTTATATTTTGTTGGAAAATTGCAACTGTGCCCCTCGATGTTTGTGAATTTGCATATATACCCCTACTAGGCTGTGTATTTTTGTGTGCTTGTCTTATTTATTTCACGCATCATTAAAACCCCAAAAATTCTACAAAAATCATCATAGATCCCTGTTGCATAGTAGTTTAACGCCACATTTTTGCATTCCATTTTTATTGCATTTTAATATTTATTAAAAATAAAAAACATCACATTTCAGTACTGTCTATCTTAGAAAATACCAAAAAAATATTAAAACACCTAGAAAAAAATCCAAAAAAGTTACCTACTGTCTATTTTATTGTCTTTTAGCTTCAGTCCAAAAATCACTAAAAAATTCAAAACCAAAACCTTAAAGATTAGAAAATACCTAAAAACTTCAAAAAATTCTAAAAAATTATAGAAAAATAAAAAATATAAACTCAGGTCATGTAGGTTCCTTACTTTATTCTCTTTATTTGAAAATTAATTCGGCAAAATTTTGATATTGTTTGATATTTTTCCTTCCCATTTAAATTTCAGCCAGTAATTAATTCACTGTTTTCCTTCATTTTAATTTTTAAAATAACCAAAAATATTTAGAAAAATACCTAAAAATCACAAAAATAGTAAAAAATTATAAAACGACCAAAAATATTTTATTTCCTAATTTTTGACTATTTTCCCTATTTTTATAAATAGCCTAGCACCTCTTTTCTTATATTGTATATATATATATTCCAATATTGAAAAAGGAAATTAAAAAATATAAAATATAAAAAGAAAATAAAAAATCAGAAAATTAAAAATCAAAATACAAAATTAAAAATTAAAAACCCACAAAAATATTTGCATTGCATAGTGTAGACAATACATCACATTCACACACACACACACAATTATTGGTCTATCCTGCCTTGCTCCCTGTGTTCGAACTCTCTACGTACTTGCACCTATACATCTTTTATGTAGAGTTAAAAATAAATTTGACTTCACATTTGTTTGTCATTGTTTGATATTTGATTGTGGGTTCATTTTGATTAAATATGGGATTTTGTAGTGGTCAAGACATCGACTACGGTTTCGCCTTGGGAAACCGTACGACCGCTCAATTCTGTGTTTATCAAATGGCGCCGTTGCCGGGGAGCAATAGCGCGTAGTTCGGGTGTATGCTTCGTGATTGTGATATTTGTCTACATTTTTGCTTTCTTTATTTGCTCACTTAGTTGATATTATTGCTTGACTTGTCTAATTACTCTTCCTTATTGACTTTGTGCGAGGAACCGCGGATCGAGGGAAACGCTCTACCTTAGGCGTCAGTGCACCCACGTGAAGGCGGCAGGAGACTTCTGACCTAGCATTAAAGAAGGCAGGGAGGACTTGAGAAGACAGTCGTATTTTTTTTAGCATTTTTGTGTTGTATCTATTTTTGTAATTTTAAGTGAGAGAGAGACTCTTTTATTTGTAATAATACAGGTACCCCCGGACACTTTGGACTCTTGAGCCTAATTTCCAGATGTTTGTACACCTGGGAGCTCGCCGTGGTTTTTACGGCTTTTCATCGCATTTTTTTATTATTTTGTTTTCTTGGTTTTGATTTTATTTCCTTTGAGTGATTGAGCCCCTAGTTCTAGGATTGCTTGCGATAGATTAAGGCCATACGCCTAATATATTTGCATGCACCTATAGCCGCGTTTGGACTTAGTCAAAATTTTAAACAGTTGATTCACTATCTTCGAGCCGTCGCGCCGCGAGCTCACCCTGCCAAGCGCTTCTCCTGAACTCGATTTGTCGAGAGGAGGAGGGGTGAGCCTAGACTGGACTCTAGGATTGAGGATTAGTGGTCAACTTGTGGTTCTTCACGATAATAGCAACTTCTGAAACTTAGGGCGATTTCATCGGCTTTGCATTTGCATATAGATATGTTTCAATTCTGTTGAGCATCTTTGCATGTAGAGTGCTGGAGGCAAGGTGAGCATTTCTCTTTAGCATTCATCATCGATTGCCGCTTGCATTGCTTTTCCGACTCTCCCTCTGATTTTGCCAACTTAGGAGCTCAAAGGAATTGATTCCCTGATAGGCTCGTGCATTGCTTATTAAAAATCCAAAAAAAAAGTGATAATCAATAAAATTGGGACTGTTAATATTACTTGACCCTAAAATCGATCAAAAGAAAAATATTTTCTTGGGGTGAGTAATCCCCTCATTGTCTTCGTTTTACATTGCTCGCGCACACACTAAGGTTAGAGCCCAAATCCTATTTTCAGCCCCCTAAGTATTTGTGCAAATCTTTGACTTCTCACCTAACTCTAAAACAGACAAGATAAAAAGACCGCTCTTTGCGGTCTCTACCGAGTTGAGTAGGTGAATTGAGGGTTTGTATTCTTTTTATTTTTGTCTGTGATTGTTTTGTGTGTGTCCTATATCATCCCTGCGCATTTGTGCCTTCTTCTTCGCTCTCTTGACTTGATCGTCATGCTCCCCCGAATCATTTCCTTTTGATTTTGAGATGGACCCCTGGAGCGCTTTTTATCTGGACTTTGCGGATCCCTCGCTCGCTCCATTCGGTTCACCTCCCTTTTATCAGGAGGATCCTCCTACTACTTTTTCTGATTTTTGTACATATCCACCTCAGCCACAGTATCACGACTCGGACTTCTACCCACCTCCACCCCCACCTGTATATTATCTACCTCCACCTTCACATCCACCCGAGTCTGACCTGTTGGAGTCACCTCCCTCGATCTCTATGAGTGAAATCTTGAACCGGATGATGGTGCGCATTGATTTGATGAATGATAATCTTGCTGTATTGAGGAATAATCAGATTAATGCTCCTTTCGTCGGGGATACAGATTTACTTGTCGATGATCATGGGATCTTGCAATCGCCCAAAATACAAAAAAATGAGAAAAATTTAAAAATCCAAAAAGAGTTCGGGAGACACTTGGTTGATTCATACCGTGAGGAGAGAGCCCATTTGCCAGATCACTCAACCACACATTCATTCACACACTGTCCCACCTTTGACCTCGAGGATGCCGGTGTACAGACTGCTCTTGGCACGCCTCGTGTATATGCTGATTCCGACTTCCTCCTTTATATGGAGGAAGTCCCAAAATTCAAAAAAATGCTATCTGAACCGGAAGTGGTGGCTACTATTCATGAAATTATCCGCGCCCCACTTCAACAGGCCATGACTGATTTATCTACTCCTCTTCCCAAGAAGAGAAAGCGGAGGAGCAGATCTGAGCGTCACATTCTGACCATGGCCACTACCCACGCCATCACACACCGCCCCATTCCTAGAAAGAAGAGCACAACTACCCCTTTCATCACTTGCACCATCTCTGACTATACTTGTGATCGCACTCTCCTGGATGGTGGTGCATCTATTAGCATATTACCCTTCTCGCTGGTACAGTCTCTTCACTTAGGGCCTCTAAAGAAAACTTGGATGATCGTTCAGTTTACTGATGGATCTATCAAGAGGCCGAAGGGTATCCTTGAAAATGCCATCATTTCTATTCAGGGCATGAGCCACCATGTTGATTTTGTCGTGTTGCCCATGGAGAGATCCACAGGGGAGCTGTCTCCAATCATCCTGAGACGACCATTCCTCGCCTCTGCGAGGGTCGTTATTGATTATGGATCAGGAGAGATTCGCTTTCGTCCTGTTGACGAAAGCGAAGCGGTGATCACCGCACCCACAGTTGACCAGAGACCTGCACCTGATGCGCCTTCATCGATTCTAGCTGACTCCGAGGCATGTGACCGATCTAAGGATATTAGAGATGTTTGCTTAGCGACCCCTGATGAGACCCAACGAATCCCCTGAAAGGGGAGGAAATCGGAAAGCATAGACCACGTGGTTCCTCCTTCTAGTGTGTGGCGATGTGTTGATGAAATCCAAAGCATTTACGTTTACGTGATTGATCCCATTGAGCAGCGGGCAGATACCAAGACTAGACAGGACAGACCTGGTTTGACTACTTCCACTGATAAGTCTGTTCCTGGTCAATCAAAAGTAAAGATGAATTAGGTCGGTTATGATGCTGCCATTTATTTTGATAGATTTAGGCCTCTTGATGGAAATGATTCAGTTGCGACTCTTGAGGACGATCTGAGTTCTACTACTTCCACTGATGACTTCGTTCTTTTTGGTTTTGACCTGGATGAGACCTCGCAGTATGACTCCGATTACACTTCTTCCAAGGATGATGAGTTTGTCCCATTCCACTTTGATATCAGCAAGACATCCAAGGCCGGGCCTAGCCGTACTTCTTCCACTAACCAGTCCGTGCCTTCACACCATAGGACCACCAAGGGCGAACCTAGCCATACTACTTCCATTGACCAGTTCGTCCCTTTTCGATTCGATTCCACTGAGGGGCTCCACCGTGTCGACCCTGATCGGCTTCCGTCCATTGTGGACCCCGATGTCGACATACACCACACCAGATCTATCCCTCAGCGGTCTCGCAAGAAGGTTAGCTTTCGGCCTTCTTGATCATATGTACATCCACCTCTGTTGAACATTCTCCTTTGTTCATCTCTGTCTCTACCGTATTGCTCGTCCACCCATTCTCGTGTTTGCCTTGCTTAGGACGCACTTGATCCTACGTATAGGAGGGGTGAATGAGCCGAGTGTTCATTCGTCGTTCTGTATCATCACTCCTGTTGTTGCCTATACTTAGGGCTTCTTTTACCCTAAGTATAGGGGGAGTGATGTGTACATCCTCATGATCTATCTCTCTTCCATCTGTTGATTTCTTCTCTTATTTTCTTCTTTTCTTCTTTTCCTTCTTTATTTTCTTTATCTACCAAAAAGGTGCCACCCTTGTAGACAGTTTTCCATACTTAGGCCGTACTTTGTCCTAAGTATAGGGGGTGTGCACCCCGAGTTGTTCTATTCCATTCGATCCTCTCCATTGTCTCTTCTTGTCTATACTTAGGGATATTTTACCCTAAGTATAGGGGAGACAATCTGAGTATGATCTGTTCATTCCCACCCTTGACCCTCCCTGCGTTGTGTACAGTCTGCTATACTTAGGATTATTTGATCCTAAGTATAGGGGGTAAATGCTGTTGTGAATAGTATTTCAAAAAAAATGTCCAGGCCTGTATGAAAATAAAATGCCTGCAAAGTATGAAAGTAAAATGCCTGCAAAGTATGTACAAATGTTGTAAAGTCAATAAGCAAGCTTGAGTTCCAAAGCCAAATCATGTGAGCCTGCAGCTGGATGACTTGACTACACTGGTCTTGCATCCTAGGATAGGTAGCTACACTGGCTACCGTCCATTCTTCTCTTCACCCCCTCCTCTTGAGCTGGTTGCCACTTGAACTTAGAAGGGAATACCCTGTTCCTCGAGGATGGAGTTATTGGATTGGGGAATCATTGGGTTGTCATACTGGAGAAGTCAGTCTCTTTGTCATTCTAGTTGGGGAGAGCCACCATCACTTACACTGTACGAGTCAGATTCATAGTCGTAAGGGTTTGCGTATGAGTTGAGATATTTCTGACCTGGCTATTGAGGAGACTTGGACAAAGTTTTGGGATTCTCAAGGATTGTTGGATTTCAAATTCGGTTCTTATTAAGGTTCCACCCGCACTAAAATTCCAAAGGTCCGACTTAAGCTTCAAACTTTGATTTTGTGAAGACAAGTTTGATAATTAAACTAAATCCAACTTCTTCTTTTTCTTTTCTTTGTTTTCTTTTCTACACTTATTGCATAAGTGTTTGCTAGGGACTAGCAAAAGTAAAGTATAGGGGGATGATGAATCCACATTTCATCATCTTTATTCTATCATTTTGGCCTCAAAAACCCTAGTAAATGCGTGTAAATACCCTTAAATCCAGCATATTAGCATTCATGCATGTGCATGTAAATAATGAAATACTATAATTAAAGCCAAAATTTCAGAATAAATAAAATAAAAGAAAAAGAATAAAATATTGTAAATATTTTATGACCCGAAACCCCGAGACCTAGGCATCTTGATGAATAGGTCGACCAGGAATAAAGTAGGGGGAGATAAGGGTCAAAATACAGTATAAATACCTATTCACTTCATTCCTTATTTATTCATTTTGGGACCTATTTTTGGTTCAACTTTTTACACTTCAAATAAAGAAACTTTGAACATGAAAGTTGTAGATAATTAAAAAAAGAAAAATACAAAATTTATTTCACTCAAAATCAATACACATGTAAAAAGTTCTGGTCTGAATAAAAATCCAGATTCCCAACTTTCCAGACTTGTATCTCATAAATGAAAACTCCAAATGCAACAAACTCACCTTTAATTGTATATAGAATAAAATAAGCTGATTAATGGCGGTGGTTTCGCATTTGGTGGAGCTACGGTTTAAATGTTGAGTTTTGGGACCACATTGTATACTTGTACAGATTAAAATAATCATTTTATTATTTATTCATTATTTTTTATATTTTTATATTTTTTTATAATTTTGTAAATATTATTTATAATAAATATGTGCATTAAAATCAATAGAAAAACCTAAATAAAACACAAAATAAAAATACATGTATATAATACATAGGTATAAGAACTATACACATACCTATATATTTAAGACTTTTAATTTTTAATATACAAAACACATCAGAAAAATAAAACAAAAATATATTTATGTGTATAAAAGTATTTCACAAATATATAAAATAATAAATTAAAATAAATAAATTAAAATCACAAAATAAAAATAAAAGAATAAAATATATAGTTAATATACCTATATAGGTTGTAAAAAGCAACTTGTAAAAATATACCTCATAAAAATAAATAAAAATCACCATAAAATACTTTATTAAATAATAAACATTTTTTATTTTATAACCTTAAATTAATTAATTCATTTAATATTTTTAATTCAATTTACAAGATTTTTTAATCAATTTTTGTCTTTTTGCGGATGATGTGGCCCAATCAGGCCACGCCATCCGTTGACCGGGGGTCAACTCCTTGATCCCAGGTCTGCGACCAAGGGACCTGCATGTGCACCCATTTCGGGCGTATCTTTAATCGATTCGCGAAATGACCTTCACGACTTTCGCTCCTTGATGGATGGTCTTACACGCCCTCTGATTATTTTGGGCTTTGAGCCATCGTTTCGCCTGTTCTTCCTCGACTTTGGTGCCCACTTGTTCACCCGTTCAAAAAGACCCTTGACAACCTCCTTCACCCTTTGAACCCCTTTTTGGACTAAGTTCTCCTCCACCTATCGAGGGCAGTGGATTGAGGAGGGTGACAGCCTCCTCTCCACTCCTTTTGCAGTGGATTTGAGCGGAGTTGGGGCAGTTCCACCATCTTCGGCGGCGAGCCGCCGTGAGGTTCTACCTCAGGTGTATACCCTTGAGGTCTGCACGTTTTATCTCGTTTCTTTGGCTTTTTCTTTACTTGCAGTAACCTTAGAATTAGATTTTCTATTTCACCTTCGATCCGTATTCGCCCGTTCATCTACGCCATCCATCGTCGGAGTTCGCCCCGGCGAGCTCCCATACTTCCCATTCTTCACCATTTCCGCCTCATCGTCCACCCAGGAGGGGCGAGGCACTTTGCCCTCACCCTCCTTAACGTCATTCGCAGGATCCAGGAGCTGAAGAACCCCATCTGGGAACGTTTTCGTGGGAGGAAAAGACACCTGGAGCATCCCCGTTCTTCCCTCGTCGTGGCGGCCTATAGGCTATCTCCACGCCATTTTGAAGCCGCCGATCGCCAGGTGGTCGTCCCAGGGAGCTCCTATGCCTTTTTGAAGCATCTCGGACAGCCGGAGAGGCTCGAGTTGGCCGGGGGAACGTCGCACCAGCACTGTTCGTCCCTATTCTTCCCTCCTTGGCTCGTGCTTGAGACCTGGAGGTGACAGCTCCAGGATCCAATCTTCAGGAAGGCGAAGCGTAGAGATTTGGGTGCGTTCCAGCACCTCCACCGAGCTCCGCCGTCGAGGTATTTAAACCTCGGGTCCTGGTCCCTTGAGGTACTCATTCCCCTAGTTTTCTTTCATCTTTTCATCCACTATCGTTTTAGCTTCACGTAGGGATCTTAATCATCGCCGTCCACCCATCGATTCGCTCAATCAACGCCTCTCGTCGGAGCATGCTCCAGCGAGCATCTATATCACCGTGCGACCCTCGTTAGAACATATTGGAGGTTGCGACATTTTGCCCGCAGATGCACCTAATTTTTTGCACCTAATTTTTTTTTTGTAGGTCCTGAGGCCAACACGATCACCTGGAGGCATTTTTGGCCTCGCCGGAGATACCTGGGCCCCCTCTTCTTCTCCGACGTCGTGGGGGAGCCCAGGAGGTCGCCAGCCAGTTTTGAAGCCCCAAGCGTGGAGAGGACGATCCCAGGAAGCTTCTTGGGCATTTTGGAGCTTCAACTCGCGGCGGAGGCGGCCGATCGGGAACTGGGAAGCTCGCCTCGCGGCGGGTTCTTCCCTGTTCTTTGTCGACTCCTCCGAGCCGTCTGATCAACCCTCGTTCTTCCAGGCGTACAGCAGCCGTAGGATCTCCACCCTCCTCGGCCGTCAGATTCGTCCAGATCCATCTAATCCAGCCACCCACATGCGAACCGTCATCAGGCCATGCGGGCATGACACGTGTCTAAGTGAGAGCAGATCTGTCGTCCGCTCCCGCGCTAGCGTGGGTAATTTACATTATATCCCCCGACTTTTTGTAATATTTATTTAGTCCATAAACTTTCCTATGCTGTGTTAGAATTTTTGTAATTTTTGCATGTTGCCCCCGAACCTTTAGGGATATTACGTTCCGGTCCACGCCACATCACCTCACGTGACCAGTACATGTGAGGTGTGGGCTTTTTGCAAGGAACCCCTCCAGGGTTTATGTATTTAACTTTAGTCCAGGGATTTTTGAATTAAGTGTAAAAGTTTTGGAAATATTGCAACGTAGCCCCCGTGGTTTTTGATATTACAGATAGGTCCCTCCCAAGCGCGTTCCAGTCACGCGCCCTGGTGGGTTATTTGTAGGGAAACCCTCCCGGGTTTGGAAATCTATAATTGGTCCAAGAACTTTATTTATTAATGTTATATTTTGTTGGAAAATTGCAACTGTGCCCCCTGGATCTTTGTGTATTTGTATATATACCCCTGCCAGGCTGTGTATTTTTGTGTGCTTGTCTTATTTATTTCACGCATCATTAAAATCCCAAAATTCTACAAAAATCATCATAGATCTCTGTTGCATAGTAGTTTAACGCCACATTTTTGCATTCCATTTTTATTGCATTTTAATATTTATTAAAAATCGAAAACATGCCATTTCAGTACTGTCTATCTTAGAAAATACCAAAAAAATATTAAAACACCTAGAAAAAATCCAAAAAAGTTACCTACTGTCTATTTTATTGTCTTTTAGTGTCAGTCCAAAAAGCACTAAAAAATTCAAAACCAAAACCTTAAAAATTAGAAAATATCTAAAAACTTCAAAAAAATTCTAAAAAATCATAAAAATCAAAAAAATATAAACTCAGGTTTTGTAGGTTCCCTACTTTATTCCCTTTATTTTTAAATTAATTTGGGAAAATTTTGATACTGTTTGATATTTTTCCTTCCCATTTTAATTTCAGCCAGTAATTAATTCACTATTTTCCTTCATTTTAATTTTTAAAATAACCAAAAACATTTAGAAAAATACCCAAAAATTAGAAAAATAGTAAAAAATAATAAAAAGACCAAAAATATTTTATTTCCTAATTTTTGGCTATTTTCCCCTATTTTTATAAATAGCCTAGCACCTCTTTTCTTATATTGTATATATATTCCAATATTGAAAAAGAAAATTAAAAAAATATATAAAATATAAAAATAAAATAAAAAATCAGAAAATTAAAAATCAAAATACAAAATTAAAAATTAAAAACCCACAAAAATATTTGCATTGCATAGTGTAGACAATACATCACATTCACACACACACATACACACAATTATTGATCAATCCTACCTTGCTCCCTGTGTTCGAACTCTCTACGTACTTGCACCTATACATCTTTTATGTAGAGTTAAAAATAAATTTGACTCCACATTTGTTTGTCATTGTTTGATATTTGATTGTGGGTTCATTGTTGATTAAATACAGGATTTTGTAGTGGTCAAGACATCGACTGCGGTTTCACCTTGTGAAACCGTACGACCGCTCAATTCTGTGTTTATCAGTGGTCATCTGAATTCCCGACTTTTTCGGAACCACATGGATCGAGGCCACCCATTTAGAGTCAGAGATGAGATAAATGAAACCCGTGTTGCACCATTTCTCTATCTTCTTCTTCACTCCCTCTCGTAAATTTGGATTCAAACGACGTTGGAATTCACGAGAGGGTTTGGCTTTATTCTCCAAGTAGATATGGTGGGAACAAAGAACATGATTTATCCCGTGGAGATCGGAAATGCTCCAGCCTATTGCCTTGCGGTTTTTCTCCAGGATCTCTAGCAAGCGAGATTCCTGCTCCTCGGTCAATCGCGGACTGATGATGATCGGATATTTCTTCTCTTGACCCGCAAAGAAGGCGTATTTTAGTGTTGTGGGTAAAGGCTTGAGCTCAGGTAAGGTGTGATCATCTAGGAAATCCGGCTCAATCGAATCGGGGTCGGTGTTGGAAGTGGCTGGATCTTTCTCTGTAATTGCGGCCACCAAATTATTCGGCTCTGGAGTCGGATCGTCAAAGGTCTTAATGCAATAGGCAAAAGCTGCGTCTGACTCGTCATCCTCATCTTCCGATTGTACTACAGAGGGAAGGACTGACAGGCCCAGCTGGGCCTCTAAGTCATCGAAGATGTAGGGAGATACAGGTTCTGAGCTATACTCGTCTCTGAGGACCTCACAAACTGACTCATGCACTGGATCATCTCCGGAGGGGAGGGACTCATCGGTGCTGGCTGGGTTATGTCTCCATGGCCCAACTGTGTCTACAAGGTCGCAGTCTGCTTCGGTTGAAGTGTACTCGGTGCTGGATTCGGAATCCGGTCTCTGCCATCTGGTTTGCTTCATCTCAAGTTCCTCATCTCCTCCTGGAGTTTGGAACTGGATCATCCTGATCTTGTAATCAAACAAGGCCCCTGTTGCCCTGAGGAAGGGCCTGCCTAAGATGATCTGGGAATCTCTCCAATTACGAGGGATTTCCGTATCTAGGACAGTGAAGTCCACCATGTATTCCTGACCCTCGACTTTGATCACAACATTCCTCGATTCTCGTTGGGACCTCTTGGTTGATTTATCAGTGAACTGCAGGAGGGCTCTAGATTTCCTAAGAGGTCCGAGATTACATAGAGGGTTGTAGGCATTAAGTTAATTGAGGAGCCATTATCTAGGAGAGTGCCTAAAAATGCAATGTCATCGACATGACTCACCACATAATGTGCACCCATGTCTCTTCGTTTCCTTGTAAACGAGTTCTTTATTGCACAAGTCGTTGCTACTGACATGACGTGTTTCTCAACATGGCTTTTGGTCTTCCTACTAACCCTAGTAGGTGTGCATCTCACCTTAAGGTACTTCTGAAATGCAGGAGTCATTTCCACGTACTTGTCAAAGGGGATTGTGACCTTGATATGCTTGTTGCAAAACTATGCCATCTCAGGGTCATCTTTTTGGATTCTTTTTAATTTTGTTCTATCCACCCTTAAGAGCTCGGGGGAAGGGGATTATTGACTCTAACTCAGGTTCTAAAGCTGAAATGTTTTCATTGAAAGCTGGAACTGAGTTCTGTACAAGACACGGACTCTGAAATAGACTCGGACTCTGACTCTGACTAAAAGGAAAATGCTGTGGTGAAATCGGTGATGCGTCTTCCGCGACTTATGGACGGTCCTCCTCAGATGGAGGTGCGGGCTCTTCGTCGGTTTCGTCGGACTCTCTGCTGGTGCGGGTTCGTTGCTGCTTCGAGGACCCAGAAGTCCTCTTCTTCTACCGGTGGTGGTGATGGTGGTGCTACTCCTCTTCCGCCTCCACGTTCTCCTCAGGTAGAGACTTGGCGGCTCCTTCCTCCTGTGCCCATGCCCGATCAGGTATGATCACGGTCCTTCCGCTCTTGAGGGACATATGGTTCACATTATCATACGAAAAGGTCTCATGTTCAGATAAAGAATTATCTGAATAGTATACTTGATCATGAGGTCGGTTCTGGCCCTGAGTTAAGCTGTTCGGGTTGGCCTGAACCTGGGAGGGAATTGGGGTCTTTGGCGCCATTTGTTGATCTTGGGTATGAGAGACACGATTCAGATCAGTTCTCATATCCATATAGTTATTCTGGATCTGTTGGACCCTATCAGACTGGGTCTGGATCGCCAAGGTGGGGGACTCCAATTCGGTAGGCTGTGCTGGCTGATGCTGACTTGTGAATGAGGTTTTGTACTGCTGCTGCTGATGGGACGGTGACGGGCCCTGCTGGCCCGAGTGGAATGTGTGTTGCTGCTGCTGGTGCTGCTGAGGCTGGTACCCTCGTTCGGGCCTGGACTGAACAAAGTGCAGTACGAGGACGGAGCTGGTTTCCTGGTTAGCTGGGGAAGGTCGGTGAGGCTGACCGTTCCCCATCCTCGACTGTCTGCCGACGGGGTCATGGCTGTACCACATCCCATTGATCTCGAACACCTACAAAGGCTCCTCGTATCCAGTCTCCACTTGTGGGGGTGCATGCTGGTCCTGCTGGGTGTAACTCTGATCCTCTACCCAGCCACTCTGAGGCCCCAGTGCTGGTTCCTGTACATGATGGACTCGGTGTACAGGCACAGGTGGTGCAGAAGGGGCAGGTAGCTTTATCTTGGCTACCTTCTCAGTAAGTTCCTCCACTTGCTTCGACAAACGCGAGAGAGATTCAAGGTCAGTGACCCTCTTGTGGATCTGCTCGACCATGGTTAACTTGTCTGCTATCATCCCCATGCTGGGGATGAGGTCCTCTGTCAGATCCGCTACAGTCCTCCTAGTTGTCTCGTTAGATAGGAGTGAGGGAGACAACTGATAGGCCCTGGTGGCCTGCAACCTGCCTGTTTCCGCCATCTACTCTAGTATCTTCCATACAACATTCTCATTTTTGTTCAGATAACTTCCTCCACAGGTGGCACTGACTAACCCCTGCATCTCTGGGGTCATGCCACAGAACAAGGTCTGGACTAAGATCGCCTTAGAAATACCATGGCAGGGACATTTCTGAATTAGGTCATTAAACCTATCCCATGCTTCAAGGAATGGTTCACTGGGTCCCTGTGAAAAACTAGCGATCTTTGTTCTCATTTGATTAGTCCTACTGAGAGGGTAGAACTTCTTTAGGAATAGATCCTTGAATTGCATCCATGTTCTACATATCACCCCTAGGTTCTTCAGCCAATGTGCTGCCTTATCTCCTAAGGCGAAAGGGGTGGCCTTCAGTCGAATGTAATCCTGTCCAAGCTAAGGGTGACTAAGGTTGTTGCAAACCAGCTCGAAGTCTCTGAGGAAGGCATATGGTTCTTCATGGGCTTTTCCTTTGAACTTCGGTATCAGTCTAAGGAAGTGGGGCTTGAGCTCGAATGCTTCAGGGGGAACCGCTGGTGCCAACCAACTGTGCATCTCGTTCTCCACTGGGTTGTAGGCATCAACCATTGGTCGGTCGATTCCTCCTACCGCAATGATATGTCCCATTCTAGCTGTGAGATCTGCATTTTGTTGTTTGGCTGTGGCGAGGCGATTAAGAATTTATCGCAACGGGTCCTCATCCGGTGGCTGCTTAGGTGGCATCTTGTCCTCTAATCATGGGTATGAAACATGGTCTATGTCAGAGGACAAATCAAGGAAGGGATTCTTATCGAGACGATGGTCTTTCTCGGTAAGCTCAGAGGAGAGGAAAGGGTTGGTTTGAGAGTAACCACCTGATGAAAGGGACCTGACGAGGGTCTAGAGTAATCCGCACAAGGCGGGACCACAATGTCGCTGAGGCGACCGCTCAACAGATCCCGAATCTGTCAACAATTAACCCACAATAATATATGCAATGAATATCCCAAAATGTGGAGTTAAAATTTATTATAACTCTACATGTAAATGTGTATAGGTGTAAATACAGGTAGAGGTCGAACACTGGGAGGCGAATGGTTGTATGTAATGTATCATTCAATTATTCAATCAATTGTTCATGTCCTTTTATTGTTTTAGTGGGTTTTGGGTTTTGTAATTTTTTTTATTTTTGTTTTTATAATTTTTATTTTGTTTTTATATTTTTTATATTATTTTTTTATTATATTTTTAGTTATATAAATATTAATATATAAATATATAGGATATATATATGTAAAGAGATGTATATATAAGGAGAGAGAGAGAGGAATAATATAGTATATATATAAAGACTAAATATATACATAGATATAATTCTTTTTAGCTTTTTAATATTTTTCTAATTTTTTTTGTTATATTATTTTTTCGGGATATTTCTAATTTTTTTGTATTTTTAATTTCAAAAAATGTCCACAATATAGGACTAAATAAATAGCCGAATATAATTTGGGTTTTAAAAATATAAAAGAAACTCCAAAAGTCCCAAATTAATTTTAATACATTAATAATAATATAGAGATAATTATAAAAGAGAAAAATATATTTTTGGGGTTTTTAAGGATTTTTCTATTTTTTTGTTGGATTTTGGAGCTTTCTGATTTTTTTTAATTTTCTTTTTCATATTTTTAGGGTTTTTCAATTTCTGGACTCAATATATATATAATTATACCATATATAATTTTTTTTGGAATTTTTCAAAAACATTTTCTAATTTTTTTTGTATTTTCTAATTTAGACAGTGCAAAAATGGCTCCTATTTCATTTTTTATAATTAGGAAAAATGCAAAAAAAGCGAAATAAAGTATGGGCGTGAACAAGCATGGCATGAAGCACCTATCCTAATTTTTGTGGATTTTTAGAAGCCATCTAGGTATTTTTAATAAATAGATAAAAGCAACAAAAATAATTAAGCCTGGCAGGGGCATTTTTGCAAATAAAATAAATGACAAGGGCACAGGTGCAAAAATCCCTACTGAAATAAACATTTATTTTAGTTTTAAGAACTATTTTACAATATTCAAAAACCGCCAGGGGTTACATGTAATTTTGACGCGCCTCACGTGGGACTGCACGTGAGGCGCGGAAGGACCTAAACGCAATTTCAAGAAACACAGAGGTCCTACTGCAAAATTTACAATTATTTTATAACGTGCAAATTTATTTACAACATTAAATATTAAATACAAAAAAGGCGGGGGCTGGATGTGCAAATTACCCCCAATAGGCGCTTCATCCGACGGCTGATGTGAGTCACTAATACACGTGGCGCCTCCACGTGCGCCGATGACGCTTCGCCGATGAGCGGTGCAGATTAGATCTCGTGGGAGATCCGACGGTCTGGACATGGCTCCATCAAACGGCTGTGATTAAAACTGGGACCTGCTCTTCATCCAACGGTGGAGCGTACACGTGGAAGAACAGGGAAGAAGACTCGCTGGGGCGAGCTTCTTCCGACCAGATCTCGCGCCTCCGCCGGTCTTCACCGCTCCTGAAGGTCCACAGAGCTTCCTAGCAGGGTCTTATTCTTGCTGGAGGTCTTAGATCGGCCGGAGGTGCCCTGGAGCGTCGCCACGAGCTCGAAGAAGAAGCGGAGCTCCAGGTACCTTCGCCGCGTTGGGAATCGTCTCCTGGTGCTCTATTGCGCACCTAACCTGCACAGGAACGAAGCTCAGCTCGAGGCGGTGCTCCTCGGCCCAAAACTGAAGCTGTCAGCATAGGAAATGGGTGAGGGCGGCGATGCTCCGGCGATACGGAGGAGGTGAGCATCGATTCACGGATCCAGATGCGAATCCGGTTGGGCAAGGTGGCTGGAAGGTGGAGAAGGCGAAGAGGAACGAAATGAGGGCGAAATGGTGTCGGGACACAGTCGGGAACAAGGTGAAAAGCTCGCCGGCGAACTACAAAACAACTAAACTACGCTAAATTACTAATCTAAATGCGAAATAAAATGCGGGAATAAAATGCTGGAATCAAAATCTACCTAGAAATGTAAAGACGCAGCTCTTATACCTGGAGTGACTCCAGGGAGCAGGGTGGCTGCCGGAGCGCCACCGTGGGTGCAACCTCCGCCTCTCCGATCTATTCAAAGTGCTGGCGAGCTCCTCCTGTCACCAGGAACATCGTCGGGACCGAATTCTGGGAAGGATTGGCTGAAAGCTGACCAAATTTGGTGAGGGAGGCGGTGGTCCCTTATTTATAAACAGGCTGGGCACCCTTATTGACCGGGCTGTGGCGGCGTACCGGCGATATGTACAAGAGATCCGAGATCTCGGCGGGAATCAGGGATGATCAGGGAAGATCTTTCGTGAAGGGATGGAAGGCGATGGGGCACTGAGCCGAGCGGGAAAAATGGCAGAAATTCGGGGGACAAGACTCGTCTGACGGGGCTCAGAGGCGCAGGGGGAGTTGACCGGGGGTCAACTTTCCCTGGCCCCTGATTGGCCCACGTCAGCCGACTCTTGACCCATTTATTACACGTGTTAAATGAATTAATTATATTTTTCGTATAAAATAAAAAATGTTTATAAATTAAAGTAGTATGTATTTATGATTTTTATTTATTTTTTTGAATTAATTTATTACGGATTTATTAAAATAATGTATTTATAAGTATATTTATATATATTTATTTTTATTTTATTTATTTTATTTTATTATTTTATTTTCTTATTTTATAAATTTATAACTTATTTTTATGAGTACAAATATATTTTTATTTCATTTTTATGAGTTTATTTATATTTTTAAATAAATAGGTGTAGGTGTTTGTAGGTATACTTATAGGTGTTTTATCTATGTATTTTATACACTTAATTTATTTATTGAATTTTATTTGTTTTTATTATGGATTTGTATTTTTAATAAGTTATATATATTATATACATTATTATAAAAATATAAATGAATAAAGAATAAAAGAATAAAAACCCCTTTTATTTATGTACATATAGGTATCATAGGTCTTTTGTCTATGATTTTTATAGACTTACTTTATTTTATCAAATACTTTTTGGTTTTCTTTTAATTTTAATATGTACATGTATTCTATATATTATTTACAAAATTCTAAAAATATAACTTTATAGAATTAACAAATATTGAATAAAAGGAATATTTTAATCAGGTATTATGTACAAGGTGGACCAAAAACCTAACTTCCACAGATGGACTCCAAAAATTATGAAATCAATTTTATAAAATAGTTTTTGAAATGCTATATACAATTAAAGGTGAGTTTGGGTGATTTGGAGTTTTTGTTTGCAAGATACGGGTATGTGATGTTGAGATTTTGGCTTTTTATTTTGTGTATAAAATGTACACTGAATATTATTTTTACATAAACTCAATTTTGTATTTTTATTTACATTATTATATACAACTTTCATGTACAAAGTTTCTTTATTTGATGCAGAAATAATTATGTACAAAATAGGTGCCAAAAATGCATAAATGAATGAATTAATAAATGAGGTATTTATTGTACACTGGCCCTTATCTCCCCCTACTTTATTCCTTGTCGACCAATTCCATGCTGGCCTTGGTCTCGGGGTTAGGTCATAAAATATTTGCAATATTTTATTCCTTTTTCTTTTCTTCTCTTTATTCTATAATTTTGGCATTAAAAAACCTTATTTTCTGTATAATTAATACAATAAATAATGAAATGCTATTGTATACAAATTGAGGCTATTTACATGCATTTGCTGGGGTTTTTAAGGCCAAAATGATAGAATAAAGGTGATGAAATGGAGATTCATCACCCCCTATACTTGCCTTTGCTAGTCCCTAGCAAATACTTATGCAATAAGTACAAAAAGAACAAAGAATAAGAAGAAAAGAAAAGGCAAAAATAAAGAATTTAAAGAATAAATTGAATTGGTCATGATTATTGAACTTATCTGTACAAAATCGAAGTTTGGAGCTCATGTTAGACCTTGGTGTGAGAATGTGTGTGGAACCTAATCGGGAACCAAATTTAAAACACAACAGCCTCTGAGAGTCACAGAACTTGGTTCAAATCACCTCAATAGCCCGGTCAGAACTAGCCTACATCATACGCAAACCCTTATGACTATGAAGCTGACTTGTACGTGTAAGTGATGGTGTCTCTCCTCGACTGAAATGACAAAGAGACTGACTTCTCCAGAATGACAACCCAATGATTCCCTAATCCAACAACTCTTTCCTCGAGGAGCGGGGTATTCCCTTCTAAGTTCAAGTGGCATCCAACTCAAGAGGAGGAGGTAGAGAAAAGAATGGACGGTAGCTAGTGTAGCTACCTATCCTGGGATGCAAGACCAGTGTAGTCAAGTCATCCAGCTGCAGGCTCACATGGTATAACTTTGATGCTCAAGCTTGCTTATTTTCTATACAATATATATACATACTCCGGCAGGCACTTTGATTTTTTATTTTACAAGCCTGACCACTTTTTTGGAGTTTTTTTTTTCAACATACTATTTACAGCAGCATTTACATAAGGAGTTTTTCCTCTTGAGCCAGAAGACTGTCCCTCTTTTGAAGCTTTATTGCAACCCACCATCTCCTGTCGTTAGACCTCATGGCTACTGGATCAGGTTGGGGTGCACTTCCCTCCCTAGACGAGGATGAATGTTTCCACCCGTGTGCGTCTCAGACTGGAAAATCCAACCCCCTCACCACTCCAACTGAGTTGAGCCAAGTGAAAGGTGCAAGTGTCCAAGTTAGGTCACGGTCGGCAAGAGTCATACGTGCGTTTCGAAAAGTTCTAGTTAGTCCACTGAGGTGACTTGAACCTAGCCCTGATTTCTCAAAGAATTAAGTCTAAATAGACCTGCAGTACCTTAAACCTAGTTCCCGTAAGGTTCCAGTGCAGTTAGGTGCGGTAAGGTACAACCAAGCTTCAATCTTCGACTTTATTGGACTAGTTCAATTATCAAGCTCAATCAAAGAATATGAATGCTATGCAAATGCTATTTACAAATATGCCAAGAATAATGCAATTTTTCAAAGAATTTTGAAATCAAAGAAATTTTTTTTCACAAAGAATTTTTGCAAATAAAACAATTTTGGCACTCCAAGTAGAAAATATGTACAACTATTTACACAGGTGTGCCGCTTTATTTTACAAGAATTAAGAATTTACAATTTAGTTTTTATTTATAGGTATATATGTACATTTGTTAAATAATTTTGTTTATTATCTAATTATTTTTATTTATAATAATTATTATATATATTATTTTAGTTATATGTGACTATTCCTCAAACTTATTTGACACAAATTTTTCAAACAATTTTTGAAAACTATAGTCCAAAATAATTTTTACAAACATTTTTACAAACATGTACACACATTTGAAAATCATTTTGCAAAGGTTTGTCAAACCAGTTTATATAGATTTTCGAAATATTTTTGCAACCATTTTTCAAACCATTTGCAAATCATTTTTCAAACATTTTATTTCACACAAAGAAAATAAATTTTACAAACCACACATTTTTACACAGGTTGAAAACATGTAACAAAATGTTTTCAAAATAGTTTTCAATAAATGTTCACGAAGATTTTCACACTATTTTCCAAACATTTTGCAAAAAAACATTTTCACCTGATTTATTAATCAGTATATACAAAAAGAATTTGAGGAATAATCACATCCTTTTATTAAGGGTTTTTAACGAATTTAAAGAATTATTAGCCATATATATTAGTAAAATACGAGAGTACGAGTTATGGCTAAAGTATATACATAGTATATACGACCCCCCTATACTTAGCTTGAGCTATGTCCTCATAGATCAAAAAGAGAAGAGAAGACATAACTCGTACTGAGTATAGATAAGTCGAAAGAATATATGAATAAGAGACGAAGTAAATAGAAGTCGACCGTCCCCCCTATACTTAGGATCAAGTAATCCTAAGTATAGCAGACTGTACACAAAGCAGGGAGGGTCAAGGGTGGGAATAAACAGATGAATCAAATCAGGGGTGCACCCCCCTATACTTAGGACAAAGTACGTCCTAAGTACAGAAAACTGACACAAAGGGGCGACACCTTTTATTTAGATACAGAAGATAGAAAAGGAAAAGAAGAAAAGAAGAAAAGAATAGATATATACAGATCGATGAAAAGATCATGTAGAATATACGCATCACTCCCCCTATACTTAGGGTAAGATATCCCTAAGTATAGGCAACAACAGGAATGACGAAACTGAACGACGAAAGAACAACTCGGTGTGTACCCCCCTACACTTAGGACAAGGTACATCCTAAGTGTAGACTCAAAGATATGGCGATAGATCTAGGCCACACATAACATGCGGGAGAAAAAATGGAAAAGGTACACATATATACAAGCGGTGAGAAACTGGTGGAGTACAGGACGGTGTCTGGTAAGCGACTACCGTACTCTTGTCGTCGTCTCCCTGTGAGAACGAAGACGCAGCCAGAAGGTGAAAAGACACCCTGATATGCAGTCAGGTGAGTGTCAGCTATCGGGGACAATAGATCGAAATGTTAGATATCGGGTTCGATGGCATGAAGCAGTCAATCGGCTCATGGGGTCAACATGAGGGAACGGAGCCGATACCGTAAGACCGGGAGGAAGAAAGAGCAGTACAGACTCCTCCTAGTCCATCAGAGTCTCAGATAGATATGAAATATAGCGTATGAGACTGTGTGATGCACGGTGGTGATATAGTCTGAAAGTCACAAGAATACACCGGACCACGCACTATGTGGCTCACTCCTGCGAGGGTCCTCAAGGTGAGCAGGCTCAGAGAATAATCAGAAGACTCGGCTCCGTGCTCCAACAGATAGGAGACACCAGAAATGAAGCCGAGTACCTAGAAAATGATGTACCCTCCCGTGGATAACCCTCGGGGAGTAGTACATGCTAGTCAATGAATAATCAGAACAGAAGCTCACCCTTGCGAGAGTCGTCAAGGAGAGCGAGCTGAAAGGAGCCTGATCCATCAGACGGATCATAGAGACGGTCTCGGTGGGCGACAGATCGGTTACCAGCAGAAGAGACCGTCAAATCAAGAAAGTGTGGCAGCGTCCCGTAGATAACCCTCGGGGAATGCGCGGCCAGCTAGGCATGAAAATAGCAGATATCAGAGGCTCAACCTTGCGAGGACCGTCAAGGAGAGCTGACTCAAAGGAGTCTTATCAGATGGGTCCCATGGTCCGCAGATCGGATAGGCAACTCAAGATGGGATCAAAAATCATATATATCAGACGACTCGGTTCCGTGCTCCGCAGATCGGAGACACAGTCAGTAGGGGGAACCGAGCGTAAAGAGAGCGTCGCAGTCTCTCGCAGATAGTCCTCGGAGAGTACTGTGAACTAAGCAAAGAATAGTCAGAACGTGTCTCTACCTTGCGAGGGTCGTCAAGGAGAGATGAGGGCTCAAAGGAGCCGGGTCCATCAGACGGACCCACATAGTGGCCTCAGCAGTCGACAAATCGGCTACAACAGAAAAGACCAATCAGATCGGAAAAATGTCATAGTCTCCCGCAGATAACCCTCGGGGAGCTATGAGCTAGGCATGGAATAATCAGAAAAGTGGAGCTCTGCCTTGCGAGGACCGTCAAGGAGAGCGGACTCAGATGAGTCCAGAACATTGGCCTCGTGTACTGACAGGTCAGGTACACAATCATAGGGGGAGGCCAATCAAGCATATCATCTGACTCGGTTCCAGGTCCCATAACAATGGCGACCGAAGCAGTGAGTGAAACCGCAGTCCTAAAAATTGTCGCATTCTCCCGCAGATAGTCCTCGGGGAGTAATGCGAGCTAGATCAATGTAGGTCATGGAAATGCTGGCAAGTCATCTCAGGTCCTCAAAAGCAATAAATCGTTCAATCATCTGGAGGGCATAAGATCATGCAAGGGAGCAAATGATCATGTCATTCACCAAACATCCCTTGGGTCAATCCAGTCAGCTGAGATGGCACGAAAAATAGTCAGGAATCCTCTAAGTTCCAGGGTGGATCAGAGAGTCAGGAGATCAAGGATGGGTCAATCAGGAAGATGAGAGATCATGTAGGATCCGCACACCTTTATCAAGAAGTCCAAAGTAAAGTAATCAGTCAATCCTAAAAAATCAAGATGGTTGGAACCTCAAGATAGATAGACCAATCAATACTCATGAAATCTTCATCGAATCATTGCATCACATCACATCCTTAATCCGGTGTGCGAGAGCTATAATTCCTCAATAATGCATCACACCTATGCTCTATGCATCAGCAAAAATCCTCAATAAGCTCGTATTCATGTATCAAAGACAAATCCATCATATCAATCTCAGCAACCTCAACATCATCGGCCCGACTTACACCAATAATCTGTATAAATAATCCTCGATACGGGCCTTATCATTATGCACAGCATTCTCGGGTAAAGGGAGAGATGAGACAGGGGACACAAGGAAGATGGGTAAGAAGGGTACACAATGGGGTGGAGAAGCTGATTGAGCGGGCGTGCCAATATCATGGGGAGAAAGGTGATACAAAGGGAACGAGGAGGGCAGACGAGAAGATCGGGATGTAGACAAAGTTGGGTGTTCCACACAAAGCGGGAACACCATCAAAATTGTGGTTCAAGGAGACTGCTCTCCCTGAGCCAGAGAATGATGATGGTACGGAGAATATGAGGAGAGTGATAAGGAAGAGGGAAACAAAGGACTTGGCGAAGAATGATTGAGCTCAAGCGCCAATATCATGACTCGATGCAAGATGAAGAGATATATGTATAAGATGGGTAGAGAGATTCAAAGATGAAAAATGCATGACTCACACGGACGGGACCGACGACTCTAATAATGAATGAAAAACACAACGAACTCCAAGTCACAATCAATACACAAGGCAAAACCCCCGATTCACCTACTCCACACAGTGAAGACCATCAGGTGACGGTCATTTATCTTTTCATTTTTTAGAGTTAGGTGAGAATCACAAAAATTGTACAATCACTTAGGAGGCTTGATAGGTTTTGGGCTCTACTCCTTAGTGTGTACGTGAGCAATTTAAAACACATACAATAAGGGGGTTCCTCTCCCCAAGACAAGGAATCCATTACGTTTTATTTTTAAGTTCAATAGAGTTAGCAGTCCCGATTTTATTTAAGTTATCACTTTTTTTGGTTATTTTCAATGCACGTGCCTATCGAGGTTCCAATTTCCATTAAGCATCCTAGGTTGGCAAAATCAGAGGGAGAAGATCGGAAAAGACATGCAAGTCGGAAATCGATGATGCATGCTAAGTAAGAAGACTTACAGTGCCTCCCAGCTCTCTCCATGCGGGATGCAAAATAGAATTTGAAACCTATGCTATATGCAAATGTAAACCGAAGAAATCGCCCTAGGTACAGAAATTGCTATTATCGTGAAGCACCATAAGTCGCTCATTCATCTCTAGCCTCAAAAAGTCCGGTCTTGGCTCACCCCTCCTCTGTACTCAACATACTTGAGCTTAGGAGAAAGCGCTTTGCGGGGCTCGCTGTGGCACAAAGGCTAAGAGATTAATGAGCGGCTGTTTAGAGTTTGATCTAGGTCCAAAGAGAACTATAGGTACATGCAATTAATTAGGGTGTTTGGACCTAACTCTACGAGCAAGCAACTCCTAATGCTAAGGCTCATTCACACAAAATAATAAAACTAAAAATAAAAGAAAAGCGTCAAAAATCATCGAGGCCCCAAAGGGAACAATCCCTCGGGCACTAGACCTCGGGAGTCTTCGTGTACCTGTGAGAGTCCTGTATTATTACAATTCAAGTGTCACTCTCTCTCATAAATATACATAACAAAATAAAATGCATAAAATGAGACTGCCATCCAAAATTCTCCTTCCTCTGCTATTGATGCCCTCTCCTGTTGGCTAATGTAGAAGAGCCAACTCCGCCTTGCTTGGGTGCACTGGTCCTCGAAGGAGGCCCTCATTCGCTTGGCGGTCCCTCGCATCAAAGACAAAAAAAGAAGATGGGTTAGCACAGTCAATCAAATAATGTCAATAAAAATAAAAATCAAATAAATAAATAAATAAATATATAATGGACATGAACAAAGAATTAAATAAATAAATGAAAACCACACAGAATCATACAAAATCCGTTGCCTCCCCGGCAACGGCGCCATTTGATGAAAGGGACCTGACGAGGGTCTAGAGTAATCCGCACAAGGCGGGACCACAATGTCGCTGAGGCGACCGCTCAACAGATCCCGAATCTATCAACAATTAACCCACAATAATATATGCAATGAATATCCCAAAATGTGCAGTTAAAATTTATTATAACTCTACATGTAAATGTGTATAGGTGTAAGTACAGGTAGAGGTCGAACACTGGGAGGCGAATGGTTGTATGTAATGTATCATTCAATTATTCAATCAATTGTTCATGTCCTTTTATTATTTTAGTGGGTTTTGGGTTTTGTATTTTTTTATTTTTGTTTTTATAATTTTTATTTTGTTTTTATATTTTTTTATATTATTTTTTTATTATATTTTTAGTTATATAAATATTAATATATAAATAGGGGGCCTTTCATATAGGACTTGGTCCTTCCATCCTTAAGGAAGGCCAACAATCCTAGCCGTTAGATTCAAATCTAACGGCATCATCAATTTATTTGCACAGAAGGGCATTTTGGTCATCAACTTTCGCATTAATTATTCACACCAATTAATATTCCGAAATACTAAATTTAGCTATCTTTATTTTTGGTATTTTTCGTAATACCATATTTAAAAAATATCCAGTTTTTTGCTGGACGACATTACGTAGAGCATATGTTTGTATCATCACATGTTTTTTTTGTATAATCTGTGGTTTCTTTTGTAATAATTATATGTTCTTTTGTAGAATATGTGGTTCATTCAAAAAGTCATCAGTTTTTTGTATATTTTGCATGATTCTTTGTATAACACAATTCATATTCTCAGTAATGTGTGGTTCTTTGTAACGATTGCATGGTTTTTGTATATTAAAATTTGTACGGTTCTTTGTAAAAATGCGGTAATCATTCACGTTAATTTGATGATTAAATACAAACCAAATATGTATAATACACATCTAAAGTATAATATGCACATCCAAAATGTATAATGCATATCAAATATACAAGATATATAAAAAATTACATTTTTCATTCGCAACTGATTGAAATGTAAAAATACATAACGAATATGTATAATACATATCATAATTGTGTAATCCACATTAATATTGTATAGTACACATCAATATTGTATCAAACTGCGAATTGTTCTTCATCCAGGATTGGGTGCAATACTTTTTTATCGTCGTTGCTTGCATGAAGAACTTCTCCGATAGACACCACTACTCTTGTGTAGTCCTTGCACATATCCCCCACCATCCAAGTCGAACCGACACATTTTTGTTGGCGTCTGCGTGAAGAATTTGTCAATGAGACTGCACATGACGTCGTCAACTCCGCACTATGATCAGACAATCCATCAAACCTGACGCGAATGGATCGATTTATGTCATGAGATATGTATCTTGTTAATAAAAATGCACAAATACGTACGAATAAACAACAACAATAACAAGATAGCCTTCTTAGGGTCAACAAACAAACAAATAACAAAATTGAAAGATAAAAACAATACACAATTTGTACAGATCTATACATTTGCACATATTTTAATGTGATTAATACATACTTCTAAACTGTGTATTTAATATATGTATCTCACCTCATATAAATGATTTTGCATATAAAACGTCAGATAATACATGTATACATATATGGATCCTCTTCCATCCGGTCCGTGTCGTTGTTGCACGCCGCCACACGGGACGCCGCACGTGGCCTCTTCTCTCCAGTTGGGCGTCGCCTCGCACGAGCCTTCCCCTCGTCCTCCAACTGCCCTCGTGTCCACGTGGACGTGCCCTATACGGCTCGCCATCCACGCCGCCGCAAGCGCGTCGTACCGCCGTCGTGTGCAGCCCTCCTCTGCACCACAGATGTCGTGCGTGTCTCAACAAACCCATGCAAATGAATTGGAGATAATGGAGGTCTTTGTTGACGTGAATGGTAAATTAGGAGAGAGAGGGACAACATTAATGGAAAATTAGGAGAGAGAGAGAGAGTAATTAAAAGAGAGATATTTTAGGTGGTTATATACCATATTTAGATAAAGAATAATGACCAAAATGGGTTTTTGGTTAATTAAATAATATTATTAACATACCTTTTTTAATAACCGTCCGATTAATTACGAATGGATGGGATCTTTGGCCTTCCTTAGAGATGGAAGGACTACGTCCCATTTGAAAGATATCCTATATAAATATATAGGATATATATATGTAAAGAGATATATATATATAAGGAGAGAGAGAGAGAGGAATAATATAGTATATATATGTATAAAGACTAAATATATACATAGATATAATTCTTTTTAGCTTTTTAATATTTTTCTAATTTTTTTTGTTATATTATTTTTTTGGAATATTTCTAATTTTTTTGTATTTTTAATTTCAAAAAATGTCCACAATATAGGACTAAATAAATAGCCGAATATAATTTGGGTTTTAAAAATATAAAAGAAACTCCAAAAGTCCCAAATTAATTTTAATACATTAATAATAATATAGAGATAATTATAAAAGAGAAAAATATATTTTTGGGGTTTTTAAGGATTTTTCTATTTTTTTGTTGGATTTTGGAGCTTTCTGATTTTTTTAATTTTCTTTTTCATATTTTTAGGGTTTTTCAATTTCTGGACTCAATATATATATAATTATACCATATATAATTTTTTTGGAATTTTTCAAAAACATTTTCTAATTTTTTTTGTATTTTCTAATTTAGACAGTGCAAAAATGGCTCCTATTTCATTTTTTATAATTAGGAAAAATGCAAAAAAAGCGAAATAAAGTATGGGCGTGAACAAGCATGGCATGAAGCACCTATCCTAATTTTTGTGGATTTTTAGAAGCCATCTAGGTATTTTTAATAAATAGATAAAAGCAACAAAAATAATTAAGCCTGGCAGGGGCATTTTTGCAAATAAAATAAATGACAAGGGCACAGGTGCAAAAATCCCTACTGAAATAAACATTTATTTTAATTTTAAGAACTATTTTACAATATTCAAAAACCGCCAGGGGTTACATGCAATTTTCACGCGCCTCACGTGGGACTGCACGTGAGGCGCGGAAGGACCTAAACGCAATTTCAAGAAACACAAGGGTCTTACTGCAAAATTTACAATTATTTTATAACGTGCAAATTTATTTACAGCATTAAATATTAAATACAAAAAGGCGGGGGCTGGATGTGCAAATTACCCCCAATAGGTGCTTCATCCGACGGCTGATGTGAGTCACTAATACACGTGGCGCCTCCACGTGCGCCGATGACGCTTCGCCGATGAGCGGTGCAGATTAGATCTCGTGGGAGATCCGACGGTCTGGACATGGCTCCATCGAACGGCTGTGATTGAAACTGGGACCTGCTCTTCATCCAACGGCGGAGCGTACACGTGGAAGAACAGGGAAGAAGACTCGCTGGGGCGAGCTTCTTCCGACCAGATCTCGCGCCTCCGCCGGTCTTCGCCGCTCCTAAAGGTCCACAGAGCTTCCTGGCAGGGTCTTATTCTTGCTGGAGGTCTTAGATCGGCCGGAGGTGCCCTGGAGCGTCGCCACGAGCTCGAAGAAGAAGCGGAGCTCCAGGTACCTTCGCCGCATTGGGAATCGTCTCCTGGTGCTCTATTGCGCACCTAACCTGCACAGGAACGAAGCTCGGCTCGAGGCGGTGCTCCTCGGCCCAAAACTGAAGCTGTCAGCATAGGAAATGGGTGAGGGCGGCGATGCTCCGGTGATACGGAGGAGGTGAGCATCGATTCGCGGATCCAGATGCGAATCCGGTTGGGCAATGTGGCTGGAAGGTGGAGAAGGCGAAGAGGAACGAAATGAGGGCGAAATGGTGTCGGGACACAGTCGGGAATAAGGTGAAAAGCTCGCCGGAGCAGAGCTCCGGCAGACTACGAAACAACTAAACTACGCTAAATTACTAATCTAAATGCGAAATAAAATGCGGGAATAAAATGCTGGAATCAAAATCTACCTAGAAATGTAAAGACGCAGCTCTTATACCTGGAGGGACTCCAGGGAGCAGGGTGGCTGCCGGAGCGCCACCGTGGGTGCAACCTCTGCCTCTCCGATCGATTCAAAGTGCTGGTGAGCTCCTCCTGTCACCAGGAACATCGCCGGGACCGAATTCTGGGAAGGGATTGGCTGAAAGCTGACCAAATTTGGTGAGGGAGGCGGTGGTCCCTTATTTATAAACAGGCTGGGCACCCTTATTGACCGGGCTGTGGCGGCGTACCGGCGATATGTACAAGAGATCCGAGATCTCGGCGGGAATCAGGGATGATCAGGGAAGATCTTTCGTGAAGGGATGGAAGGCGATGGGGCACTGAGCCGAGCGGGAAAAATGGCAGAAATTCGGGGGACAAGACTCGTCTGACGGGGGTCAGAGGCGCAGGGGGAGTTGACCGGGGGTCAACTTTCCCTAGCCCCTGATTGGCCCACGTCAGCCGACTCTTGACCTATTTATTACACGTGTTAAATGAATTAATTAGATTTTTCGTTTAAAATAAAAAAATGTTTATAAATTAATGTAGTATTTATTTATGATTTTTATTTATTTTTTTGAATTAATTTATTACGGATTTATAAAAATAATGTATTTATAAGTATATTTATATATTTATTTTTATTTTATTTATTTTATTTTATTATTTTATTTTCTTATTTTATAAATTTATAACTTATTTTTATGAGTACAAATATATTTTTATTTCATTTTTATGAGTTTATTTATATTTTTAAATAAATAGGTGTAGGTGTATGTAGGTATACTTATAGGTGTTTTATCTATGTATTTTATACACTTAATTTATTTATTGAATTTTATTTGTTTTTATTATGGATTTGTATTTTTAATAAGTTATATATATTATATACATTATTATAAAAATATAAATGAATAAAGAATAAAAGAATAAAAACCCCTTTTATTTATGTACATATAGGTATCATAGGTCTTATGTCTATGATTTTTATAGACTTACTTTATTTATCAAATTCTTTTTGGTTTTCTTTTAATTTTAATATGTACATGTATTCTATACATTATTTACAAAATTCTAAAAATATAACTTTATAGAAATAACAAATATTGAATAAAAGGAATATTTTAATCAGGTATTATGTACAAGGTGGACCAAAAACCTAACTTCCACAGATGACTCCAAAAATTATGAAACCAATTTTATAAAATAGTTCTTGAAATTCTATATACAATTAAAGGTGAGTTTGGGTGATTTGGAGTTTTTGTTTGCAAGATACGGGTCTGTGAAGTTGAGATTTTGGCTTTTTATTTTGTGTATAAAATGTACACTGAATATTATTTTTACATAAACTCAATTTTATATTTTTATTTACATTATTATCTACAACTTTCATGTACAAAATTTCTTTATTTGATGAAGAAATAATTATATACAAAATAGGTGCCAAAAATTCATAAATGAATGAATTAATAAATGGGGTATTTATTGTACACTGGCCCTTATCTCCCCCTACTTTATTCCTTGTCGACCAATTCCATGCTGGCCTTGGTCTCGGGGTTAGGGTCATAAAATATTTGCAATATTTTATTCCTTTTTCTTTTCTTCTCTTTATTCTATAATTTTGTCATTAAAAAACCTTATTTTCTGTATAATTAATACAATAAATAATGAAATGCTATTGTGTACAAATTGAGGCTATTTACATGCATTTGCTGGGGTTTTTAAGGCCAAAATGATAGAATAAAGGTGATGAAATGGAGATTCATCACCACCCTGGGTGTGAGGGAACCAGAACTCAAGAGGGTCATGAGTCTTGGTGGTCCAAGTTGCACTTGGGCCAGTGAAGAGGAGTTTTGTGGGGGGCTCAAGAGAGATTGTTGAATAAGGAGTCGATATCCCCCCAGTTACTCATTTTGATTTGGCGAGAAGAATTGGAAGTTCTATGTGAAGATAGGATTTGACTCCTTCCTGAAGCAAACAATTCAATCCAAGACCCTGGGTTCACACTCAACACAGTGAAGGACCCGAAACCAAGTCCAGTTAATCTTATTATTTTTAAGTGTGATTTTTCAAGCAAGATAACAAGGATTACGCGGCCTATAGGGAAGTCGGCTCAGAGCCGGATGTGTCTTCCCTGTTTAACCTGTCGCCTAAGATACCGCCGATCCTTCCTTTCTTCGCTCCTATCCCAAGTTGATGGATTCAAAGACCTGCCCCTATCTACCTGCAAGCAGGCGGAGGCTGACAAGGCCGGAACTTCACTCCGGGGGGTTACTGGCAACTTGTTGCGAAGTACCGCAATTTAGCCCCTATCTACCCCAGACAGGCGGAGGCTACCTGGTATTAGTCAGTGAACCTTAATAAATTCAACTTGTGATATTTGGTAGGATTAGTCGGAACGTGATATGGAAGGCGGGGATTTGGTCTCTGTCTTAAGGTGTTCACACACACTCAAGTACCCTCACTCAGCTTGAAAACAAGGTCGAGATTAGTCTCCCACAAACAGATTTTCTAATTTTATGTATTTTTTGGTCAATAATGTTAGCAGTCTCGGTTTTAAGTTAAGTTATCACTTGTTAGTCCAACCACACAGCACACCTAACGTCCAGTACTAATTTCCATTTCAATTAAGTTTGAAAAACAGAGGGGGAAATCGAGAAAGCCGATGTATGAAAAACGATGATACGTATGCTGAGTAGAGAATACTTACAGTGATCCCTTTGCTTTTTATGCAGGATGCAAAACAGAATTGAAATCTTTTACACTATATGCAAATGCAAGCGACAAAAATCCACTCCAAGACAAGCAGTTCTATTAGCGAGTGAAGCACGGGTTATTTTGACTAGATCTGTGGTCTAGGCACGTCTTTTAAGTGTATTGTGTGGTCCTAAAAATTTACGAGCACAAGCGAATCCTAGAGTGGCTCGAGGAGCTGCTAGTGCAAGCCTAATCTACAATTCAATCCACACAACACACGGGGACACGATTCCACTATCTTTACACACGTGAGAACCCAAACGGGAACCGCTGAAAATAATGCAAAAATAAAGAATAAAAATAAAAATAAATTACAAATCCTCTCAAATCACTCAAAGAATTAAAATGCCGATTCCTCGAAGCATCTTCGACTCCTCGCGTTCCTCGCACAAAATAATTTGAGGTCAGATAGAGAATGACACAAAAAAATACAAAAATTAAAAGACAGAAAATATTCACAAGAAAATCAGGGGTCAGACTTCCCGGGTATAGAAAATCAAACAGTCAGAAATTACTGCAAATTAACCTAAGATGTGCCTCCCCGGCAACGGCGCCATTTTGAAATGCGTCCCACTACCCTCGGGGCAAGACAGAAAATATTCACAAGAAGATCCTCTCAAATCGATCAAATAAATGTTCAAATTAATTAATATTGTTCATTGCAGTCGGATAATGAGAGCAGATCAAAAACCACTTTTAATTAAAGCAAGTTAATCTCGAGCGGCAATATTTTTTTATTTGGGCAAGCCCAAGGTCGAACTCAGGGAGGCAGTTGTCTCCTTAGGTAAATTTTTAGCAAAGTCCAAGGTCTGATTTTTAGAGAACACTTTTTTTGATCTTTTTCGGGTTTTTTATGCAAGACACATGCACAATCAGGCCAGTTTACAGGTTAATTCAAATAAGGATCAAATCAAGTCCAAAAATTACGAAACTTGGCCAGATGATGAAATCGCAATGAAACTAAGGTCCTCTAATGTTTTTGGAATTTTCTGACACTAAATTAATTTGCTGTGAACTAAAAATAAATGCAAGGTGATTTTGACTAAATTAATTTTAATAAATATCAAATCATAATATTATCAGATATAAGAATTATCCTAGATAGATCTGAAGGTGAGGAATCCAGGAAAATTATTAAACCTAAATTTCTATGTGAAATGAACCTATTAAAAACTAATTAAGAAAATCACTAAATGATTTATTCAGGCCTTAGGATGCGTGCAGATGAGATGATTTTTGGTTACAATGTAAACTTAATTATCTAAGTCTAATGTGATTTGTGAGGATTTTTAGAGTAACAGAGAATTTATTACAAATTAAACGGTATAAATGGGCAAAACATAGCAAATTTCACCAATTTAATATCAATAAAATCCCCTGATGTCATAAAAATTAAACAAGTGTCACATACGAAAGAGGACAAGTTAAGCTACACAATGCAATTTTTAAAATTTAAAAATGAAGCTAAATGAATGTTTAAATGATTGTGCATACACAGGGATGTAAATGCAATACAGAAACAAAATTGAGTAAAGATAAATATGTTGACATGGACTTGTATGCGATTACCTAAATCTCAGAGGGTGTGGATGCAAATGTCCCAGTTGTCATGCGCTTCCCACGTGCGTTTCTGGTCAGCGGGTGCAGGAGCTATTCCCCTAAAGTATAGGGAGTTGGTTGATAAATCTCCACCATAGCACATGCGATGCACATGCTTGATCCAAGGTGGAATGTTGTGCAATTAGATGGACCTCCGAGGCTTCTCTGTCAATTTTACCAAGGAGCAGCTACTCCTCACGACTCGTCTTTAGATTCCATGCCAGACTGCAGGGGCGGAGGAGCGGAACTATTGGGGCATGCGAGGAGGGCGTGGAGGAGGCGATGGGAGCACAGGGGCGGTGCTGGAGTTGATACGCGCGGCTGGCTTATTGGCGAGAGTTTGGCCAACATACGGCCAAGGGTCGTCGGGGCAGAGGAGTCGACCGGTGGTGCGTCAGGCGGTGTTGTGCGGCAAAGACGCAGCCGCGTGCTCGCTGGCGTGCGCCTGGCCGCGGGGCGCCGCGCTGCGGTGGAGAGGAACTGGTGATGAAAGTGGCACACTGGGTGAGGTCTCTGGCGGTTGGCTGGTGGCAGGAATCCCCACGCTGGCGGCACAACAGTGAATGGAACTTGGTGGACCGGGCGGCGCGCTCAGGGTGCGTGGAGCTTGGAGGCCTTCGACCAAGGCCACACGCGGATGCGGCTTGGAGCTCGACCGCAGGTGGCTGCACCTGCTGTGTGGTACACCTGCACGTGCGTCTGGCGAGGGAGGAGTGCGGTGGGGCGGCGCACCCACTGGAGGTGCAGGCAGATGAAGGCGGCAAAGACACGGCCGCGTGCGGGGAGGATGGAAGTGCACCACGGGAGTGCGTCGAGCAGAGGAGGAAGACAAGAGGAGGAGAGAGAGACGTGAGGGGGCTAAAACATGGGATTTCACAAAGTCCCCTGTTTTGCATGCATTTGTTTAGCATGCTTAAATTTTGGATTAATCGGTTGATGAGATTGCTCCAAAAAGTTCAATAAAAATCACCGTTGCGTTCGCAACGTGTGATTTATCCGTGAAAGTGCGATTTGTTTGGTGATTCTGTGGTTGGAAGAAGATGAAGCAAGGAGAGAGAGAGAGAGAGTGGGTGTAGAAGAGGAAGAAGAAGAGAGGAAGAAGAAGATTACCTGTAGGTGGAATGCGTGAGTGCCTGGGAAGAAGGAGCTCCCTCGGGAGAGGTCCTTCCATCGTAGCTCAACGTCGCGGCTGAGGCAGAGCTCGACGAGCTTGAAGAGCTCGCAACAAGGTTACCGGACGGTCACCTTGGATCTCGCCTGGACACAGAGAGGTCTTCACTTAAATGGGCGGCGCTCACTGTCACCAATAACGCTCTCTCCAGAACTCACTCAAGGCCCGGAAGTGGCGGATAGGGATGAATCAAGAAGGAGAGGAGAATATAAAGAGGAGAAGGAGGTTGGAGAAGAGATGGAGAAGGTGGGGGGGTGGGGTGGTGAAGTGTGCATAAGTGTTAACTTCTCCCTTACGCCAAGGGAGAGTGGGGAGGAATGGGTAGAGAAGAGGAGGTGGCGACACGTGTTGCGTTGGAATGCGGTCATGTGGCATTTATTTAAATAGTATTTAAAGTAGCAAAAAAATGGGATTGACATGTGGTGGCTTCCGGAATCGCCACGTGTCGCTCCCAGAAAAATTCAAAGCTAAATGCAAAGAAAAATCGAAAAGAAATAACAAAAGATGTTAAATAAAAAGTGGTCAACACGAAAGTTGCTCGTCTCGACGAGACCTACAACTTTTCGTGAAGGGTTGAAAATCAAAAGAAGTCATAAGTACAAAATGTATTTTTTTGGGTGGTACCTTATAGATATAAAATACCGCATTTTATTCTTTTTTAATTTTTGTCATTTTTAAAAGAGAAAAAAATCAAAATAAAAATAGAGAAAATATAAAAAGAATATTTATAACTTAATCTATTTTTTTGGATTTTTAATAATCAAGCAAATAAAAAGATAAAATGCAAGGGCAAAACGGTCAGTATATACAATATACAAAAGGGGCCCAAAATCCAAGTTTTACATACGAGCTCCGCTTTTAATGAAATTGGTCTTGTTTCGAAGGTCTTTGAATGTATATTACTTTAAAAGTGAGTAGACCTAATTCGGAGGTTGTATGAGAGAGATATGTGCATTTTAAGGTCTAAGGTCTTCAACTGGGTTTGAGGTTTTATTGGGTAATTTTACAAGTTAGTATTTTTTGATATTTTTCTTTAATTAGTGTTAGTCATATATACACAATAGAGTTGGTTTTATTAGATTCAGAGTTAGTATAAAATTTGTACAAATAGGTGAAATATGGTGAATATATAGGTGAATATTTACAAGTGAATTGGCCTTCTTATTGTATGAAAATATGAATGCTAAAATGCAGATATTATCAATGTATGCATGAATGCTAATTATGCAATATAAGTGAAAATATGCATCTATTTACTCGAGAACAAAGCTCTATTTTCAACTTTTAAAGTGATGAATCACAGATTCATCAGTCACCACCCAGCGAAGAGACCTTGAGTTTGAAGTAGGCGACTTTGTATTCCTCAAAGTATCACCTACAAAGGGAGTTCATAGGTTTGGCATGCGTGAAAAGTTGGCAGACCAGGTTCGTGGGTCCCTTTGAAATCATTCAGCGGATTGGAAAAGTGGCATATAGACTTGTGCTTCCTCCACATCTTTCGGCAACACATGATGTTTTTCATGTATCAAATATGAGAAAGTATATTAAGGATCCAGAGCATAAGATAAGTTATGACGATTTACATGTTGAGCCAGACTTGACATACCAAGAAATACCTGTAGATATACTAGATAGAGATATCAAGAAGTTGAGGAATAAAGAGGTGCCTCTAGTTGAAGTATTATGGCGGAACCAAGAGTTTGAAGAAGCCACATGTGAACCTGAGGCGGAAATGAGAGAGAAATAACCCTATTTGTTTAAGTGATAACACTATGTACTGTGTATGTCTTTATTATAAACGAAATGATGTTCATTCTCTTTAAGGTTGTTATGCTTTCCCTCTTTAAGGTTGTTATGCCATCATTATAAGTCTCGAGGACGAGACTTCCTTTAAGGTTGTTATAATTTCAAAGCCTTGAACTTGGCATCTCTCGGATCCTATATAATAAGATCCAGCTCATCAAGAGGAAACCAACGGAATTTGTTTCGTGTGAATCGAACTTCGTTTCGATTTGTTATGATTTTTGGAAGAAAGAGAAGTAAGAAGGTTTAAAATATCATTAACCTGTAATGATTGTCATTAAGACTAAATAAGCATGATTAAAGAAACTAATGATGGATTAAAAATCACTAATGATCATTAGCGAATACTAATCAATAGTTAGTAAAAGATAAGCATAAACCGTGAAAGTTAAATCGTGATTAGTGAAAGTTAATCACAATTAGCGTTAATTAAGCGTCATTAGCGAATCTAGAACCCTTTGTAATGTTCTAACTTAAGCCCTAAGTTTCGGATAAGTTTTAGCCAAAACTATGGGCCGCTAACCACGGTTAAGGTCTAAACTATGATTTTCTAACCATGGTTAGCGGTTTTCTGGAGCCTATAAATACCCCTCTACCCATTCATTCTCTACGATTTCCACTACCACCACCACCCCAAGGGCTAGGGTCAAGAGGTCGGGATATTTTCCTGCAGGGTCCGGTGCGCCAAAGGGGCCCTTTTAGGCTGATTTTGACTACACGAGAGGCACCTGGAGCTCGACTCCTTCTCCGAGCTAATTCCACATCTTCTGAGCTCCAGTGGGCCCCGTGAGGATTCAAGATGATGTGGAGGACACCCAGGAACGTGAAGAAGGAATCGACAGGTGACATGGAGGTCGAAGGAACCCTCAATGCTCGATCGAAACTTGCCAGTAGTGAGTTCTTTCCCAGCTCTTCCAGCCGTCGTCTCCACCGTCCGATGTACGAGGCGCCTCCAGATGCTACAGCCGACGTCCGATCTTGCCGAGCTTCAGTCGTGGGATCACCTCCGGTGATCTAATCACAGACGTCCTTCGCCCAACCGTCATCATGCGACGAGGACACGACACGTGTCAAGTGAAAGCTCCATCACCGTCCGATCGCGTGCTATTTTGGGGTAAATTGCATATCTTTCCCAACACTTTTTGTATTTATTATTTAGTCCTGTAAATTAAAGTTAACGTTATAACAAATTTGCATATTTTGTAACTAGGCCCTTGTATTTATTTTATTTGCATTTGGGTCCAGTCCACGTCATCTCACGTGCCGTCCCACGTGAGGTGGCAAAATTACATATAAGCCCATGTTAGTTTTTATATTTAATATTGAGTCCAATAATAAATTGAAAAGCAAGTTATATATTTTTGTGAAAATTGCTTGGAGGTCCCTGAACTTTTTGATAATTACATTTTGGTCCCTCCCTATCTAATTTATAAAGCACCAAAAAATATAAAAACTTCTTGAAAAATTACAAAAAATTAGATATAGTATATTTTGGTATGTATTAAGTTTAGAAAACAAAAACCTCTAAAAATAGAAAAAGAAAATGGGAAAAAATCAGAAAGCTCCAAAATCCAACAAAAAATATAAAAATTCTACAAAATACCAAAAATATGTTTTTCCTGCCTTATAAATATCTATATACTGCTTTTTATATTTTAAATTTATTTGAGTAATTTTGGGATTTATTTTCTATTTTTAAAACCCAAATCAATTTCGGATTATTCATTAACCCCTTATTTGGGATATTTTTGACTTTAAAAATATATAATAATTAGCAAAAAATTCCAGAAAAATAACAAAGAAATTAAAAAAATATAAAAATCGTAAAAATATATTATTTACTATATGTTGACTATTTTTACATATATAGTATTTTTATATACCTTATATTGTCTTTACACATATACATACATATATATATATATTATATTTAAATCAAAAAGAAATATAAAAAGATAAAAATATAAAAAGAAAATACAAAATTATACAACCAAAAATAAAATTAAAAAATATATATTTAAAATCCCACAAAAATTATAAATTGGACAAAAGATAAAAGGCAGAATTTTTGTGTATTTATCATGCCTCCTTCTCCCGTTTGCTCCCAATGTTCGACCTCTACACGTACTTACACCTATACACTTTTACTGTAGAGTTATAATAAATTTTAACTCCATATTTTTTATATTCATTGATTTATTCTTGTTGTGGATTAATTATTGATTAAACCTGAGGTTTTCATTGGTCAACGCATCGACCGTGTTCCCGCCTTATGTGGAACGCACGACCGACGATTATTTTTGTGTTTATCAAATGGCGTCATTGCCGGGGATTGAGCTTTGCGCCGTAGAAGACTATTTTATCTTGTCTTTATCTCTTGTTTACTCATTTGCTTTTTGTATTTATTTATTTATTTATTTTCCACCATTATTTGATCTTAATGTTGACTGTTCTAACCACCTTCTTTATTTGTCTTTGATGCGAGGGATCACCATACGAAGAGGACCTCTTGGGAGGACCGTTGCATCCAAGCAAGGCAGATACAACCTTTCTTGCTTGACTGACAGGAGAGAGCATCAAAGGCAGATGGAGAAGAATTTTGAGACTGTTTATGAGCTTCATTTTATTTCGTATTTTTCAAAAAAAATTGTAATTTTATGTGAGAGAGAGTGACTCTATATTGTAATAATTCAAGACTCCCAAAGACACTCCGACTTCCCGAGGTCCATTGCCTGAGGGATTGTTCCCTTGAGGGCCTCGACGATTTTGACGTTTCTTTTTCACTTTTTATTTTATGTTTATTATTTTGTGTGAATGAGCCTTAGTTTAGGAATTGCTCGATCGATAGATTAAGGTCCAAAGCCCCTAATATATTTGCATCTACATATAGACCCGTGCTTGGACTTAGTCAAATAATAATTGCTATTTATTTAGATTTGAGATCGAGCGCCGAGAGAAGTGCTATACATCGCTTGTAAGATCCGTTGTAGTGGACACTGATGCACTTCAATGATCGGACTTTTGGATCTCGCTTCTAAATATTTGGCATTTTGTGCTTCACGATAATAATAGTTACTATCCCAGGGTGATTTCATTCGCTTGCATCTCGTATTGCCTAGGTTTTTCAATTCTGTCTTGCATCCCGCATGGAGAGAGCTGAGAAGCACTGTAAGTCTTTTGACTTTGCATGCATCATCGATTTTTGACTTGCATGGCTTTCCCGATCTTCTCCCTCTTATTTTTGTTCACTTAGGATGTCAATGGAATTGGAAACCCCGTTAGGCACGTGCATTGAAAAATATCCCAAAAAAAGCGATAATCAAAAATAAAATTGGGACTGCTAACTCTATTAGACTTAAAATAAAATGTAATGGATCCCTTGTCTTGGGGAGAGCAACCACCTCCTTGTCTGCGTATTTTATTCCTACGTACACACTAAGGATTAGTGCCCAAATCCCAAGCCTGTCTTCGGTGTATACAACTCTGTTATGATTACCTAACTCTAAAATTGACAAGATAAAAATACCACATCTCGATCTTCACTATGTTGAGTAGGTGAATTGGGGTTTGCTTTGTGTATTGATTGTGACTTGGAGCCCATTTGCATTTTTCATCTCTTTGAGTTTTGTAGTCCCATCCATGTGAGTCATGTTTTTCATCTTTGAGTCTTCTACCTCTCTTATACATACATTTCCTCATTTGCATCGAGTCGTGATATTGGATCTTGATCCTCACCTTCTTAGCTGGATTTTGCGGCTTTCTTCGTACCCATATCACCCACATATAGTCCGGTCCAAGGAGACCCTCTCCTTGAACGATAATTTTGACTATGTTCACTTTCATCTTGTATGCCCTCCTCGTATCCCCCGTATCATTTTTCTTCTACCCGGGATTGTTGTGTTTATAGAGATATCCCGCATCGAGGATTGCGATTGCTATTGATGATTTTAGTAAGTTGGGCACAACATTGAGATTGCTGAGATTAATTGCTACATTTGGTGGATTTGAACTGATGAGTGCAGTGATATTATTCAGGACTCTGATAATGCACAATTATTAGGTGTGATTATTATTTGATAATTTTGATCGCGCACACCGTATTGAGGATGTGATGAATTCTGATGATTTGATAGAAATTCCATGCGCTTTGATTGATCTATCCATTTTGAGGTTCCACCCTTCTTGATTTTGAGGATTGATTGATTATTCTGATTCGGACTTCCCGGCAAAGGTGTGCGGAACCCACATGATGTCTCTCATCTGCCTGATTGACCCATCCCCGATCTCATGCTTCTAGTCTCCACCTGTGGCACTATGAGGATTCCTGATTATCTTTTGTGCCACCTCATCGAGATTGGATTGACCTAAGGGACATATTGTGATTGATATGATTATTCATCCCTCTATGATCTTATGCTCTCCTGATTATTGATTGATTTATTGCTTTTGAAGACCTAAGATGTGATGCCAGCAATCCCATGCTGTGATTGACCTAGTTTGCATCATCTCCACGAGGACTATCTGCGGGAGGATGCAACACATTCTATATGGTCGGTTTCATTCACTAACTATGCCTCCGCCTTGTTGGAGCCCGAAACCGCATCCTCTGATTTGACTGATTGGCCTCCATGTATGAATTGGTGCCTGATATGTCGGTGCACAAGGCCATACCCATGGACTTCTTTGAGTTTTCTCTCCTTGACGGTCCTCGCAAAGATGAGTGTCACCCTCATGATCATTCATTGCCTAGTTCGTAGAGCTCTCCGAGGGTTATATGCGATAGACTATGACATTTTATTGATTTGTCGGTCTCTTCTGTTGGTAGCCGATCTATCGCCTACCAAGACCTCTTCTGTGATCCGTCTGATGGATCGGGCTCCTCTGAGCCTGCTCACCTTGACGACCTTTGCAAGGGTGAGCTTCTGTTCTGATTATTCATTGACTAGCATGTATTACTCCACGAGGGTTATCTGTGGGAGGATACATCAATTTTTGATACTCGGCTTCACAGCTGGTGTCTCCTTGTTGTTGGAGCATGAAGCCGAATCTTCTTATTTGTGTACTCGGTCTCCTCCCTGGTTATGTCTCCCCTCTGTTGGAACACGGATCTGAGTTTTCTGTTTATTTTGGATCCTAGACTCATCTGAGTCTGCTTACCTTGAGAACCCTCGCAGGGTCGAGCCATGACTTCTGGGGTTCGGTGTGTCCCTATCTTTCTGACTTTATGATCACCGGATACCACGCCGCTACATTGAGAATCTCCTGTTCTCCACCTTTCATATCTTGTTGAGACTCTGATTGACTTGGAGGAGTTTGTATTGTTCCTTCTCCCTCCAAGTCTTACAGTATCGGCTCTTCTCACTCATTTTCTTTCTTATAAGCTGATGTTTTGCTTTCGTTCCGTCCTAAGTTTAGTTTTCGATCTCTTGTCCCTGATAGCTGGCACCCATTTGATCGCATACCCATGCGTCTTTTCACTTTCTGACTGCTTCCTCGTTCTCACAGGGAGACGATGATAAGAGCACGGTATTCACTTGTCAGATACTGTCCTGTACCTCACTAGTCTATAACCTTTTGTATATATGTGTTTTGTTTTTCATTCATTTTGTCGCTCGTATGTTATGTGAACCCTGGATCTTTTGCCATATCTTTGTGACTATACTTAGGACGTACATTGTTCTAAGTATAGGGGGTACACACCATGTTGTTCTTCCTTCGTTGTGTATCATCACTCCTGTCATTGCCTATACTTAGGGATCTTTAAGCCTAGGTATAGGGGGGAGTGATGTGTACATTCTCGACAACCTTTCGTCTATATGTATATATCTTTTCATCTTTTCTTCTTTTCCTTTTCATTTTTCTTTATCTACAGAAAAGGAGTCGCCCCTTTTGTCATTTTTCTGTACTCAGGACGTACTTTGTCCTAAGTATGGGGGTGCACCCCTGATTCACTTATTTTTTCATCCCCTCCACTGTCTCCTCTTTTGGTGATTTGCTCTACTATACTTAGGGTTATTTTCGCCCTAAGTATAGGGGGAGACAGCCCGAGCCGTGATATGTTTATTCCCACCCTTGACCCTCCATATTTTGTGTAAAGTCTGCTATACTTAGGATTACTCGATCCCAAGTATAGGGGGAACGGTCACCTTCTCATTCATTTATCGATTCATTCTTTCATTTCTTATTTCAATCGTTGTAGTATAGACTTTTCTATACTCAGTATGAGTTATGTCTTCTCTTTTTCTCTTCTATCTATGGGGACATAGCTCATGCTAAGTATAGGGGGATCGTATATATCGTGTATATACTTTAGCCATAACTCGTACTTTCGTACGATTAATAAATATGGATAAAAATACTATATAATTCATTAAAATTCATTTGATAATGCTTTTTATTCCTCAAATTAATTTTATCTATACGGATTAACAAATCATATTAAAAATATTTTTGTAAAATGATTTGAAAAATGGTGTGACCCATTTGGAAAACCTTTTGTGAAATATTTTCAACCTTTGTAAAGATATTTTTTCAATTGCAAAAATTCTTTTCCTTGTGTGAAATAAAAGTTTTTAAAATCTATTTACAAATGTTTTTCAAAATATTTATTAAGATATTTTGAAAGATGTATATATATATCGTTCGTACAATCTTTGCAAAATGGCTTTCAAATGTTTGTAAATGTTTGCAAAAATTATTGTGTACTATAGTTTTCAAAATTATTTCCAAATAGATTTGAGGAATAAATATATCATTAAAATAGGAATAAAATGTGTATATAAATAAAATCCATTACCAATTGTACATATATATCTATAAAATAACAGGTTAAAACATATAAATTCTTGAAATTCTTAACTCTTGTTAATAAAAAGAAGCACACCCATGTAAATAGCTGTACATATTCTATACTTTGTGTGCCAAAATTCTTTTGCAAAATTCTTTTATGTAAAAATTCTTTTTAAAATTGCATCATTCTTTGCATTATTGTACATATCATTTGCATTGCATTCATATTCTTTTCAATTGAGCTTGATAATTGAATTAGTTCAATAAAGTCAAAGATTGGAGCTTGGTTGGACCTTACTGCACCTAACTACATTGGAACCTTATGGGAACTAGGTTTAAGGTACTTCAGGTCCATTATAACTTAATTCTTTGAGACTCAGGGATGGGTTCAAGTCACCTCAATTGAGTAACTAGAACTTTTCGAGACACATACATGATTCTTGTCAGTCGTGACCTAACTTGGACACTTGCACCTTTCACTTGGCTCAACTCAATTGGAGCGGTGAGGGGGTTGGATTTGCCGGTCTGAGATGCACACGAGTGGAAACATTCGTCCTCGTCTAGGGAGGGAAGTGCACCCCAACCTAGTCCAGTTACAATGAAGTCCAAAGACAGGAGAGTGTGGGTTGCAATAAAGCTTCAAAAGAGGTATAGTCTTCTGGCTCAAGAGGAAAAAATCCTTATGTAAATGCTGTTGTAACTAGTATTTCAAACAAAACTCTAATAAAAGTGGACATGCTTGAAAATAAAAATAAAATGCCTGCCGAAGTATGTATATATGTTGTATAGAAAATAAGCAAGCTTGAGCATCAAGGTTATACCATGTGAGCCTGCAACTGGATGACTTGACTACACTGGTCATGCATCCCAAGATAGGTAGCTACGCTAGCTACTGTCTATTCTTTTCTTCACCTCCTTCTCTTGAGTTGGATGCCACTTGAACTTAGAAGGGAATAGCCCGCTCCTCGAGGATAGAGTGCAGGATTGGGGAATCATTAGGTTGTCATTCTGGAGAAGTCAGTTCCTTTGTCATTTCAGTTGGGGAGAGCCATTATCACTCACACTGTACAAGTCAGCTTCATAGTCATAAGGATTTGTGTATGATGTAGGCTAGTTCTGACCTGGCTATTGAGGTGATTTGAACCGAGTTCTGTGACTCTCGAGGGCTGTTGTGTTTTAAATTTGGTTTCCGACCAGGTTCCACACACATTTTCACATCAAGGTCTAACCTGAGCTCCAAACTTTGATTTTGTACATACAAGTTTAATAATTGAATTCAATTCCATTTATTCTTTATTCTTTCTTTTTCTTTTCTTCTTTATTCTATTTGATATTTATTGCATAAGTGTTTGCTAGGGACTAGCAAAGGTAAGTATAGGAGGGTGATGAATCTCTATTTCATTACCTTTATTATATCATTTTGGCCTTAAAAATCTAGCAAATGCATGTAAATAGCCTTAATTTGTGCATAACAGCATTCATTATTTATTGTATTATTTCTATATAAAATAAGGTTTTTAAAGTCAAAATTATAAAATAAAGAGGAGAAAAGAAAATGAATAAAATATTGAAAATATTTTATGATCCTAAATCCTGAGACCAAGTCAAGAATTGAGTTGGTCGACAAGTAATAAAGTAAAGGGCCAAAATAGAATAAAAATACATTTATTTATTTTTAATTATGCATTTTAACACCTATTTTATTCTTTATTATTTATTCATCAAATGAAGAAACTTTATGTATAAAAGTTGTAGTTGATAATGCAAATAAAAATACAAAATTGAGTTTGTACAAAAATAATATACTATGTACATTTTATACACAAAATAAAAAGCCAGAAACCAAACTTCACAGACCCATATCTTTCAAATAAAAACTCAAAACATATCAAAATCACTCTAATTGTATATAACTTTTCACAAGCTATTTAATAGTGGTGGTTTTATACTTTTTGGAGTTACCGTGTGAAAGTTAGTTTTTTGACTTCTATTGTACATTCTACCTATCAAAATATTCATTTTATTCATCCCTTATTATTTTTTACAAATTATTATTTTTATAATTTTAAAGATATTATTTATAAAACATGTATATATTAAAATTAAAATTAAATCAAAGAGAGAATGTAAAATAAAATACATCTATGAGAAACCATAAAGAAAATACCTATGTCATATATGTATATAAATAAAAGGGAAATATACTCTTTCATTCCTTTATTCTTTATATTTTTATAATATTCTAAATATTATTTATATTCCATTAAAAATATAAAACCAAAATAAAATCCAATAAAATATATTAAAATAAAAGATGTAGATAATACATAGGTAAAAAACCTACAAATAAACATACATAATATACACATCTATCTATTTAAGTGTGCAAATAACATCATAAAAATAAAATAAATATATATATATATATATATATATACTCACAAAAAATAAGTTATAAATAAATAAAATAAAATAATAAAATAAAATATATAAAATAAAAATAAAATATACAAAATATAGGCAAATATACCTATAAATACACTATTAAAAATTAACTACTAATAAAGTAAGCCAAAAAATAAATAAAAATCATAATAAAATACTATATAAAATAATAAACATGCTTTATTTTATACTTGAAAAATAATAAAACCATTTTCTATTTTTAATTAATTATTCTTTCAAAAATTAGGTTGTTTTGTCGCCTAGCGGCATGCGTGGCCCAATCAGGGCGCGTCAAATGTTGATTGCGGTCAACTCCCCACTGCTTCTGATTTGACGCATCCCATGTTTTCTCCGATCTCCCGCTCTTTTTCCTGGGTGTTCCATCCATCTATCGCGGATGCTTCCTTCACAAGAAATAATCTCTGATCATCCAACATACATGCCCAACCCTTAGATACCTTGTACATATCGCCGATTCCTTGCTATCGCCTTGTCAAATAAGGGTGCTCGTATGTCTATAAATAAGAACCTCCACCTCCATTCTCAAATTTGGTCATCTTCTTCCCCCTGAAGCCCCATGAATCAGCCAAAGCGAGCACCCTCGTGACAGGAGGGGATCCCCTGAGCTCGCAGTGGTCGATGGAGGGCGGAGGTGCACCCAGGCCGTCGATCCGACGTGGCCCTTCTCCTAGGCCACCAGGGCAGGTTCGAGCTGCGTTTTTTTATTTCTTTAGATAGCTTTTAATTCTAACATTTCATTTATGCAATTAGATTAGCCTTTAGCCTATAGGTTTAGCATAATTAGCCGTATTCGTAGTTCGCCGGAGCTCCGCTTCGACGAATGATCCCACCTGTGCCCGACCGTTCTTCGCCTCACAAAACCACCCATACTTCTTCCCCTCTCGCTTCCCTACGCCCTGCACCCTACCGCTCAACCAGATCCTCCTTGGATTTGGATTTGGATGTCCAACTCCGTCTCCTTCCGCCGAACCTCTCCGCCCGCGCCACCAGCCATTTCCCCTCACTAATAAGGTCCCCGGATCCTTTCTTTGTGTTTGTGATATTTTCCTGCAGGGTCTGGTGCGCCAAAGGGGCCCTTTTGGGCTGATTTTGACTACATAAGAGGCACATGGAGCTCGACTCCTTCTCCGAGATGATTCCACATCTTCTGAGCTCCAGCGTGCCTTGTGAGGATTCAAGACGATGCAGAGGACACTCATGAACGTGAAGAAGCCATCGGTAGGTGAAATGGAGGTCAGAGGAACCCCAAATGCTCGATAGAAACTCGCCAGTGGCGAGTTCTTTCCCAGTTCTTCCAGCGCCCGTCTCCACCATCCGATCTACGAGGTGCCTCCAGATGCTACAGCCGACGTCCGATCTTGCCGAGCTTCAGTCGTTGGATCACTTCCAATGATCTAATCACAGACGTCCATCGCCCAACTATCATCGCACGACGAGGACACGACACGTGTCAAGTGAAAGCTCCATCAGTGTCCGATCGCGCGCTATTTTGGGGTAAATTGCATATCTCGCCCGACATTTTTTGTATTTATTATTTATTCCTATAAATTCAAGTTACCGTTACAAATAATTTGATATTTTGTAACTAAGCCCCTGTATTTATTTTATTTGCATTTGGGTGCAGTCTACGTCACCTCACATCATGTGAGGTGGCAAAATTGCATGTAAGCCCCTGTTAGTTTTTTTATTTAATATTGAGTCCAATAAATTAAAAAGCAAGTTATATATTTTTGTGAAAATTGCTTGGAGGTCCCTGAACTTTTTGGTAATTACATTTTGGTCCCTCCAGACTGTGTCACGTGTAGGCCCACGTGACAGGTAATTTGCATGTATGCCCCTGGTATTTTTGTAATTATTTATTATTCCAATAAACTCTTAAATATGTTGTATATTTCTGGTATAATTGCACAAAGCTTCCTGATGTTTATTTTATTTCCACTTATGCCCCTGCCATGACAGGTATTTTTGATGTTTTTATCTATTTATTAAAAATAGCTAATGTGCTCCTAAAATTCCATAAAAATAGGTTTAGATGCTTCATGCCTTGTAGATTCACGCCCATATTTTTAACTGGAATTTTTTTTGTATTTTATCTATTTATAAAAAATGAAAATGAGCCTAAATAATCCCTATTTAATTTATAAAATACCAAAAAATATAAAAACTTTGAAAAATTACAAAAATTAGATATAGTATATTTTGGTATTTATCAAGTCTAGAAAACAAAAACCCCTAAAATAGAAAAAGTAAATGGAAAAAAATCAAAAAGCTCCAAAATCCTAAAAAATAAAAATTCTATAAAATACCAAAAATATGTTTTATGCCTTATAGTTATCTAATACTATTATTTATATTTTAAAATTTATTTGAGTAATTTTAGGAATTATTTTCTATTTTTAAAACCCAAATCAACTCGGATTATTCATTAATCCCTTAATTGTGATAATTTTTTACTTTTAAAAATATAAAAATTAGCAAGAAAATCCAGAAAAATAATAAAAAATAAAAAATAGCAAAAATATATTATTTTCTATATTTTGACTATTTTTACATATATAGTATTTATATATACCTTTTAATGTATTTATACGTAGACATATATATATTATATTTAAATAAAAAAGAAATATAAAAAGATAAAATTATAAAAAGAAGATAAAATATAAAAAGAAAAAAATTATAAACCAAAAATAAAATTAAAAATATATAAAATTAAAAATCCACAAAAATAATAAATTGGACAAGAGATAAAAGACAGAATTTTTGGGCATTTATCATGCCTCCTTCTCCCGTTTGCTCCTAGTGTTCGAGCTCTACACATACTTACACTATACACTTTTACTGTAGAGTTATAATAAATTTTAACTCCATATTTTTTATATTCATTGATTTATTCTTGTTGTGGGTTAATTGTTGATTAAACCTGAGGTTTTCATCGGTCAATGCATCGACTGCATTCCCACGTTGTGTGGAATGCACGACCGACGATTATTTTTGTGTTTATCACCTACCCACCCCTGGTTGGAAGAACAACATGTTATGCATGTGGTAGAAGTCATCCAGTGCATAAGCACGCGCACACATGCACATGTCTAAGGGTAAAATGGGTTTTATCCTTAGGGAGAGGCAAGTTAGAATCTCCCAACTTGTTTCTTTTTTTGGGGTACTTTTATTATAATATATGGGTGGGTTCATTTACTTGGATTGGTAAAAGTAATACATGTTTCGAATTTTATGAAAAACATACAATCCTAACACATATGTATAAAGAGGATGATTTGAGCAATCCTGCAACCGAGAAAATTCGATAGTTTTGATTGATGGGATAGGAGTTTCAGAGTCTAGTTAATTTTTGAACGAGAACATGTTGGCATTAAGTGATCTAAATCCTCATAGTATTATATAAAAGGGTTTAATGGGTTTGCTCCCATCCCATATTTCTATGAAATTTTTATTTTTTTCTGAAAAATATTGTCATGTATTTTCATCACTACATCCCTCTAAATATGATATTCCAAATTCGTTAGAAATAGAGACTTATATATCCTCCATCCAGGATATGTCGATTACAATAATTCTGAGACCATTAAAATTACATGGTCTAGATGGAGGGCATGTGAGTCCCTGTTTCTGACGAAATTAGAATGATAAATTAGAAGGATATAATGATGAAAATACATGGTATTTTAAAAAGATAAAAAAAATCGTTGAAATATGGGACGAGGGCAGTCCCATTAACCCTTGTATAAAAATACAATAAAAAAATAAAATAATGCGGGGGTGCTAACTTAGTTAGCCCACATCCCCCCATATATTTGTGCGTGCATGCATGTGTATGCTACAAAAATTCAAAAACATACATGTACCAATCATTACATATCCAATTTGATCGATGGATGAATATTCAAGCATATGTTTCATGTATGTTTGTTTGAGTAATAACATCCAATTTCTCCAACACAGTGCTAAGAATAGCTAGGATTTCTAGAGTAAGATGCCATTCATTTGATGAGCAACAAAAAGGAGTCAACTCCTAAGTGCTAAGAATAGCTGGGATTTCTAGAGTAAGATACCATTCATTTGATGAGAAACAAAAAGAGTCAACCTAATAATCAATGAATGAAAAATGGTTTTTCTTATATAGATCCTATTTCAGTAAGAATCGACGAGTTGATCCATATACATGTCTTTCTCTTACAGCTACATCATGAATTATATATATGGGTAAAATAGACCTGCCTCCTAGGGTAGACAACTACCTATCCGCTCCATATTTATTCTTTTATTATATTTTCTAATAAAATATTGGAATTAACTTAGAATAAAAAGAAAAATACATGTTTCATGTAAAATAAAAATGACTAACATGTCTATCTGAAGGGATCGATTTCAAGAATTATGAGGTTGTACAAATTCGATACAGGTTGAGGGATAGAATAGAAGTCTCGAATTGAGTTGACTTTTGAATGAGAACATGATGATGTTAGGTAAAGTTTTATTAAAAAAATACCAAAAAATAAAAAAATAGAATATTGTGCCATATTAGATTATTTTATTTTAGTAAATATTTTTATATCTTTATGAAATATATTACTACTATAAACTAATATATAGTTTATAGTATATCAAGTTTGAATAATATTATGCAGTTTGAAGAATATTATATTAGCATGTTAAAGAGCATATATATATACACACATTGTTGTATATTAGGCCAATTATTATATAGTTTTAAATTTAGCCCGGCGGGCCTCTTCTCTATATAATGTGCTCCGAATGACTTCTTGACTCTCCTTTCCACCATAGTCTTCACTCACAGTTCATCTCAATGCAAGAGAGATGGTAGGTTGACTATATATTAATATTACAAACTTTTTTAGATATCTTTATTTATTTTATTTAGTTCACCACTAAATAAAGATGTTGTTTATAAATAATATTATAGGCTTGATCTTTAAGATTAATAAATATATTAATAGTGAGATTTCGAGCTTTTATACACACATACACACAAAAGTCCGGTCGTGCGGGTGGGAAGGGACATAGGAGCTTTGGGTGGGGGGTCTTCGTTGTGATTTTCACCTTACCCACGAAGGCAGTCCACCTTGCAACATGACCCTTCGTGCGGTCTTTGGAGTTGACGAGTTGTTATATAGTTTTAGTTTGAAAGTCTTTCTCCATTTAGGGAAAGAAAGGTCTCCTTAAAGGGCACATTTACTTCTTTTCAACGCTTGGCATCTCGAGACCTGCGTGGATAAGCATGAGTGTGATGGACCAAGGGTGTGTTTTCCGCTGTCAACATGAGGTTTCAGCATCGGACCCTGGAACTTCTTCATGTCATGCTTGGACCTTCTCTCAACAATCTGGTTTAGAATATGGAGTCAGAAATAGACATCATCTCTAAAAAGCAGTTGCCAACGCCACCGCCCAGTACCTTTCCGATACACATGACACCCATCCGCTAATGTCCACATATGTATCCCTAATCCGACGGCTAAACATGCATTATTGGCTATCAAGAGGGCAGCCTCATCATACCGTGTATATATATATAACGTATATACAATACAATAATCTTTGGGGGTAAAGAAGGTGAAGAAAAGGAGAGAGAATATTTTGCAAATAATTCAAGCAAATGGAAAGGCAAGAGGGGGTATATAAAAAGGGCAACCACGAGTAGAGAGGTGGACCCAAAGCCCACGGCTCCAGTGGACCTCAAAAGGCAGACAATGGGCCCACAAACGGGGCAAGAGGATCCGGATCAGAAAAGGACTTGAAGGGACCAAAATCAAACCCGAGAGACCGGAGTCCGGGAATGGGCAAAACCAGCGGGGTGGGCCCGGGGATCTGTTTGCACTCTACAATCCGGGAATGGGCAAAACCAGCGGGGTGGGTCCGGGAATTGCAGTTGGGTACTTGCCGTTTGCTCTAGGACGATGCTCTTAGGATCTGTTTGATTATTGAGATGGGGTGGATGCGAGTAACTTCATGTGAATAGTAGTTTTTTGTATAGTTATGATAGTTGGAAATTTGATTAGAATAAGGAATGTGATGTGATGTCACATTGATTTGTGATGGATTTCCAACCCAAAAATGCAGGAGGTAAACCGAGTTATCCTAGAGTAACCCGGTAACCAAATGAGCCCTTAGTCATCCGTTCTTCGAGTCATTTCAATAGTGGATCCTAATACATGTATCCACTCGTACAATCCATATAGGACATATCTGTCTAGTATCGTCCATATGCATCTAGAAAGTTGTATATTTTGGAAGAATCTCATGCTAGATTAGGAGGAGGTTATTATTGATAAAAAATTTGAATCCACTTCAACCGATATGCCCTTAGGCACTGCCGTACATAGTAACAGAGTTCGAGATTCTGAGTTAAGAGAAAGAATCTTGCAAGAAAAAAAGAAGAGCTTTACAGGGTTTATGATTAATGAAATAAGCCCCGAAACACAAGGTATGTATATGTTATTACAGTAAGTAGCTTGTAGCGGCTCAAAAATGGCGAAGTCTACTCCCACTTTAAATAGGGTCAGCTACATGGATTCTTGCTCAAATCCATGTTGAAAGATCCGACTACATTTTACGCTGGCTGCAGGCTATCTAACACAACCCCTACAAGGAGGGATTTGAATCCTGGTCTTCTAGGTGGTAGGCACACTGCACTACTACCATACCATTGTAGCCGCTCATCTTGACACAAATTTCATTAGTCACGAACCCTAAGGAAAGACCTCAACGAAAACCTTTGTCGATGATTCGACCAAAAGAACAACTTCTTCGAAACGCGTTATGAAAACAAATATCAATTTTTGTGGGTTCTAATGCTTAAACAATTTGTGTGAATGGTGCATATAAGGATGAGTAAAGGAAGTTTTTCTTCTTATTTATTCATTTCATAAGGTCATAAAAGGACAAAGGAAATTGATTTTTTTCTCCCTCCCTCTCTATGAAAAAATAAACAAATAAATATAAAAGTCGAAAGAGACGAAATGTTCACTTAAGGAGCGAGGGCAACAATGATGACTACGAACAAGTTGAATAGCCTTTCAGCTCCATGAAATCTCATCAATTAAGGACCGCGACCACGCAACGACGTAGATTCATCTCCCTTTCTCTTGTATTTGTATGTTAATTTTACAAGTTATGTATGTATTATACTTAAAAGAACCGTATTTTTGCAAATACATCCACAACATTATTAATTTCGAAAAAAAATACTAAATTTTCTTTTATAAATACCTAAATGAACATTGTTGTTATCGTTAAAAAAACCATAACATTGTGTTCTTAGTTCTACCAATATATTTATTATGGTATAAAGACATGTATAGGAATACACACATCTCCATATGATATTTGTGTCACCATGCCAATCATATATACGACTTCTATTCTCTCTAGAAATAATAGAAAATCAAATTATTCAAACATTTATTGCTTCATATCTTCTCGATTTCAATGAAATTTTGTACTCCAACTTTACTGCACCAAATTATGGGCATTACTATCGATATATATGCCATCTCTTTCTCAGATTCCCTATATAAATAAAAATATAAATGTTATTGAATATTTACTAACTATTCTTCAAATATACATTATATTTATTTAAAGACTGTCAAAAAATCTCAGATCTGATACTTGTGTAGATTTTATTTTTTTTAAAAAAATTGGATTAAGATCAGGTTCAAAGATTAACGTTTTGAATTTTAGCACAAGTTTATATCATGCATGTGTAGGTGGAAATTATGCGAAATTTGTTGTTATGACCTATTAGCTATAGAAAAACTTCACGTAGACAAAAAAATGGATTTTAATCATGGTTAAATGAAACATCATATTTACAATGCTTAATCGAAGCTTAATTGAATAAAAAAAGATGTATAACAGACAATGTTGAAGGTTACTCATCATACATTGTTGTGGACGACTACGTCGAAGCTACCTGACTTGTCTAGAACCGTCAAGTAGTATTTATTAAAAAAAAGGCACATCTACACTAGTTCTTTAAGTCAATAAAGTTCAAACCAGACTCTGCTCTACCACCAGACTATTTAAAAAGAAAATGGATATGTCGACAACTTCTCTCTCCCTTGGGTTTGGTGATGGAATGGATAGATATTTCTTGAGAGGAGACCTCTCTAATAGTTATGGGAGAAGGCACACTTTATGGAAAGGAGATAGATAGCCAACAATAAAATATATATCAATGAGCTTTCCATTTAATTCCATAAGCTTAGGTCGTTGGTTTTTGCTTCCCTTGGAATCTCATAGCTATTACAACTATGGATGCATGCATGAGATTTCACCTTCATACTATAAAGTCCATGCAACTTTATGATTAAGTCCTCCAAGTTTTCAAATATTAACAATATGTTCCCTTTATTACTATGCCTTCATAAGAAGAATGCATTTACTCCATGATTTCTGGCATCTGATTTTGGAATTTTGTCACGTGACAATCTAAGCATCGTAGAAAAACCATTTTCACCACCAGTGCCGTCCCTCACATTTCATGGGCCCTAGGCAAAAGTGAAAAAAGGGCCCCCTATTAAAAAATTTAAAAAAAAAATTAAATTTCTTATAAAAAAGGCTCTTTAAATTTTACAAAAAAAACCATGTTTTTTTATCGACAAGCATCAACCAAAAGTTCATGAAATTAAAAATAAAAAACGATTTGTACGAGCTTTTTCGGAGGCAAAATCATTAATAATAACATTTACATCAATGTTTTCTATTAATTTTTTTTCAATAGATAATGTTGCAAGACCATTCAATCTTTCTTGCGACATTGATGATCTCAAGTAGGTTTTTATCAATTTTAGTTTTGAAAAACATCTTTCGGCTGATGCCACTATCGCAGGCAAAGTTAAAAAAATTCCGTATGCAATGAAAACATTCGGATAACAATCCGCAGACTTTATAAAGTTTAAGAATTTCAATAGCAGACATCGACTCATTTGGCAAAGTCATTTGCAACCCCTTAACTCAGAGTAAAAATCATTGAAATCAACACCACTTGAATCATCATGAGAAAATTTAGAGGAGAAATTAGCACAACATTCTTTTAATTCTTTATCGTCCAACGCCTTTAACGTATTTGAATCGAATAAAAATCCAAAAATATTTTCAAATTCTTTTAATTGCTCAAATCTAATTTTTAAAGATATGGTCGACATATCTACAACAATAAAAAATACTCTACTCTAAATAACTTATCAGCGGGTTGGATTTTTCGTCCTCATCATTCTCATCAAATTGTTTTTTTCTAATAATACGACGCTATGAGCGACCCGAGTGACTAAGGGTAAATGGTATCAATGGTCGTTGCAACCTCAACCACTCAGACCGGGCTCAATCAAGAAAAAGAAGACCACCAAAAATAAAAATCAAACAATCAATCAAACAAAGCGGTCTCGCTAATTTATTTTACCTGGTATAGCTACCAGGGTCGAACACAAGGAGCACGTGATGCTAATGCTACGAAGTAGTCAGAGATCCAAAGAAAATAAAGAGATGGTGGTTTTTAATTTTTTAAATTTCTTTATGATTTTTAATGTTAAGAAAAAGGAGTAAAAGAACTCAAAAATTCACTTTTCAACAATTATTTAAAAACTAAAAAATACTCCAAAAAATCAAACTAAAAATATTTTTATGTTTTAAAATACTCAAATGTTTTTGTGATTTTTTTGGAATTTTTCTGATTTTTAATGAATTTTTTAAAAATGAAACAAAATAAAAACAACAAATAGTGTACAGCTGAGATCTAAAGGTTAAAATTACTTAAAATGCCTCTAAAATCTCAACAATATTTTTATGAGAAAATATAAAATAAAACCTAACTACAGCAACTTAAAACACATTTTTTTGAATTTTTAAGAATTTTTAATGATTTTTAGAAGTTTTTTACTCTTTTTTTAATTTTTATGGTTTTTATAAATGGAAATGCACCAACAATTGGACTGAAATGAAAACAACACATAACAAACAAACAAGGTTTTTTTAAGAATTTTTCAAGGTTTTTTAATATTTTTAATGGATTTTTAAAAATAAATAGGAGCTATTTTTGAGGTTTTTGAATTTTAAAAAATGCTAAATGAAAACAAAATAAAACCAAAAATTCATAGAAATTCCTACACTATGGCAAAAACCATGTTTCAAAATTCGTGATTTTTGAATAATATTTGCTATTTATTAAATCAAAAATCAAACACACAACATACATGGACCAAATTGCAATTATTGAAAAGTTTCCAGCCAAACAGTAATACTTGTGAACAGTACCGGGCTTAATTCGCAAAAATTCCAAGTCCGCACGTGGTCAGCACGTGCACCAGGCACACATGGGAGGAAATGCAAATTCCATTAATAAAAATTCATTCATTAACAACCATGAAGTCCAGGATAAAACATGCAAATAATCCCAAAGTCACGTGGGGGAACCATGTGCTACACAAATAGGAGGACTGGAATGCAAATGCTAAAAATACAAGGTCCAAGATGCAAAATGTCCAAGATAAAAACAACTACTTAAAATATTTACAGGACTAATACGGAAATATAAACAGATAGGAGGGCCTAAGTGCAAATACCCTTCTTATTAGCGATCCAACGGTCAAGGGTTCCTCACTTATGATCGGACGGCTGAGCTCCTCGGATGACCCTTCGATGATGGATGACTGAAATCTGATCCTCAGATGGATCGGACGATCGAGATCTCCCCAAAGATGGACGGACGAGATTAGAACTGGGGGGACCCTCGATCCAATGGCAGGGACGACTCCTGGAAGAACGGTGAAGAACTCACCTCCAGCGAGCTTCGATCGGCTGATACATGCGGCTGAGACATCTTGCGAGGCTGCTAGGATAGGGGAAATGCTTCTGGCGATGGTCCGCAACGATGACGATGCTCCGATGAGGCCGAGACTGTCAGGAACGGCCCGGCGATGCTGGGGTAACTAGAGCGGCTGTACCAGGTATCTTAACCTCCATATGAGGTCCCTTGAGCTCTACACCGGCACAGAAAGTCTACTGGGTTGAGGGCAAAGTGCCTCGACCTGTCAGTATGCGGAATGGGTGGTCGATGAGGCGATGCGTGGCCCTCCAGCGAGGCGACGACGGAGGAGGGTCTGGGGGCTCGTTCCTGGGATGAACGAGGTGAAAGGATGGGCGTAGAAGGTGGGGGGAAGTCTAACGAAGGTGCTACGATCGCCGGGATAGCGAATGGGAGGTCCGATCAGGGTGAACAGTGTTGGACATGCGAGCCCACGGCGAGCCATTATGCAATAAATGTTATTGCAATTCACTCCTTAATCTGAAATAAAGAGTACATAATTTGCATAATAGGTCCCTTAGTACAATTAGGATTATGTACCATGGCCATCTTAATGATCATACAGCTGTTGATTCAATTATTGAACCATAGAGGCTGGTGCTTAGATGAATATCTAATGAGTTAGATTGATGACTCATCAAGCACCGTCAAATGATTATTAAGAGATGATCTCCAGCCTGAGTAGGAGATGGCAATCCTATCTCATTTAGGTTGATATCTGACCGACCTATTGATGCAGGTCCTCTGCATAGGAATAGAGATTCCGAGGTGTCAAATGAGTTAGGTCAAAGAGTTGACTTAACGAGATCGAGATAACCTAAGTCCTATATCATAAGCTGTCATGATATAGGCACACATCCTCTGACCGGAGACAAATGTGTTACTATATGTCTGAGTATGTACATTTGGCAGACCAATAGGTTGATGACCTAATCAAGGTCTATACACCGACGCGCTGGTATGCATATAAGGGCATATGAGTAATATGATCTCTCAAAGGGATCATACAGGTTCAGTTACTGAACCGGAAGACATGAGCTCACTCATGAGATATTGGGAAGAATCAAATTCCATGCGCATGGTCGTCTCGCTTTGGAAGCTTGACTGAATTTATAGGTTTGATATATACTTTTGGAAAGTATATGATCAAGACCTAGGTATGATATATGCTTTTGAAAAGTATATGATCGATACCGACTCCCAATGATCGAATGAGAAACTTACTGATAAAACCCTGAAGTAGACAGTATAAAGTTGATCTAATACTTCGGGTTTATTCTGAGTCTTCCAGTATGCAGGATGTACAGGTATTGGGAATACCTGAGGGTGATGTGATCATAAACGATTGTATAACCATGACGCTTCCATTCCTAGGGAGTGATGAAACGGGTCTGGATTTTAGTGACTCCTCTCAGTAGAGAAGTAATCTGATCTTAGTCCAAATGTTGGACATTGATCTGAATGTGATTCAGATGCAATGAGAAGATTAGATTTGCGGTCTTGATTTAATCAAGCATCTATGGGAGGCCCGCGATCTGGATATGAGATATAATCTCAATATCCATGTCACTATACGTGGAACAATACAATCGCCCTGTCCTTATCTCCAAGTATTCGCGGAGAAAGCGCATTATCCTTGAAAGAGTTCATGGATAATTCTATTGTTGATATATGTATCCGAGCATTGAGAAAATGGATAATTAAATGTGATTTAATTATAATGAATAATATGAATTCGATTCATATTATAAGGAGAGTTATCTTAGATAATTAAATGTGATTTGATTATCAAAGATGTAAATAATGTGAATATGATTCATATTATTTGAGCACATGAAAATAAGTTATCCAATATAATTAAATGTGATTTAATTATTATGAATAAGAATAATGTGGATAGTAATATCCAATTATTCATAATATATTATAAATGTCATTTATAATGTATTAGAGAGAGCTAATTATAATTTATATGTGTTGATTAATTATTATGTGTATTGGATACACATTGTGTAATTAATTGACAATGTAAATTATATGTTGTTTTGGGTTGTGAATATGATTCACAATTTTTTTATGGCAAGATTGCAATATTCTCAAATATAATTGTGAATTGTTTTTGAAGAATAAAATCCCAACAAATAGTTGTTGGAAATAAGTAGAGAGAAAATCAAGGAGATGTGCAATCTCATGGAATCCATGAGATTGCACTCCCCATTAGGAATACAAGGGGCGGCACCCAATTCCCTTAGGGAATTGGTGGCCGTCCCCTCTTCTTTATGGGGAAAGATCTCTCATTTGTATTCTCTCTCCTTATTTGATTGATTTAATTTGGTATTAATATTTATTTGATTTATGAAATATATTTTATCAAAATTAAATCACAAGTTGTTGGTTTTTACCAACAACAATCTTGACCATTGGATTGACATAAATCAATCTCATCCATTGATTTTATATGTCACATGGATTGAGATCCATGGATCCCAAAACCCTATAAATAGAGAGGCATACCATGCTCTCTATTTTACACACAATGCGTGAGAAGCATATCTCTCTCTCTCTCTCTACTCGACAGCCCTCTCTCTCCCTCTCATGTGGCCGTCCACCATGGATGACCTAGAGAGGTTCTCCATCGCCGCGGCATCGTCGTTATGCTGCCCGTTCGTTTGTTCGTGGATCTCCGTCTCCTTCGGTGCGCCTCGCTCGTGAAGAAGACGTCGGATCTCGTGTGTCGAGATCAGGAGATCCGCCGCTTGGATCATCAATATGGATTGCGAGAAGCACATGGTTCATCCCCGCGCTCGCAAGCGTCTCCTCCATCGGATCGGACTTGAGACAGGAGGTCTCTTCGTTTAGAGACTTGATCGCAACCACGCTTCAAGAGGTAATCCTAATTACTTATTTGTGGTTGAGATGAAACGATCCGAGAAGTGTTCTTGGATCATGTTGTTTCGTCGTAAGAAAAATTTTTAAATTCCGCTGCATCGAGCAACTAGTGCGACTAGTCGCTCCTCGTCATATTCGATACGACGCTCACGCTTCCGTGATGCGCTTGAGGATTCTAACCATATCCTTCAAGTGGTATCAGAGCCTTAGGTCGACGGTTTCGAATATGATTCGCTAAACGAGGACGACTTGGGTTCGTTAAGGTCGCGAAATTTTCATCGCATTTTGATTTCGCAGATCTGTTTAGTAAATAAATTAGGCACTGTTTAAATTGTTTAAACACGAATTTAATACTTGAATTTTGTTTCCCATTAAATAAGTAAACCATAGGATCTGAGTTTGCGTAAATCGGATTTCGTATGCTCGAGATATGGTTGTTTTAATGAACATGTATTCATTGTTACGGGAACTACGAATCTTAACGTAATTAAGGAGTTAATTACTGTTTAGAGACGCCTGAAATACGTGCAAATCATATAGGTTCTGTTGTAAACCAAGTTAGCAAACTATGGAAACTTACTTTGCTTATTTGGATTTAAATTGATTGAGATATGCTAATTTTAGTAAGTAGGGGTCACTGCTAAAATTACTTTCCTAATCAAGAACCATGTGATTGTCAATTAATGAAATTAATTGTTAATTTCAAGAAATAATTTTGGAAAATATTTGATAAATATTAGAAGATGATTATTTCCTTAATTGACTTGGCCCCAACCAATTAATTGATTAGATTTGATCTAAATCATAATTGGAATCACAATCATCAAACTCCTTGCTTGAATAGGATTGGGAATTTGTCTAGCAAATTTCCTTATAATCAAAATTTTTTTGATTACTATATGGTATAATTTCGGTTGAAGAACCAATGATCATCTCAAGTACAAATTAATCAATTTGGCATTATCCTTTCCCGAGGCGGATATGGTGTCTAGTCGGGGATCGCTGGGGTAGCGGGTTGCAACGTATGCGGTCCGTCCCACTCCCGCCGGTATTAGCCATGACAGCGGGTAGGGCCGGGATAATGTCCGAGGGATTAAGTTGTATTTTTATAATTATTAAAATATGAATTAATACGTACTTTGAGAATAATACCATATATATTCAAGTAAGACAATCAAGTTTGATTGATTGAATTGGATTGATAATTAATTTAATATGATTAAGTTAATTATGTCCAATTAAAATACTCTAATATGATTGAAGTTAATAATTCCCTTGGAAGAATTAATTGTATGAATATGATTCATAGTAATTAATTAAATTTGAATAAGATATGGAGGATCACATAAGTGACATCCATGGTCTCCCGTCAAGGCGAAGGGTTTCCGTCGTCAGGGATTGTATGTAGGAGACGTCTGTACGAAGTGACAACTCCTATATACAAGCGCATCTGGATCGGACTCTTTGCTTCTCGAAAGAGTAAGGCCGTATGCGTAGTGACCCCAATATCAGATCCTCATATTATTGGGGCGATATTGGATTGCGCATAGCGAGTTCTATTCCTGTTGACGATTGATTCAATTAATGACAGGTCAACATCACCTTTGGGGTGGTGGGCCCGGGCATTAAAGACCGAATTGGGAAATGCAAGTTGGACTTGCAAGGCGGAATGTGTTCCCGCTTCTCTTTATTGGAGTTGCAGTTTCTCATATTATTGGGATGTAACAAAGATAAAGAGGAGATCCCAGATCTTGCTGAGATATAATGGTAAGTATATCTCTTATATTGAAAGTGATTAAGGGAATGAACTTTCAGTGTTGACAAGGCAAGACAACTTTGATATGAAAATTCCTAAATCAAAGAAAAATTATATATTTATATATTTATGCAAATTTCTTATTTCAGATAATCCTTCATTAATCCTACTCAATGTTATACTCAATAATAACCAGTAAATATCATGGATTGGACCCTTGATCCAGATATTGTACTTGCAATTGAACACATAATGTATGTGGTTGCAATGTGCAAGTTTCCTCATAATAATGAGAAGTGATAATTAAATAAGACAATAGGACTAAAACCCTAGGGTTTGTATGTCTCTATAAGTCTTGATCTCATTGAATGTACTTTGGAAGTGACATGTCGATGATGATCGTAATTATCAAATAATCCTTATAAAATCAATAAAGATTTTTTGGCATACATATGTGCTCTTGACATTTAATCATGAATGACATGGTTCTCTGCATCATGTAGAATGGTAGCTCTATAAGAGATGATGTATTCAAATTATTTGAATACCTACCTAAACCTATGTTTTAAGAGTTTAGATGGATGTAGATGATGAGTGTCATCATTCTACTGTCTATACTCTAGTCATTCATGAAGCTTCATAATATTCATATTGTATGAATTGGGTGAAGCATGTATAAATGTCGAAATGCTCTTACATTAAATTCTTTTGAATTTAACATAAGAGGTCCTTAGTCTTAAGCAATGGTTGTTTATAAATAAAGGGAGCACAGTGGAAGCATGGGTTGGACCCAAGCAAGAAGTATAATCAAAGAGTTGACTGTACTTCTGTGACTTCCACATGACATCCAAAGAGTTGGATGAATGCCAATACTGCAATATGTTGATGTGTTGATAGTATGACTATCAAATCTATCTAGAATCCTTAGAGAAGGAATCGGATAATATATCAGAATAGCCTACATATAATCATTGAAATTGACTTACTTATTTGATAAGGTAAAGTCTAATAATTGTATCTCATTCTTCTAATAACACTTGCAATTGGTTGCATATGTATTAGAATATTAAAAAAATTTTGATCTTATGGTTTATTGGTCATCCATGTTGAAAGTTATGCAAGTGTTGCAACAATTTCCACCGGATGAATATACTTCATATTTTCAGTGGGAGCCCTTAGTCTTAGAGAATGTCTCTATGACCTAGATATTAGAATACACTCATTGTTTATTTCTAATTGTTGGATATAAACATGAATTCTGTATTAAATCTATCATAAAGAGTTATGATGGAGATATTTCAGATAGTAATCTAAACTCTAGTGGACTCTACTAAATTAGAAAATTAATGAATGGTTCATTAAGATTTCTAATACTGAAAATTAAACCTTTAAAGATCAATAGGATGATAAAGATCATTTGACAATGATCTGGCATCAAGTTTTGGGCATATGTCTGTTGATGAGATCAATGGACTAGTAAGACATGAATCTTTAGATTGTCTAAAGATTCAAATCTCACATACTTATGAATATTGTATTCAAAGTAAAAATGTCCAATACACTTTTCCTTGGGAAAGGTGTAAGATGTTAAGGTATTCAAGATCTCATACATATTGATGTATGTAGATCATCTATATCATAGTAAACATCATGGATATGTGATATCTGTTAATGATTATGTATGATATGAGATTTCTTTTCTTCACCTAAGAAACCTTTGAAATGTTCAAAGATTTCACATTTTTGGTTTAGAACCAAAGTTTGAAGGAAGATGAGATGAATTTGATCTAACCAAGGTAGCTTGCACCTATTAGATGAATTCATGGAATACCTTGTGGAGATATGAATATCATTCCTATCTCAATCCTCCTAATGAACCTTAACTCCATAGAGTTGTACGGAGATACAATTGATCATGTGTGACAAGATTTAATCAATGATTAATCCTAGCATAATTATCTCTTAGTTTCCAAGGTATATATGTAGTAGAGACTACATTATATACTTAATAAGGTTCCATGCATGAAAGCTGGAATCTAGCACTAGAGAGTGCTACTTCATTTGGAAAATAAAGGATGGTATTGTATACCTACTTTATGATTATGAGATTCTTAAAAGATCTCATATCTGAGAATATGATTCTTGGAGGATGACTCTCTTAAGAATCAAGATAAAATGAAGTAAAGGAACTCATTTAATCTTGAGAAGATAATGAGATCAGAAACTAAAAGAATAATTGAAGATGAAACACTAATACTTCTTCAAATAAGTTTGAGGATGTATTCCATGTGAAAATGATCGGAATTCATGTGATGAAGTTCCTGAGGATCATGACATGGAAAGATGGATGTTAGCAATTAAAGGTCTAATGTAGACTTCATATACAAGTGTTGTATATGGACCCTCGAGGATCCACCTATATGGGTAAGACCCATTAAGGTGTAAATGGATCTTCAAAAAAAAAGGGAAATATGATAAGAAGGTAGAGACCTTCAAAGCACGGTTCGTAGCCATGAGCTACACACCGAAGAGAAGACATCGCTTATGATGAGACTTGCTTTCCAGTGACCTTGCTTTAACTCATCAGAATATTGCTAACTATAGCTACACAACTTGACTATGACATCTTCATGATGTGAGTCAAGATTGCATTCCTCTATGAATACCTCTCTGAGGATATTCATATGAAGTAGCCCCAGGGCTTCATGGTTGAGGAAAGCAAGGTGTGCAAGCTGAAGAACTCCATCTTTGGACACCAATAAGTTTCTTGTAGTTGGAACATAAGATTTGATGAAATTATAAATGTTGTGATTTCAGATAAAATCTTGATGAACCATGTGAAGCTTAGTGGGAGTGCCATTGTGTTCATCGTGCTAAATGTAGATATTATTCTAATCATTTGGAATAATATAAGAATAATAATAAGTGTTTTAAAATTTGGTTGTTCCATACTTTGAGATATGATCTCAAGGATACCTCTTAGATCTTAATTCTGAAGTCGTTCAGAAACAAAGAGAAGAGGATATTGGGACCGTCACATTAGTAGTACACCTTGGACTTATTCCATTTTCTGAAAAAATTCCAAGAAAGGCTTCCTTCCCTTAAGATGTGGTAGTGACCTGTCTAAAGGGATAGCAAACTCAAAGAGTTGAGGAAGTGAATGCTAGAACTGCTTGCACTTGTGCATCAGTTATGAGAAGCTGGGTATATGCTAGATGTGTACAAGAGCCAGATGTCTGCCATGCAGTGGGAGTAGTAAACTGTTACTAATCCTGCTATGGAGATAAAATACTTGATTGCAGTAATAATAATATCTTCAAAGATGATAAAACTTAGAGATAGTGATCTCAAAGTCTTATCTTCAAAAGTTTAAGATCTTATAGATAGTGATCTATAAGGGTCTTGACTGCAGATACCTTAGGAGATAGAGATCTCCAGGAATGAAGGTATTCTAAAAGGATTATGGGAATACTGGTTATGATAATTAATAAGATGTAGTGTCAATGACACTATAATCGACAAAATTGAGTATTGGTTGCATAGGATGCAACATTCGCATTGGATGCAAGCACTGTTACTAGGAGATATGCAAGTGCCGTAAAAGGACTTGGCGTAGTCTCTTGGGAACAGAGTGACTGATCAGCTTACCTAGCTATTTTCTAAATAGCCTATGATTGTCACATGAGTGTGGGTTTAAATGATTAGCCCATTAATGACTCTTTGGGCTAGTGGGAGATTGTTGGACATGCGAGACCACGACGAGCCATTATGCAATAAATGTTATTGCAATTCACTCCTTAATCTGAAATAAAGAGTACATAATTTGCATAATAGGTCCCTTAGTACAATTAGGGTTATGTACCATGGCCATCTTAATGATCATAAAACTGTTGATTCAATTATTGAACCATAGAGGCTGGTGCTTAGATGAATATCTAATGAGTTAGATTGAGGACTCATCAAGCACCGTCAAATGATTATTAAGAGATGATCTCCAGCCTGAGTAGGAGATGGCAATCCTATATCATTTAGGTTGATATCTGACCGACCTCTTGATGCAGGTCCTCTGCATAGGAATAGGGATTCGGAGGTGTCAGATGAGTTAGGTCAAAGAGTTGACTTAACGAGATCGAGATAACCTAAGTCCTATATCATAAGCTGTCATGATATAGGCACACATCCTCTGACCGGAGACAGATGTGTTACTATATGTCTGAGTATGTACATTTGGCAGACCAATAAGTTGATGACCTAATCAAGGTCTATACACCGGCGCGCTGGTGTGCATATAAGGGCATATGAGTGATACGATCTCTCAATGGGATCATACAGGTTCAGTTACTGAACCGGAAGACATGAGCTCACTCATGAGATATTGGGAAGAATCAAATTTCATGCGCATGGTCATCTCGCTCTGGAAGCTTGACTGAATTTGTAGGTTTGATATATACTTTTGGAAAGTATATGATCAAGACCTAGGTATGATATATGCTTTTGGAAAGTATATGATCGATACCGACTCCCAATGAGCGAATGAGAAACTTACTGATAAAACCCTGAAGTAGACAGTATAAAGTTGATCTAATACTTCGGGTTTATTCTGAGTCTTCCAGTATGCATGATGTACAGGTATTGGGAATACCTGAGGGTGAGGTGATCATAAACGATTGTATAACCATGACGCTTCCATTCCTAGGGAGTGATGAAACGGGTCTGGATTTTAGTGACTCCTCTCAGTAGAGAAGTAATCTGATCTTAGTCCAAATGTTGGACATTGATTTGAATGTGATTCAGATGCAATGAGAAGATTAGATTTGCGGTCTTGATTTAATCAAGCATCTATGGGAGGCCCACGATCTGGATATGAGATATAATCTCAATATCCATATCACTATACGTGGAACAATACAATCACCCTGTCCTTATCTCCAAGTATTCGTGGAGAAAGCACATTATCCTTGAAAGAGTTCATGGATAATTCTATTGTTGATATATGTATCCGAGCATTGAGAAAATGGATAATTAAATGTGATTTAATTATCATGAATAATATGAATTTGATTCATATTATAAGGAGAGTTATCTTAGATAATTAAATGTGATTTGATTATCAAAGATGTAAATAATGTGAATATGATTCATATTATTTGAGCACATGAAAATAAGTTATCCAATATAATTAAATGTGATTTAATTATTATGGATAAGAATAATGTGGACAGTAATATCCCATTATTCATAATATATTATAAATGTGATTTATAATGTATTAGAGAGAGCTAATTATAATTTATATGTGTTGATTAATTATTATGTGTATTGGATACACATTGTGTAATTAATTGACAATGTAAATTATATGTTGTTTTGGGTTGTGAATACGATTCACAATTTTTTTCATGGCAAGATTGCAATATTCTCAAATATAATTGTGAATTATTTTTGAAGAATAAAATCCCAACAAATAGTTGTTGGAAATAAGTAGAGAGAAAATCAAGGAGATGTGCAATCTCATGGAATCCATGAGATTGCACTCCCCATTAGGAATAGAAGGGGCGGCACCCAATTCCCTTGGGGAATTGGTGGCCGTCCCCTCTTCTTTATGGGGAAAGATCTCTCATTTGTATTCTCTCTCCTTATTTGATTGATTTAATTTGGTATTAATATTTATTTGATTTATCAAATATATTTTATCAAAATTTAATCACAAGTTGTTGGTTTTTAACAACAACAATCTTGACCATTGGATTGACATAAATCAATCTCATCCATTGATTTTATATGTCACATGGATTGAGATCCATGGATCCCAAAACCCTATAAATAGAGAGGCATACCATGCTCTCTATTTTACACACAATGCTTGAGAAGCATATCTCTCTCTCTCTACTCGACAGCCCTCTCTCTCCCTCTCATGTGGCCGTCCACCATGGATGACCTAGAGAGGTTCTCCATCGCCGCGGCATCGTCGTTATGCTGCCCGTTCGTATGCTCGTGGATCTCCGCCTCCTTCAGTGCGCCTCGCTCGTGAAGAAGACGTCGGATCTCGTGTGTCGAGATCAGGAGATCCGCTGCTTGGATCATCAATATGGATTGCGAGAAGCACGCGGTTCATCCCCGCGCTCGCAAGCGTCTCCTCCGTCGGATCGGACTTGAGACAGGAGGTCTCTTCGTTTAGAGACTTGATCGCAACCATGCTTCAAGAGGTAATCCTAATTACTTGTTTGTGGTTAAGATGAAACGATCCGAGAAGTGTTTTTTAAATTCCGCTGCATCGAGCAACTAGTGCGACTAGTCGCTCCTCGTCGTATTCGGTACGACACTCACGCTTCCGTGATGCGCTTGAGGATTCTAACCATATCCTTGAAATAGAGCTAAGCAAATCAGTTGGACCCAAACTCGAAAATCTGGAAGTAGAAGCGAGCAAGAAGAAATCGAAGTTACCTAGTGAATGGGGTCGTATGGGCTGAAGGTCAGGGACCTCCGGGGGTCTTCACCTCGATGGGTCGACGGGTCCAGAGGCTGGGCTCTCCTCGTGGCGGAGCACGACGATGTGTTCGCCGGACCTAAGGCTACAGGGCTCGAATCCTCTCTACAACAGCCTCTATCGCATGCTGTCACTCGTGGGTAGAGGAGGAGATCGTTAGAGATGAGGGGGCGGCCAAAGATGATCAAGAAAATGGAGCTCCATGGGGTTTTATACTCTGCAGGGTCCGAGAAGTGTGGAGTGCGGGCACACGAACCGAGGGACGGATCCCTAGAGGAATCATCAGGCGTGGATCATGGATCGTCCCTTGATAATCGGAGCAGCGAACGAGAGGGAATGGAGATCGGATCGATTCGTGGAAATTAGGAGAAAGTTGGGTGAAAACCGGATCCAGGCGAATAAAGGTCCAGGGGGGGCAGTTGACTAGGGTCAACAATCCACCCTTGACCAATCAGGTGCGGCGAGGGAAGAAGACAAAATAGGCTAAATGACAAAATAGCTAAAAAATAAAAAATAAATAGATAAAAAATAATAAATGAATTTAAATTAAAAAAATAAACAAAATGAAAAATATTTATTATTTTTTAAGGAATTTTTCTGTGATTTTTATTTTTTTACGAAGAATAAATTAATCTGTATACAGTATATTGTATTATATACATGTATAATATACCTATGTATTTTATACAATTATTTTGATTTCCTTTTTTTTGCACAAATACCCTAATTTTATATTTTATTTATTTACAACATAGTATTTGGAGTACAAAATATTTTTTTATTTTTTTATTTACTTACAAGTGTAAAATAAATAAAGAGTGATACATATATACATGTATTATATACAAGGTGAGAGAGAGAGTTTTATTTTTATTTTATTTTTCTAATTTTTGTTTTGATTTTAGAAATATATACAAAGGGATAAAAATGCCTTTTTATTTTTATTTTTGTAAAAATAAATTATATACATAAAAGGATGTGTATATACAAGGTAGAGTGTCCCTATCTCTCTCTACTTATTTTATTTGGCGATCAGGCCCATGCTGGACCCTCTCTTGGGTTCAGGTCACTCAATATTTATTCTAAATATTTCCTTCTTTTTCTTTTATTTTTTATTCTTTTATTTTTGCACAAATACATGCTGATTATTAAAAATGAACAAATGCATGCTTATTGCTAATTTATTGTATTTACAACTATATACATGATGTTTTGCCAAGATAATTAGCTTAAATAAAAGAATAAAGAGTGATAAATGAGTATTCATTACCCCCTATACTTTACTTTTGCTAGTCCCTTAGCAAACACTTATTTGAAAAAGAAGTGAAAAGAGAAGGAAAAAGAAGAAGAAGGTGAATCAAGGCTGATTATTAAACTTGTCTTCATTAAATTGAAGAATGGAGCTCAGTCAGACCTTTGGATTATTAGTTTGTCGGAACCTTATTTGGACTTAGGTTTAAAAGTCAACAGCCTCTAAGTTCCACCAACTTATGGTCAAGACTCCTCAATAATCCAGATCAGAACAAGTCTACATGCACAAACTCTAATGACCATGAATCTTTTCTTGTACGGTGTAAGTGATATGTAGCTCCCCACATCAGAAATGGCAAAGTGACAACCCCCCTCAACAAGGTAACTCTAATGCCCTAGTCTGGCAATTCTTTCCTCGAGGAGCGGGGTATTCCCTTCTAAGTTCAAGTGCAACCGGCTCAAGAAGAGGAGGAAGAAGAGAATGGACCATGGCCAGTGTAGCCATGTATCCTAGGGAAGCCAACCAGTGTAGCTAAGTCTTCATGCTGCAAGCTTCATGAGATGGGCATGGGTAACATAAGCTTTGCTTTATTTGGCTATATACACCCCGGTGGGTATTTCATTTTCTATCAGACCCACCACTTTTTTGGAGTTTTTCTTTTCTTTTGCACATTTTTTTCGATGTGCATACGTACAACATATCTACATGGTGCAACATATATACATAAGGAGTTTTTCCTCTTGAGCCAGTAGACTATCCCTCTTTTGAAGCATTATTGCAACCCAGAACTCCTGTCTTTAGACCTCAATGCTACCAGACAAGTTGTGACGTACTTCCTTCACTAAAAGAAGACGAGAGGTTCCGCCTAGAAATACTACCCTCGTATGCTACCCCAAGTCAAAGAAAACTGCCTCCTCACCACCTCATCCGTAGAGAGCTATGTGTAAGGTGCTGGTGCAAGTAAAGCCATTGTCTGTGAGAGTCATGCGTGTGTTGTTAAGTGTTCTACTTAGGCTCATCAAGATGACATATGATCATAGCCTAGTGGACTCAAAGAATTAACTCACCATGGACCTGAAAAGTCTTAACCCTAAGCCCTATAAGGTTCCTCTTAGAATTAGGTGGATTAAGGTCTTAACCAAGCTCTATTTTTTAATTTAATTCTAGGCTAGTTTAAATGTCAACTATGATTCAAAAAAACTGTGCAAGTATATACAAAAATATTTTTATGCAAGTTTTGAAAATATGCAAAATTTTTGAGAAATGTTTGAATATGAATGAATGCATGTATGAATGCAGAAGTTTTGCAAAGTATTTATACATATTTACACAAGGGTTTTTTCAAATTTTTTGTTTTTCAAACATTTTACAGAAATTTTGTACTATATACATAATTTTGATATCAAACTATTTACACACTCTTTACATACAAAACATTTTTACAAACATTTGTACAAAAATAATTTTATAAAAAGCCATGTATGTGCAATAAAGAATTCTATGTACAAGAAAATTTTTAAATTTTTATGGGTTTTTAAGGATTTTAGCCATTTTATTTATTAACACACTCACACAAAGTACGAGTTATGGCTAAAGTATATATGAAATATATATGACACCCCCTTATACTTAGCTCAAACGATGTCCTCAGAGTGAATCAAGAGAGATGAAGAAGACATAACTCGTGCTTAGTATAGGGAAGTGAAAAGGAAAACTATACTACAACGATGAATGAAAGAATAGAATGGAAAGGAATCTCGATGTTTCCCCCTATACTTAGGATCAAGTAATCTTAAGTATAGCAGACTGTATATAAAGGGAAATCTGAGTGGGAGAATGTACAGGTTCTACCTCCCCTATACTTAGGGTAAAATATCCCTAAGTATAGGCAGCAAAACAAAGGTAGAAAGAATCAAAAGTCTGACACCCCCTATACTTAGGGTAAGGTACACCCTAAGTATAGCATAATCAAAGATGCAAATGTGGTGTTGGACTGAAGAATGGTGTGATATGGACATCTGGATCTATACAAGGCGGAAGACGGTGATAATCAGGTGCGAGATGCAATAGATGTGAGTCAAAGACCACACCTCACGCAAAATGAATAGGAGCGACGTCAACGACCAGTGGCTCATGATCTAGATATGATTTGAGCCGCTACCCGTTAACACGAAAGGTAGACTTAGATGACATCTCAGATATGTCAATGCTTCCACTGTTATGTACCTTTCGGACCAGGTATGGTCCCTTCCACTTGCTCTGCAACTTCCCTAGAAATAATCTAAGCCTAGGATCAAATAACCATACTCTCTATCCTGGCTCAAACTGTTTGTGACTGATATGAGAATCATGCCACTCCTTCACTCTCTCCTTGTATTGTAGGCTGCTCGAAAAGGCTGCATCTCTAAGCTCCTCCAGGGTTGTCAATTCTGTCCTCATCTGGTCTCCTATACTCACTGGATCCAAAAGTATGTCTGTGACGACCTAAAGTGACTTATGCCTAAGCTCAACAGGTAAATGACAGGGCTTGCAATAAACGAGGCGAAAGGGAGATGTACCTAAAGGAGTCTTGAAGGACGTCTAATATGCCCACAAGACCGAGTCCAAAAGCTGTGACCAATCCTTTCGGTCAGGGTGGATGACCTTCTGTAATATAATCTTGATCTCCATGTTCGACACTTCAGCAAGACCATTGGTCTGAGGATGATAAGGAGTGGCTACTTGATGGTCAATGCTGAACTTGCTAGCAAGGGTCTTTACCTTGTCGTTGACGAAATGAGATCCCCCCGTTAGATATCAACACTCTAGGCACCTCGAACCTTGAAATGATATTCTTCCTCAAAAATCTGCATACAGTCCTACCATCTGCGGTCCGGGCGGGGATGGCTTCAACCCAATGACTCACATAATAACGACCAACAGAATGTACTCAAATCCCTGACTCTTAGGGAATGGACCAATGAAATCGATGCCCATGCGTCAAAAACCTCACAGAAATGAATGGACTACATCAGCATCATATCACGATGTCTAAAAGTGCTCATCCCCTAACAGTCAGTACACCTCTTCACGAATTCATCAGAATCCTTGAAGAGGGTAGGCCACCGTAGGCCGGATTGGAGCACTTTCTGTACCGTTCTCCTCCCAGAGTGATGTCCTCCTACCTCAAGCTTGTGGCAGTACGTGAGGACGCTATGGTGCTCCTCCTGAGGAATGCACCGACGCCAGACTCTATCCCCTCATTCATGATAAAGGACGGGACCCTCCCAATGGTAGAACTTGGCCTTCACGAAGGAGGTCTCAAGTCGCTGCCTGGGCCAACCTTGTGGAACTTTCTTGGCAACAAGATAGTTCACAATGTCAGCGTACCACGGGAGCGAGGCGATAGCAGAGATTGCCTCATCTGGGAAGGTCTCAGAAATAGGATCAATCTGCTCAAAATCCTCAAGATGCTCTAATCAGGAGAGATGATCCGCCACCACATTCTTGACTCCAGGCTTATCCTTAATCTATATATCAAACTCTTGGACTAGAAGGATCCATCTAGCCTGTCTCGCTTTGGCATCCTTCTTTGCCATGAGGTACCTGATGGCGGTATGATCTGTGAAGATAGTGACCTTAGATCCAATGATGTATGATCTGAATTTATCGAGGGCAAAGACCACATCTAGCATCTCCTTCTCAGTGACAGTATAGTTCCGCTGGGCGGCATCCAATGTGTGGCTGGCGTAGTGAATGGCAAATGGCACTCCATCCCTCCTCTGTCCCAACACGGCCCCTACGGCAAAATCGGAGGCATCCATCATGATCTCGAATGGGAGAGACCAATCAGGCGGCTGGAGGACAGGAGCCTCGACAACTAGACTCTTGAGAGTTTCAAATGACGCAAGACACTTATCATCCACAATGAACTCGGTGTCTTTGATCAGCAAATCAGTCAACGGTCGGCCAATCCTGCTGAAATCATGAATGAAGCATCGGTAGAAACTGACGTACCCTAGAAAAGACCATAACTGTCGCGAGTTGGACGGTGGACTGAGTTTACTAATGATATCCACCTTGGCCGGATCAACCTCCATGCCCCTGTTGGAGATGATATGACCAAGCATCGTCCCTTGAGTCACCATGAAGTAACTCTTCTCCCAAGATAACACAAGACGGACCTCGATACATCGCTGAAGAACGCGGTCTAGGCAGTCAAGACAAGCATCAAACCCATCGCCATTGATCGAAAAGTTGTCCATGAAGACCTCCAAGCACTCACCCACCATGTCCGAAAAGATAGACAACATGCACCTTTGGAATGTCGCTTGTGTGTTATATAGACCAAAGGGCATCCATCTGAAAGTATATATCCCAAAGGAATAGGTGAATGTGGTCTTGTCCTAGTCTTCGGGTGCAATGGCTACCTGATTGTATCCAGAGTACCCGTCAAGAAAGCAGTAATGACTCTTCCCGGTTAGCCTCTCTATAATCTGATCAATAAAAGGCAGCGAGAAATGATCCTTCTTGGTGGCCTGATTCAATCGTCTGTAGTCCACACAGACCCTCCAAAAAGTGGGTAACTGGGTAGCGATCTCCTCTCCAGAGTCACTCACACCTGTAGTGATGCCCGTCTTCTTGGGCACCACATGTAATGGGCTAACCCACTTGGAGTCGGAGAAGGGGTAGATAAAATATGCACTACACCATTTCGAGATCTCCTTCTTGACAATCTCTCGAAGATTCGGGTTCAGCCGCCGCTGGAACTCACACGACGGCTTGGCATCCTCTTCGAGATAGATATGGTGGAAGCATAGGGCCGGACTTATCCCCTGGATATCGGCTACGCTCCATCCTATCGCCTTGCGGAACCTCCATCAAATGAGATTCTTGCTCTCCAGTCAAATCCGTTGAGATAATGACTGGGTGCATCTCATGCTCGCCCGCAAGGAACCTATACTTCAGTGGCTGCAGTAAGGGCTTCAGCTCTGGACAACTGGGAGCTGGCGGATCTGGCCTCTGAAAGGCCTGAGTGGACGCAACCGAATCTGCATGGGAGAACTCTCGCTGAACCTGAAAATCTGGTGAAGACTGCTATGCTGGTGTGTCTATGCTCTGAATGGGGTCAGTCTCCACCCTAGCTGCTGGCTCTGTGGAAATCAGACATGGAATCATATCATCGAACTCTGCCCAATCAATATCTGACTCCAAGGGATCTGAATCTGAATCAAAAGACAAATCAACTGCCTCATTATCGGGAAAGCAATCTGCTGCCTGAAAGGTGTCCTGTACCAAGAATGCGCTCTCCATGCTCTCCTCTACTGGAATCGATGCATCAACAGGATCTGAAGGTGAGAGGATGGCTCGTGAAACTAGGTCTGACCAAACTGCTTCATCATTTGTAATCACAAAATCGCACTCCTGGTGAACGTCTCGCTCTGCCTTTGTCATCTGCTCTGGATTTGTAAGCGGTTCTGAGCAAGCTGAATCTCACGCTCTGGTCTCATCGATCGTCTCTATTTGTATACTCTTGCCCTCGACGCGAAAGTACACCTTCCCGCTATCATGATCGGATACTGCCTTAGCTTTGGCCAAGAACGGGTGTCCTAAAATGACAGGGGTATCGGTCACAGACTGAGGGATCTTCATGTCCAACAAAACAAAGTCCACGGGGAATTTCAGGCCCTGAATTGTGACGACCATGTCCTTCAGCAACCCCTTCGGCCTCTTGACAGATCGATCAGCAAACTGAAGGACCGTCCTGCTTTATCGAAGAGGGACAAACTCGAATCGGTCGAGTAAGGCTGCCAGAAGTAGGTTGATGGAGGAACCACTGTCTAGTAGAGTCCGATCGAACCTTTGCTCATGTATGTGGCATCTGACATAGGGAGCTCCTGCATCTAGCCTCTTGGCTGGCAGGCGGTTCTGGATGGCGAAGCAGGTGGCACAAGTAAGCACATGGATCTCTGAGTGGTGATTCCTCCTCTTCCTGCGAATTTTATATTTTATTTATTTACAACATAGTATTTGGAGTATAAAATAATTTTTGTTTTATTTTTATTATTTACTTACAAGTGTAAAATAAATAAAGAGTGATACATATATACATGTATTATATACAAGGTGAGAGAGACAGAGAGTTTTATTTTTATTTTTATTTTATTTTTCTAATTTTTGTTTTGATTTTAGAAATATATACAAAGGCATAAAACACCTTTTTATTTTTATTTTTGTAAAAATAAACTATATACATAAAATGATGTGTATGTACAAGGTAGAGTGGCCCTATCTCTCTCTACTTATTTTATTTGGCGATCAGGCCCATGCTGGACCCTCTCTTGGGTTCAGGTCACTCAATATCTATTCTAAATATTTCATTCTTTTTCTTTTATTCTTTATTCTTTTATTTTTGCACAAATACATGCTAATTATTAAATATTAACAAATGCATGCTTATTGCTAATTTATAGTATTTACAACTATATACATGATGCTTTGCCAAGAGTGATGAATGAGTATTCATCAGGTGACTTGGCTCTATATCCGTTTCAAGTGCAATACTCTTAGCAATTTCTAAATTAGCAGCAAAACCTTCTTCTCTGTACTTAGCAAAAAATGATAAAACACCTCCTACTTGTTTTATGCTAGAGTTAATACTAACGGATTCAGATAGCAATATCTTGCTCACCATATTAACAGAAAATAAAATATCATACCAAATTACCATAACATGAAGAAACTCAAAATTAAGTGCATAGCTAAACTCTCGGCTTCGCTCTTTGATTTTGGATAGTTACAAGATTCATATAACGTTAATAAGGCATTTCTAATTTGGGGAGTTTGAAATCTAATTGCTTTAACACTTTTGATCCTACTATACCAATGAGTATTACACAAAGACTTTACGGTTACTCCGAAAATATTGTCAAGTAAAATTTTCCATCTTTTAGTAGAACTAAAAAATAATGTATATATGCATTGAATAATTTCAGAAAATGAGATGGCTTTAACACAAGAATGTGCCATATCACTAATAACAAGATTCAAACTATGGCAAGCACAAGATATGTATAACGCTCTAGGATTCATTTCAAGAAATCGACTTTGAATTCCTTGATGTTTCCGTATCATATTAGAACCATTATCATAACCTTGACCCCTCACATCGTGCACAATAAGATCAAAAGATTTTAAAATATCTAATAAAATAGTAAAAAGCCCTAGTCCAAATGTGTCATCAACATTTAAAAATTCTAAAAAGTATTCCTCAATCTTATGATTTGATAAATTAACTGATGAATCCATGATTCATTAACTTTTCTGTCGCATTTTGTCTTAAAACCCTTAACAAATACATGTAAAAACTCACTAATTCTCATACTTTAACAAAACCCCATTCATGTGTAAATATTCACTTTTAACCACTAAATTCATGTAAATAAATAAAGAATCAGAAAAAGAAAAATAAATGCATATGGAATATATGTATATATATGTAATATGACTTAAACTATAAATATAACTGTAAGATATATTTATAGCCTAACCCCCGAGACCAAGTCAGCATGGATTGGTCGACAAACCAATAAGTAGGGGGAGATAAGGAAAGAAAACCCAATAAAAATAATCTATCACATGTATACACATTCTTCACTATTTATAAATACATACCAAACTTCAAAGAATTCTTAACTTATTCTTCATCAAATCTTTCTCTTAATTATTCATAAAAATGTAAATAAAAATATAAAAATAAGTTAAAAATATTACCCTGTAAATATGCCAAGAAATCCAGCTTACAACTTGTCAAAATCTCAACTTCCGAACATCATAACTTCCTCATACGAACTCCAATTTCATTCTACTCACCTTTAAAGTTCATAAAATAATATTATCTAATTAATAAAGGTGGTTTCACTAAATTCGGAGTCCGTTTGCAAAAAGTCGGTTTTGGGACCAAAAGACAAAGGGGTTTCTGGGCTATTTATTTTATGTAACACACCTTATTTACTATTTTCTTAATTTTATAATTTCTAAATTATTTCATGATCTTATAGATTCATCATAAATTATTTCATAATTTTTGGAGACTATTTATTATTTTTATAAAATCAAAGACCTCAAAATATAGGTATAATTGACCTATAGAGACACTTCCTCTATTTATTAAAATATGTAAATTAATTCATAAAAATCTATAAAAATTTGTATAAGTCTTATTTAATGCCTTAATAAATAATAAAATATAAAATTAATTTTTACTTAATTATTTATTAAACTAAAATTCAAAACCTATTTATTAATACATATTTATTAATAAAATATTTATATTTTAAATAATATTTATTATTTATTAAAAGTAAGTATACCATAATTTAGAAAATAAAATTATTTAACTTTCTTGTATTTACACCTACTTGAAATAATGTACATAGCTATTTTATAATTAATTTATAAGTAATTATAAAGTCTGGACCAACCAGGTGCTGACACGTGTCAGCACTAGGAGCTTCTTCTCCAAGAAGCTGTTGCACCTAACTCTTGCTCGACCATCCAACTTCTACCAATTTTCCCGCGCGCTTCTTGAAGCTTCTGATCCATCCAGACCTCTGTTCCCTTCTTCTAACAACCACCAAGCTCGCCGACCCTTAGATCTAACTTGGAGCCCAAGCATCTTCCCTATATAAGCCACCCAAGTCGCCATTGTTAAATAACTTCTTCAGCCCCCAAGCTTTCCAGCTCCAGTGGCCCAAACCCCCATCTTCTTAGCCTCGCCCAGCTCGCTCAGGAGGTGACAGCTCTGCTCGAGGGCGTTCGCGAGGAGGAGGGTACATCGGAGAAGAGTTCCAAGGCGTGCGCCGCCTTGCATCGCCGCCGTGTGCAGCGTACAGCTCCGGCGAAGGTCGACCGTCGAGCAGTACTTCCAGGTAATACACTTGGAAATCCCAGACCTATTTCCTCCACTTTTTGCGAATTTGTTTTTCTATATCCGAGCCACGATTAGCGTGGTTAATCACAGCTTTAGGTAGATTAATCATTCATCTTTCACGCAAGATTAAAAGATCCCTTCGATTCGTTTTCCATTTGATTCAAATCATTCGTAAACCTTCATCTCCTTCACGCATTCGGGAGGTTAGCTGGAAATTTATGTTTTCCTTCAACTTTTGAGGCTTGAGATCTTTACTTTGTTGGCCGATTCTATATGAATCGAGCATAGAACTTGATTAATTGCAGGTTATTCTTCCTCGCGCGGTCGTTATTCACCATGGAGAAGCTTCGAGTTTCAATGAAACTCATCTTCAAGATCGGATACCAGAACAGCTAACCAGCCACCACCGCCGAGACCTCCATCTTCTTCGAGCAGCCACCGTCGATCGGAGCCGTGTCCGACCGCCTACACCCGCGGGCGAGCTCGAGGGGTGGAGGAGCCACCCCTCTGGCCCCGCCGGAGAGCCGGAGACGTCGGAGATCAGCCGCAAGAAGTCGGAGAAGAAGACGTCGCCGCCAGGAGTTCCAACTGCTCAAGAACAGTCGGAGTACAGCCTTTCGACACGTGGCATCGCGAGAGCCGTCCGATCACGCCTTCAAATTCTAATCTCGGCCGTGCAATCTGAACCGGTGTGAAATTTACATCTTAAACCCAGCCAGATTTCCAGAATTTACACCCGCCGCCCAAGTTTCCAATAATTACAAATAGGTCCCTCCGCAGGGACCTAATTGTAAGATTTCTTGTATTTTTGTTGCAGAACAGTCCTTGTGGACCATTTTGAGAACATTATAATTAGTTTTTTTTACGCTTATGCCCTTGGGCTGTAGGGGCTATATCTTGTCCATTTGACCTCGGATTTCGACGATTCTTGGAGGATAGTTACATAACTACCCCAGCTATCTAGTATAAAGTTTTCGCGGCTTTTCGACGAGTTTTTAACGTGTTTTGATTTTCTCGAAAACCGCCTCGTTTTGTTTCGTTTTCTTGTGTAGTTCGAGTACGCGGCTCGAACCTCGATCACCTATCCTATATAGTACCATCTATACTCTATTCACCTATTATATAATAAATAAATCTTTTGAAAAATATCCCTTTTTTGAATATTAAATAAAAAATTGAAAAGAATAAAATCAAATAAAAATTACAAAAATAAAAACCACTAAAAAAGGCATTCTGACTTAGAGAAGAATTAAAATAAAATCACGAGAAGAAAAATTAGGGAATATATTCTGCCTCCTTGAGTTCGACCCAGGAACACTTGCCTGGTTAAATAATTAATGAACGGTTTTCCGACAGAAAACCGTAAATTTGTTTGATAGGTTCAAAGATCGAAACCTTTCTTTGTTTCGCGGCTTCTGCTACAACCGACACCCTTCTTCTTTTAAGAAGCCGCGAAACCGATTTTTAGCCTTATCAAAATGGCGCCGTTGCCGGAGAGGCGTTAGATTCCCTTGATTTTTCGTTTTTCGTGATCTTATTCTTTTTCTTCTCTTTGTTTTGTTTTTCGTACGGTTTTTCGTACGGCTTTTTCGTGCGTTGTTTTCTGAGTTTTCTTTTTAGTTTTACGGCTTTCTCGGCTTTCTCGATCTTCTTTTGTGCTAATCATCTTTGCAGGGCCTGCAGGATCAACCGGTTTCTCCGGAAGCCGAGTCAGTTGAAAGGGTAGAGGTCGGCTCCTTCTTCACGAGTCGGCTGCAGAGGAGCAGAGATTTAGTATCCTTTTATTTGAGAGAGAAAGGAAGAGAGTTGTACTTAGCTTAATAAAACTTTCATTTTTTAGGGGCTTGATTCATCGGATACTGTGTATCTGGTGAATCAGGGCACCCACCGCGGTTTTTTCATCGCTTATCGGTTTTCCGCGGTTTTCTAGATGCTTGCTTAGGTTTTTTGCTCTATCTGCTTGTGCCTCGTAGCTAGTTTTAGGACTTGCAACCTAGGTGCTTGCTCTAGGGTTTTAACAAAAAGACAAAAAATAGACGTTGTTTAAAAATCCATAAAAATTGCAAAATTAAAAATTGGGACTGCTAAAAATATCTGATCAAAAACCGTAAAATCGATTCAATTGATTTGGGGAGAGTAACCCCCACACATTTTTCAGAGTGCGCGAGTTGAGAGCCGACACTTAAGGATAGAGAGAAAACCCCGTATTTCCTGTGGGATACTACTGGGTCCATACACCTGATCACTGTTCCTCAGTGGGTAAGCTCGGGTAGCCGGAAACGGTCCGGGTTTACTTAGCAGAGTGGGAGGTTTAGAGGACACTGCGCAAGGCTCCGTCCTCAAGTAACACGGGTAGCCGGAAACGGTCCGTACTTACTCCCATACTGGCTGAGTGCGAGTGGTCTCGCGTAAGGATTCGGGCCAGTGTCTTGAAGAAACTATCGGGTTCCTATTGGCTCGCTCAGCCCGCGTAACCGCGACGATTGATAATCACAACCCTAAAACCGAAAAGATAAAAAGACCGAACTCTTACGGTCTTCATCAGGGTTGAGTTGGTGAAAACGGGGTTTGCCTTGTGTTTGTTTGTGGGGCGTGAGTTTTCCGCGGCTTTCGCATTCCTTCTTCAGTTGAATCGTACACGTGCTCTCCCAATCTTCTCTTGACATCGAAGATGACGTCTCGACGGCTTTTCGGCTCAGACTCTGTGAGCTTTCAACCGTCCACCGTCGAGCGTATGTCTTCACAGGCTCGGGATGACCCTCTTCCCGAGCTGGTCCCATCCGATCTCGAGGCGAGTCAGACCCAGACTCCCTCGCCTCCTGGCCAGATCATTGAGGCAGACCTTCGCCTCAATACAGAATCCAAATCTCCTGAGTATTTCTCGATGAGTTCTTACGAGAGTTTCCATTTTATGGACGATCAGATGGCTCGTGGGAAAGCACCGGCAGCAGATGAGAGGCCAGCAGCTGAGGATCATCCGGAGGGAAGAGCAGATCCGAACAGAGATGTCACGACAGGTATTCTCGACACACTTCAGCAGATGAATCTACAGATTCGAGAACAGTTTAGAGTTCAGACCGAGCTGCAGGCTGAATTAGCCGCACTCAGAGCAGGGGTCGGGAACCAGTTACCGCCTGCGGTTCCCGCTACTTTACGGGATGAGTATGACCCGGGCGCTCGAACGCTCCATCATTGGATTCGGCTACCGCCGAATCAAGGGCCATACGAACTCCGACCGTCCTTCATCTCTTTGCTTCCCAAGTACTATGGGAATGCCGCAGAGGAGCCGTTCACGTTTTTACAGCAGCTTGAGATGATCTGCGGAACGACCTGCTATCCAGGAGTGACACAGGAAGCCGTGTGCCTAAAGGCTTTTCCTTTTGCCTTAGCCGATAAGGCCCTTTATTGGCTAAGCCATCTAGGGAGAGAAATCTCCACTTGGGACGACCTGAAGTCCACCTTCCTGCGCAAGTATTTTCCTCTAGGAAGGACGAACATGATGAGGAGTCAGATCTCCAATTTTACGCAATTGCCGAACGAATCATTCCATGAGGCATGGGATCGATTCAAGGACCTGACGGAGAGATGCCCGCATCATGAGATACCAATGAAGGTGCTAGTACAGAATTTTTTCGGAGGACTCCAACCGGAAATTCAGGGGCTAGTTAGTGCCGCATGTGGCGGCAGTTACTTGAACAAGGATGCCGAGTCAGTCTGGGCCATCTTCGAAGGGATGGCCGAGAACTCGAGAGTTGTAGACTCTACTCGGGCATATCAGAAAGCCCCCAGCCACCACATCACCGAGAGCATCACAAGGTGGCGAATATATCAGACTCTGAATCCAACACCAACATGGGCTTCATTAGTGAGAAATTAACGTTGGTAGACGTGATTCACAAGCAGGTCCAAGACCTACAGCCGCTGCGAGAGTTGGAGAAACTCTCATCTCTACCTCAGCAGCTGAGTGATCTTTCGAAGAAGGTCTCTGATCTTCAACTTCAGTACTAGCAGAGTCAGACTTCTTCACAGCCAGCACGGAGGATCGCACCCGCTCCACCCACCCGTCAGATACAATATGTTCAGAGCGAGCCCGAGATTCCGCAGATTGATTGGCATGAGGATCAGTCTCATGCTAATGCCGGCCAGGTCATCAGCGCTACAGAGATGGAGGTGGAGCCGCAAGCCACTTTCGAGATAAATGGGATTTGGTATACTCCAGTTCAGCAGCCAAGTATACCGAATCATCAGCAGCAGCAGCCGTACGGTCATCCGCAGCATGGACGTTCACAATTTCAGCACCGCCAGAATTTCACGCCGCCGCAGTCTCATCCGAACATCTACCATCAGAGACCGCAGCCTACTTATCAGCACCCTGCTCAGTTTTCACCGAACTATTCTTTTCAGCAGCCGCAGCAATCTTCCTCTACACCACAGCGCTACTTCCAGCCGTCCACCTCTCAGCACTTCACGCCAAAGCAGGAGAGAGGAGCAAGCCAGGGCCCCCATACCGAACCAGAGATGTCTTCACAGGCCTAGGCGCTCAACCAGATTATGGACATGCTCAGTACGCTCCAGATCGCACACAAGACAGAGATGGAGCAAGTTAACCGTCGTCTGGACGAGTTAACCGTGCCGAAGACCACTCTCCCAGCCCAGCCTCAAATGAATCCGAACAACAAGAGGAGGCATCCAGATCAGGTAGATACTACAGGTAAGATCTCGTTTCCTAAATTTTTGTCTAACTTCATTCGTCTCAGGAGCGGTAGATCACCGCAAACACCTACTGGAGAGGAGAGGGAACCAGAGGAGCACGAGCATGATCCGAATGCCGAGGAGGAGAAACCGCAAGAGGATGACGACGTAGAATCAATAGAAGGGAGCAATGCCAACAGTTCAGATATGGATACTGGCGACTCAGATGATGATATCACGCCAGATCAGGCAGAATCCCCAGACAAAAACATTTCTTCCCCTGTCTTAGAGAGTTTTGTAAATAATTCTGAGACTCTCGATGTACAAGCTGATTCCAATGAGTTGAATAAAAATTCTGATTTTCTGACTCCTGACTTTATTCCTTTTCCCGATGCTTTGTTTGGAAAAGGAAAGAAAAAGACCAAAAATAATCCTGAATCTCCACAATTTGAAAAGTTGCTCAAAGATCATATCTTTCTGAAGATCCCTCTCCACGATGCCTTGGATCGTTTTCCTACACTCAAGAATCAGTTGAGGAACAGATGTACTACTCGTAGGAAAAAGAGATCAAGAGTTGAGAAGCATATTTTGACCAAGGCAACTTCGTGTGCAATTTGGAACAAGGTACCCAAGAAGAAGAAAGATTTGGGAGCTCACTATGTTAACTGTCAGATTGAAGACACTACATTCCATCGAGCTCTCTTAGATAATGGTTCCTCGATCAATTTACTTCCATCCTCTTTGCTTGATAAGCTCAAGCTAGGTCCTCTTTATAAATCACGGGCGATTCTTCAGTTTGCAGATCGATCTATAAAGAGACCTAGAGGTGTGTTAAGGAACATTATCGTGACTGTTCAGGGCTCGCAGTTTCCCGTAGACTTTACAGTCCTAGACATGACATGCCCTACTCAGTTACACCTTGCTCCAATCATTCTCGGGAGACCCTTTTTGCAGACAGCAAGAGCACTCTTTGACTATGATGCTGGGAGAGTATCATTCCGCACAGACAACGGAGAGATACACATTGAGATGGAGAGAGAATGTAGCAGTCCTAGATCAGTATTGTCATTCACTTCAGAGGACACTAGTCTTGCGGAAGATTGTCAGAACATAGATGAGACACAGTCTCATGATCTTGAGAGTGTTTATTTTGATACCCAAGATATCCTACACGAGGATAGGGTAGATCACTTGGTACCTAGTTCTTCAGATGATTGTTCACATACAGAAACAGATTTCATATCAGATTCAGATGAGCAGTCACCTGCAGTAGATATCTCTGTGCCACAGATTGAAAGAATACATATTACAGCACAAGAATCCATCGAATACATTGCACAGATCATACAGTCTATTCAGCGTAGAGAGTCGGATGGTGTAATGTTGACACATATAGACACCTTCTGTAGTCCGACTCCAGAGACGCATATTTCAGAAAAGAGAGCTATGCCATGTACAGAGTTCACTTACAGAAAAAGCTCTACTGTTACAGCTAGCGATCAGTATACACACAAGAAGCAGAAAATTCAGTATGATCCTGGTTGAGTAATCAGATAACCGTTCATGGTTAACGGGCAGATGCTGAAGCACTTCGTAGAGACTACTGATCATCTGGCCCGTACTGAAGTGATCTAATTTTGTACAGGAATCATGATCATTCTTTCACTCCTTCCTGTACAAATCCTTTTGAGCTATTCGGGAGATTCACAACACTTGTATATTCTTCATAGACCACAATCGTCCCCGTTTTTGCTCGTCTTCTATGCTTAGGATACCAGATCCTAAGTATAGGGGGGACTGATTGCCTGCTGATTTACGTTTTATTTTTGTACTAATTCTTTTGTATAGCCATTCTTTTTCACGAATCACTGATCCCCAATTTTTGGCTACATTCTTTTTATACTTAGGATGCCTTATCCTAAGTATAGGGGGGACCGAGTGATTTCGATGATTTCGTATTCTTTCCTTTTGAATTCTTCGTTATTTATCCTTTTCATTCAGTCATCCCGTTTTTGCTCTTCCATAATACTTACGATGACCTGATCGTAAGTATAGGGGGGGTTGACTGACTTGTCATCGATATCTCTTTTTCACACACTTTTACTTAGCACGAGTTATGCCCTCCTTTTTCTCTTTTGACGCTATGAGGACATAGCTCAAGCTAAGTATAGGGGGGTGCGTATATATTGTATATATACTTTCGGTCATAACTCGTAATTTATGTATTTTCTATATCTATAAAATCCATAAAAAGTGGGTGTGGTTTAATTTAAAATACACTCTCTTATTTATAAAATCCTGGTAAATAAATAAAACATGCTTAAAATTTGTAATTAAAACTTGTATTTAAAATTTGTACTTAAAATATGTATAATACTTATTTAAAATCCTATTTATTAAAATTTGTATAAAAGCCATTCAACCCTTGTAAAATACTTTGTAGATAAAATTTGTAAAATACATTAGACACTTAACTTAAATAAATTTATCTTGTAAAAATTGTGAATAAAACCTTGTTATAAAAATCATAAAATCCATAAAAAATACAAAGTCCTAAAATTTGTAAAAATTACAAAATCCTTAAAATACATAAAAATGAGTAAAATCCAGAAAATAGACTTCACAAAAACATGGTTGCATTTGCATTCGCATTTTTCAGAATAAGTTTGATTTCCGGAACTAAGGACTGAGTCTAGTCTGAAGGATGGAGCTTGATTACGGCCTTTAACTCTCATTGTAAGGAGTCTGATTAGGAACTGGAATTTAGACTCTTCAGGTCTGGTGACTTAAAATCTTTGGGTTCCGTAAGACCATATTCGGGAAATCAAGTCATCTGAGCTTAAGTAGACCACTTGGAGTCATCCGTACAACTCTTCACCAGTGAACCAATCTTGAACACATGCACTCTGCACTTAGCTCAACTCGCATGGAGTTCCGAAGGACAGTACACCTTGGTAGTGCATTCCTATCCTTATCTTTGCGGCATTGACGTCTAAAGACGGGAGAGATTGGGGTTGCGATAGTTGCTTCGGATGAGGGAAGGATCTGCTGACACAATTTTTCTAAGACCTCAAAAAATGGACGGATTAAAAAGATTCTATAACCGTCGAGGCACAAAAGATGAATGCAGTGCAAGAAAATTACAAAGTCAAAGCAAAGCAGAAGCCACCAAATAGACCAAACTGGTCAAAGCTTCCACCAAATATGCCTGCACATCTTAGTGGAGACTCAGCTACACCGGTTGGGCTTCACAAGGAGATGCGTCTACACTGGTCACACTCCACTTCTTTTCTCATTCTTCTAACTTCTCCCTATATTCGATTGTGGACATAGCAGAACTGAACTCAGAAGGGAATACCTCCCTCCCCGAGGAAAGAGTAGCGGGATGAGGAAGCCATAGGAGTGTATAGCCGGGATTGACGGTTTCTTCGGTTCTCCAAGCAGGAAGAGCTAAATCAATTCACACACTGTACAAGTTGACTTCAAAGATGATAGAGTTTGCGATATGAATAAGTGAGTATGAACTAGCCGATGAAGTGATCTTGAGTAAGGATTATGGAACTTGAAGACTGTTGAGGATAAAATCCTAATCCTAGTTAAGGTTCTGACAAAATGCTTGTTTCAGGCCCGATCGAGCTCTGTCCTTTGTCTGTTCTCATGAATTGGTTTAGGAAAACAAATTCATTCTAACTTTCTTTCTTTTTCACTTACTTTTTCAAAATAAGTGTTTGCTAAGGGACTAGCAAAGTTTAAGTATAGGGGGTTGATGAATCCATGATTCATTAACTTTTCTGTCGCATTTTGTCTTAAAACCCTTAACAAATACATGTAAAAACTCACTAATTCTCATACTTTAACAAAACCCCATTCATGTGTAAATATTCACTTTTAACCACTAAATTCATGTAAATAAATAAAGAATCAGAAAAAGAAAAATAAATGCATATGGAGTATATGTATATATATGTAATATGACTTAAACTATAAATATAACTGTAAGATATATTTATAGCCTAACCCCCGAGACCAAGTCAGCATAGATTGGTCGACAAACCAATAAGTAGGGGGAGATAAGGAAAGAAAACCCAATAAAAATAATCTATCACATGTATACACATTCTTCACTATTTATAAATAAATACCAAACTTCAAAGAATTTTAATTATTTCATCTTAACTTATTCTTCATCAAATCTTTCTCTTAATTATTCATAAAAATGTAAATAAAAATATAAAAATAAGTTAAAAATATTACCCTGTAAATATGCCAAGAAATCCAGCTTACAACTTGTCAAAATCTCAACTTCCGAACATCATAACTTCCTCATACGAACTCCAATTTCATTCTACTCACCTTTAAAGTTCATAAAATAATATTATCTAATTAATAAAGGTGGTTTCACTAAATTCGGAGTCCGTTTGCAAAAAGTCGGTTTTGGGACCAAAAGACAAAGGGGTTTCTGGGCTATTTATTTTATGTAACACACCTTATTTACTATTTTCTTAATTTTATAATTTCTAAATTATTTCATGATCTTATAGATTCATCATAAATTATTTCATAATTTTTGGAGACTATTTATTATTTTTATAAAATCAAAGACCTCAAAATATAGGTATAATTGACCTATAGAGACACTTCCTCTATTTATTAAAATATGTAAATTAATTCATAAAAATCTATAAAAATTTATATGTCTTATTTAATGCCTTAATAATTAATAAAATATAAAATTATTTTTTACTTAATTATTTATTAAATTAAAAATTCAAAACCTATTTATTAATACATATTTATTAATAAAATATTTATATTTTAAATAATATTTATTATTTATTAAAAGTAAGCATACCATAATTTAGAAAATAAAATTATTTAACTTTCTTGTATTTACACCTACTTGAAATAATGTACATAGCTATTTTATAATTAATTTATAAGTAATTATAAAGTCTGGACCAACCAGGTGCTGACACGTGTCAGCACCTGGAGCTTCTTCTCCAAGAAGCTGTTGCACCTAACTCTTGCTCGACCAGCCAACTTCTACCAATTTTCCCGCGTGCTTCTTGAAGCTTCTGATCCATCCAGACCCTCCGTTCCCTTCTTCTAACAACCACCAAGCTCGCCGACCCTTAAGTCTAACTTGGAGCCCAAGCATCTTCCCTATATAAGCCACCCAAGTCGCCATTGTTATATAACTTCTTCAGCCCCCAAGCTTTCCAGCTCCAGTGGCCCAAACCCCCATCTTCTTAGCCTCGCCCAGCTCGCTCAGGAGGTGACATCTCTGCTCGAGGGCGTTCGCGAGGAGGAGGGTACATCGGAGAAGAGTTCCAAGGCGTGCGCCGCCTTGCATCGCCGCCGTGTGCAGCGTACAGCTCCGGCGAAGGTCGACCGTCGAGCAGTACTTCCAGGTAATACACCTGGAAATCCCAGACCTATTTCCTCCACTTTTTGCGAATTTGTTTTTCGATATCCGAGCCACGATTAGCGTGGTTAATCACAGCTTTAGGTAGATTAATCATTCATCTTTCACGCAAGATTAAAAGATCCGTTCGATTCGTTTTCCATTTGATTCAAATCATTCGTAAACCTTCATCTCCTTCACGCATTCGGGAGGTTAGCTGGAAATTTATGTTTTCCTTCAACTTTTGAGGCTTGAGATCTTTACTTTGTTGGCCGATTCTATATGAATCGAGCATAGAACTTGATTAATTGCAGGTTATTCTTCCTCGCGCGGTCGTTATTCACCATGGAGAAGCTTCGAGTTTCAATGAAACTCATCTTCAAGATCGGATACCAGAACAGCTAACCAGCCACCACCGCCGAGACCTCCATCTTCTTCGAGCAACCACCGTCGATCGGAGCCGTGTCCGACCGCCTACACCCGCGGGCGAGCTCGAGGGGTGGAGGAGCCACCCCTCTGGCCCCGCCGGAGAGCCGGAGACGTCGGAGATCAGCCGCAAGAAGTCGGAGAAGAAGACGTCGCCGCCAGGAGTTCCAACTGCTCAAGAACAGTCGGAGTACAGCCTTTCGACACGTGGCATCGCGAGAGCCGTCCGATCACGCCTTCAAATTCTAATCTCGGCCGTGCAATCTGAACCGGTGTGAAATTTACATCTTAAACCCAGCCAGATTTCCAGAATTTACACCCGCCGCCCAAGTTTCCAATAATTACAAATAGGTCCCTCCGCAGGGACCTAATTGTAAGATTTCTTGTATTTTTGTTGCAGAACAGTCCTTGTGGACCATTTTGAGAACATTATAATTAGTTTTTTTTTACGCTTATGCCCCTGGGCTGTAGGGGCTATATCTTGTCCATTTGACCTCGGATTTCGACGATTCTTGGAGGGTAGTTACACAACTACCCTAGCTATCTAGTATAAAGTTTTCGCGGCTTTTCGACGAGTTTTTAACGTGTTTTGATTTTCTCGAAAACCGCCTCGTTTTTTTCGTTTTCTTGTGTAGTTCGAGTACGCGGCTCGAACCTCGATCACCTATCCTATATAGTACCATCTATACTCTATTCACCTATTATATAATAAATAAATCTTTTGAAAAATATCCCTTTTTCTGAAAATTAAATAAAAAATTGAAAAGAATAAAATCAAATAAAAATTACAAAAATAAAAACCACTAAAAAAGGCATTCTGACTTAGAGAAGAATTAAAATAAAATCACGAGAAGAAAAATTAGGGAATATATTCTGCCTCCTTGAGTTCGACCCGGGAACACTTGCCTGGTTAGATAATTAGTGAACGGTTTTCCGACAGAAAACCGTAAATTTGTTTGATAGGTTCAAAGATCGAAACCTTTCTTTGTTTCGCGGCTTCTGCTACAACCGACACCCTTCTTCTTTTAAGAAGCCGCGAAACCGATTTTTAGCCTTATCATTAACACATCTTAATATTAGAGTCATTTGTTTTTTATGGTTGATATCGGGAGTACAATCAAGAATTACTGAGAAATATTTAGCATCTTTAACAATCTTAATGATAATATTTTAGGCTAAAAGTAAAATCAACTCATGTTGAATTCTCGGTCCAAGATAATGATAATAAATTTCACGATTTTGTATACGCCTAACATAATCTTGCATTACAATATCAAATTCAGCTATCATTTCAATTAATCCCAAAAAATTACCATTACCATCTTCATACAGTTGTGTTTAGCAAGATATTTTATAGCAAAGGATATCCTAAATAAAACATCTCTCCAGCATTTTTTCTCTTTCCTAATCTCTTCAAGTAAACTTTTTTTATCAATTATTTGATTTTTATCCAATCGTTATATGACTTCACTCCATTTATTCATATTATTCATACGTTCTGTACTATTTTCATACACTTGAAGTCTCTCGCTAATATGCCTCCAATCACATAAACCCCCGTTTGTCAACAAACTTCGATTAATAGTTGATTTAAATTATTTGCAACAAAAACAAAACACTTTGTCATCACTTTTAGAATAAACCAACCATTTTCTATTAATAAGATCACCATTACTCAACTTTCTAGAGTAATATGAATAAGAAAAATGCCTATTAGAACTATCTAAGGGAAATTCAATATCTACTTCTCTTATGGGCTCTTTTTCTAAAATAATATCTCTTGATTGATTGTCAAGTTTCTCCTAATTTTTAGGATCAAACATATCCAAACAAGAAACACTTTGATGTTTATCAATGCAAATGTTTTCATTGTTATACACATCTTGCACATTAATAGCCTCGTTTGCATTATTTATTTCATCTTTTTCATTTGCGTAATCATGCAAGTTTTCATTGTTAATCACATTTATCTAAATTTTTATTTTCATTTATATTGACAATATCAGGAAAAATTTCATGAGCATTTAAATTTTCACTAGAATTTCCTGCTCTAAAAATAAGTTTATCGAGAGCACCTAGTTGTGATTTCTTTTACTCTTCATCGTGCTTTCTCTTTTTCCTTTTTTCACATCCAGATTAATACTTTTTGGGAAACATGGAATAACAATTAAATAAAACTATAAAGAAATTTAGAAAAAAAAAGAACAACAACACCTGTCAAAAGAATCAAATAGCGCTGTCAATTGCACCTTTACGATCGTGACTCAGCAAACTCTGTTATTAACTTGCACAACTATACTATTTAAAGATGTTTATTTTCGTTTTTTTTCTTAAATTTAATATTTAAAGATTTTGTGGTGCAATCTACATGTTAATTAGTTATTTAATATGTCATTGAAAAAATATAAAAAATTAATTGTTAAGTTTCATTTTGCATATTGGTCCCTAGATATGGACCATTTCACAATCTCAGGAACTTCTTTGGGTTTCGTCTCAATTCATTCGTTTTCTTTCTTTATTTATTATATAAAATTTGTATGTCATTCCTTGTTATAAATATGGGAAATAGAAGTGGAGAAAGATAACATAAGGGTCGTGAAATGAGAGGAAAAGAGTCCTCAAAGGGACCGATTATGTCCGGATTCATGAATGGTAAGGGACATATACAACAGATTTTGTAAGGTAGACTAGATTGCAAGTCAGATCACACAGTTTTGATTAACGATAAATAACTTAGTTATAAAGATTATTCTCACTTCGTTATACCGATTATCTATTTTTATGTTTCGAAATCTCAGACTTGTTAGCCTCACAAATCCGAATTATTTCGGTCTAATTTTATATCGTTTTCTTAAAAATCCAAAATAACTATATATTTATATAGGATTTCCTATATTGAATATATATATATAGAGCAGATATTCCGCAAAGCACAAAAATCCGTATTTCTTATATTACTATTGGAAGATAAATAGTAATTTTGGCATTTTTAACTTGAACCCTTCCGACTTTTTTGAATATCATGTGACTGTAACTTTTTTGCATTTAAATTACAAGTTTTATAATTCTCACAGAATTTAGAATATTTGTTGTTCCGTCAGTGTGTGCAATAAGGGAAAGATGCTATTATGAATTTTGTAAGAATACAGGAATAGAGTTATAATTTAAAAAAGTTAGGGACATACACCATAACAATTTGAATCTATATTATTTTTTAAATCTGTCATTATATCCATTGCTATTTTTTTAAAAAAGCTAACTGATCATCGTTGATTTTTGTACTAATGGATGAAGAAAATTTGAGATTGAAGATTAATTAAGATACGAAGGAATAAGTTCTTTTATTTCTCTTCTTCTGTCCAATCATATGGATAAGAAGAATGTATTGGTTACTGGAAGGAATAATAAAAGGAGAAAAGTCCATATCGCTAATAAATATATATACATCAACTTTGTATTAAATTAGAAGGTGTGAATCATTAATCATAGTAGATGCAAAACAAATCATATAATTCTATTCTATTGATGATTAATCATATCGAGCATGCTAGATTCTAAAAAATATACCAAACTAAATATTTCAATATTTTCTCACAAATTACAAGAAAATAAAGAATAAGCTAAAAATACAACCTTTGATTTGGTGTCCAATAATTCGACGACGCGGATAGTGGCAAATGCAGAAGGCTCGATGACAACTTATGATTCGTGAGAGTGAGAGGGGGATCAACGATTTAGAGTCCGAATGTCGGGATTCAATTGCAATGGAGGGCGGATTGGTCGGCCGATTGAGGACTCGACGTTGAATCGAAACTTGATTAGGAGGTTTCCAGGCACGTCGGCACTCGAAGTCGACACTGGAAATCTGGAATTGTCAATTCGTGATTCGTGAGAGAGTTTGTTCGAGAGATCGAGAGAGAGAGAGAGAGAGAGAGAGAGAGAGAGAGGAGTGGATGGTTAGTGGTCCACTAAATATAGATATTTCGTGAGAGGGGTGGACGCCTGGTTTCCAGGCTCGTTATTGAGAGAGAGAGAGTATTTAAGGAATTAAATACATCCGTCGAGGATGTCTCGGCCCTCGGGAAGGTAAAAGGACTGGGCCCCTCAAATACTAAAAAAGGACGTTGGAGAACATTGGAGACTTGGAGACTTTGGGTTTGAGAACATTGGAAACTTGTATTAAGATTTAAGATGTCTTTTATTTATGTAGATGAAGGAAAATGGGCCCTTAAAATTAATGTGCCCTAGGCTGTTGCACTCCTAAATGACCCTCAGGGCCGACCCTGGTCACCACTCCGACAATGGAAAAATCCATTCCACATAACATTGTTACTAGAATTAGGCTATCGAAATATGTTGCTAAACACTACAAGCAGGTATACCTTTTGCGACGGTCATCGACCATCCCTTGTGCTAATACAACAGCCTTCTTTGATCAAAGGGGACGGTTCTGGAAACATCCCCGATACATGTGTCTCATTTGACCAAAGGAAATGCAAAAACGGAACGTCCCCTATTCATATAAGGACGGGATAGTTTGGGACCGTCCCTTCTATGCATATTTTGTTGAGATATTAACTATCTCTAGTATTATTCTATATTTTATATTTCTCTGATCTTCTTTATGTAATTTACCCAATAGGTTCTTCTCCTATTTAAGAGAACCCTTGGGCCTCTAATAAAGTATCCCAATGTTTCCCCATTTACCATGGCATCGGAGCGACGGTCCTAGACCGGAGTTATCGTATCCAACCCTAACCCTACCCTACTCGCCCTGCACCCCTCCCGGTGCGTACGGCAGGCCACCACGTCCCCGGCCCCCGCGCCCCCCGTATGCTAGGCCATTGCACCCCCAGACCCCGCGCCCCTTGCGCTTCGCAAGCCAGGCCCCTGTGCACCCTAGGCCATCCGGCCCCCGCGTCCAGTCGCCTACACCCAGGACCCTCACCAGTCGCCACGACCAGGCTCCTGCGCCCCACACGCCTAGCCCCCCCCCCACGCCCAGGCCCCTGCACCCCTGCGCACCCGTGCCCGGGATCCCGCTTCCAGGACCCCATGCCCTGGCCCCTGAGCCGCGACTCACCCCTGGGCGGTGACCTTGATCACCGAAGATTGACGGATAGTTCTGCGATTTGAGTTCTACCAGAGAACGTGATTTCAGACCTCTAAGTTATGTTTTCCAGCAACCGACAAGGATTAGAAAGGATGGTTGTATGAGTCTACACGTAGAACAAATTCTTTGTATGATCTTGTAGACTCATTTATATTGGTCTACTCCCCAGTTGAAGTCTGTTATTTGACTATTTTATCATCATGTCAGACAACAAGGGTGACATCTTTTCGTCCGGAGCCTTTAAGGGCCCGGCTCCTATCGCTAAGATGGATGGGACCAACTATGAGTTGTGGTCCATGCAGTTTCTCACCCTGATGCAGTGCAACAACAAGGAGCACATCCTGACAGATCCGGAGCCAAAGGATAAGACTGGGGCAAATGCTTCTTTGAAGCAAGAGGATGCGTACGCATGTGTTTGGCTTTGTGGGACTCTTACTACAGAATTAGCCAATGATATTCTAGCTCAGCCCACTGCTAGGCAATGTGGGACACCTTGGCATCCACCTATGAACAGGTGAAGAACGAGGCCAAGATCCTTCAACTACACTTTGATATCTACAAAACCAAGCAGAATGGTTGCCCCTACATGTTTACTACTCTTCGTTGCATGGCATGTTTGAAAAGCTTCACAGCTACATGCCCATTATGACGTCTACTGAGCAGCAGAAGACGTATAGGAACTCCACGATGGTTGGAGTTTTCAAGGCTGGACTTGATACAGAGTATGATGATGCACACACTCATCTTCTTACTGGATCTACCATTCCCCATATAGAGGATGCCTACAGCTATCTCAACTGGATCAACATCCCTTTGGCAACCACGTCTTTGCACTCTTCATCGATGGCTGCTTATCATGGCTGAGGTGGGGCATCCCAGTCCAGAGGACGCACACCTCGAGGAAGAGGTGGTGGACACAAATGTGGTCCCCGCACCTACTGCCGCAAGCCTGGATATGCATAAGATACATGCTATCAGAAGCATAGATATCATGTTTCTGGTCGAGCAACATAACATACTGTGTCTTCAGATACTTCAGCTCCCCAAGCCGATCATCCCATGGATGATATTGTCTCTTGTATTCGAGAGATCGTGACTCCAATTGCCGACACCACCACTACAGATACTGCTGCAGCAGCCAGAGGCTCTTCGAGCTCCTCAGGAATCACCTATGCCTTTATTGGTAGCACAAATACAAACATGACAGAGTGGATTATGGATTCTGGTGCTTCTCACAACTTGAGATAGAACGCAGCTGAGGTCCTACAGGTCTATACCACATGGCAGATGGGTTGCCATTGCTAATGGTGACCACTTACCCGTTACAGGACATGGGGAGGTGCATTTGACACTATCCATGTGCCTGAAGAATGTTTTATATGCCCCTGCTTTTCAGATGAATTTACTTTCTATTAGTCAGATCACTTGGGATCTGCATTGTCGTGCAATCTTTGACCCTTTATCTCTTGTGTTTCAGGACATACTCATAGGCAGGGTGATTGGGTGTGGCCGTGAGCAGCGGGGACTCTACAGACTGGTCCAACCTCCCCATGCTAGTGTTACCGATATACCTACTGGACCTGTCTCTCCTTATCTATGGCACCTTAGGCAGAAGCTATGTCATGTTATCCCTCAGATTTCTACGAGATCCTCCTTTCGGTGTGAGGCATGTCAACTTGGGAAGCATCACCATTCCTCTTTCCCATCCCGTCAGAGTCGGAGCAGTTCTCAGTTATTTGATCTCCTTCATTTAGACATTTGGGATCCTAGTCGTGTTCCTGATCACCAAGGGCACCGTTTTTATCTTATAACTGTCGATGATTTTTCTAGACTTCCCTGGATCTTCTTATTGAAGAATAAGTCTGAGGCTGGATCCGTTATAAAGTATTTTATTAGTGAAATAAAGATTATTTTTTCTGCCAATGTCAACTATCTTCGTTCTGATAATGCCTTGGAATTTTGCACCTTACAACTTTCTGAGTTCCTTAGATCCCAAGGCATTGTTCACCAGACCTCATGTGTCTACACTTCCCAATAGAACGGTGCTGCCAAGCGCAAATACCGTCACTTACTTGATGTGACCAGAACATTGTTGATACATAGTCGTGCTCCTCATGCTTACTGGGGTGATGATGTCCTTATTGCTTGTTATTTGGTAAACCGTATGCCCTCGTTAATGTTAGGAGAAAAGATTTCTTTCTCGATTGCTTTTCTCGAGAAGGATCTTTTCTCTCTTAACCTCGTGTGCTTACATCTGTTGCCTTTGTTCACGATGTCTCTCCAGGGCGTGACAAGCTCTCTCCTAGACCTGTCAAGTGCATGTTTGTCGGCTAATCCCATGCCCAAAAGAGGTATCGCTACTTTGATCCACTAAGCCAAAATTATTTTGTTAGTGCCGATGTTACTTTCTTTGAGTCGGTCATGTATTTTTATCCCACAGGTGAAATACTTGCTCCATCTGACTTTGATGATGAGATATACATGCCACCACCTCCTATAGTTGGTCCTTCACATTTATCTACTCCTCTTCTTCCACTAGCTCCACCACCACCTCCATCTCCTCCGTTGGTTCACTTCTTGCCTTGTGTTTTCCTCGAAGTCTCGCTCTATTCGCCATGCTCACAAGCCTTCCCCATCATCCAGCATGCCTCAGGTATGTAATGAGCATATTGTTTCTACTGATGGCACTACTGAGTTGACTGTACAACATGATTCTAGGCAGGAGGAGCAGGTACCCTCTCAAGAGGGAAATTTACAGGGCCCCGGACTTGGCAGATGATCTTGACGTGGTGATTGCTTTGCGAAAGCAGAAACGGGCGTGTACTACTTACCCTCTTGCAGCCCAGGTTTCATTGAGAAGGTTGTCACAGGATTTCGGGAAATTTACTTTAGCACTATCAGTCGTGCATATTGATGAATCTCGTATTCATCATGCTAAAAATCGCTTATTAAACCCTGGCTTAACCAATCCAATAAAAATCTCCTTTAATTCTTTATTTTTATCTTGTCTTATACTGTGTATAATTAACCCTTAATTATTTGTATTTAATTTTTCTTATTTTTTTCTTGTAATTATTTTATCCTCAAAAACCCCTAAAAATTAGGTAGATTAATTGTACATAATTCACTAACCATTAAAAAGACTAAAAAAATACAAAAACAAATCAAAAGACAAATGTCAGTGTTTTTATCCCCCTTAAAAATACCCCCAAAAATACTTTTTGTACAAATTTCCTCATTTGCTTTTTGTCCAACATGAAAGTTGTAGATCTTGTCGAGACGAGCAACTTTCATGTTTTGACTTTTTCCTAATTTTGCCTCTAAATATTTCTTTTGTATTATTCTTTGTATTTATAATTCCGAATTTTTTTATTGGGCCACGTGGCGCTCTTTAGAGCTGCCACGTGGCCGCTCCTCCTTCCGCCACCTGGTGGCCTCTTGGGCCGTCAGATCCGGTCCTTCCCTCCTCTATCTCAGCCCTCCAGCCCCGCTTCTCTCCCAACCGTCGAATCCTGCTTCTGATCAGATCTCAACCACTCCCTAGCGCCTTTACCACAGCCGTTAGATCCACCTCCTATCCCATGGTTGGCATCTCTCCACGTCGCCCAATCCATCTACACCGTACGATCAACACCACCTTCTCATCAACACCGCACACACTCGCCTTAATCTCATCCGCCCGATCCATTCTTCCAGATCTGATCGTCACCCTCCATTCGCGCCTTCATCCAAGCCGTTGGATCGCTAGATCCAACGGCTATGGCTCATCATCTACCTCCAGCCCTGGCGTTCCCTCTTGTAATGTCTCCATCCCCTTTCCATTTTAACACCACCAATACCAAACCACTCCGCTCCCTAACGGCCGCCCTGCATGCCCCATACCTCCGCCATCTTTGCGCAACCCTCACTTAACGCCACCATCACTCCCACGCCATTAAACCTCCACTCCAAATCGCCTCTCCAATCTCATAACCTCCGACCACCTCCTCCTATAAAACCACCTTCTCCGCCAACACCAAGACCCATCCACCATCCACGGGGATACACCCTAGCTTCCTCCACCCTCCGGTGACAGCGGAGGGCGGTGTCATCGAAGCGACTACGGGTACCATCCCCCGGTGTAATCCATGGTCATATGATCATGCTGCAACTGCCTCGTGTGTCATCGAGCACCGTACTTTAGGATAAGTACGTCGTGCGACAACCCGAGCTCCAACGGAGCTCAGCCCAAGCCTACCCGACCACCCGCTTCTCTTCTCACTCCGACCAGATAACCACTCCTTACTTTTCTTCCATTTTCTCTTAATTATCACCGCATCTCAGCTCACTTTCACCGACCTCTGTCGAAGCCCTGAGCTTCGCAAATCTGACATCCTCTTCGCCAACCCTCTCTGACGCCATCTTCTCTTCTCCATGACCTCAATCATCTCAGCCAATCTCACCTCCCTCTCGTCGGACGTGATGATCTCGGTCCCCCGCTCCGACCACCTCCCCGAGACCCCATCTCACTCACGCACCCACTCGCACAGCTTCGGCTATGAATAACATCTGCAGATATCTTCAATGATCGGAGCTCGCGCTGCCCCGCCGGTCTCGAATTTCTCCTCCGATGACCATGCTCTGACGAGCAGCTCCAGACATCAACGGAGCTTCGCATTAGCTCCAGGATCTCTGCCAGGCTTTGAGCAAACTTCACCGATCTTCAGACGTGCCGTTGGAGCACAGTGGAGCTTTAGAGGGTACGCCGGAGCACAGCCTCTTCTGGTGACCCGTGGCGGAGGACGAAGAATAGTTGCCGTTCGATCATCTAGATCGGATGACCATGATAATGATACGTGGTGACCCAAACCTCAGACCGAACCAGCAGCTTCGGGCCATCTGAGCCAAGACCCAAGCCACAATGTGCTGCCACATGTCCCGAGCTAGAGGCGACCTCCCGAGCCTAGGCTCCTCATGTGCGACGCGGTGAGGGCCTGGGTAAATTGCACGAAAGACCCCGAATGTTTTGGTATTTACTGTTTGGTCCCCAGGCACGTGCCTCACGTGTGTGCCTGGGTAAATTACAGGGAAGCCCTCTGAGTTTTCTAAAATTGCAAAAAGGTCCCTGTGTGCATGGAAAATTTACACTTGGACCCAGGTGATTTTTGGTATTTGCATTTAGGTCCCTCCAGGGACCTAAATGTAATATTTATCATTTATTTTTCTTCTATTTTTATTACAATTATGCCCCTGCCTTGTTTTCTTCATAACTTGAGCATCGTAGGTCCAAATTGCATGATTTTAGTGTTGTTTTGATCCTTGTTTCATCCTCTACATCATAACATGTTTAATTTTCTCATCTGTCACTATTTTAAATGTAGTGAATTTTTGTGATAGATGTTGGTTCTGCTCTCATTAATCTTGCTCTGATTTGATGTCTGCTCTTCATGTTGTGATTAAATCGCCCCTGATTTCTATTACTATTATGTTGCTCATATTTTTAGGGTATATTTGTATCATTTTGTCTGCATATCAAATTTTCTTGCATCTTTATCATGCATCCTCCTACAATTGCATAAAAATGAACTAAAATTTGCATGCATCTTATTATTGCATTGTAAAATGCATAGTTCATCATGAAGACCTGAAATTGAGAATGTATTCACACTGAGCTTCATTGATTAAAATTCGATAAATAGTGAAGTAGCTGTGTCCCTGTGATCGATCTTGGTAGACTTGCCAAGTATAAATACTCCACAATATTCAAAAGATTGTGGTTTTTGCTGAACTGAATTTGCCTCCTATACTACGACAATTTTAGATTATTAAAGAGACAGATTTCACGTTCATCACATATATGATGAATCTCGGATTCACCATTCTAAGTCTCATTAATTAAAGCTCAAGTCCCTCAAAATCAACTGCATTTCTGCATTTATTCTGCATAATTAGCATTCATACATGATTTCATAAGAATTGCATTTTAGCATTAATTTCTGCATAAAATAAGAAGCCAAAGTCCAAGCCAAAATTGACCTGTAAATAGCCTAACTTCCCCTATTTTTAACTCCTTCATGCTGACACCGCATACCACAAACTCACTTCCACTGTGTACACATCACTAACAAGAATAAATAAAAAATACAAAAAAATAATTAACCCTGTTAAGTGGACCAAAAACCCAAACCCTAGTTTCAGGATTTTCGGACTAAAAGCCACATATCTTCCCCATCCAGTGTCCGATTTGATCCTACTCACCTTTGAACTAATGCACATTCAATTACCTTCAAAACAAGACCAAGTTCAAGTGAATCGGAGCTCGTATGTGAAAGTTGGGTTTTGGGCCTCTTTTGACATTGTATTTTCGCGGCTTTTTGACCTGTATTTTATGTGTATATTTTCTTTATTAATAAAAATCCAAAAAATTAGATTAAGGTGTCTTTTATTTATCTTTGAGTTTTCCTTATTTTTCCGGATTTTTATCGTGTTTAAAATTGACAAAAAAATTTAGAAAACCAAAAATCAAGGTATTCTGTGTACATGGGATACCCCAAAAATTCACTTTTCACATTTGACCGAATTTGGCTTTGATGTCTTCATGAAAGTTGTAGATCTCGTCGAGACGAGCATTTTTCGTGAAGGAACTTTTTCGATCCGAGGTCATTTGCGATTTTTTATCTATTTTACAAGAGGTTTTATTTCCGAATTTTCTGGAGGTGACACGTGGCAGCCCCAGAGGCCGCCACGTGTCATGGCTTTTTCGCCTTTTTAAATCCTAGTTTTTATAAAAAAATAAAAAAAAAAAATAAAAATCACGCACGTGCGTCGCACGTGCCCCCAGGCACGTGCTCCGCACGTGCCTCCCCCCATCTCTTCCCCTCACCACGTGTCACGTCCTCGGCCATTCGATCTCGGCCGATCGAACGGCCGAGGACTTTCGTCTACCTCCCGCGCCTCCTCCGTAACCTCCGCCGCATCTCTCGCCAGCCACCAACGCCTCCTCCGCAACCCTCGCAACCTCCGCCGCCGATCTCGCGCACCTGCCCTCTTCACCCGTCGCCCCACTCTCCTCGCACCGGCCAACCACCCCCGCTCATCTCGCAAACCCCCTACCGGCCTCGTCTCTCCCATATATACAGCAACGCCGCCCCACAGTCACCTTATCCGCCGTTCACCCTGAGGATCTCATCGGAAGTGACAACCGGAACACCCCTCGCCGGCGTGATCCGAGGGCTTCAACCCCTCGTCGCAGCCCACCTCCTCTAGGCGCTGCTCAGCTCCGGTCGATAGCCGTCGAGCCTCCTTCTCCCCCAGGTATCTCTCTCTCCTCCTTTCTCTCTCTCTCTCTCTATCTCTCTCTTCCACCCTCCGCTCTCGCTCTACCTCACCGCTCCGAGCTCTTCGCTCCGCTCGGAGCCACACCTTCGCCGCCGCCTTCGACTCCAGCTTCGCCTCCACCGAGCGCCGACCTCCGCACCTCCAACAACCTCCTCCGCCAACGCCATCGCCCCGCCAGGAGGGGCCGACCTCCACCGCCTTCACCACGACGTCACCCTCGGCCGACACGCCAGCTCCGCCACTTCCGACATCGACGACTATTCCGCCATCGACAACTGCTCCGCCTCCAACTTCATCATCTCCGACCGCTTCCTCCTTCTCCAGGAGCTACGCCACCGGCCACCTTCTTCAGCGACCAGGCTTCTTCATCGACTCGCCCACGCTCCTCCACCTCCGGCCTTCATCGACCAGGACCACAACCGCCGCAACCGCCCTCTAGGCCGTGTGTCGGCCAGAGGGAGGTCCACGACGTCATCACCTCCAGCCACCTCGGCCGCGACAACCTCCATCGTCCGCCTCCACACCACCGCACCGGCCGGGTCCAAAGCCCGAGGTCCCCCCGCACGCCCCTCGCACGTGCGTGGGGGAACGTCCCCAGCAAGCAAACCCAGGGGCACGTGCTCCGCACGTGCTCCTTTGGGTAAATTACAGAAGCAGCCCCGGGGTTCCACCTATTCGCAGTCCAGTCCCCGCCTCAAAAGGGCACGTGCTTTGCACGTGCCCCTTTGGAAAATTTCATATTCGCCCCCCAGTTTAGGTAATTATATATAGGTCCCTGTTCTGCATTTTTTAATTTTATTTATTTATTACATTTGCATTCATACCCCTGTGTTCTCCCTCTGTTTTGAACCTTTTCTAGATTTCATTTATTTATTTAAAAATAGCATTTTGTTTATCTCTTAATCCTCTACATTTTGACATGCTGTGGATGTTTTTATGAATTACGGTTGATTACTAAATAATTGTTTTGCGAAAATTGAGATATTTTGCCCAATCTGTGCTCGGAATTTCGTAGTTAATTAACCGTTGTTTTAAAAATTCCCCAAAAATCATATATTGTAGAGATTAAGTTGCTTGACATTGTGCCCAAAAATCATTGCATTTGCATGCATCATTTGCCTTGTATAAATCATTTTGCATATTTCACTGTTTAATTTTTAATAGGTATTAGACCCCACATTTTTGTGATCTAGGATTTTTCTGGGATCCATCACCTAGTGATAGATCTTAGATAATTTTAGTTTTCGAAAATAAGTAGGTTTAATATTTATTAAAATTAAATATTAGAAATCATTTTGTTTGCATTTAAAAATTCATAAAAAATTCATATTGCATCTAAAAATTCCAAAAAAATTACAGTGCACTTATTTCATTATTTTTTACATCTCGGCCAAGTTTCGTAATTTTCGGACACCGTTTGAACGTATTTTACATTTTAGTCCCTAAAATAGGCCGAATTTGCATTTCGCATCTCATCTTGCATTGAAAAATTCCAAAAAAAAATACCGCCTTGAAAACCGAACTAAAAATTGGATAGACATTAATCTAGGTTGTTCCTTTGCCTCCTTGTGATCGACCTTGGGACTTGCCCAAGTAAAATAAACATAAAAACCACTTGATTGAAATTGAATCATTATTTTGTGGTTATTTCTTGACTGTCTCCGATTGCCGCCTACAACGAACGAAATATATTTATTTTCACGATCGACCATTAAAAACGATTTCTTATCGCGGCTTTTCCGGGCTCGTCAGATGGCGCCGTTGCCGGGGAGGCAAACGGCTTAGTTTGTTGTTTCGAAAATTTTTTGTTCGGTTTTCCGAATTCGGGTAGTCTGACCCCCGAATTTTTCATTGTAAATTCCATTTTATTTCTTGTATTTATTTTTCAGCATTTCTTTCATTTATTTTATTTTTGATTATTTTTTGAGTCACTCTCTTACAATCTCTCTCTTATTTTTCTTGCGAGGTAACCGGCGCACGTGGAGCGGTTTTTCAAGGAACCGACGCATCTTCACCGACACCCGAAGAAACCGCAATTAAATTAAGATCGAGTCGAGTCGTGAGAGAGAGTAGAGTCTAGGTTTTTAATTTCTGCATTTTTATTTTCTGCTCAATTATAGCGGTGTCCGTTTGGACTCTCGCGTGTGTACAAGGACATTGGACTTTATTTGTGGTGTGTCGTGGCCTGTTTCACTCTCCGGAGAGGGTGGGGCCCGACTTGAGTGGCGAATAGGATAGACCTGCACATACGGCTCTTAGAGCATTTTTATCTTTGCTTGTGCTCGTAGGATCTTAAGCCACACTGCACATTAACTGAGACGCACCTTAGATCGTTCAACTTAGCCAAAAATTTAACTCAATTCTTCCCGCTAATAGAACTTTCTGTTTAGGTGCGGTTTTCATCGGCTTGCACGCATTTAGTGTAATTTTTAAATTCTGTATTGCATCCCACATGGAGATTGCGAGGAGGCACTGTAAGTCTTCTAACTGAGCATTCATCATAGTTTTCCGCGTGCATCGGCTTTTCCCGACTTCCTTCCTCTTGTTTTATCACTTAAGTCTAAAGGAAATTGGGACTGGACGGTAGACGTGCATTTGTGTTCACCTAAATTCTACAGTGATCGCCTTAATAAAACTGGGACTGCTAAATATAGCCGACCTAAAAAAATCCATAAAATCAAGAATTTCTGCGGGAGAACAACCCCGACATTGTTTGATTTATCTTGCCGTGAGGAGAGAGACGCACACTAGGATAGAGCCCAGCTCCAAACCTAACAGCTCGCGTAAACGGCTTGCAAGACTTGAATTCTCACCAATTAAAACTAACAAGATAATTGACCGGACCCTTACGGTCTTCACTTTGAGTTGAGTTGGTGAAACAACCCTTGTATTGTGTTTGATTGTGCGTAGAAATTAGCTCATCAACGAATACCACACAATTGTGTCTACATCATAAAACACCTTGTTGACCCCGAGAATGGAGGACTATGGTAATCTTTGTTCAGGCTCGTCTCTCTCTACCACAAACTCCCCAATCTCAAAAGCCCAGAGAAACTCTTACTCTGGACCTGCTTGGCCTCCGGGAAACCATTCCCAAGAACTCAATTCTTACGATTCTTTCTTCTTCCTAGAAGGAGGACAGACCCAACCTATCTCTCTATCACCAAAAATTGAGAACAACTATTACATCAATTCTTTCCAATCTATTAACTCGAACCCTTTGTATTCTGAAGGTGAAGAAGAAGAGATGCCTCCCAGAAGAGACCCTGAAGATAAACCAAATGAGGACGCCATTCAAATGATCCTAGCAAGACTGGCTGCATCTGAGCAGCAACAACAGTTACTAAGGACACAACTTGAGCAGTTGAATGCTGGGGAGGAAGTGCCAATGGAAGCCGCTTACAACCCTGGACAGTACCAAGTGTGGAACTATTTACAGCCACCACAACCGGCGATCCATTATGAACTAAAACCACATTTCGTCAGTCAATTACCCCAATTCCATGGTAATACGACTGAGGAGCCATATGAATTCCTGAGGGACCTGGAGCTGATATGTTCTAATCTGAGGCACCCACAAGTCAGCCAAGACTACATTCGTCTCACTGCACTACCTTTCGCCTTGAAAGGGAAGGCAGACTACTGGGTAAAGAACTTGGGGGTAACTGTGACGACTTATGAGATGTTCAAAAACCTCTTTCTGAAGAAATTCTACCCCTTGAGCCGGACCAATCAAATGAGGACCCGCATCACCAGTTTCGCTCAGATGCCCAATGAACCACTTTGTGAGGCATGGGATAGGTTTAAGGACCTGCTACAAAAATGTCCCTGCCATGATCTGGACAACAACATCCTAGTCCAATCACTCTACTCTGGCCTCAACCACGAGACTCAAGGGTTAGTTAGTGCTGCCTGCGGAGGGAATTACACATCACGTGGAGCTGAGACCGTCTGGAAAATACTGGAGCAGATGGCAGAAACAAGCCGGTCTCAAATTGCCAGTCGAGCATACACTGATTCCCTGAACACCCTTCAAGCCAAAGGCGGGAAGCAGACTGTGGCAGAAATAGCTGAGGACTTAATTCCAAGCATGCATTTTATTTCTGATAAATTGTCAATAGTGGACAAGAGAGTGAGCGACATCGACAATCGGATCTCCCAGTTCCCAAAGCAGATGGAGGAGCTCACTACTAAGATGTCCAAGATGGGGGTACCTGCTGCACCAACAGTCCCGGTCTACCATGTGCACCATGTCCAGGAGCAGCTAGGAACAGAACAGCAACAATCATGGGTACAGGACCAATCCTATGCCCAAGCTTCTCAGCAACCACCCCCACCGGCCGAGACAATCCAAGAAGCCCCGCCCCTGACCTTCGAAATAAACGGCATTTGGTACACCCAAGACACTACCCGACAGGGTAATATGGGAGACCGTCAGACTTATCAGTGCCCACCCACTTTCTATAATGCCGCATTCCAGCAACCGAAGCAGCAGCAGCCCTACAACCGCCCAAACCAATCTCAGCAATACCGTCAGCAACACCAAGCTCCCAGACCTTCGGCTCAATCATCCAATCCTCCGGAAGAACCTGTTGATATCCAGAGACAGATGTTGGAAGAACTTCGCAGCTTCCGAAGTGAGCTATATGATCTGAGGGTAGATGTTAATCGTCTATCCCGATGGAAGGATGAGCAGACTGTCCCCACTACAACCATTCCCGCCCAAGTTCAAGCTAACCCTAATAGCTTGAACCGATCTCAATCATCTCAACACACTGGCCAGGTATACTATTCGGATTTTTCCATATCTGAACATGAGAACCTTTCGTTTGACAATATACATGCCATGTCACTCAGGAGCGGAAGGACCGTGGCCGTGCCTGATCGGACTCGGGAATCGGTTCATGAAGACTCGGAGGATCAGCCGGAGGATGCTTCCGAGGAGAATGAAGAAGGACACCTGAAGATCCCAGCACCAGAGAAGGAGAAAGCATCTATGGAGTCTGCAGAGGACCTTGAGCCTCTAGTTGCTGCAAAAATACCTTTGTCACCTTTTCAGCAACCTGATTTTGATTATTATGATTGTAATAAAAACTCCAAGTCGAATAAAGATGCTCGTATTTTTGATTCTGATCCTCTATCTCCTGTCTCAAATGCATCCATTCCTTTCCCCCATGCCTTAAAGAAAGAAAAGCAAAAGAAAAACATCAAAGATGACCCAGTCATGGAAAAATTCTGCCAACAAAACATCATAGTCAAAGTACCCTTTGATCAATACGTGGCAGGTAATCCAGCCTTTCAAAAATACTTGAAGGCAAAATGCACCCCCACCCGGACTCGTACAAAGAGAACAAGTCAATTTGTGGAGACTCATATCTTGACAGTTGCCACCACCAAATGCGTCAAAAATCAGCATCTGCCAAGAAAGAAAAGGGATCTAGGTGCCCATTATGTGGAGAGTCACATTGGCGGCATAGCATTCACACGCACACTTCTCGACAATGGATCTTCCATAAACCTTCTACCCTTAGCCTTATATTATCGATTGGAGTTGGGCCCTCTCAAGAAATCATCATCTTTACTCCAATTTGCTGACAAATCCACTAAAAGACCTAAGGGAGAAGTGAAGAATGTCATCATCATCATCGAGGGTACAGAATACAAAGTGGACTTCACGGTCCTGGACATGGAGACCCCGAACCATTGGAAGGAATCGCAAATCATTCTCGGAAGACCTTTCTTAAGAACCGCTAAGGCCGTATTCGACTACGGAACTGGCATGATGAAATTCCGTTCTCCAGGCGGAGAAGTGGACTTAGAGATGAAACAAACAAAGTGGCAAAGACCAGACTCCGAATCCACGACTGAAGATGCCGAAACATCAGAATGCAATCTTCTCAGAACCACTGGGCCATGGGACCAACTGCCAGACATACAGATAGAAGGCACATCCTCGGAAGAAGAAATAATCCACCATGCAGTCTCTGAGATTTCTACACCCCCAGACAACACTGAAATCCTCTTGGATTTATCAAGCACCTCACCTTTGGGACAGACAATCGATGATGAGTCGGACACGGCTCTGGCCGAATTACCATTCTCCTCTATCGATCCGACTCACTTTTCTTTGGAATTGGTAGCCAACATCTCACACAGTGATTCACCACCAACCGATACTGAGCCAGAAGCAAAAGTCATTCAGCCAGACTTGATCGACGATTCAGAATTACCAGAGCTGAAACCACTACCTCCCACGCTGAAATATGCATTCCTCAATGGACCCAAAGAAAAATTCCCTGTGATCATTAGCTCATCATTAACCATGGACCAAGAATCCAGACTGATCGAAGTCCTTGAGCGAAATCGAAAAGCCATAGGTTGGACTGTGTCGGATCTCGTAGGAATAAACCCTGCTCTCTGCTCGCACCAAATTTATGTTGAGGATAATGCAAGGCCTTCCCGTGAATTTCAGAGAAGATTAAACCCCAATCTTCGGGAAGTGGTGAAGAAAGAAATAGAGAAATGGTGCAAAGCAGGATTTATTTACCCCATTTCTGACTCCAAGTGGGTAGCCCCCCTTCATGTCGTCCCGAAGAAGTCGGGAATCCAGATGGTTACCAACGAGGAGGGGGTAGAGATCGCGACCAGAGTACCCACGTCGTGGCGCGTCTGTGTCGATTACCGGCGCCTGAATGCTGCGACCAAGAAAGACTACTTTCCACTGCCATTTATTGATCAAATATTGGAGAGACTTGCAGGGAAAGCATTCTTCTGTTTTCTTGATGGGTACTCCGGCTACAATCAAGTAGCTATCGCTCCCGAGGACCAGGAAAAGACCACATTCACATGTCCCTTCGGTACTTACGCATTCAAGCGCATGCCATTCGGGCTTTGCAATGCCCCAGGCACATTTCAGCGGTGCATGATTGCCGTATTTGCCGAAATGGTTGGTGATTTCCTGGAAGTCTTCATGGACGACTTTTCGGTTCATGGTGATTCATTTGATACATGCTTAGCACACTTGGACCGAGTCCTTCAGAGATGCAGGGAGGTAAATTTGGTACTCTCCTGGGAGAAGAGTCACTTCATGGTGACTGAGGGTATCGTGTTGGGGCACGTCATCTCCAAAAAGGGAATGGAGGTGGACCCTGCCAAGGTGGATGTGATCAAGAAACTTGAGCCACCAACCAACGTCAAGTCAGTGAGGTCGTTCTTAGGGCATGTTGGATTTTATCGACGGTTCATTCCTGATTTTTCAAAGATCGCCCGCCCACTGACTGAGCTCTTAGGAAAAGACACCGAGTTTATTGTAAATCACAGATGTCTAGAGGCCTTCGAGCTCCTGAAAAAGAAAATATGTGAATCGCCGATATTACAAGCTCCCGACTGGTCTCTTCCCTTCGAGATCATGACTGATGCATCGGATTTTGCTGTCGGAGCGGTACTCGGACAAAGAAGAGATGGAATTCCTTATGCGATTCACTACGCGAGCAAAGTATTGGACCCTGCACAGAGAAACTATACAGTGACTGAAAAGGAAATGCTCGCGGTTGTTTGGGCCCTGGAAAAATTCAGATCATACATATTGGGCTCCAAGGTGACAATCTTCACAGACCACACAGCAATCAGATATCTCATGGATAAGAAGGATGCTAAGGCACGACTTTTGAGATGGATCTTGTTAATCCAGGAATTTAATTTGGAGATCAAGGATAAACCTGGAATAAAGAATGTTGTTGCTGATCACCTTTCCCGAATCGAGCAAAACGATCATCCTGATATCGGACCAATCAAGGAGACTTTTCCAGACGAATCGATTTGCGTCATTGAGTCAACCCCATGGTATTCCGACATAGTGAACTATCTTGTCTCCAAGAAGGTTCCCTATGGTTGGACCAAAAAAATGATTGATCGATTAAAGTCGGATTCGAGGAAATACCATTGGGACGATCCTTTCCTTTTCTATGAAGGACCGGATTGTGTCTGGAGAAGATGTATCCCTCAGGAGGAATATCAAAGCGTCCTCACACACTGTCATTCTCTCGAGGCTGGAGGACACCATTCGGGAAAGAGAACCGCGCACAAGGTACTCCAATGTGGATTTTACTGGCGGACCTTATTTCGGGATGCTAATGAATTTGTACGGTCATGCCCGATTTGTCAAAGAATGGGAGGGACTATGGGATATAGAGATGAAATGCCCATGCAACCAATAATTTTCTGTGATGTTTTTGATGCATGGGGGATTGATTTTATGGGTCCCTTTCCCAACAGCAATGGATTTGAGTACATCTTGTTAGCGGTGGATTATTTATCAAGATGGGTAGAGGCTATTCCAACCCGAACCGCAGATAGCAAAGTCGTCTGTAAGTTTATCAAAGATAACATCATTGCGAGGTTCGGGATACCAAAAGTATTGATTTCTGATGGAGGTAGCCACTTCGTGAACAGGGAGATGAGATCTTTGGCTAAGGAGTACAAATTCGAGCATAGAATAGCCAACCCATATCATCCCCAATCCAACGGCATGGCAGAGGTTTCGAACAGAGAGGTGAAGAGCATTCTCCAGAAGTTGGTTCGTCCCGATAGGAAGAATTGGTCAACACTGTTGGACCAAGTTCTATGGGCCTATAGGACAGCCTATAAGACTCCACTCGGTACTTCACCTTTTAGGATGATCTACGGCAAGCCATGTCATCTTCCTGCAGAATTGATCCACAAATCTGAGTGGGCGATCAAAAAGTTGAATTGGAGTTGTCACCTCGGGAAACTATGTCGAGACTTAAATCTGAATGAGCTAATTGAAATCCGAAATCGGGCATATGACAACAGTGTGATTTATAAGGACAAGGTCAAGAGATGGCATGATAGACACATTCGAGAGAAGACCTTTGTCCCTGGACAAAAAGTGTGGTTGTTTAATGCTCGTTTGAAGATTTTTCATGGGAAACTCAAATCAAAATGGACGGGTCCCTACATTGTCGTCGATGTGCATACCAATGGAAGCGTAGACATTGCCGAACTCAAAGAGAATGCACAACCGTTCTCAGTAAATGGACAAATGCTGAAGCCATACATTGAATCATCCAAAGAACAAACAGTTCAAGTCGAGGCCATCTATTTCACGCAGAGCGAGGATATTGAAAATCTATCTGACCACTCCCTCCCTCCCTCCCGACCACATCGGCCTCCGTGTATAGCTTCTTCCTTTACTTAGGCCAAGGCCTAAGTATAGGGGGAGACCGATGCCATCTGTATATACCATTCTTCTCCTAACTCCTAATCGCTCCATATCCACCCTTCTTCCATACTTAGGCTGTTCAAAGCCTAAGTATAGGGGGAACCGACATCCACCCGTATATACTCTCCTCATTTCCTGACCACTTTTCTTTTCATTCTTTGTCTTCTTTTCTTTTTTCTTTCTTTTTTCTCACTCTCTTACGCTTAGCCCGAGCTATGTCTTCTTTACGCTTCTTGTGCTCTGAGGACACAACACTCGCTAAGTATAGGGGGGTCTGTATATATACTATGTATATATTTTACCCATATCTCGTACTTTCGCGTAAGTCTATATGTATTTACGGGGTGGGTACTAACTTGAAAAAAAAAAAAAGGAAGAACACTGATTTGCCCTAATTTTCTATAAAAAATAAAGACTGAAAAAGAGGCTTCTTATTCCATTTTCTGCATAAAAAATTCCTTGCATAAAATGTCAAAAAAAAAAAAAAAGAGAGTCTGCATTTCACGCACCTGCACTCCATCCAACATCACATGCATCTGCATCTGTGAAAAGTCATTGGGTTCTGAACCAAGTTATGAGCCGAAACCGAGAGTGGTCTGGGCTTGACCTTAATCCACCTAATTTTCAGAGGAACTTCACGGAGAAATAGGATTTTAAGAGCTTCAGGTCTTTGTGACTTAATTCCTTAAGTTCCACATGACAATGTACAGCGTTTGACTCTTAGTGTCTAACCTGGTCTCTTCATTCTGGGTACAACTCTGGAATAGGGAATTAATTCGCACTCTCTCACTATGCACTTAGCTCAACCCAAACGGGATGTTGGAAGACTGTGTGAGTCTCTTTTCTGGTAGCGTGGAAATCTAAAGACCGGAGTACGGGTTGAAATAAAGCTTCGGAAAAGGGATGGACGGCTGGGCACAATTTTTTCTAAGACCCCAAAAAAATGTACGGAATAAAAAGATGCTATATCCGTAGGGGCAAAACAAGATCCAAGCAGAACCACCAAAAATTCCAAATACAAAGAAGCATTCTACCAAATAAAAATCCGACCAAAAAGGTCCAAGCTTCAGAAACCTGCAGATCTTGGTGGAGACTCGGCTACACTGGCCATCTCCACAAGGAGAGGTGACTACACTGGCCACCCTCCAGTTCTTTTCTCTTTCTTCTATTTTCTCCCTCATTCGATTGTGAACACAGCACGACAGACCTTAGAAGGAAATACCTGACTCCCCGAGGACGAGTTACTGGAGAGGAGAGGAGCATGGTAGTCCGGCATTCTGAATGGGAAGAGCTAAAACCCTTCACACACATGAGTCGGTTATTCAATGTTCATAGGGTATACTTTGGGAAGAGGGTTGATCTAAGATGACTTCTGAGTTGAAACTGTGTCAATGATGTGTAGAACTTGAGGGCTGTTGATTTTGAAATTCTAAGTCTCACCGAAGTTCCGCCACACTATTAATCCAAAGGTCGAGTTTAGTTTCACTTTCACCTTCAGTTCATGATCTTGGTATGGAACCCAGTCTCATTTCACTTATGGCATTTCTTTTGATGCTCAGGGACGAGCATGGTTTAAGTATAGGGGGATGATGAATCTCGGATTCACCATTCTAAGTCTCATTAATTAAAGCTCAAGTCCCTCAAAATCAACTGCATTTCTGCATTTATTCTGCATAATTAGCATTCATACATGATTTCATAAGAATTGCATTTTAGCATTAATTTCTGCATAAAATAAGAAGCCAAAGTCCAAGCCAAAATTGACCTGTAAATAGCCTAACTTCCCCTATTTTTAACTCCTTCATGCTGACACCGCATACCACAAACTCACTTCCACTGTGTACACATCACTAACAAGAATAAATAAAAAATACAAAAAAATAATTAACCCTGTTAAGTGGACCAAAAACCCAAACCCTAGTTTCAGGATTTTCGGACTAAAAGCCACATATCTTCCCCATCCAGTGTCCGATTTGATCCTACTCACCTTTGAACTAATGCACATTCAATTACCTTCAAAACAAGACCAAGTTCAAGTGAATCGGAGCTCGTATGTGAAAGTTGGGTTTTGGGCCTCTTTTGACATTGTATTTTCGCGGCTTTTTGACCTGTATTTTATGTGTATATTTTCTTTATTAATAAAAATCCAAAAAATTAGATTAAGGTGTCTTTTATTTATCTTTGAGTTTTCCTTATTTTTCCGGATTTTTATCGTGTTTAAAATTGACAAAAAAATTTAGAAAACCAAAAATCAAGGTATTCTGTGTACATGGGATACCCCAAAAATTCACTTTTCACATTTGACCGAATTTGGCTTTGATGTCTTCATGAAAGTTGTAGATCTCGTCGAGACGAGCATTTTTCGTGAAGGAACTTTTTCGATCCGAGGTCATTTGCGATTTTTTATCTATTTTACAAGAGGTTTTATTTCCGAATTTTCTGGAGGTGACACGTGGCAGCCCCAGAGGCCGCCACGTGTCATGGCTTTTTCGCCTTTTTAAATCCTAGTTTTTATAAAAAAATAAAAAAAAAAAATAAAAATCACGCACGTGCGTCGCACGTGCCCCCAGGCACGTGCTCCGCACGTGCCTCCCCCCATCTCTTCCCCTCACCACGTGTCACGTCCTCGGCCATTCGATCTCGGCCGATCGAACGGCCGAGGACTTTCGTCTACCTCCCGCGCCTCCTCCGTAACCTCCGCCGCATCTCTCGCCAGCCACCAACGCCTCCTCCGCAACCCTCGCAACCTCCGCCGCCGATCTCGCGCACCTGCCCTCTTCACCCGTCGCCCCACTCTCCTCGCACCGGCCAACCACCCCCGCTCATCTCGCAAACCCCCTACCGGCCTCGTCTCTCCCATATATACAGCAACGCCGCCCCACAGTCACCTTATCCGCCGTTCACCCTGAGGATCTCATCGGAAGTGACAACCGGAACACCCCTCGCCGGCGTGATCCGAGGGCTTCAACCCCTCGTCGCAGCCCACCTCCTCTAGGCGCTGCTCAGCTCCGGTCGATAGCCGTCGAGCCTCCTTCTCCCCCAGGTATCTCTCTCTCCTCCTTTCTCTCTCTCTCTCTCTCTATCTCTCTCTTCCACCCTCCGCTCTCGCTCTACCTCACCGCTCCGAGCTCTTCGCTCCGCTCGGAGCCACACCTTCGCCGCCGCCTTCGACTCCAGCTTCGCCTCCACCGAGCGCCGACCTCCGCACCTCCAACAACCTCCTCCGCCAACGCCATCGCCCCGCCAGGAGGGGCCGACCTCCACCGCCTTCACCACGACGTCACCCTCGGCCGACACGCCAGCTCCGCCACTTCCGACATCGACGACTATTCCGCCATCGACAACTGCTCCGCCTCCAACTTCATCATCTCCGACCGCTTCCTCCTTCTCCAGGAGCTACGCCACCGGCCACCTTCTTCAGCGACCAGGCTTCTTCATCGACTCGCACACGCTCCTCCACCTCCGGCCTTCATCGACCAGGACCACAACCGCCGCAACCGCCCTCTAGGCCGTGTGTCGGCCAGAGGGAGGTCCACGACGTCATCACCTCCAGCCACCTCGGCCGCGACAACCTCCATCGTCCGCCTCCACACCGCCGCACCGGCCGGGTCCAAAGCCCGAGGCCCCCCCGCACGCCCCTCGCACGTGCGTGGGGGAACGTCCCCAGCAAGCAAACCCAGGGGCACGTGCTCCGCACGTGCTCCTTTGGGTAAATTACAGAAGCAGCCCCGGGGTTCCACCTATTCGCAGTCCAGTCCCCGCCTCAAAAGGGCACGTGCTTTGCACGTGCCCCTTTGGAAAATTTCATATTCGCCCCCCAGTTTAGGTAATTATATATAGGTCCCTGTTCTGCATTTTTTAATTTTATTTATTTATTACATTTGCATTCATACCCCTGTGTTCTCCCTCTGTTTTGAACCTTTTCTAGATTTCATTTATTTATTTAAAAATAGCATTTTGTTTATCTCTTAATCCTCTACATTTTGACATGCTGTGGATGTTTTTATGAATTACGGTTGATTACTAAATAATTGTTTTGCGAAAATTGAGATATTTTGCCCAATCTGTGCTCGGAATTTCGTAGTTAATTAACCGTTGTTTTAAAAATTCCCCAAAAATCACATATTGTAGAGATTAAGTTGCTTGACATTGTGCCCAAAAATCATTGCATTTGCATGCATCATTTGCCTTGTATAAATCATTTTGCATATTTCACTGTTTAATTTTTAATAGGTATTAGACCCCACATTTTTGTGATCTAGGATTTTTCTGGGATCCATCACCTAGTGATAGATCTTAGATAATTTTAGTTTTCGAAAATAAGTAGGTTTAATATTTATTAAAATTAAATATTAGAAATCATTTTGTTTGCATTTAAAAATTCATAAAAAATTCATATTGCATCTAAAAATTCCAAAAAAATTACAGTGCACTTATTTCATTATTTTTTACATCTCGGCCAAGTTTCGTAATTTTCGGACACCGTTTGAACGTATTTTACATTTTAGTCCCTAAAATAGGCCGAATTTGCATTTCGCATCTCATCTTGCATTGAAAAATTCCAAAAAAAAATACCGCCTTGAAAACCGAACTAAAAATTGGATAGACATTAATCTAGGTTGTTCCTTTGCCTCCTTGTGATCGACCTTGGGACTTGCCCAAGTAAAATAAACATAAAAACCACTTGATTGAAATTGAATCATTATTTTGTGGTTATTTCTTGACTGTCTCCGATTGCCGCCTACAACGAACGAAATATATTTATTTTCACGATCGACCATTAAAAACGATTTCTTATCGCGGCTTTTCCGGGCTCGTCAATATACCACAGACCTATTAAGAGGATCTCAAAGATAGCCAGTAGAGGTTAGTCATGGAAGAGGAGATGGCTGCGCTACAGTCACGTGGTACGTGGAGTCTTGTTTCTGCTCCTGTTGATACATCTGTTGTAGTATGCAAATGGGTGTTCACTGTGAAACATCGTGCGGATGGAAGCGTGGATCGCTATAAGTGAGACTTGTGGCACGAGGGTTCACCCAGACATACGGGGTGGACTATCATGATACCTTCTCTCCTGTTGCAAGAAATTCTACTCTACATATTCTCCTTGATGTTGTTGTGACACGAGATTGGCCCCCTTTATCAGCTTGATTTGAAGAATGCATTCCTCTATGGTGATCTACAAGAGGAGGTCTACATGCAGCAACCACCCGGGTTTGCTACTATGGGGGAGTGTCAGAAGGTTTACAGGTTACACAAGGTTATCTATGGACTCAAGCAGAGTCCCAGAGCATGGTTCCAAAAGTTCTCATAATTGATAGAGCAGCAGGGGTTTGTGAGATCAACTGTTGATCGCTCCTTATTCGTACAGAAGACCCAGAGAGGTACTACAGTCATTCTTGTTTATGTGGATGACGTTATTATTAGAGCGGACGATGAGTAGGGCATTCAGACTGCCAATGACCTCCTAGGTCAACAGTTTGTGACCAAGGATCTGGAATAATTACGTTACTTCCTTGGGCTAGAGTTTTTCATGAACCAACGAGGTCTTGTGATGACCCAGAGGAAGTATGCTATAGATCTTATTTCAGAGAAAGGCATGGAAGACTGCAGACTTGCCATTACTCTGCTTGACCCAGGCATGAAGTCCTACGATAATGATACTGAGGAGGTCAACAAGAGGAGGTATAGAGAGCTTGTTGGCAAGCTACTATATGTGACTATTACCAGGTCCGACATATCATTTAGCATGAGAAAAGTGAGTCAGTTTATGGAGCAACCCAAACATGCACATATGGATGCAATCCATATGATTCTAAGATACTTGAAGACTTCACCTGGTAGTGGACTTCTTTTCAACATAGGCACATTGATGAACATCAAATTTGCCACTTTAATAATCAAGAATTGTCGTAGTATAGGAGACAAATTTGGTTCAACAAAAACCACAATATTTGAATGTTGTGGAATATTTATACTTTGAAAGTTTACCAAGGTCGAACACCGAGACACGAGCCTCTTTAATCTATTTATAAAATTTTGATCTATTAAATTTATGGGTGAATAGATTCCTAACTTAAGGTCTTCATGTAGATGAAGAATAAATTGCAAGTCAAACAATGCAAATAATGATGCATGTATTTTTATTGGATTTTTCGATGTAATTATAAGATTATGCATGGACAGTATGAATGAATGCAAGGGCTAAATATGAAGATAATGGAATACAAATATACCCTAGAAAATATGAGCATAGAATATGATTCAGATTCAGAGTCAAATTGAGCACATAAAAATCGAGAGCAACCTCTAGCAATGGCAAAGAATTAAGATCCATACGCGCTAAAGACATCAAAATTTCATCATATTTTAATTAGTGTCTAATTAGAAAATTAAGTATGCCATCAAGTAGAGAATTAAATAAAGGAACAAAATGACACTGAAATCATGCAATTTGGACCTACAATGCTCAAGATATGAAGTAAATAGTGTAAGGGTATGAATGTAATAAAATACGGGAAATAAAAGATAAATAATCATAAATAGGTCCCTAGAAGGATCTATTTGCAATTTAGCAAACTCGGTAGGGCCCCTTTATAATTTCACCATCTACATATAGGGGTATATCTGTAATTTATGAAACTAGCAAGGGCTTCCCTAAAATTAACACATACACGCATGTGTGGACCCAAATGCAATTTCCAAAACGTCCAGGATCTTTCATGCAAATTACCTAGCCCCCATGTGTATGGCATGTGAGGGGGCCAGGCTCAGAAGCCGCAACAGGCTCGAGCTACGTGGTGGTGCATGGTGACTCGGTGCGAGGTTCGGTGGACCTGAGCTTGGAGGCTCAGTAGAGGCTCAGTCTGGCCACGTGTCTTCACAAGGCCCGTTTGGTCGAATCGATCGAACGGTATATGCATCTTCTTTTTCCTCCGCGCCTCACCGAAGAAGGCGGGGACCCGGCATCGTTCATCTAGCCCCTCCGTGCTCCGAGAGACAGCCTGATGGTCGAGGAAGGTGGCTGAGGTCTGGATGAAGATGCTGGAGGCAAGGTGGAGCTCCATCGTCGTCTAGAGAAACAAGTCAGAGGAAGATCATCGGAGCTGGAGCACGAGATCAGAGTAGACACACGTTTTCCGACCATTGACGCACCTACAAATGTTAGATAATAGCCGAAGCAAATTGGGCGTGCTGGAGGGTGAACGGAGGGCCTAAACATGGCGGAGAAGGTAGAAGCCCAATGGGTACTCCGCCTTGATGATAGAGAGGGTGAAGTGACACGGTGAGGGGATCTAAAGGAGGAAGGAGATGAGCGGAGTCGTGGTGAAGATGATTGATGGTTGGTGAAGCTCGGAGGATGGTGAATATGTAGTGAAGTAAGGTGTTTGCATCGGGATAAATCCAAGAAAATTAAAGAAAATGAGCTAGTGAATACCTGAGGATCGGAGAGGAAGGGCCGGGGCGAAGTGGCCTGGGCTGAGTTCGCATGAAGCTTGGGGTCATCACTCGGATTCGGTCAGCCTTGTCGAGGATCTCAGCTACCACCGGAGGTGGAGCTTGCATGGAAGACACCATGGATCACACTAGGGTACTCACGACCATGGTCGCCTCGACAAACCATCCTCTGATGTTACCGGAGGGTGGAGGAAGCTAGGGAGGAGCCCCTTGGATTGGTGGATGAGGGTTCTAGGCAGCGGAACAGAGTCTTTTATAGGAGGGGGTAGAGGTCCGTTATGGTGGTGGCAAGGATTTGCAACAGCGACGCTGAGATCAACGAGTAATGGAGAGGGTGTTTATGAGGTGCGCGAAGATGGTGGAGGAACTTGTGTCATGGGGAGGCGTTATGAAGCGGGGAGAAAGCCGGAGGTGAAGGCTAACAATGGAAGGGGGCATGGAGGTGGTGATTCGTAATGCTTGGGAAGAGAGGGGCGTTGAGGAGGAAAACGAGGTTCCACTCCTTGGATCTTGCGATCCAACGGCTCTGATTAAGGCACGGATGGACGCCTCAGATTAGATCATATGATCTGATCTGACGGCAAGGGTAATAGTGGGGATGGATGGTTCAGATGGACTAGAGTCCATTCAATGGTGGAGGGTGAGTGGAAGACGTGGCGTGAGGGTAGCCATAGAATGATAAGGGGATCAGGTAGCTGTGAGTGAGGCGGAGACGAGCGGTGGTGATTAAATCAGGGGTTTGATCTGACGGTTAGAGTGGGTGCACAAGGGAAGGGCTATGATGAAGGCGGGGGAGTGGAAATCTAGCAATCAGGAGGGGCGCCAGGTGGCGAGAGGAGGGGGCGACCACGTAGGCGGCCCAGAGGACGCCACGTGGCTGCTCTAGAAAATTCAAAAATAGAAAATCAAATAAAAATCTAAAAGAAATAGTTAGAGCAAAATTAGGAAAAAGTCAAAAAAAGAAAGTTGTAGATCTCGATGAGTTCTACAAGTTTTATGTTGGACAAAAGGCTAAAAGAGGTCATTTGTAGAAAAGAGTATTTTTGGGGGTGTTTTTAAGGGGATAAAAACACAACCTTTTTGGTTTTGAGATGTTTTTTTGTATTTTTTATCTCTTTTAAAGGTTAGAGAAATTATAGACAATTAATTAACCTAATTTTATGGGTTTTTAATAAGATATAAATTAAAGAAGAGAAGTTAATAATGAAATACAATAATTATAAGTTAATTATACACAATATAATACAAGATAAAGAATTATTAGTGTTTTTATTGAATTATTTAACCAGTGGATTAAGATTTGATTTTTACTATGATGAATGCGAGATTCATCATACCCCTATCCTTAAACTATGCTCGTCCTCGAGCACCTAAAGAATGGAGGAGTCAGATTAATTCCTGACAATATATGTGAATGTTTCAAGGCTCAATTCTTTCGAAGACACTTAATTTAAGTGATCCTAAAATTCTGGGCTCAACCATGCTTTGGTCAAAAGGAATCCAACTTCTCTAATTATTAGACTCTCTTTTTGTACATAAAATATAAGGATATGAAATTTAGTGTACTGCATTCATGAGAGTCGAGTTGAGGCATCACCCAAAGTTCCAGTCTAGGAAACTCTCTCTAGACCTAATCCTCAACACTAGGGAATAGTCTATTCTTGCTTCAGTCAACCATCTCTTTAGTTTGTCAGACTTGAAATGTAGATGGATGACCAGATGATGGAGGGCATAGGATTGCGTCTATTTTTCTCTCCCTCACATTGGAACAAGGGGCCTCTCGAGTGCCTTATGACTCAACATATGTATTTTTATTTTTGTTGACCAATGTGTCCGTCAAGAGAATTCGGATTCGTCTGCACTTATTTTTCTTGGAGTATACTGGGTTGTGTCTCTTTTGAGTATCTAAGATACCTTCGACACCCGGACTTGTATCACTATACGATGCAGAGCCCTTTTATGGTGCTAGCCCGATTCCTTGGTCCTAATAACGTTTGGTCCAAGTGGACACTTTGAAATGCTTGGGAGAGCTCGCGATTGGTGGAAGCTCGATAAAATTTGACTTTTGGAGGATAGAGCTGTTCTTTGAATATTTCTTTCTTTTCTTTTCTTTATGGCTAGCTCCACTGCTTTTACCAAAAGTTGGCGCACACTGATCAACAATTATTTTGGTTTCATCACACCCTGGCACATAGGTCAATATTAAAGATAGCACGTGAACTTGTTCACATACTGGCCAGGGTTTTGTTGACACTCAGGTTTCTTGAAGCCTTCATTAAGTTTATCCCATCCTCGAATATCATTAGATCGGGTCTAGACTAAAATCACCAGTCCTAGTTCCTCAAGTGATAACTCAACTCATCTCATCAATCATGCAGTTGTGTGTGTGTTGTGCTGGTCATATTCTTTAAAGGTAGAGATGAAGAGTGCAATATAGCACTCCAATATTTCAAAATAGGGAAGTATGGATTATTAAATTTAAAACTCTAATGACTAAGGCTGGCTAATTCAGACTCTAATGATCACAGAAATCAAGTGTCCTCAAAATCCTTAAGCCTTGAGTGAATGTGAATGTATCAGGAATACACCAACTCCTCGGTTAGTGAGTTTTTGTGATTTTTATCTTTTGTAAATTTTTATGGATTCTAATTTTTCAAATTTTTCATTTGAGAGACATAACTGACCCATGCTCGTATGAATAGCTGCATCCACTCTCAGCCAGTATGGATGTAAGTACGAACCGTTAGACGGACCCGTGTTACTTGAGGATGGACACATATACAGTATCCTCTAAACCACCCACTCTGCTAAGGGAGACCGAAGTTTCCTCACTGAGAGTAGTTACTCATTTTTAAGCCTAGTAGTCAGAGCCTTTACCAAAGGAAAACTTTTAAGTTTTCAAATTTTTATGGAGTTTTTGAAAAAAGATAATTTTACAAAAAAATATTTTACAGAAAATTATTTTTTACAAAAAATTAATCCTCAATTTTAAAAACAATTTTACAAGAATTTTTGCAAAACTCAGTTCACAAGTCAACTTAAACCATGCCCAAAAAGAATTTTAAAAATTTTAGAAACACGAGCTATGGCTAAAGTATATATACAGTAATATACAATATACCCTCCTATACTTGACTTTTGTTATGTCCTCATAGCATAAGTGATATGAAGCCATGGCTCAGGTTACATATAGGGTGATATAGCGGAATTGAGGA